>CM068752.1:12634884-13852384 GCA_035084275.1 Hydrolagus colliei
CCAACGCCAAAACTCTTCCATCTGCAGACAACGTTTTATCTGTCTGTCTGTCTGTCTATCTATCTAGATTAAAGACAATCATTTAGATTGCCTTTAACATTGTGAAATCTTGTTAAAATAAAGTATTCCATACTGTAAAATGCAAAGTAATGAAAACGAAATTCGGAAAGAAAGGAATTAATTCTGCCTATGGTTGCCTTGTATTTGAAAAATGTTCTCGTAACTGTCAAATCCCGAATAAAGGATTAAAGAAACTGATCTTGGATGAAGGAGGTGGAGTGAGAGACCCAGCAAGACTGAAAACCGATAGTATTCCATTAAAATAAAGTGTACAAAGACACAACATTTAGATTTAACAATTGCATTAACATATAACGAGACCCTTCCCTCCATCCATCAAGATTTTGCCTAAATTCCAGAAATACAAGTGCACAAAGGTATTAGCAGAGAGAGGCTGATGAGCAGAAATTAAAACAGTATGTTATATGTGAGAGGAGGCTATTGATCAAAAGGGTCTATTAACAGATTAATAAGTATAACTGCACAAGATTTGTCTTATCTCTTACTTTGTATTTAGCAATCCACTTTATTGATGATGAGAAAAGCAGCTTTGCTGATCCCACGGGTCCTCCGTTTATTCTGAAGCTGACATTAATGCCTCAGCCTTTCAACTAAACCAACTTTCAAACTAAACTTTCCATAGAATAATCTGAAAGCCATTTCTTTGAAGTACTAATATGGAACAATTGTCATGTCGCTAAAAGCATCAAGAAGATTTTATGTTAAAAGCAGTTCTAAATTATAGTCCCATTTATTATTTTTGTGTGTCCAAAGCCAGTTGTTAATGACTCTTATAATTCACATTTTTTGAAACTCCCTTGTACCTCGGGGTGCCAGTGATTAACGCAGAAACATTTGAATGCGTTTTAAAAGAACCTATTATTGCCATTATGTGCTGGGAAACGTCAAATATTCTTGGCTATTAGTAACAAAAGTTGAGGTAAAGTACTGGATTTTTTTCCCAGTGCCATAACTGTCTTGATCCCTTTCCAGTTAAAATGGCAATATCCAATTTAAAAGGCATTTAAAAATATTCTGCTTTTTAAACACATTGATTTGAAAGAAGTTAAATGAAATTGTACTCTGAAACTTAATTTACACATGCCACCATGTCTAGTGTATGTGTGTGTGTGTTTTAAAAAAAAAATTCTAATTCCAGCTCAGTTACTGAGAGCTGGCTCCCAGCAGCAGTGAGACAGCAGTCTGTCACTGCCCCCCAGTCTACACTAACAATTGTCATTAAGGAAAACTGAGACATGACAAGTCATGGTTTGTCCATTGTGTACCAAGATTGGACTATACCTCCTGCACGGAGCAGTGTTGACTCTCCAAAATCCGCGCCCAATGTAGAGCGCTTGCACAAAAGGCACTTTAGAAGGTAAACACTGTCCTCAATTAATAGTGGACAATTAATTCAAGGCACTTGAATAGAGTTGCAGATTATGGTACCAAATCAGAGCTACTCAGAAACTCCCATACACTCAGAACATTTCAGGCTATTAGCCTCGTGGCCATTTTAATAATTATTATGATTTGGTCACTCAATTCACAACTACCGGTATTTCTCCCACAAACAATTCACTTTACAGTATATTCTGTGAGGCGCTTTAAGAATTCTCAAAGACGTATTAAATAAGGTGCTGTATCAAATGCAGGGATTATTATTTTCATAAAATCAATTTAAATTCCAAATAATTTAGAAGCTTTTTTATTAGCAATAAAACAATATTTTGAAAACAAGTTTTCAAAATATGAATATAAGATTTTCCCCAAATGCCATCTTAAATTTTAAGACAATGGTTTTAAGGCTAAGACCCTGGGAATTTCAAGTTTCTGATATCTGCAATACATTTACTGGAAAAATGTAATAAACTCTGTTATATTCTGAAATATTGCCAGCTGAACTAATTATATTTTCCTCTTTCCTGATCTGGTGATTACCCAGACCCTCAATGTCTTGGACATCACTATCACTGACAAAGCAACCTCAGACCACTACTTCATCTCCCTTAACTCCTGCATCCCCCTCTCTGCCACCCAACCCAACTCCATCTCCTACTGCCACTGAAAAAAAAATCGCCCCAACCCACTGCCCTGGAGCTATCAGAACTCCTGCCCCTATGGGCTTCCTTCCTCTTCAGTTACTCTATGCTACAACTACCTCTCTGCCGCTCTTGATACTCTTGCCCCCTCACATCCCAAATGTCTCCTATTTTCACAATTCGCCCTGTTACATCAGCCACCGCCACTCCCTTAAGGCCCCAGTGTGTGCCGCTGTACAATGGCTCAAATCTAACCTGACAGTCCATCAGCACATCTCGCTCATCGCTCTGCCCACGCCATCACTAAATTGTCCTTCTATTCCTAGATAATTTTGGGACAAAGGAGAAAGGAACAAAGGACAACCTCAGTCTTCTCTTCTCCATCACTATCCATCTCCTCCAACTCCAACTGCAAGGAGATGCTGAACTTCATCGAGACCAAATTTGAGAGGATCTGCTCTGTCGACTCTGCCCTCCCAACCCCTCCCCATCTCCCTCTCACACCCTACTCCCTAGACAACCATCGCTCCACACCTTTGACCCTGTCTCACTCTTCTCCTTACCACCATCGTGATCAAAATGAAGCCCACCACCTGCTCCCTTGACCCCATCCATACCCTCTTCCTCCCTCCCAGCTCTCCCTCCTCACTCCTTGCAGACATCATCAATCTCTCCTTGTCCACTGTTTCCACCTCTTAAAAACAGCTGTTATCTCCTTCCCCCACTACCCTCCCTGCCCCCTCCTTCCCCCACCCTTCCTGTGCCCCCTCTTACCTCTGCCTCCTGCCACCCCCCTCCTTTTCCTCCCCCTCCTGATCCTGACCCCCACTAGGATCCCTATGTTGGATCATGTGGAGCTCCCGTGTCTCAGTGGTTAGAGCACTCGCCTTACAAGCATGAGACCTGTGTTCAAATCCAGGCAGGTCAGGGCAAAACCTTGGGCAAGTTTCTTTACTCCAACACACACACCTAATAATAATCTGTCCAAAAAAAAACACACTAATAAAAATTGGTCATTTCAATCCACGACTGTTTGTGGGGACACTGCTGTGTTCAATTGGCTGCTGCATTTTGCCCACAAGTAGTCAATTCACTTTACAGTATATTCTGTGAAGGCTTTGAGGCGTCAATAAGATGTGAAAAGCTCTATATCAAATGCACGCATTATTATTACCATCAACGTGAAAAAACCTTCCCTGGACTTCAATTACCATCCGATCTCAAATTTCCCTTTCCTTTCCTGGAAAGAGTTGCTATACAAATGTAATTTTGTTGTTGTTGTTGTTTCTTCTGAGTTTTGTTTCTTCCTTTTCTGCCTCTCCCTCTATGAACCCCCTCTAAATTGGGTTCCGTACTGCCCACAGCACAGAGACGGTCTTTCTGTCAAAGTGACCAATGACATTTTGTCCATCAGTGGACTAGGGTTCCCTGACTCCTTGTCCTCCTAGATCTCTCTGCAGGCTTCAGCACTGCCGACCATTTATCCTCCTTCGCTGCTTCTCCTCTCAGCTCAACGACTTGTGCACAGTAACAACATTTCTGAATGAATAATTTTTATCTGCAGGACACCAGCAGGTTCTTCCTTCTCTTTTCAAAGCATGCCATGTAAAGGTCATGGCTTTATAATCTGCCTGAACTGTCAGAGAGGACCTTGGTTTTCCCATCTCATTCAAAGAATGGCACCTCTGACAATGTGGCTGCCCTCAGCACAGCTCTGAAATGTCAGAACAATAAGTTCAAAGTCCCAACATGGTGCTTGAACTCGCAACCTTCTGACTCCGAGGCCAGAATACTGCCAACTGACACCTGGGTTATATACAACAACAACAACTTGTATTCCTATAGCGTGCTCCACGCCAGGCAGTGTCTCAGAGCTCTTCACAATGGCGGAGCCCAAGGCCGAGCCATGGGGAGGGGGAACGGGACTGTATTTGGATAGCGGATGAAAATAGCATCAAACTAATTACCAAAATGCATGATTCTTGAAAAAAAAAATTCCTTAAAGAGATAACTGATGGAGTGACTTCATCACTGAGGATATTTCTGATGAAGTTCAGCACTGAATGCACCTATGATTGTAAATGATTGTCGCCCTCTAGTGGATTCTGCTGAACAGTGACCAAAATGCACAAAACCACCCACGGTGTCCTATCTAGAGGAACAACACAATTTCATCTGACAAAGTTACTGAAAAAAAAACTTTGATTTAAAATACTCCAACTGTCAATGTCTTTTACAAATTGGTTATTACCTTTCTGTTTGTGTAATTTGTGCTCTGGATATAAAACCAAAGATTCCACTGAACTTTTTCTAGTCGTGTCTATTGTTAGGTTTAGTCAAATCATTAGGTTTACTTTATGTTTAGTAAGTAAATCAATGTGTTTAATAGTGTAATTTAGGTATAAAACTAAGAAGGCTGCAGCATTGCAGAAACCAGCCCTGTCTGTAAAGTAGAACTGAATATAGCCAGGTTGGCACCGCTTGTAGTAGATATGATAAGTTTGAAGGATGGAGAACAGAAAACATATTCAGTTAAAGACATCAATATAACTACTCTTTGTCTTCCCAAAGGTGGGAAAACACGGGGTAAGCGAGGAGACAGACAAAACAGGCCTGGGTAGATGGGGGATTGAAGGTGTTTGATAATAAGATATTTTGAGAAAACAGGAATATTTGAGAACTGCTCAAGATAAGCGAGGCTAATAGAGAAGTATAAAGATAGGAGGGAAAGAGTGGCTCATCACAATGCTTGGGGAATATCTCAAGGTGGAAACCGAGATCTCCAGCCTGCCACTGTTCTCCAGAACTACTGGAACAGGTAGTATGGTTCCAGTTGTTCTGTTTTACAGGCACAGAAGGGCCAGTTATAGAAGCAAGCACCTGGTCTTTAGCTCAGTGAATTGGCTAAATAGAAATGAGAGATGATGTACTGATGCTGTTGTAACTGACTGCTCCAAAACCGGTAGTACTATATAAATTTTGTTATATTTAATGGCTTTATTATTTTATTATTTTTATGTGTTACTTTAATTAATAAATCTCTATTACACCTGAATTGGATTGTCACATCATATTTTGAACCTGGGGTTCAGAAATCCCAACATTATCTATGTTGTTACCTTTAATAATCTCGATATTTGCAAATCAATGTCCTTCTGCTCCTTTACTCCATTCAATATTTTATCATTTGAGGTGCATTCTTGCTACCAAAATGTACAACTTCAGAATTGTCAGCATTAAGCTGAGGAATTGTGGTCAGTTTGGGGCAGAGCTGTATTGCTAGTATAGATGCCTTGATGAGGAAACTAGATCTTTAGGTGAGGGAGAAGGGAACACAAGCGTTGGGATTGAGTAAGGAGATGGTGGAGACCTATGTGGAGTAAATTCTGCATTTGGAATACTGTGTGCAGGTCTGGTTAATGAAATATAAAAAGGATATTGCTGCGATTGAGAGGATACAGAGGAGGGCAACCAAAATGATTGAGGGGATGGAAGGACTGGACTACAAGGAGCGATTAGGTAAACTGAGCATGTTCACACTGGAGAAGAGAAGGTTAAGGGGCGATAAGATTATGGTCTTTAAGATTCTGAAGGGACTAGATAATATAGACCATGATAATCTTGTACTGAAAAGTAAAAGCAAAGGACATGGCCTGCGATTGAAGGGGGTTAATTTAAGAACAAAGAAACACTACTTCAATGAGCGAGTAGTAAACGTATGAAACAGGCTCCCTGGGGTGAAAGTGGAAGCCAAAAATGTCATTTATTTGGTCTTCTTTCGCCAGCAAATTCTTATCTTCTTAAGTTCTTATATAAATGCTAAGAGCATCACCATTTCTACATGCACTTGACACCTCACTGCGCCAGTATGGAACATTGCCATCTTGATTGACCCTCAACAGTCTTTCAAATCCCATCTCCACACGATGATCCACTCTGCTTTCCCCCACCTATGTAACTTCACACAGCTCCAACACTGTATCCCCCTCAGGCTGCCAAGACCCTCATCCATACATTAGTTACGTCTAAGCTCGACTGCACGAACTCGTTGCTTCTCAATCTTCCACAGTCTTTCCTCCACAAGCCACAGATTAATTCAGAACTCTGCAGCTCTTGTCCTCTCCCATTTCAGGCTTCAGGAACCCATCATTCCCATCGTTGCCAGGCTCCACTAGCTCCCATTCCCCAGAGGATCAAGTTCAAAATTTTCATTCTCACTTTCAAAGCCCTCCACAGCCTTGCCCTCTCCTACCTCTGTGACCTGCTAACCTGTCACCAGCCTGTCAGCTTGCTCTGTTCAGTGGTCTTCTCCACATCATATTGCCCGGCCCACCATCCGCAGTCCAGGCCTTCAGCCTTTCTGTCACGAACCTTTGGAACTCATCCCACAGTCCCTTGGTCTCACCCACTCCCTTGCTTGCTTTAATGCCCTCTCAAGTCTTTCCTCTTTGTCTGTACCTTTGATCACTCTCCTACCTCTACTCTCCCTGCTTTCCACCCCTTCTGATCCCAACCTCCAGCTCGGAAGCACATATTTGATTGTTCATTTGGACTTGAAAGGTGCTATACAAATGTAATTCGGTGTTGTTGGGCTAAATAACCTGTTTTCATGCTAAATAATCTATGTAAACTGTTCACTTGACCTAATTGCCCTTCTTCTATAGACTTAAATAAAACAACAACAACAAAATTACATTTATACAGCGCCTTTCACATATGGAAGACAACCATCAAGTTATCGACCCATCTCCAAACTCCCGTTTCTATCCAAGGTCCTTGAAAGAGTGGTTGCCTCCCAGCTCCGCTCTTTCCTTTCAAATCACTTACTTCTTGAACCCCTCCAATCAGGTTTCCGCCCTATCCACAGCACAGAAACTGCCCTGGTTAAGGTCACAAATGACATCCTAACCGCCTGTGATCAGGGCTCCCTCTGCCTCCTCGTCCTCCTTGACCTGTCTGCTGCGTTCGACACAGTCGATCACACCATCCTCCTTCAACGTCTTTCCTCCCACCTCAACCTTCAAGGCACAGTCCTTGAATGGTTCCATTCTTATTTGACCCACCGTTTACATTTTGTTTCTTCCAATGGCTTTACTTCAAACCCCCGCACAGTTTCCCACGGCGTCCCTCAGGGCTCTGTCCTCGGTCCCCTTCTTTTCACCCTTTACACGCTCCCTCTGGGCGACGTCATCCGCAGACATGGGGTAAATTTCCACATGTATGCGGATGACACCCAATTGTACCTTTCTGCCTCATCCCTCAACCCCCAGACGATCGATGTTCTGACAGCATGTCTGTCCGACATCGAATCGTGAACGAGGGACAACTTTTTGCAATTGAACGTGAATAAGACCGAGGCCCTCCTGATTGGCTCAAGCCAGCGCCTCCGCACATCGGGCGCTGCCAGCCTCAACATCCAAGGCTGCACTCTCCACCTCACAAAGCCAATCAGGAACCTCGGCATCATGTTCGATCAAAAACTTTCCTTCCTCCCCTACATCCGCGCCTTGACTGGCACCGCCTATTTCTATCTGCGCAACATTGCCAGGCTCCGCAACTATCTTACCCCACGCGCTGCCGAAACACTTGTGCATGCGTACATCACCTCGCGGCTGGACTACGGAAATTCTCTCCTAGTCGGCCTCCCCAGTTCCTCCATTCATAGGCTGCAGGCCATCCAAACCTCTGCAGCCCGTGTACTATCCCGCACCCGCCTCCGTGACCACATAACCCCCACCCTCGCCCGTCTCCACTGGCTCCCCATCCTCCAGAGGATCAAATTTAAGATCCTCATCCTCACCTACAAGGCCTTACACGGCCTTGCCCCATCCTAGCTAACCGATCTACTCTCCCCCTACATGCCCACCCGGACCCTCCGTTCAACAAGACTTGGCCTGCTCCAAGCCCCCGCCCGAACCGCCCCACCATCGGAGGCCGGGCCTTCAGTTTCTCCACTCCCACCTTATGGAATGCCATACCTCAATCCCTCCGTTTCGCCTCTTCCCTTTCCTCTTTCAAGGCCGGTTTGAAGACTTTCCTCTTCGATCGTGCCTTTTGTTCCACCCCGAACTCTTTTACCTCCCCTTCGTGTTTCACCCCTTCCCAAACACTCCCTTCCCAGCTCGGGTCACACGCCACTTGTTCAGCGCCTTGGGACGTCCTCCCGACGTGAAAGGCGCTCTATAAATGTAAATTGTTGTTGTTGTTGTCCCAAGGTGCTGAACAGTCAAGTTGGGACTCGACCAAGGGGAGAGGCAGAGTAGGGGGGAGGGGAGGGAGAGAGTGAGGAGGGGAGGTAGAGAATTGGGAGGGCAGCCGAAGGCACGATGGAAGAGGAGGGTTTTGAGCCCGGCCTTCAAGAAGGCTAGCGAGGAGGCGAGGCGAAGGGACTGTGGAATGGTGTTCCAGAGTGTGGGGGCAGAGAAGCTGAAAGCCCATCCACCAATGGTAAGGTGGTTCGGGTTGGAGGAATGGAGCAGGCCAGAGCCCGCTGAACGGAGGGGGCGGGCAGGTTAATAGGGAGACAGCAGATCAGAGAGATAGGAGGGGGCAAGCCGTGAATAGCCTTGAAAGTGAGGACAAAAATCTTGAATTTGATCCTCTGGGGGTTGGGGAGCCAATGGAGCTGGTCAAGGGTGGGAATGACGTGGTCGTTGAACATGGTATAGGAGAGGACACGAGTTCTGGATGATCCGCAGCTTGTGAAGGGAAGAGTCAGGAAGCCGGCAAGGAGGGAGTTTCCAAAGTTGAGCCTTGATGGGACAAATGCACAAACAAGGGTTTCGGCAGCATGAGGGGTAAGGAAGTGATGGAGTCTGATAATGTTGCGGAGGTGATGGAAGGCAGTACTGGTCATGGCATGGATGTGGAGAAGGAAGGACAGTTCCGTGTCAAACAAGACGCCCGGGTTCCTGACTGGCTTTGAGAGGTGGAGAGTGCAGCCTTGGATGCTGATGCTGCCAGCGCCTGAGGTGCGGAGGCGCTGATGTGAGCCAATCAGGAGGGCCTCAGTCTTGCGGACATATAGAAACTATAATAACTTACAGCATTAACCAAAACCGCTTGGCCCATTCATCCGATTCATCCCTGTGCTGGCTGCTGTTGGATCTATTGTTTAGATCATTTTCAATTCCCTACTAAAATGGAAAATTATAATTTTCCCCATTCCCTATTATAATTTCCCCTTTTCAGATATTCATTTAGTTTTCTTTTCATGATATGGATTCTTCTTGAAACTAGTTAGTTCTAGATAGAACAATATAAGCTAGGGATCTGAGTTGGTAATGAAATTGGATATCATTGACAAGAGCAAAGGGAGAAGATTGGACAAGTTACTTTACATAATTGACTGTATATTCTGTGAAGCACCTTAAGACGTCTCAAAGGTGTGCTGAGGCGCCATAGGCTGCATGATATACTGTCAAGGATGACTCTGTTGGTAATACTCAAAGCCTCTGTTATACACGGTTGTACTCCCCACAGTGGGACATGTAGCTTGAGGCCATTTCTAGCAAACCTTTCAGCAAGGAAGTAAAATAAATGTCCAGAGTTGTAAAAATCCAACAAAGCACAAAATACTGCAGATCCTGGAAGTCTGAAAGAAAAACAGAAATCGCTGGGAACACTCAGTAGGTCAGGCAGCATTCATGGACAAAGGAAAGTGAGTCCATATTCGGGTCCACAACGGGTCAAAAGGTGCAGGGTGAAGTGACCAATTTATATTGGGGGTTTTCTTGAGAGGTTATTATAGGCTTGTGGAGTAAGGAAACTTGCCCAAGGTTTCACCCTGACCGGCCAGAAACCAAACCCAGTTCTCTCGCTAGGGATGATTCTCATCATCGACGGGACAACATGACTGATATTTAATACAATTCCAGATCAGATGCCAATGTTCAGCTCTGCCCGCGCATGTACTTTCACTGCACCTAAAAAGACTACCATGATCTCTGCTCCCTATCGTGCAGCATGTGGGACATCCTCCCAACCTGAAAAGCGCTATACAGATGTAATTTTGTTGTTGTTGATGTGGGGCTTTCCCTATAGACGTGGCTAAAATCTCAGAGCACATGGAGAAAACCCTTCGATTTCACACATATGTGCTATTGTGAATCAACCAAAATCAAATGTTTTCACTAATTATTATAAAAGTCATATTGTCCCGAAGATGTCAACGTTGAGAATCATCCCATCTGCACGCAATACCAATAGTTGTTCCTGAATCTCTTTTCTTTGGTCAGCCGGGTATCTCACACATGTGAAACTTATCACTATGCTTAATTCAAACTATCGAATTCAAGATCCTCAATGGCCTCACCTTCAAGGCCATTCACAGCCTTGCCACCGCTTATCTCTCTGACCTGCTGTCTCCCTATCAGCCTGCCCGCCCCCTCCGTTCAGCAGACTCAGGCCTGCTCCGTGTCCACCACCCTAACCGCCCAACCATCGGCAGCCGGGCTTTCAGCCTCTCTGCTCCCACACTGTGAAATTCCATCTCGTAGCCCCTCCGCCTTACTTCCTCCCTTTCCTCCTTCAAGGCCAGTCTCAAGACCCTCCTCTTCGACTGCTCCTTTGGCTGCCACACTAACTCTTCCCCCTCTTCTTCCCCTTACCCGACCCTGCCCCACCGCTCGTGTCCCGACCTGACTGTTCAGCACTTTGGGACATCCCGCGACGTGAAAGGCACTTTATAAGTGTTGTTGTTGTATCACTATCAAACCAGACTAAGAATTCCATGCATCCCACCTACACAATAATAATAATAATAATAATCCTTGCATTTGATATAGTGCTTTTCTAGTCTTCCAACCTGTGTGGAAACAATTCTTCTTTATGGATCTGATTCCTTGGAATGGAGCAGTGAGACTTCCTCCAACCCATCTGCAAAGTCCAGAATCAAGCAGTGAAGTGAGTTTGTGGCAAACACGGGAAGCAGAATGGGAGTGAGGGCTCCGGGCTACCCTGTCCTGTGCTAAGCACCCTGGAGGTGGCTTTGCAGTCGACTTTGCAGTTAGCACATCTATTCACCAAGGCCCCTCATACTAGAACCTGGAATGAGTGCCAGGTTCTGAGTAAGCCTGGTGCATGGCATCAGACTTGGACCTTAAGAACATGAAGGCAGATTCCCACGTAATCTCACTTTTCCCTCTCTCTAGATGCTGCCTGCCCTGCTGAGTGTTCCCAGCCACTTCTATTTTTGTTCCAGAATTCTGAGTTGGCCAAAGGAAAAACATGTAGAATCATGGATTTGTTTGCTTCATTAAAGCTGAAGGACAGCCCACGAATGCCAAGGACAGTGGAAGGATGTTTACAAAATACTGTACAGTACAAAGGTTCAACATCGTCATTGACAAGATGTGGTTGTTAGCTGCACAATGAATATTAAATCTGTGGGACCAGATTTGTTTAAAACAAACTGCTGGGATTTTAATTGGTGACCAATCTGACCAAAAATATGTTTTGTGGAGCTGAATGCCAGGTGTCTTGACAAAGTCAATGTGTCTCAATGAAAGAAGAAGAGCAAAGATTTGGAAAACAGACTAGCTACCTGTAACCAACATCTTAAAAGGATTTACAAGAAAAAGATCAAGACAACCATTGACATGGTGATTAACAATCGACACATTAAATCCTGGTACAGTCAGTCAGTTAGTTCTTCCAACATTGTCGACATTGGTCTGGCCAACTTTATTATTATGAATTATACTAAGTATGCATAAGCAATACTTTTGAGTGATTCACTGATTGTAACTTGCATATCCTTCCTAACTTATATTTATCAATATTAATTGATTGAAGAATTTGTGTTGGTCTTTATGATACTGCAGAATCACAAGTTTATTGAAACCCTACTCCCGTTTGACAGCTTAGGAAGAAATTCTGAGGCTTGCGGTGAAAGCTGTTGGAAGGCATTACCTGGAGTCCGAGTTTGTGAAGAAACATCCATACATTCAGCGCCTGGAATCCATCTTGATTGGCCTGCAGAAACGCAAAACAGCTGCTGCTTAAACTCCCCACCTACAGTTGGTGGAACCATAGCTGAATGGCAAGCTGTGTGGATACACTCCAGCAGATCCTCCAAATTTGACTCTTGACAACCTGTCACTAGTACATTCCAAAATCAGGCAATAACAATAGTAATAACAATAATAATGTTAATATTATTAATAATAATAGAATGAGGTAAGCAATAACAACAAAATTACCTTTATAGAGTGCCTTTCACGTCAGGAGGACATCCCAATGCACTGATGCATTCCTCCTGGGAGAATGTGCACATTCCATTCCAACAATCCATCTCCGGGATTTCCATGTGCAGTTGACATGTAGAGAAATCTCAGCTTGGTTTGTTTACTCCTAAGAATGGGGATAGTTTTTGCACATGTGTCAGATACCCGGCTGACAACAAAAAATGGAAAAGCAGTTCTTGTGCACAATTTGGCTGCCGCGTTTCACCCACAAATATACAGTCAATTCTCCTACTCTCGTTCATCCTGCCCATCAAGTTATCAACCCATCTCCAACCTCCCGTTTCTATCCAAGGTCCTTGAAAGAGTGGTTGCCTCCCAGCTCTGCTCTTTCCTTTCAACTCACTCACTTCTTGAACCCCTCCAATCAGGTTTCCACCCTATCCACAGCACAGAAACTGCCCTGGTCAAGGTCACAAATGACATCCTAACCGCCTGTGACCAGGGCTCCCTCTGCCTCCTCGTCCTCCTTGACCTGTCTGCTGCGTTCGACACAGTCGATCACACCATCCTCCTTCAATGTCTTTCCTCCCACCTCAACCTTCAAGGCACAGTCCTTGACTGGTTCCACTTTTATTTGACCCACCGTTTACATTTTGTTTCTTCCAATGGTTTTTCTTCAAACCCCCGCACAGTTTCTCATGGCGTCCCTCAGGGCTCTGTCCTCGGTCCCCTCCTTTTCACCCTTTACACGCTCCCTCTGGGCGACGTCATCCGCAAACATGGGGTAAATTTCCACATGTATGCGGACGACACCCAGTTGTACCTTTCTACCTCATCCCTCAACCCCCAGACGATCGATATCCTGACAACATGTCTGTCCGACATCGAGTCGTGGACGAGGGACAACTTTTTGCAATTGAACGTGAGTAAGACCGAGGCCCTCCTGATTGGCTCAAGCCAGCGCCTCCGCACATCGGGCGCTGCCAGCCTCAACATCCAAGGCTGCACTCTCCACCTCACAAAGCCAATCAGGAATCTCGGCATCATGTTCGATGAAAAACTTTCCTTCCTCCCCCACATCCGCGCCTTGACCGGCACCGCTTATTTCCACCTGCACAACATTGCCAGGCTCCGCAACTATCTTACCCCCCGCGCTGCCGAAACACTCGTGCACGCGTACATCATCTCACGGCTGGACTACGGAAACTCTCTCCTCGTTGGCCTCCCCAGTTCCTCCATTCACAGGCTGCAGGCCATCCAAAACTCTGCAGCCCGTGTACTATCCCGCACCCGCCTCCGCGACCACATAACCCCCACCCTCGCCCGTCTCCACTGGCTCCCCCTCCTCCAGAGGATAGAGTTCAAGATCCACGTCCTCACCTACAAGGCCTTACACGGCCTTGCCCCGCCCTATTTAACTGATCTACTCTCCCCCTACACGCCCACCCGGACCCTCCGTTCAACAGGACTTGGCCTGTTCCAAGCCCCCCGCCCGAACCGCCCCACCATCGGAGGCCGGGCCTTCAGTTTCTCCGCTCCCACCCTATGCAATGCCATCCCTCAATCCCTCCGTTTCGTCTCTTCCCTTTCCTCTTTCAAGGCCGGTTTGAAGACTTTCCTCTTCGACCGTGCCTTTTGTTCCACCCCGAACTCTTTTACCTCCCCTTCATGTTTCACCCCTTCCCAAACACTCCCCTCTCAGCTCGGGTCACACGCCTCCTGTGCAGCGCCTTGGGACATCCTCTCGACGTGAAAGGCGCTCTATAAATGTAAGTTTTGATTGATTGATTGATTGATTGATTTACAGTGAGTGGCACAGGCTGATTGACAGTGGGGGCTGTGATTGACAGGCGGCCAGTAGGCGTGACTGATTGACTGGTGGCGTATGATTGGCAGGTGGCCTGTGATTGACAGATGACTAGTAGGCGGGGCTGTTCCTGGTGATTAGTAGGCGGGGCTGATCGACAGGTGGCTTTTGATTGCTAAATGGCCTGTGATTGACAGTGGGAGCTGTGATTGAAACGGGGGCAGTAGGCGGGACTGATTGGCCGGTGACCTGTGATAGGCAGGTGGCCTGTGATTGACAGATGACTAGTAAGCGGGGCTGTTCCTGCTAACTAGTAGCACTGAACTCTGTTCAGTTCAGTGACTAGAAGTCGGGGCTGATCGACAGGTGGCCTTCGATTGGTATGTGGCCTGTGATTGACAGGCGGCCAGTGGGCGGGGCTGATCGAAAGGTGGCCTGTGATTGGCAGTCGCTGTGTGGGCGGAGCTGCTGAAGAGCCTGAGTAGGTCTCGCGCGAGCTGCCGCAGGGGGTGATTTCAGTCAGCGACTACAGAGAGACATGGAGGACATGAGTGCGGTGGAGAGCATGGAGGCGCTGCGGCCTCAGAGCTACCTTTTCGGTGAGAGCGGCGGGTACTGCCGAGGTTGGGGGGCGGAGAACAGCTCTCCCTGCAGCGGGTGGTTGGGGGCGGGGGCACAGCAGAGCCTTCACACTGGTGACGCTCGCGGCCTACGTGCGAGTCGCTGACTGAATCAAGCCTCGGTTGGAGTTTCCCGGTAGGCCGGCAAGCCAGGCTGACAGAGAGTGCGCCACTCCCCTCCCTCCCTCCCTCCCCCCCAACGCCACCTTCATTCCCCACTCCAGCCTTACTAGCCATGTGGCGGCTCTAACGTGTGGCAGGGACCCGAGGCCTACCTCCCGCTGCTGGAACCGTTTACCACGCGGTCTGTGTGAGGCGGCGCCGCCGCCGCCACGTGGTCAGGCTCGGGCTGGGGTCCCGGGGAAGGAGAGGCCTGAGGCCGGGACTCCCCGCCCGGCCACGTGCTCCCGGTCACCTCACGGCAGTGCTTCCAGAAGCTTCTCTTATTCCCTGGCAGTGAGTGAATGGTGCATTTCCATGGTTTACAAAGGAGATTTTTTTTCTGAACTAAGCTTGGGATCTTGGGACGTCCTACCCACGTGAAAGACGTATAAATGTAATTTTATTGTAGTTATGGTATATAATAATCCGTGCCTTTGATATAGCGCTTTTCACATCTTATCAACATCTCAATGTGCTTCACAGAATATATTGTTGAGTGAATTGATGGTATATTTATGGGTGAAATGCAGCAGCCAATTGCGCACAGGAGCATCCCCACAAACAGTCGTGGATTGAAATTAACAATTTTATTATTGTAGGGTTTTTTTGGATGGATTATTAGGTGTGTTATTATTCTAGGTATTTTTTGGACGGATTATTATTAGGTGTGTGCAGAGTAAGGAAACTTGCCCAAGGTTTTGCCCTGATCTGCCAGGATTTGAACACAGGTCTCACACTTGTAAGGCACACATGTGTGCTCTAACCAGTGAGCTACAGGAGCTCCATTAACCTTTATAAAGCTATGCTTCTTTCTCTCTCTTCCCGCCCCCTCCTTTTACAGGCTGTGAGCTAAAAGAGAAGAAGGACTACACATTAGATGTGGGAGGTGATGATAATGAGCACCAGCTTTCTCTTAGAACGGTGAGTTATTTAGCTCCATGTGGTCAAGTTAACATGCCTACAGTTAGGAAGGGAATTAAGTAATGGGCGGGTTTCAGGGGCATCAATTCATATTTTTAATGCAACATACTTGTGTACTAAAATATGTATTACTATCTACTACTCCTAAAAACAACTTGAAGCACGGATGGTGGGTCTGGGCTATAGTTTGTTGGCTTAAACCCCAAGTAGCTGCTCAATGTTACACTTGGTTCAAATCTGGAAGTAAATGACATGCTTTTAGTTGATCTTGTAATCAAATTAATTTGCAGGTCAGCCTTGGGGTTGGTGCAAGTGATGGTTTGCATGTTGTAGAAGCAGAAGCCTTGGATTATGAAGGAGTTACCACCAAGGTTGTGTTGGCAGCATTGAAGATGTCTGTACAGCCTACAGTAAGTACTTTTTCTGGGTTTCTCCCCTGTCTGACATGTGGCAACTCGTCACCATGCTTTAAGAGTAACCAGAGATCCATGCTCACCCACACATGGAATGGAATTTGCGCCCCTCTCATCCCCCAGCGGAAATGCAACTTGCTTTCCAGAGAATATTACAAGTAGCATTTGCAAATTAAATTGCATTTACAGTGGAATTCGCTTAAGGCCTACACATTGAAGCATGTCATTGTCCGGTTTAAGCGGTGTCCGATGTTAACTGAAGTCCTCTTCCCAGTGAAGGAAAAGTGTTGGTAGTGCTTCCCACACTTTGGATGTGTGAGGGATTAATGAGAGACGGTGCAGCTTTTTAGGATTGACAATTCTCCTGTTGCCAATCATAAACATAGGCTGGTTCCAGCTAAACTATGACAAACTTGGTGGCTTTTGCTGGTTACACTCCAGCATTACTCCCAACACACTCAGGTCCCTAATACTCTGGAATTGGGTGAGCATGTGGATCCCTCCAGGTACTGTGCATTCAGTCAAGGAAATTTCTATGTATAGGGGACATGTATATTGGTTCTAATAATGGGTACGAAAACCAGAGATAGTTTGAAGCTTGCTCCAGAGTATCTTGATTGTAATGTTCCGCATTTGTCAAACACTTAATTAATAAATGGCTCATAGAGTCCTAGGTGCAGGTGGGTTTCCTTTTTTCAGCTTATATCTGCACATGGGAGGGAAGGAAGTCCTTGTTTGTAATCTTACCGCTTGCTTTTTTATTACAGGTTAGTTTGGGGGGATTTGAAATTACGCCTCCAGTAACATTCAGACTGAAGTCTGGCACAGGTCCAGTTCATATCAGTGGGCAGCACCTGATTGGTAAGTGGGAGCCTATGTGTACACCCTACAATATACTGCACAGATTGAACACTGTAGTTGCTTATGTGCATTTTATTTTTCAACCCATCTGTCTACCAATATTATCCTGGAGGCAAATAACAACCCTAAAGTCCTCTTTTCCACCACCCCCCACCTCCTCCATGCACCCCCCCAGGTTTCCTCAATCTTCACTTCAAATGCGAAGTGCGCGGAGGTCATGGACTTCTCCAAGATCACAAACATCCGCCAAGCAACGTCATCCTCCTGCCTCTCGTCGCCCACCACCCCCATTCCATTCCCCTCACCCTCGTCAGCTCCTACCTCAATCCCCTTACTGCATTCCTTCTCCCGGTCTCTCTTATCTCCCACTCATGCACTCTCACCTCCATGAAGCCAACCACATGCTGCCTCAACCCCCTCCCCACTAATTTACCGCTCACCCAGATCCCCCTCCTCTGCCCACTGCTGGCTGACATCATCAATCAGTCGCTCTCCACAGGATCAGCCCCTGCCCCACTTAAAACTGCTGCCATCATCTCCCTCCCTAGATCCCTCAAACCCGAGCCACTACCGTCCTATCTCAAACCTGTCTTTCCTTTCAAAAGCACTGGAACGCATTGTTGCAAACCAACTCCACGCCCACCTCTCCTCCCACTCCCTTTACGAACATCACCAATCCGGTTTCAGCCCTGCCCACAGTACAGAAACTGCGCTTGTGAAAGTCACAAATAAAGTCCTCTCTATCTGTGACCAGGGCTCCCTCTGCCTCCTTATCCTCCTGGACCTGTCCACTGCGTTCAACACAGTCGACCACGCCATCCTCCTCTACCACCTGTTCTCCGTCATCCACCTCAGTGGGACCGCACTCGCCTGGTTTGTGTCCGACTTCACAAACCGCAGGACATTGCCGCAAACGGTTTTTCCTCCCGCTCTCACCGGTTACCTGTGGGATACCCCAGGGATCAATCCTTTGCCCCCTCCTCTTCCTCATCTACATCCCTCTTGTGGGATGTCATCCGCAGACATGGGGCACACTTCAACATGTATGCGGATGACACTCAACTCTATTTTTCCACTTCACTTCACCCCATTATCCCAGTCCTTGCCAGACTTCACTGGCTCCCTATCCCAGAGAGGATCAACTTCAATATCCTCACCCTTGTCTTCAAATCCCTCTACTCCTCTGAACCCCCCCTACCTCCATGACCTCTCTCCTCAAACCAGCACCCATTGCCTTCGCTCCACCGGTTCTGGCCTCCTGCACGTCCCCCGAATCCTCCACTCCACCCTCGACGGCTTTGCCTTCAGCCACTATGCCCCGAGGCTCTGGCATTCCCTTCCTCACTCCCTTCACTTCACCCCCTCTTTTCTCAGCTTCAGGTCCCAGCTAAAAACCTTTCTCTTCGACCGCTTTTGGTCACCTTTCTTGCTCTGCCCTGGCTCGATCCCGAGATCTGCTGTTGTGAAGCGCTCTGAGATGCTGTCCGGTGTAGAGGGCACTATGTAAATCAAAGTTGTTGTTGCCATGACATCTTATTCATTCTAATTGTATGATTGTTAATTTAAATAACAATTCCCAATATCGTGAGAAAACAACAAAATTACATTTGTGTGGTGCCTTTTGCATCAGGAAATCCCAAGGCACCGTACAATCGGTGTATCGGACTAGTCCAATGTTTATTCTAATAACCTTTTTAGTAGCATCATACTCATACCACATTGGTGAGAATGGACGTAAATCCAGGATCTTATCTGCCTGAATATTAGTGTGAATGCCATTCCATAATTTTTTGGTGTATTATGCTATTTAGTACTGGCTTGTAAATTTGTATTGTATTCGCTGACAGATCCCACCATTTTGATGTCTTGTGTAAATTGCTTTTGTAAATCCAGGATCTTATCTGCCTGGATATTAGTGCGAATGCCATTCCATAATTTTTTGGTGTATTATGCTATTTAGCACTGGATGAGGACATGTCTTCTGATGAAGAAGAGGATGACAGCATGTTGGAAAATGCTTCGCAGAAGCAGGGAGTGAAACGGCCACCACCTCTGCAAGGATCTAAAGCAATGCAGGTATAGGAAGGAGACAGCTGAACATGAAAGGAATGCCTTTCTCTTATTATGTACAAACTGCTAATGCACAAGGGTATCAGTCTGATTCAGCTGGTAGCAATTTAACCTCTGCATCAGATTGTGGGTTCCAGCACCATGTTGGGAATTGGGAAATCCCACCAATCCTGACTTAACGCTGATGCATTGCTGGGGGTGCGCTCCGCTTTGGGGGGTGCTTCGAATTGGAAAATTGCTGCCTCCACGTTCAGGTATTCAGAGCAGAGAAGGGAATTTCTCCCTGTGTCGGGGCCAACAATACCCCGGGCTGCTGTGTTTGTCATTGGTTAATATTTATTGATGCATAACTATCAACAAAACATGTAAGACTTCTCTACCTTTTTAGAAAAAAATGAAGCTGGAAGTGGAAGAGGATGATGATGATGATGAGGAGGATGATGATGACGATGAGTAAGTAGTTCTGTAGGTTGTTGTGTCCTAATGTTTCCAGTGCCACACTGAATTGATCAATATGTTTTAATATTGTGAACTTAACTTGTATTATAGTAATCTGGCATTGAGATTAAGTTTTGTTTGAATTTGTAGGGATGATGACTTTGATGATGATGATGATGAAGAGGAGGAGGAGGAAGAAAAGACCCCTGCAAAAAAGGTGAGCTCAGCCCTGCAGAGATTAATTGGGATGGGTTACCTGCTCACAAGTCCTATAGTGGAACCGGTTACTGATTTACAAAGTTTACTAATCTAGAAGTGTTTCATTGGCTTTCCTGGAGTTGGTAAGCAGTGAGATCAGAAAGCATTGAGTTATGAGAGGGTGAGAAAAGGGGACGGGTATATGAGAATTAAAGGGAACAGAACTATCCTCGCCAGAACAAGGATTCTTTAGGGCTCCTTTGGAGGGGGAGTCTGAACACATTCAAATGAGCATATGTAGAACTCTAGCAAACGTGGTCTTGACCATCAGTGCAGAACCTATGTAACTTTGATTCCTTACTATCCTTTACAACCAGCATCTGAACTCTGACAAACTCAGTTTTGCCCTCTCACCTCTGAAATATAGCCAACAGAGAGAGACACACATATACATACATAGAGGCTTCACTGCACCAATGCAGTTCCCTGCACAAGCTGCTTTCCCGAACCAAGATCCAAATCTATAACCCTACTCTTCATCTCGCTCCCCATTCCCCAGCGAATCGAGTTCAACATCCTTACCCTGGCATTTAAATCTCTCCTCTTCCCTCCCTAGTCTCCTTCCAAGGTCCAATCTCGAGTCCTTTTTTGATTGTACAGTCAGTTCACTTTACAGTATATTCTGTGAAGCGCTTTGAGACATTGGGAAGATGTGAAAAGCGCTTGAGCAAATGCAAGGATTATTTCTATGTATTATTGGGACATCTTCTCTTCCCCACCCTTGGTGTGGGTACCGGACAGGAATATTGAGTAACTTGGGACATCCTCAATGTGGCTTGTAAATTTGTATTGTATTCGCTGACAGATCCCACCATTTTGATATCTTGTGTAAATTGTTTTTGCAGCCTGTGCAGAAAACACCAACAAAGGCCACTCCTTTGAAGACAACTCCAAATCAGAATGGGAAAGCTTCAAATAAGTCCACACCTGCACAGAACAAGCCAGCAAAAGTAATTTTGGTGTGCTAAGCAGAATTGGATTGTTGTCAATGTAATAGATTCAATTGCCATCAGTAGTTGGCAATGCAATATATTCTGATCTTTCACTGGATGATAGAGTGTTTCTTAAATGTTTCAGACCCCGGGGTCAAACAAAAAACCCCAGACTCCCAGAACCCCCAAAGCAGTGCTGTCTGTTGAGGAAATCAAGGCAAAACTGAAGACTTCAGTGGAGAAGGTAAGCAGATGAGGCTTTGCAGTTTGCAGTTCACTAATGCTTGTACAGAGCAACCTATTTAATGAATTATTTTACAGTAAAAGACTGTTTACATGGCGGGACCTGGCCAATGCCGGCTAAAGCGCCTGCTGGATGTTCGGGCAGCCCGCAGCTGAAAACCCATCACAAAATAATTAAAGTTCTTTTAATACACACCAGACTAAATAATAACACAATATTGTATCGGTACTTATTATTAAAACTACTCTCTTGCACTTCTCACCTTTACTGGTTGAGGCTTATAGTCCAGCGATTCTTTTTAAAATGGAGAATGCCAAGCGGGTGAAAAAAACGGCAGCGCGGCTTTAAAGCCTTACTAGTGGTAAGTCGATAACCCTAGACTACTACTCATGGCAAGCCGATAACCCTAGACTCTACTAGCGGCAAGCCAAAATACCGTACCTGTGCGACAATGTGGGTTATCGACTTGCCGCTAGTAAGGCTCTAAAGTCACGCTGCCGTTTTTTTCACCTTCTTGGCGTCCCTTCATTTTAAAAAGAATTGCTGGACTATAAACTTCAACCGCAGTATCATGGCTTCAAGCGCAGCATCTACCAGTATAGGTGAGAAGCACAAGAGAGTAGTTTTAAAAATAAGTACCACTACAATATTCTGTTATCTATTATTATTTACGCATTTACAAATGCTCCACCACTATTGTTCTGGATAAGTTCCGGTTTATCGAATGGGGATTCTTTTTTGTGTGCCGGTTATATGAAAGTGCTGGTTCATTGAGTCACGGATAAACGGGCTTCTACTGTAATTAGAACAGTCTTGTAATCATAGTGTGAGAGATTTGTATGAACATTTGTCTTTATTAACTTGGGTATGTTTCCATCTCCACAGGGGTCCGGCCTGCCCAAGTTGGAACAGAAATTTACAAATTACATTAAGCATGGTTTCAGAACAGAGGATCCCAAGGTAAGCATTAGCAGTTGTATGCATGCTGTTCTCTATTGATGATGTATTGTTTGTTTTGATTGTATTGTAGCTTTTCAAATCCTCTGTAATCTTCCATTGGGACGTCCTTCCAACATGTATTTTTATCAGAATTACTGACTTTTGTATGTGAATATGTCAGCCGATTTGCACACTGCAATGTCTTGCAAACAACCAAGAAGTGAGTGACCAAATTCACCTGAGAGTTATTATTCAACAGCAACAACAACAATTTACATTTATAGAGCGCCTTTCACGTCGGGAGGACGTCCCAAGGCGCTGAAAAAGCAGGTTTAATATCACCATATTTCAGCAATGTAGCGTTCACCTAACTGTGCTGCATCATAAGCCTAGAGTGAATTCAGTTATCTGCTTTTTCCTTTTGTCTTGCCATTGCTGATTCATCTGGAACTCCATTCCAAAGTATAAAGCAATGCTGCACCTGAACTACAAGAATTTGTTTGGACTTTTTGGTATGAATGAGCATATTTTCAATGTTTCTATCCGATTTCAGGAAAGTTAATCCTTCAACATTTTAACTTTCAGGTGGTCAACGAACTATGGACCTGGAGGCAATCACTTAAAGATACAAAATAAGTACATTAAGAAGCAAGTTTTGTCATCAACTGCTTTTTTGTAAGATTGAAGATCCTCTCCCACAACTGGAATCTCAATTGCTGTGCCCTTTTCAATGTTTCTGGTGAAGTTGACTGAATTAGTAAGGCTAGTTGCATGCCTACAAAGGTGTGAATTCTGTGAAGACCATGCCGGTAATTATTTACTTTTAAAACAATGCAGTGAACTTGCACGTATATTCGTCCAGAGGAGGTCTTTTTATTCACATTGTGTTGGATAGTTTGGTCTAGATTTCTTCAGTTCATCTTATTTTTCTTTGCACGGTTTTAAAAATTCTTGACTAATGTTATTCCACTCGTGTGTTACAATAACCTGTGGAGACGGTTTAGGTGAAGGCGTTGTCTCTATTTTGATACAAATAAACATTCATACAAAATCTTTGTGGGTATCCTAGAATAAAATGCATTCTGATCCATTATCCCAAACTGTTTCTTCATTAGCTTTGCCTGTGAATTTGAATGTGAGCTGGACCACTGCAATGCCCTCCTCACCGGTCTCCCTGCCACCACAATCCACAAAATCCAGCTAACTCAAAACTGCCGCCAGTGTACTCACCCGCACCAAGCTTCGCTCCCCCATTGCCCCAGTCCTTGCCAGACTTCACTGGCTCCCTGTCCCTGAAAGGATCGACTTCAAGATCCTCACCTTTGTTTTCAAATCCCTCCACTCCTCTGCACCCCCCTATCTCTCTGATCTCTCCCCAAACCAGCACCCGCTGCCTTCGCTACACTGGGTCTGGCTTCCTCCATGCCCCCAGAATCCTCCGCTCCACCCTCAGCGGCCGTGCCTTCAGCCACTGTACCCCAAGGCTCTGGAACTCCTTTCCTCACTCACTTCGCCTCGCCCCCTTTTCCCAGTTTCAGGTCACAGCTAAAGACCTTTCTCATCGACCGCGCCTTTGGTCACCTTTACCCCTACCCCCTGGCTCAGTCCCGGGATCCGTTATTGTGAAGACGCCGCCCAGGCAGTATATAAATTGAAGTTGTTGAATATATTTTCATTTAAAAATGCTACCCAGTGTGAAGGTTGCTGTATAAATGCAATTTGTTTGTATAAATCAGGGTGGTCCAACCTCTTGATTGATAGCCCGACTTAAGCGACTTGTGAATGGCTGGAGTCTGCTGTCAAATCAATCTTTTAAATCTTATCTGCAACCTAGAGACATTTGTGGCTGAATGGAGCTGCTGGAGACAGCGGGCTGACGTTACATTCAACATCATTTTTGACCAGATTTCTATCCGAATCGAAAGGTATATTTAAAACGGAATACAGTTGAAATCAGCCAGGTGTTTTTTTTTCTGATGGAAATTCCACTATTGAAGCAGACTCCACTACTTTGAACAAAATAATTAAATCCAGATTAAACCATGAAAGTAATTGAATTACAATGCATAATAGCCCTAACAGTGAATATCTGGAGGACGTCATGATGGTCCTGAACCTGAGCTGTGGCTGTAGTCGAGATTGAGTACAAGGTTGACCAAAAGCAATGTTGAAGAGGAAGGTCTTGAGGTGGCACTTGAAGGGGGCAAGCCAGAGGGGCTCTTGAGATGTAGTTCCAAAGTGGGGGCAGAAAGGCTAAAGGTCCAACCTCTGATGGGGGATGTGGATCAGGTTGGTCAGGCTTCAGGTTACGGTAGAGCAAGACTGGATGGTTTTAAAGGTGAAAAGGATTTTAATCTTGATCATCTGGTGGTTCAGGAGCCAGTGAAGCGCAGGAGAGGATATGAGTTCTGAATAATCTGCAGCTTGTAGAGGGAGGAGTTGCGAAGACTAGGAAATGGAGTTGGCATAGTCAAGCTGCGATGTGATCCATAGTATATGTATCAAGTATATTTTTATGTATTAAAATCAAAATAAGATATCAACTCAGCATATAGAGGCACTGAGTACACAATGGGTACTAGTGAGCCAAGTCTCTTGGTGGCCTGGCACATGGGTCAAGTAAGTGGGTAAGGATCCGGGAGTGTGGTTGCAGATCCTCTACTAAAATCGGGCAGCTGCAGATTGCAGGCCAGGGATATTGAACCTGGGGAAATGGTATCAGGGAAATGGTGCTGAAATGATTCACGGACCGGATGCAATTCCTGGGCTGCTGGTTAGACCACCCTGATTGACCGGTGGAATACATATTGACGAGCAATGATTGTCCACAACTTCTAGTGAAAAGCTGAGTACTAAGAACTGAATATCTGAGCAAAATAAATTCAATGGACAGCTATTTTCTTTCATCAAAGCTGGTATCAGAATCCTATGGATGATGGATGCGGTGGTATGTACAGTAATAAATTTGCATGAGCTCTCCACATAGATGTTGGGCACATCACTACTCCTCTTGCCAATCTGAGAACCATCCATTGATTTCCACTCTTCAGTTATCCTATCCACTCAACTGCATTGGCCTGCAATTTGATATTAATTTATTATGCATTATGTTATCGAAAGTTTTCCAAAGTTCATGTTTTAATTTAAGTTACTGTTCTGCTATTAACATGCCAAATTGCAGTAAAGTGTAATGACCTTAGGCACCCGGAAGATAATTTGAGCTATTATGAATGAGTGACCAATTTAACTGGTAGATTTGGCCAGCACAACATTTTGTGGAGTATCTTAGCCTCTGACTGCCACGTATCTACTTACATGACAATATATCCCTCTATTGTCCTTGTACATCCAGCATTCACTGACCAATTTGAACTTTATTTCATGACCCATCTTCAATAATAATACATCTGAAAATTATTCACAAAACTTTTTTTCTTATAACGGTCTCTTTCAACAATGTTTCATCCTCTGTGTGTGAGAGAGAATCCAGGCAGGTCAGGGCAAAACCTTGGCCAAGTTTGCTTACTCCACATCCAATAATGATCCATCCGAAAAAACCACAATAATAAAAATTGGTCATTTCAATCCATGACTGTTTGTGAGACATTTCTGTGCGCAATTGGATGCTGCTTTTCGCCCGCAAATATACAGTCAATTCACTATCAAGTATATTCTGTGAAGCGCTTTGAGACGTCAATAAGATGTGCAAAGCGCTATATTAAATGCAAGGATTATTATTTTTATTATATCTGCTGTGTGCAATTGGCTGCCACATTTCACCCACAAATGTAGTAAATTTACATTATATTACATTCTGTGAAGTGCTTTGAGCCGTCTAGAAGACATGGAAAGCCCTACCGCATATCAAATACAAGGATTATTTTCTATAAAAGGCTTCCAGAACTGAACACAATACTCCTAACTACCCTAAAGAACCAATTTAATTTGGTTCTTAAGTTTAATTGCCTGTATTTCCCTCTCCTGTTAACTGATTGGGCATGCCAGTACCTGTCATCTTATTTCTCATATTTTTTTTAAAATTGCAATCTATATAGCTCCTTTCAGGGCAGGACGTCTCACACTGCTTAAGACCGTTGGCTGTGTACCCGAGCTGGGAGTGGAACCCGAAGAGACTTGAGAGATGACAGAAAGAATAGGCAAAGAGGTACATCTTTCCTATTATCATGAGACTAACTGACCTATTCCAGGTTTACCCTTCTTATTAAACCATTGAATACAATTTACTGCACTCTATTCAGTTACAATGATTCCTATTTAAGTATTTCTGAAGATTTTAGTTAGTGCTCCCATTTTACTGCCCTCCCATGCCTCCTTCTTCGACCGTGCCTTTGGTCACACTCCTACCCCTACCCTCTATGCGTCCTGATCTCAACCATCACCTTGGGTATGGATCCCAGACTATCCAGTGCTTTGGGATGTCCTTCTGACTTGAAAGGCGCTATGCAAATGTAATTCGTTGTTGAAATCATTTCTACCTGGTGACTAGGGTCCATCGATATGGAAATTTTCCGATTTAGATATATCGATGGGCTCATATCGAGATATACCGAAATATCGATATTTTCCAGTTTTTCGTACTGCACACACGCGCGCAGCGCACGCATTCGGAGTGCGCGCGCATTCGGGGCCTATCTCCTCAGGAGATAAATATCTTTCTCTCTGTGTCTGTCACTATCCATCTCTGTGTTTTTCTCTCTGTGTCTCTCTCCTCTCTCACATCCCCCCATCTCTATCTGTATATTATCACATCCACCCTGTCTCCCCCTGCCGCCATCCCTCTCTCCCGCCCCCTCCCCACCGTCGTCTCTCTCTCCCACCCCCTCCCCAGCCGTCTCCCCCTCCCCCCCTCGCTGTCTCTCTCCCCCTCCCCCCCCCCCCAGCCGTCTTTCTCCCCCTCATCCTCTCCCCCCCCCCCCCCCCCCCCACCCCTTGCATACCTGTATATTGTATTCGAGGACTATGAATACAATATGGCGGCTTTGCACCTCGGTCTGTGCATTGTGTATAGGGATGAGCATTCTGGGTCTTGTAGTGCAGTGTGCGCGCATTCCGATTTTTTCCCTCAATATATCGATTTTGTTGAATTGCCTATATCGGCGTATCGATATGAAAATTATATTGGGTTTTAGCGATATATCAATATATCGTGACCCTAGTGGTGACTTTCCCACTTTTTGTTTGCTTCCTTCTTGATTGCTATATCGAATGGCTGTTAATTCCCACGTCTCCTAATATCTCATCTCCCTTTACTGCAACCAAAAGCACAAAAATACTTTGCATGTGTGTCATTTCCTTGTTCACAATACTCACTGTCCATACTTGCCCTGTTTCCTTGTTTTATATCCCTCTGCATTTTCTAACCTTGTCTAAGTTTCCCTGACCAGCAGGTGGCACTGGGAGATTGCAAACATTTAACAATTTGTGCCTTTCCATACAGCTCTACAGTGCAAATTCACAATATCTGAAAGCCCTTAACTGGAAGTGCAGTAACTGTATATTTCAATGCAAACAGAGTAGCTAGCTTCTGCACAGCATAATTCCAAAGTCAACTATAGAGTGAATGCCAATTTTGCAAAGAGGCTCCTTTGTTTTCAAGCACCAATGGATCTTTAACCTTGGCTGGGAGGACCTCAATCTCACGCAAAGGACAGCCTGTCTGATAATGCATTACTATCCCCCAGGGTATGAGCTCAGGATCCTGATATAGGACTTGAACATACACCCTGATCCAGAAGTGAACAATGTGAGTTCTGGCTGCAAGAGCCATCATTACTCAACTTTTGAGTCATGTTTTTCTTCCTCTGTTATACATTCCTAATCCTGCATCTGATAGTGCTTTATATCAAAGCTGTCTCAAAGTATTTCACTGGATACACTGTAGTGGTTTATGTGTCTGTTTTGCAGGGCTGTAGGACTCGAGTTCTGGACTCGGACTCAAGACCGGTCTCGAGTCCTCATTTCAAGGACTCGGACTCGGCTGTGCAGGAGTCGGACTCGACACCAAGGACTTGAGGACTCGGGCTTCGAGACCGCCACGAGTCCGGCAGGTATGAGCCGAGCTGCGGGATTTTCTGTAGTTTGCGCAAATACTACACCGGCCGACCTACCGGAAATCTCATAGCGGAAGTTGCATGTGAATGAACTGTGACGCGGTATCCCACGTGGGATACTGCTTCCTGCTTATCACATGTAAATTTTCTACCAATTAAAAAATCCCTTTAAAAAGTGACGCGTTTAAATCGAAGCCCACGTGTTTCAGTTCCATTGTGTGAGGAGTAACACTGATTTCTGAGACTCTGAGTATATTTTTGTACATTGTCTTGTGTACTAACTACAAAGGCTACCGCACTAGCCTTATATCGCAAGCTACGCACTGAAACCTCCCTGATTCTTACCTGTCCGGCACGTATGAGCATCACCATGTCTGCCGTGTCCCAAGTGATTGGGTACATGGATCATAAGGAATTCACAACAACAGGGGGGAACAAACATCACGCAAAATGTAAGTTTTGCAAATGTGTTATAACTGAAACGTGGCACCACATCGAATTTCACACGCCATCTGCAGCGACGTCATAAAGAAAAGTAAGTTTTGTACTCATTTACGATTAGACTATACAATAAATTAAGTGTGTGTGTGGACTTTTGTCGGAACGCGTTATTCATGAATCATGATACATTTTATCATGTTAATAGTCTTGAAGATTTAATCTAATAAAGACTATTTGCTGAACTATGTAGGCCTCAGTCTACAGAAAAATCCATCTGGTTGGAGGAGTTGTCGCTCTCCTCCAACACAGGTGGAAGTCTCACATATAAAATACCGCTACGTGCTGAAATTGGCCTTACTAAGGGTAGATCTTAGGTCTATGTAGTAGAAATATATACGGAGACAAAGATCTAGCCCCATAGAGATACGCGTAAAAAGTAGAGCGCGAGCGCCGCAAAGTATTCTACTATCTTTGAAATGAGGACTCGAGTCCGAGTCCAGGACTCAAGTCCTTCTTCTTTGTGCGCAATGCACTGACTCATGCTTGGATCAGCAGCATTCACGAGCGCTCGGTCACACACCAATATACACAACTAAGCCTAGGCAAGCAATCTGCAGCTAGACTTTTTAATTGGAAATTTTTTTTAAATCTCTCTCCTCGACACAAATGGGGGTTGGGGAAGAGAGAGACAGGGAGAGACATATACACACGCGCATACAAACGCACAAAAGCCAACCCAATCCTTTTGTCTTCTATTGGGGTTCATACATGTGCATTTCCAGGAAAACCGTGCCAGGCAGGCCTTTTCAAATACATTTGCCAAACAAGGTTTAGATTTATAAATCTAGATGGATTTGGAGATCATAGAATTGTACAACACAGAAGGAGGCCATTCACACCATCGCAAGATATCTAGAAGACGTGAAAAGCGCTATATCAAATGCAAGGATTCTTATTATTATCATACCTGTGCCATGTGAAACCTTGCCTCTCCAAATTAAAAGTTAGACTCGATTATTGCTTCTTAAAGTTTGCCCACAGTTGGATACCTTGGGTTGAGTTTATAAATCTGCTTCAGACAGAGGAAGGGAGACAGATGTGAGTCAGTGGGAGAGATAAGACAGGGAGCAGAGTGACGGACAGAAAGGAAAGGAGAATGGAATTAGAAAACACACAAATTTAGGGGACTCGTAAGAGGAATTCACTGAATTCTCGTCCGCCAGTTTGAATAAAAGCGTATACCACAAGCCAGCCAAGTTACTAGTTCCAAGTCAGCTTTAAACTGCAAAGTCTCTAAATTGCAGTCAGACGTTTGAGCTAGAATGTTTTAGTTAGGCAAACTTATCAATTTGAAGCACTTCGAAAGACAAATTTAATAAGGCACAGGTTACTGCGGAAATACTGCTTAACTGCATGTTTGGAGAGGATTAACATCAACTTTCTAGACATTTGTTTTTCATGCCTGACCGCGTTACCTTCCTCAAATTAATGAACGCATATCACTGTCTTAGCATTTTGTGAATCTTCATATCAGTGAATATCAGTGCAATGGCTTTATCAGACAAGTGACTGACGACTTGAGAAGTCAATATTCCTTGTACTTCAGGGACTAAAAATAGAATTTTTATTTGTTCTTGAACCAAACCATTAAGCACTTGAACTTCGGGATAATGAGTCAATTTATTGCATAAAGCCATGAAGTAAGAAACCAACCCTTGTAAACAAAGCATAGCAAGCAATATACATCAAAAAAAGGTATAAGACTGAAATTCTAGTATGTAGAATTCTAGTTGGTGATGGGCATGAATTTTTACATGGAGGACTCAGACTCAGACATTAAAAAGTGGCAGGGACTCGGACTCGGATGAGGAGGACTCGACTACAGCCCTGCTGTTTTGTGGGCAACTATGGCAGCCAATAAACATTTTTATATAGTGCCTTTTGGAGAATGTCCCAAAGGGTTTCACAATGCTGGATGAGTATAGGAGCTGAGCGAGTTGGGAGATGAAAGATAACTCAGTCAGAGATACACTTTGAAAGGTGCCTTGAAAGCAGGGAGGGAGCAAGTCAGAGGGACATTGGCGAATGGAATTCCAAAGAGGAGGGCACAGTGTCTGATTGTCCACCTACCAATGGTGGGGCAGACAGGTGGAGGCTGGTTGTTATAGACCCTACCTCGGTGACCTCCATCAATCAACAACAACAACAAAATTACATTTGTATAGCGCCTTTCATGTCAGGAGGACGTCCGAAGCTATCAATCCGACAGCTGCCTTTGCTCAGTGAGCATAGGCCTACACCATGTGCCCCCAAAATATTTTGCACAAAATCCCATCCCATTACATCCCATCATCTGCAACTTTTACTTTTATCCATTCTGGCCCCGCTCTGTCCCTCTGACTCATTCATTCTCTCCCCTCTTTCAAGGCTACATTTCAAAATGTAGGTCATCGTACCCCTCACAATCGCTGGTCTCCCACCCACAGTTCAGGTGCCCTTCCAGCACTGTAAAGCACTTTGTTCTCCGGACTTGAGAAGTGCTACATTAATATAAATTGTATTACAATGGAATCCGCTTTCACCAAAGCATGTTGGGTGACCTTGGCTTGACAATGTTTCATAATCGTTTTATTGGTAAGGCTATTTTACATAACTTCCAACATCAACAACAGCAAAATTACACTTGTATAGCGCCTTTCACCTCAGGAGGACATCCCAAGGTGCTAGACAGTCACTGCTTCAGACTTGAGCTGAGGATGGGGGGGAGGGAAGGGGGGGTTAGGAGTTGCCAATGGTCAAGGATATAGGGTGGGGCGAGGTTGTGGAGGGCTTTAAATATGAGGACCAGGATCTTGAATTGGTTTCTCTGGATAATGGGGAGCCAATGGAGTCAGGCGAGGATGGGGGAGATGGGGTCACAGAGTTTGGAATGGTAGAGGACATAGACCGCAGAATTCTGGAGCCTGTGGAGGGAGGAATTGGGAAGGCCGACAAGAAGGGCATTTGCATAGTCGAGTCGGGATGTAATAAAGGCGTGAGTGAGGGTTTCAGTGGCTTTGGGGGTGAGGTAGTGGTGGAGTCGGGCAATGTTGCAGAGACTAGCGGAAAAGGCAGAGCGAGTCATTACTTGTATGTGGTGGAGGAAAGTCAGTTGAGGGTCAAACAAGACATCCAGATTCCTAACTGGCTTGGTGAAGTTGAGTGTGCAACCACGGAGGTTGATGCTGCCAGCGGCTGATGGGCTGATGAATAAAGGTGCTGACGTAGGCTAATCAGTAGGGCCTCTGTCTTGTTGACATTCAACTGTAGAAAGTTAGCTCTCATCCAGGACTTGATGTCTGACAGACAGTCTGTCAAGACAATGGTAGTGCTGGAGTCGAGGGTAGAGGCAGATCGGACAGAGTTGGGTGTCATCTGCATGCATATGAAAGTTAATCCCATGTCTGTGGATTATGTCACGGAGCACGTAGATGTTGAAAAGTAAGGGGGGGGTGCAAGAGCCCTGGGGGACAACACAGGTGACAGTGCAAATTAGTCATAATAACAAAATTACACTTGTGTAGCACCTCTCAGGTCAGGAGGACGTGGCAAGATGCTGGACAATCATTTACATAACTCTACCAACAATGTTTCAATTCTTCATTATAGGAAAGGCCAGTTGTGCATCATTATAGTCCCTTTCATTTTTCAAAACAATTCAAAGGTAATTGATGTTAAGATTGTGATTGGTGGGTGTTTTTGTACTGAAGGAATGTGAAGGCAATAATACGAGGAAATCAAATTAATTGTAAACGGTATCAAAGCATCACAGGTTTTAGCTGGATAGTTTCAGATCCATCCAGGACTGTTTGTGGGACACTGCTGTGTGCAATTGGCTGCCGCATTTTTGCCCACAAATATACAGTGAATTTCACTTTACAGCATAATCTGCGAAGCGCTTGGAGACGTCTAGAAGATGTGAACAGCGCTATATCAAATGCAAGGATTGTTATCATCATTATCGAGAGTTTCATAGCACAAATAATTCAGTTATTTAATGTTCCCAGTAGACTCCTTTTTTTTAAAAAAAAGGGATTACCTTTTCTATTCTACCTGAATGTTCAAGTCCATAAGGCATATGATGGCTTCCTACAGATAAAAAAAACACTACAACCCACACCAGATGAGAGAAACCCAGGATACATTATTCAAAATCTCACCACTATAATAAGTATCAAAGAGTATTTTGGTCGGCTGAGCGTCTTGACAAGTAGAAACCCATCACCAGAGGGAACAGAGTGAGACAGAAACAGTAAAATATCCTCATTATCACTATTTATTCCTTAAACATGCATATTAGTCATTAATATCTCTCAGATCAGTAGGTTAAAGCATCATATAATAATACTTGCATTTCATATAGCGCCTCATCACATCTTTAACTTGTCTCAAAGAGCTTCAAAGGATATACTGTAAAGTGAATTGACTGTATATTTTGTGGGCAAAATATGAAAATGGATAAGACCTGTCTTGTCTTTTCATTTATGTCCTCCCGCAGGAAGCGACATGGCAGATAACTAGGTGACTGCATGATGTGTAATAATTTCTTCCTCACTTATTTCCACCACCTTTCACCCCTTTCCACATGTCCATAGCCGGATATTTTGTTTCCTTATGTGGCAATGCATAAGCATTTAAAGCCCTGGTGCACAAAAGTTCCTATTTTTGCCAATTTGTCTCAGGACACAGTTTAGTTCCGCCCTATTTCTGTTAGCACTGATGTAGTTTATTAATAAACAATTAATATTTTGTAGTCTTTTGCATATTATAGCAACATAGCACAACCATAACATTCTCACAACAGGATCTTTCCTCAATGGTCTCTTAGGCGGTCAATTAAAACTTTTAATCCTGCAGATTACTTAAAAATAATATATCCAAATCGCAATGTAAGCAGTCAAGTAAAAAGTACAAAAAAATTATCATTGTTTATCAGTGGCTCGAAATACAGTCTTAGATTCTCACAGATAAAAGGTTCTTTGGATTTCTTAGCCAACCTTCACACCATTCAAACGGAGTGAGACTTGTTTCCCACTGAAACTAGACCTATTGAATTCACAGGAATAGCAACAGGAAATGCCACCTCTGGTGAAAATAGTTTGTTAACTGTAAACAGTGTCAACCTTATTTAACTTTTATTGTGAAGTAAACTTCCTGAGTAATACTCCACAGTAATACTGTGTATTGGAACAAAGGTCCTCTTGAGGGAGGCAGATATAGACTCACATGGACTCAGGTCAAGTGGCAAGGACAGAGTTCAAACAGCAAGATGAAGGTTGCACACCCACTGAAAGTGCTTTCCCGCTGCTTGACCAGTTAGGACCACCCAACCCGTTAGGGCTTTTGGCTTGCAGAGTTAACAGAGTTGCTGAGTTTGAAGAATCCATGCCTCCAGTGAATGGCCTGCCCTTCCAAATCCTGCCAATGTATCAGGCTGACTGAAGTGTCATCAGTAACTGGCTCAGGAACCAGGTGACCGACTGTCACAGAGGGCGGGCTCAATTCTGACATTCCATTGCTGAGCATGTCACTTTGAAACCGGTTGAACTCCAAGGAGAAACTCTGCTTTCCTGTCGGCCCCAAGGACGACAGTCATTACCTTGACATCCAGCATTTTACACACAAGATCTCAGATATTTTTCTCTAACCAGCCATGAGATGAATGGCCCATTTATCTGGATAACAACAGTAACCATTTACATTCATACAACAATATAGCACCCTTCACCCAGAATAACATCCTACAGTGCTCAACAGTGGCGGAGCCTGACTCCAAGCGTGGAGTTGACTGTAAGCCTGGTCGAAAAGGAAGGTTTTCAGACAGGAGATAAAAAGAGGAGAGGGACAAGGCAGAGGGATTGAGTGAGAGTGTTCCAGAGTTTTGGGGTGTAGGGGCTAAATGCATGATCTCCAATGGCAGAGCGGCGGGTGCGAGGGACAAGCAAGGGGCCGGTGCTAGTCAGAGGTGCAGGGTAGTGGATTTAGGGGGGTGAGGAAGTAGGGAAGTACCAGGGTGTGAAGGGATTGGAACAAATACAAACTCCAAGATCACCCCCCCACACCCCTCCACTATCACCCCTTGCCAAGCTCCATTAGCTTTCTCTCACAGAACAGATCGATTTTATTGTATTACATTCACCTAAATCTTTTTATGCCATGGCACCTCTCATCATTCCAACCGGCTCACAACCCACTCCTCTACCAGCTCCCTTCCATCAGTTTGCTCAGACCTTTCTGCATGTCGTTTGATCCCTCCACTCCACCGTCATTTGCTGTACCTTCAGCTACCATGCCCAAACACCTGGAACTCCCTGATTCATTTCCTCTACTTTACTCCTTCTTTACTGATTTCCTGCAGGTGTGATCTTGCTCTTTGACCGTGCCTCCATTCACCTCCCCTTTCTCTGGATTGGTATCAAACTATGCCATTGTTAAGCGCTCCAAGGCACTATCTCTCGTGACTGGTGCTTATATCAATGCAAGTTTTTATTGTTATCCACCACTAAAATACTTGATTAAATTGGCTCCTCATTTAATTTAATCCTAATTCAAAACAGAATATCCTTTAGGCACTAACTGAAAGGACATTCTTTGACTCTATTGCGAGGGAACACAATTATTTTTCTCTAACCAATTTTCTACCTGTCTATATTGACCCCATGAGTGCTAGTGCTCCCTATTACACTGCCCAAGTGATAGAATCATGCAATACAAAATTATAATTCTTTCATGTTGGGGTGACATCCCAAGCCACTGGACTGTCGGGCATTTGGACTGTCCCGTGCAAATTTAATAGAATATTAAATAATAGTTACTATTCTTAATATGTGCTCGGCAGTGGTAGTGAGTGTTATAAGGTTTTCGACTGTGGTAAATTTACATGTCCACCGTATAGTTAGTTACACATTAAGAAATAGGTGAAGCTTAGTCTACATACAGGATTCTCAATGGCAATCTGCATTTATAAAATTTTAGCTGGCTAAACTCCAGCAGCACTCCAATGAACTCTGGGTCACCCAGCCAACAGAATGCTCTCTAGATTTAGATGGTGGAGTGCACATTCCTTTCAAAATATACCTGCACACATAGATATACTGTATGCGTTTAAATACTCTTAAACAGGTGATAATAATAATAATCTTTGTGTTTGATACAGAGCCTTATCACATCTTCAAGACGTCTCAAATATACTGTAAAGTGAAATGAATGTGTATCTTGTAGCCGCGAGGCAGAGCCAATGGCGCACAGCGGTGTCTCACAAACAGCTGTGTATTGAGTGACCAAATTATTATTGTTATTTTTAAGGCATTTTTAAGCAGCGAGCTACAGGTCTCCACTTAATAGTTTCCAGATCTGCAACACCTGGCTAAGCAATACAATTCTAAACCATTTCATCTTGTAAAGTGCTGGGAGTTCCAGTCTATTTCGAAACCCGCTAATAATAGTAATCTTTTAAAATTACGAACAAAGCTGTGGCTGCAAACTCAGATTCTCCTTTACCAAGATGGCCGCCTGGTGGCACCCACCCGGCAGGAAGACCCACCCTCAGCTGCGTCTGACGTCAGCGCCGCCGAGAGGGGGCGGGACGGGATCGTGACGTCAGACGTAAGGGGCTGCCTTTGAATTGCAGCGGTCTGACGCGTGACATCAGACGCGACAGGAAGTCGATCAATACAAAGCGGTGGCGGCGTCCTTAGGCTGGTGACGTCAGACGCACGCTGTACCAGCGACGTGACGTGATTGCATCAAGACGCCGGTTCGCGGTCAAACTCGAGCTTCGCCTCAGTCGTTTCCAATAGTCGTGTCGCCCCCCCTTTCCCTCCCTAACCTCCCCCCCCAACCCCCACCTCTCCCGGAGACGACATGGAGCCCGACTCGGTAATTGAGGACAAGACCATAGAGCTGATGGTGAGTGACCGCTCAGTTGAACTCGGGCTGCCCGCCCTAAAGACACTAGGGTCGGCCTAGCCCTGTAGGAGGAGCGCTAGCACCGGCTTCACGGCCGCCAGGCAGGCGGAGAAGAAAGGCAGAGAGAGAGGGCCCGGTGCATCTCTCGAGGAGACGTGTGGCCTGTAGCCAGGACTGCAGGATGGTGAGGGGGGGGAGGGGAGGGGACCAGGCAGTGGTTTTGGTGCAGGGCTGTAACTCGGGTTTTACCAAGACTAATATAGGGGTTGGGGGGTGGGATAAGACAGTCAGTCCAACGCCATTTGAGTCTCTGTCTAGCCTCTGGCAGCTTAGTCTGGGGCTTGGTCCCTGGCTACGCTGTCAGAGGTCACTGCCAGCTAATGGTGGGGTATAGTAACCCTCCCTGGGACCTCTGGACAAACCTTCCTCTTGTTACCAGTAATACACCGCAGATTTTCAGTGGAGGCGACTGGCTATTTGGCCAGACCTACTATTTAATATCGTTTTACCTTATCTCCCCCCACCCCCACATGATGTCGAGATGTATGACTTTACCCTGGAAAAGGGGGTGGATGGGTATAAAGGAAGGTAAGTCAGATTTTGTTGGGAGCTGAGCTGATCCATTTGCTTGGCGGTTGGATGTTGGAATTCAGATACCTGCAGAAGCTGGACTTGAGAGTCAAGGTTCCTGAGCTAGGCGGATCTGAAGTACTCTTACTCTTGATGACTGACCATCGGTTGGCAGGGTTTGGATGGGTGGATTGATCTCTGGGAGTAACCCTGCAAATCAAGGCCTTAGTAATGAGTGTATCTAGTTGGGTGAGACAATGCACACAATGGCAATATAGGTTGTGTTAGCTGATTTAAGATCCAGCGAACACTTTGGGGTCACGAAGCCTAGGCTCATGCCAACCCAAAACTCCTGGGAATTCAATAAAATTTATGCCAATAAGAAAAAGCACATTTCATTCCCAATACAAGGAAATTTCCAAGTGTAGTTGGCATTCGTAGGTGGATATGCATTTGGTCATGATATGTCACACACTAACCTGGCTGATTTGCCAGGTTAAGTGGCAAAAGTGAGGCCCCTCAAAGCATGCATGCACATATTAAGCTGCTTTATTAAAGTGACTGTTATGCAGGCACATATAACAGCTAATCTATGCTAGAAATATCCTAGTAAGAATCAACAACAACAAAATTACACTTGTGGCACCTTTCATGTCAGGAGGACGTGCCAAGGCGCCGGACAATAGGGAACAGGGAGGGTGGAGGGTATTTGGGGTGACCGATGGCACTGTCAAAGAGGAGGGTCTCGAGCTGGATCTTGAATCAACCAGTGTTTTGTTAATTTTAAGAGGAATGTTGGACTGCATACTTACTAATGGGCATCAAGTCCCATTTACCTTGAATGTGTTGGTCAGTTATCAAGGCACTACTTTTATTCTGAACAGCTGAAATTCATTCTGTAATGATTAAAAATACCAACAATGTACACAATCAGCAGTGTTTCATCTGCTGCTCCTTCTATTGATTTTTTTCTCATTGGGTACTACCTTCTTGAAATCTAGATCTTGTATGTAACATTGTGTGGTGTGTTAATATTCAACACAAAGAGATAGCATTTCATAGTGTATAGGCTATGGTGCATTGTGAATTTCCTATTGTTTCTCAGTATATTTTCTGCAAGCATACCTATGTTTTGATCAACTACTCTTTATTACTGGTAGAATTAAACACATCAAACGCAAGATGAGTAATAAACACAATTTTTTTTCCTGAGTTGTAAATGGGTGACAGCTTGATACCACCCCTGGCTCATCAGGCAGATGAGAATGGGAGATTAAGATGTGTGAAACAACAGGCAGAAGCTGCTCTACCACCATGTAGTGTGTGTTTAACCAGAATTATGGTAATTTTAGCTGTTAAATAGGTTAAGACACTTGAGATAATTGTTGCCTTATTCATCCAACAATCCACCAATGGAATCCTGTAGCTTAGTGGGTAGAACACTCGCCTCACAAATGAGTGAGCTGGGTTCGATTCCCAGAAGGCCAAAACCTTAGGCAAGGTTCCTTATTCTACATGCCAGATAATATCTTTCAAGAAAAAAATAATAAATAGAATTGGTCATTTCAATTCATAATTGTTTGTGGACACTGCTGTGTGCAATTGGCTGCCGGATTTCGCCCACAAATATACCCAGTCAATTCATTTTACAATATATTCTGTGAAGTGCTTTGAGACGTAGAAGATGTGAAAAGCACAATGTCAAATGCAAGGATTATTACTATTGACACACCGGGGTAATTTTTGAATTGTAGGTAAATGTATTTTTTCTCACTTTATTTACTTCCTGTTTTCAAGCCCGAGAGAATGGAGTGCACAGTGGAAACAAGATTTGGTAGAAAGCTCAGGCTTCTGTCTCAGGCTTCTGAATGTCTAGTTTAGAATGTTACTACCAATGAAAAATATTACAGTTGAATATTGAGGCATCTTATTCTATTTAATATTTGAGTAAATAAACTGTGTGAAATGGGCTTTAGACTTTTGTAGGTTTTCGGTTTGGGCTGATGTGATTACACTGCATAATATTGCCTCATCCTGCAGACACATTACCATGTCAGCAGTTTGTTTTGACTGATAAGGGGAAATGTTTAATGTTAAAAGCTGTAATGTGAAGAAGATGCAGAATTGCTTAGGTTACTGGAAAGGAAAATTGATATTTGGGAAGTGCAGTGGAGGAAAGGCAGGAAAATGAGATTTAAAAATAATAATTCTTTCATTTGATACAGCATATTATCATATTGTCATATCATCTTAAAGCGTTTCACAGTAAAGTGCAAAAACTGCTATTTTGTCAGAGAATCAGGAAGCCTGTTTGTATACAGTCCTGTACCTCAAATGGTTAGAGCCTCGCATTACAAGTGAGGGCCCGGGTTAAATTCCAGGCAGGGTGAAACCTTGGGCAACTTTCCTTACTCCACACATCTGATAGTAATCCCTAAAAAAAAGTTTTAAAAAAATTTGGTAATTTCAATCCATGATTGTTTGTGGGATACTGCTGTGTGCAATTGGCTGCTGCGTTTCGCCCACAAATATAGTCAATTCACTTTACAGTATATTCTGTGAAGCACTTTGAGACATCTAGAAGACATGAAAAGTGCTATATCTAATGCAAAGATTATTATTGTTGTACAACAGTGTACTATTACAGCCATGATGACTAGAATATAGGAACAGGTGTAGACTATTCAGCCCATCAAGTCTGTATCACTTGTTAAAAGTCAAGATCACTTTTGAAATGGAATCCTGTAGCTCATTGGTTATAGCATTTGCAAGCGAGAGACCTGTCTACAATTCCTGAAACAGCAAATGTTGGACAAGTTTCCCTACTCCACACACTTCTGTTTACTCGCAATAAGTAGATTAGTCGACTGGTGGATCACTTTCCGGGAAATAATTCCTCCAAAGGTCTCTTCAGTCTATGACTGTTTGTGGACACTGCTGTGTGCATCTATCACATTTCGCCCACAAAATATGTTATTATGATGGCTCATCCAGAAATCAATTCCACCTTCCCACCCTCTCTCTAAATTCTTTGATGCCTCTATCTGTCAAATCTTTATCTATTTGTCTTTTAAATTCTTCAATTGGCTCTGTCACCACCTCTCCCTGGGGGAGTGAATTCCACACACCCATCACCTGCTGCAGGGAAAAAAAATCCTTATTTCAATTTTAAACAGTTTAGGACTATATCTTCAATCCTGTCTCCAGAGGAAAAAATTGCTACCAATTGAGCCAGGCTGACACTTAAAATATCTGTTATGGCCAGATAAGATGGTGGAACATGTTTGGCAGGCTGAGTGGCATCCATGTTGCTAAGTTTTTTTCATTTTGTAGTCTATTAAATTGAAATGCTACAAAAAGCTTCAAGTAATTCTCGTTGAGAGCAGTAACTGGTTTTCCGATGAATGAGACAGCAATTTTTGAAATGGAATCCAAAAAATCCATTTCACAGAATATGTGTGGGGCCAGAGAGGCCCCACACATGGGCATATGTGGATTCGCCTTTAGTCTGTTTGTTGTCTAGGGGACCTGGTCATCCAAAAGACAGAGCCTCCAACAATGTAATGCTCAGCACTATCTGCAGCGCCTCAGACATTTCCTGTCAAATGCCCCTCAGGAAGGCATATTTCAGATAAATACAACTTCTTACGGATTTAAGAACAGTAAAAGCACTTATTTATGTTGTATGTCCCTCTCTCCAACACTGATTTTCATGGTTTCAGTTGCTTTGCAACAACAACAAAATTACATTTGTAAAGCACCTTTCACATCAGGAGGACATCCCAAGGCACTACCCTTGATCTCTGGAATCCTTTCCTAAAATCTGTTTGTGAAGCTAAGATTCCCTTGTTCCTTGTTTTCTTCCTTTTGTTCCAAAGTTTTTCAAAAAATCTATCACTTTGACCTGGCCTTCAGTTGGTTGCCTCCTTCCTTAAATAGTTGGTGTGGTGGACTTGTAAGTTCCTAGATGTATTATAATAATCCTTGGATTTGATATATTGCCTTATCACATTGTTGAGACATCTCAAAGTGCTTCACAGGATATACTTTAAAATGTAGTGAGTGTATATTTTGTGGGCAAAACACAGCAACCTATTGCACATATCAGTGTCAGATTGAATGACCATATTATTTTGGAGTGATTATTATAGAAAGCGATCCGCCAATCGACTAACAAGCGGGTTCTTACTGCTAGGCAAACAGAGGCATATGTTGTGTGGAGTAAGGAAACTTGCCTAAGGTTGCACCTGACCTACCTGGGAATTGAAACTCGGGTACTCTCGCTTGCGAGGGGTGTGCTCTAACCACTGAGCTACAGGGGAAAGGTTTTCACTGTAAAGACTAAAATAAAGGTGCTACAGTTTTAGTTTGGAAGTAGCATTTTGGGTCCTCCGTTCTGTGACATCCAAGTTGGCATATTCTAATTATTTGCTAGGCTAAGCAAAGTGAGTTGCGTTTTGTTAATGGAGGCAGAGCTTATCCATAGTGCTCAGTGTGAGTGAAATTGGCCCAGAACACAACTTTGCTGGTTAAATTGATTTACCTGTAGTTCAGTGGGGGAAAAAGAATCAGACAGAATGTAACAACAATAAATGGTGATTTTAAAGTAAAGGTTGAAGAGTCAGAATGCAATTACAAAATGAAATGGAGGACAAAGGAGCCAATAAATCAGCACATATCAAGAAAACTAGTAAAAGGAAAACCAGGAAGAAATAATGCATTTTTATAGAAATTCAAATGTAATTGTCATGTACAGTATAGTGACTGTTTTTAAGCAATTGGCAATCGTTTGAGCAAGTATGAGCCCAGGAACAGCGATGTGTTTAGTGATCAATTTATCAGGAGGATGATGGCTAGGACTAAGAATTTCATGAATAAAAAGCAAGAGGAATTGCAGAAAAGGGCAAAGACTGTAACTGTTGTAAGCATACTCATGGGGATTCATACTGGGGTGAGGTGCCACATATACCACACGTCCTCTAGTAACTCACCCAAGTGAGCCTTGCCAATGAATACAACTGCATGCTGTTTAATTGTGGGAGGGATCAAACTGAGTTTGATTCTATCCTCGCTCTTCATGGAATCCTGTAGCTCAGTGTTTGGCTGCTGTGTTTCGCCCACATATATACAGTCAAATTCACTTTACCAGTATATTCTGTGAAGTTCTTTGAAATATCTAGAAGACATGAAACGCGTTATATCAAATGCAAGGATTATTATTATTACTATTATAATTTGCATTTTTATAGGATGGGTGACTGGATTGTGATTAAGAAAGGAAACCTTAATTCTTCCCCGTTTCCTGTAAGTGTCTGGGATGCACATTGGCATCTCGTATGTAATGTTATGACGTGGCTAGATGCTGATCTCGCCAGGAGCGATAGCTGACAGAAAAGCAGAGGGCAGATGGTGGTAAATACGGTAAGGCTTTACAAGGTGCCTCAAATAGGCTGGGTCTTATTCATTGTGAGTGAAGCAACATCAGGTCTACCACCCACGAAATGCTCCACTATCCGCGAAATCCAGCTAATCCAAAACTCCACTGCCTGCATATTCACACACACTAAACTCTCTTCCTCTATCCCTCTGCCTTTCCCACTCCTTCCCCATCTTCAGATCCTTTTCGACTGTGCCTACAGTCACCTTCCCCTGATTTCATGTTGTGTTCAGCCACTGTTGAGTGCTCTGGAATGTTTCTCTGTGTGAGGGGTACTATATAAATGAAAGTTGTTGAATTTCACACATGTGTACTCTCAATTTAGTGTTCATTAATATGAAATTCTTTTACTCATTCTATAATGGGGAGAATGTATTATATATATATATATATATACACACACACACAAACACACACATATATATACCTATGGGCTTGTAGGTGTTAATATATTAATCCTGAAAAAGGATTGAGATCATCCTGGGGCTCTTGCAAAATCTGTAGCAATCTGTAGCAGATTGAGTAGAGTTGTGAGAAATAGGGCAACAGGTGAGTGGAAATGTTGGAGGCTGCCCTATTTTCTATGGGTAAGCGCACTCCATTGCTGTAGTATTGATTGCTATGTATTAGCAATGCTTCAAATTCAATCACTGGCTTTTGCTTTGATAATTTTAGCAAAGGAAGTGGTGAGCCATTAAAATTGGTCTTAGTGTATTTGGGTGTGATAGTGAGGGGAAGTAGAGAAGCAGTGTGGTTGGGAGTGAAAGGAAAATCAACTAGAGTTCCTGCTTCTTACCGCCATCTGTGAGAGTTGCTGGAACTTACCCACGAGTGAAAGTTGCATGAGGATTGAGTCTTTCTGAGATTCCTGCTCTGGTTGAATGATCTATATTTAAGTATCTAGGTTCAGAGTTACATTATTGAAGGGCTGCTGGTTTCCAATTACCTCATCATCATGTTAGTTTTCATCAGAGAAAATTTGGGGAGGGAGAAAGAGCTTGCAAAAAGGTGTTATTCTGACTATAACAGATGTGCTTCTGTGATTCCAAACTCTTCTCTCCCCTGCCCCATAACTAGAACTGCTTGTGAAATAACTTGCAATCTGTGATCAGCCTGTCTCAGGTGACAGCACTCTCGCCCTGAGTCAGAAGATTGTGGTTTCATGCCCCACTTTGAATCTAGATTTGCAATGCTGGGGATGGGTGTGCTATATTGCTGTAGATGCTATCCTTGAATCAAATGTTAAAGCGAAGCCCTGACTGCCTATCCAGATTTACGCTAAAGAGCCAAAGGCACCATTCGTAATGTGAAGTGAGTTTCTCCTGGAGTTCTGGCCAGCAAACCTCAAATAAAATTGGTGATTTATTCCATAGCTGTTTGTGGGAAACTGCTGAGTGCAAATTGGCTGCAATGTTCACCTACAAAATACGCATTGTACAGTATATCTTGTGAAGCTTGATGAGTCGTCTTGATAACATAATGCAAATGCATTCCTATAATCTACAACCACCTATCAATTCTATCTCAAATTCTCCAGTTGTTGTTGCCGGTCAGCATTGAACCAGGGAAGAAAATAGATATTGTATATACGTTGAAAGAAATGGAGAAATTGTAGGTTGCCTAGTGTACAGAATAATATGAGGCTGAGAATGCTGCTATTGCACCAGTAGGTCACCTTGTCATCACATGCTTTTCACTGAGATCAGAAACACTCCACATGTGCTTTGTCATCAGTTATTGTTGCTACTTGGATTTCAGCATGGTTTAATGTGTGCATCAATCTTTTTAAAAACGAAATCCAATTTGAATTGTAAAATAACACAGATCTTCTGTCCGGAGGGAATGTTTGCTGCTCATTGTCAAGTACTCAGTGTCAAGCTTATTGGGATCAAATGGGAGTGGTAAATTGAAATTATTACACTATTACAATAAATTAGCTTAAGGGAAAGTAATGAATGGAGAGAGCACTTTTTGTGAGATTTTTAACAAAGGTACTGTATAGTTGGGAAGAATTGTTTTAAAGGTTTAAGTAAACATATTAATTTTTTAATAATGTTGTGGAGCCCTTTGGACTCTGCCAGCTCCCTTCCTCTGTGTGTCTTGGACTACTTTGATAGGAACTAGTGGAGTGTGATGTCAAACTCACTGATATGAATTGAAGCCATCTGTTCAGGGTACAGGAGAGGTATTCTGCATCCCCAATTGAAAACAACTTACAATTATATAGCACATTTGAGATCAGAAGAGTTTCACACAACTGTTTGGGAGCATGAGCTTTTCAGTTGGGAAGTTGTGCCTGGGAGCAGAAATATAGCTGAAAGCACTGTCAAAAGAGAGGCTTTAAGGCAGGTTTTGAAAAGTGGATGGTGTTCGAGAGGATGGCTGAAGGCTCACCTGCCAATGGTAGGGCATAGTGGGTGGGCTACTTGAAGCAGGCACCTGGCTAACTGAAAAAGAAACCATCTACTTTCATTACTAGAAGATGAATTAATGATCATTACCAAAAAGACACTGAGATTATAATTAATTTTATATAGAGGATTAACATGACCCAGAGCGTCCTCACAAAAATGATTCTGGAAGTAGAATCTGTAATATTTAAAGTACAAATATTTGAAAAAAGAAAAAAAGTATTTTTTGGGGGCAGCTGGGTATTTTTTGTTTTTTTGGGCGTCTCACATGTGGAAATCCATCACCATGTTTAAGAGTGTCCAAACCAGACTGAGTGCACCATGCATGTCACCTATATATAGAAATTCCCGTGTTTGGAATGGAATGTGCACCCTCTCTCTCTCTCTCTCTCTCTCAGGGCACATCCTCCATACCTAATTCTGGAGAGTATTAGGTACAGGTTGGTAAGAGCCAATGCTTTGAGACCCCAAAGTGGGTGTTATGGAGGCTAACTAGCTAAAAACCGAAAGTTTGCCGTTGAAAGCACTGCCTGGCGGGTTTACTGCTGTCTATCCAGCTCAGACCACCCTAATCATTGTGTTTGACTTGATTATGACAGGCAAGTCAACTTGGAGCCAATTCTGTTCCAAGGAGACTTCTAGAATCCCCCGGATAAAAATGAATATAAATCAGTGTGTCGAATGATCTTGTATGCTGTAAAATTCTGCACTGCTTATTTTATTTTTATGATTTTTGAGTAGTACAGGTACCTGGTTATTGGGATCCTTTGATATTAAGACAATGAGGAACAATTCTATAATCCAACAGTAACTCTGGTTTCTGAAAAGGGAGTTCTGCAGTTTAGTGATTGGAGCACTCTTGAGTTCGCCTCGGAAGCGAGAGGTCTTGGATTTGATTCTGCATAAGGCGAAAAGTTGGGCAAGTTGTTTTACTCTACATGCCTCTATTTACTTAGCACTAAATAGGAACCTGATTGTTAGTGGATTAGTTTTCTGGGAATAATATTCTCTTCTAAAAAAAATGTGGTCGCTCGATCCATGACTATTTGTGGGGCACTGCTGACTGCAATTAGCTCCCGTGATTTACTCACAAATATACAGCCAATTCACTTTACAGTTTATTCTGTTGATCTTTGAGGTGCCTCAAAGATGTGATCGGTCGCTACATCAAATGCAAGTATTATTATGAAAGTTAGAAAGAACACAAACGAGAGTTCCCAAACAATTTATATAAACACTAAGAATAGTTTGAAGTTCTTCATTTAAAAACCTGTTCAGTTCTTAAAAAGTGAAGCATGTGGTTTTAGTTTCCTCTCCTTGAGGACTTCTCGTGGGGTCGTGCAGTTCAGCGATCAGAGCACTTTCTTTGAAAGTGAGAGACCTTGGTTGGATTCCAGGCAGAGCTAAACCTTGGGAAAGTTTCCTTACTCCACATGCCTGATAATAATTAATTATAAAAAAAATTGGTCGCTCAATCCATGACAGTTTGTGGGACACTACTGTGTGCAATTGTCTGCCACGTTTCACCCACAAATATACAGTCAATTCATTTTACAGTAGTGTCCGGCGATATATCGGTTATATTGATATAATTTTTCATATCGATATTCGAAATTCAAATATGTCGGTATATCGCAAATATCGGTATATTGTGTCCGGGATTTTATCAGTTATATCAGTATAATGCGAACTTTTTCAACTTGTCGATATCCGAATGCGCTTGCACACCGGAGGTGTGCGCGCATGCGCAGGACAAAAAAACCCGTGATATCGATATATCGGTATACATCGATATGGGCACCAATATATCGATATCGGAAAATTTCCATATCGACGGACCCTATTTTACAGTATATTGTGTGAAGCGTTTGAGACTTCTAGAAGATGTGAAAAGCGCTATATAAATGCAAGGATTATTATTATTTTACAGAGTCTACCTTTTCTGCATGTTTCAGCATCGGAATTAACAGATTGTAGATTGGGTTAGGAATGCAGATGGAATTTATGCTACTGTTGGAAATGTGGTGTAACTGTATGCTCTAGCAGACTAATGGAGGAAAGAAACAAGGTGCAGTCATTTTCAGTAAACTGGTTGAATGACTGACAGAGCTTGCTGAATCTGGTCTAATAACTGGGAGTTTTCTGTCCTTCAGCTTTCATGTTTGAAATGTTTGATTCTGTGATTGGTAGTTCTGGTGAAATTTTTCGGGTGCAACATTTATTTTCAAAACAGGTGAACCTCGTTGGCTACGGCCAGGTTCTCACTGACCATGTATTACATTAACTGTGCGCAAAAGCTCCCTGACTTCCAGATTGCTGCTGAAGTACATTTGCATTTGAATGCTGATTGAGTTGAAGAAAAAATACTTTTATTTATTCTTGTATTTTGTTCATGTAAATTAGAGCATTCCTAAGCAGGTTAAATTTAATTCCAATTTGAAAATTCCCAAAGTAATCCTTCAATCTACCAATACAACAAATGGTACAAATTTTAGCAATACTTGTCAAACTTATCTTTTTTAAAAATTGGAAAGGACTGTATATTAATTGGCCGTGTCTTGCAAGTTATTGAGGACTAAAGTGCGAGGACATATGTCATTGAAAGTGGCATTGCAAAGTCTTAAAGGCTAAAAATACAGCTGATAGCATACAGGATTTTATATGCTGGGCATGGATTTAAAAAATAACACAATAATACCCAGTTTTGCACAAATCATTGATTAAGTTGCAATTGGAGTACAGTACTTGGTAAGTTTTGGATATCATGCTTCAAGAAAGATGTAAAGGCCTTAGAGGGATGTGGAGCAGGTTTTTGAGAATGATTTTGGGCATGAAAGACAACAGTCATGGTGAGAAATTGGTAAAAACGGGTCTGTTTTATTGGCATAGAGAAGGTTGAGGGAATTGTATAAAATAGAGGTGTTTTGACAGGGTAAATGGGGAGATGTTGTTTCCTTTGATGGGGGAGTCAATGACTTGGGGACACAGTTATAAGACAGCCACAAGAACAGGCTTTTTTCACCCAGACATACAGGATGTAGGATGCCCTGCTGGGTGGTAGAGCCATTGTAACTTTCAAAAGGGATACAGACAGGCATATGAGAAAGGGGTGTCTCGATAAGGTGGGTAGTGGGACTAAGTTGATCGCCTTGCTCTGTTTGATGGTGAGCACTCAATGGGCCAAATGTGCTGTACATTCTAGGTGTCCTGTTGCAAAATGATAGTAGATCTGATATGTACAAACAAGCACAGGAAGTTTGGAAGTCCTGTAATCAAGAAGGCAACTTGTACAGTATGTGGAGGGCCAGGTTATCACATCTGTGGGAGTGTTTTTCTTCACACCATTGAATCTATTCCCATTAATTTGCTTATTCACTTCAATATTTCTCTTTTGTAAAAATATCTTTTGAATTAATTTTTAAAAAGAATTTATGAACTCTCCCTCAAATATCGTTTGTGGCAAAGAATTCTGTATTTCAGTCACTCACTGGAGGACCAAGACACCTAGTGATCTAACTTAAAAAGGTAAGTCCTGTTTGTTTGGGTCCATTGCTTCTGGGCTGTAAAAAAAAACATTGGCTTGATTTCAAAAGAACCCAGCTGAAGATGCAGGTGTCTGACGTGCCTTGAATAATGCAACTGCAAGGATTATTATAAAGTCTGACTATTTAATACCATGACGTAGACCGAAATCCTAAAATCAATAGGTCAGGTTTGTAGTGAGACAGAGAAGTGAGGAGACAATTAAACTGATATGGGTGAATGGAATGCTGCTTTTCATAGGGGGCCAAGATCAGGACATCAGGCCAACTTCAGAGATGTTATAAATATATAATAGATGATATAAACCCCCATCTTAGTATTGTCTAAGAAGCTAAGTATAGGAGTGCCATCCATCGGATGGGTCGTTAAACTGAGTTTTCTGTTTGCCTGTTCAGATGGATGTTGAAGATCCCATTCTAAAATTATTCTAAAAAAAAGAAAGGAGTTTCTCCCTCTGTCCTGACCCAACAAATCCCTCAAATAAAATTGGTCACTCACTCCATGGCTGTTTGGGACATTGCGGTGTGCAAACTGGCTGCCACGTTTGTTTACAAAAGACACAGTCAATCCACTAGGTTGGATCTCTGTGAAACATTTAATTAGTTTAAGTTGGATATCATGACCTCCTGTTGAGAGTAACTGGAAAGTGCTTGGATTCTGGTAAATGAGAAAACAGCTGAAACGAATGTTCCCAATGTTTCTATTTGTGTTTTTCAAAGGACATTTAAACAGTTGTTTAAAATAATAGTTCCCCTTTTAACTGTGTTGAAAACTGTGCCTGTATTTCTGAAGACACTGTATTATGGTAAACGTTTCCCTTTTGACAGTTTAACAACAGCTGATGTACTGTGGTAATTGTGAAATCTCTAAATCAGCAAAACAAAAGTCTCTAGTACCTTAATTTAGTATCATAATGGGATTGACAAGATATTCAATAATTATTTTAAATCTCTAATTGGTTCTTTTCCTCCTGAAGATGCTACTTTATATTTAAATCATGTAATATAGAACACTTAATCCTGCCTGTCTGAGATCTCATAACTGTGCAGACTGAGAATTAAATGTCACTGGAACAATGCTGATATTTTTATTGAGATAGCAGATTTTTAAAAACAAAAACATTTACAAATGATAGCCATTTAAATTAGGAACTACATCAACAACATGCATTGATGAATTATACATAGTGCCCTTCACGTAAGTAGTGGAATGCTATAGTTTAGAGTTTACTGCACAAGTGAAAGACCTGGGTTTGATTCCCTGCAGGGTGATATGTTTGGCAAATTTTCTTACTGTTACTCTTTTCCTTCCTCTTCTGTTTACCTAGCAGTAAGTAAGAACTTGGTTGTTAGTTGATTGGCATATCACTTTTCCAAATATATAATACATTTGGTCACTTAATCCACGACTGTTTGTAGGACACTGCAGTACTCAATTGGCTGCTGCCCACAACATATACACTTATTCTGTGAAGCGCTTTGAGACATCTTAAAGATATGATAAGACGCTAAATCATATGCAAGGATTATTATCATAGTGTTGCAGAGTGCTTAACATTGGCTTAGCTTGATGCTGAGCTGGTAAGGGATTGGAGGTGACTGAAAGCAGTGTTGAACAGGAATGTCTTTAGGTGTGATTTGAAGACCAGCAAAGAGAGAGATTGAGGCAAGGAATTCCAGAGATTTGGGACATAGAGGCTGCAAGCAAGTCCGCCAGTTGTGGATCAGAGATTGAGAGATGTGCAGAAAACCAGAGCCATCTGAGTGAAGGCAGTAGGTAGTGGAGTGGGGTGTGAGTAGGTAGATAAGTAGGTGCTGGGGATATAGAGAGATTTGAAAGTGAGAGTGAGGTTATTGAAATCAATCTATTCTGCAACAGGGAGCAACTTATCTTAAATTTGTGTCCTCTGGTTCAGAACCCACCAGCCAGGGGAAATGGTTTCTCCCTATCTACTCTTATCAAAACACCTCATAATTTTGAGCACCTCTATTAAATCTCCCCCCAACCTCAAATGAATCATTTGGACTTTGAGCTGCCAAGACTGGCAGACTAAAATGTTCATGAAGATTACTGACTGCCTTCATGCAGTGGCAGCATTCGCCGCTCCTGGTCTCTTATATAAATATACTACTTGTCTGTAACTTCTGTTCAAAGTTCTTTATGTGTGATCTGAAAACACAAGGAGGGACAAGTCAGAGGAATTGAGGCAGGCACTTCCAGACTCTCAGGGTGAAAACACAGTTTCCTATTGTGGAGTGGGCAAAGGAAGTGAAAGGAGCGTTTTGAGCAGTGAAAAGTAGAGGGTGGGATGCCAGGGCATCAAGTAATTTGCCATGAGAATGAGGATCTTAACGATGTTGGGGGGTGTAGAGTTCAATACGGGTGAGGATACAAATGGTGGAGTGTTGAATTAACTGGATTTCATGAATAGTGGTGCTTGCGTACTGGCAAGGAGAGTGTTGGAGAAATTGAGATGGGAGATGAAGAATACGAGGATACAGGTTTCAGCTGGTGTGAAGTAGGATCTCACATGGAGGAAGAAAGGATATGTGGATTTGAGTATCAACTGCTTGCATGTAGAAGTTGACCCCATCTCTGCAGATAACACCACGGACTGGATATCAGGTACAAAGGACAGCTAGGTGTAACTGACCCCAGATTGTCTACTCCTTCACTGTGTCTGAGGGGTAGACTAGGGAAGTTGGGTGTTTTGGGTTAGATTACATTGACAGGATCCAAGGAGAATGGTGTCCGTCTTGGCAACATTCAGTTGCAAAAAGTTGGCACTCAATCCAGGCCTTGATGTCTTTCAAGCAAGCAGACAGAAGAGTAGTGGATCTTGTGATGCAGCTGGAGAAAGATATGTGGATTTAAGTGTCAACTGCATGCATGTAGAAGTTGACCCCATCTCTGCAGATAACACCACTATGCGGTTGCATGTAAATAGTCTGCTGACCTTCATTGTTGAGTCCAATAAGGTACCAGTATTCGTACATGGAATTCTATCCAGGACAAGTCACACTTTGAACAGTTTGAAGGTGGTAAAATAAATACCACATGCTTGATTCATGAACCTAGGTGTCTTGTTTGGCACTCAACTGTCTTTCCTCCCCCACATCCAAGCAATGACTCGCTCTGCCTTTCCCCACCTCCGCAACGTTGCCTGACTCTGCCACTACCTTGCCCCCAAAGCCAACTCTCATCCATGCCTTCATTTCATCCAGACTCGATTATGCAAACGCCCTGCTGGTCGGCCTTCCCAATTCCTCCCTCCACAGGCTGCAGATAATCCACAACTCTGCGGCCCGTGTCCTCTACCATTCCAAATTCCGTGATTCCATCTCGTCCATCCTCGTCCGACTCCATTGGCTTCCCATCATCCAGAGGATCCAATTCAAGTTCCTGGTCCTCACATTTAAAGCCCTCCACAACCTCACCCTACATCTGTGACCTCCTATCCCCTTACCAATCTGCCTGCCCCCTCTGCTCAGCAGGCTCTGGCCTGCTACACGTCCCCTGACCTACCCGCCCCACAAATTGGCGTGCAAGCCTTCAGCCACTCTGCCTCCAATCTTAGGAACTCCATCCCGCAATCACTCCACCTCGACACCCTCCCTGGCCTCCTTCAAGTCTCGCTTCAAGACTCTCCTCTTCGATTGGCAACTCCTAATCCTCCCCTTCCCTCCCACCTGTATCCTCAGCTCCGATCTGAAGCAGTAACTATCCAATGCCTTGGGACGTCCTCTTGACGCTATATAAGTGTAATTTTGTTGTTGTTGTTGATTGCTCATGGTTCGGTTATAAAAGCAAGACCTGCATGTGAAGCCTGAGGTCTGAGGCAAGTATGCTACCAACGAGCTCAACTGATTCACAAGCTGCTTTGACCAATCTGAAATTAATATATGAATGTATAGGACTGGAAAAGAACATTTTAGTCCATCTATGCCAAAGTTGGTTTTAAAATACTTTCATGTCTCATTCTTCATTAGATTTCTTATCCATATACAACAATATAAATTGTTGATGCAATCTGCCCCACTGAATATTTATGATAGTTCGTGGCCATAAATTTCCATGCAATTGCAGTGGATTTTGATTGTTTTAACAATTTATAGTAAAGGTAAATTTAGATAACCCGTTTAGTTGTGCACAAACTGTCAAAGTGTGAAAATAGTGAAGTTAATGAGATTTTTAAAAAAAATCTATCTAAAGTTATATCTACTATTCACTTCTCTTTTGAATTTGAGGAAGTGCCTGTGTTGGACAGTCTGCTTCATTAAATCTATTGGATCATTGTACTGAAGTGATCTGGCCACAAATTCTTTATACAGTAAAAACCTGTTTATCCGTGACCCGATCAACTGTAACTTCCGTATAACCGGCACCTCAAAAAAAAGGTCCGCATTCGATTATCCGGAATTTATCTGGAAAAAAATTTTTTTTGTGTGTTTTCGGTTGAATATCCAGCACTCGCTTTAACCGGCATTGGCCAGGTCCCGAGGGTGCCGAATAAACAGGCTTTTTACTGTACCTGATTGTTGGGATCTTTTGAAATTAAGACAATGAGGAACAACCCTATAATCCAACATTAACTCTGGTTTCTGAAAATAGTTTCTGTCGAATGCCACAAAGATCAAAGTACTGTACTGAGTATCAAAGTAAAGAAGTTTTGCTTAAAATACATGATGTTGACTTTGTTAAATTATATTGTAACTACTGGCTTTACTGTTGCTTACTCTAAATTGCATTTTTTAAAAAAGATTAATTAGCTAAAAGTTTTTAACAACCACAACAAAAGTCCAAGAAGTATTTTGTATAAAAATACAAGTTAGGAATTCCCCATAAAAACCTGTTTAGTTCTCAAAGTGTCCAGAGAAGCATTAGTTTTCACTCCTTGAGCTAAATAAATAAATTCTCCCGATGTGAAAGGCGCTATAAAAATGTTTGTTGTTCTAAAGGAGTCCTGCAGCTTAGTGATTGAAGCACTCTTGAGTTCGCCTCGCAAGTGAGAGGTCTTGAGTTTGATTCCACATAAGGCGAAAAGTTGGGCAAGTTTTTTTTACTCTGCGTGCCTCTGTTTACCTAGCACTAACTAGGAACATGGTTGTTAGTTGATTAGTGGATTAGTTTTCTGGGAATAATATTCCCTTCTAAAAGAAATTGGTCACTCGATCCATGACCAAATTATTTTCTAGATGGGGAGAGGTTAGATATTGTTAGTGTACAAAGGGATTTGGGTGTCCTTGTACACAAGTATTTAAAAAGTTAGTTTGCAGGTGCAGCAAGCAACTAAGAAGGCAAATTGGTCACTTCAATCCATGACAGTTCGTGGGACACTACTGTGTGCAATTGGCTGCCACGTTTCACCTACAAAAAATATACAGTCAATTTGCTTTACAGCATATCCTGTGAAGCGCTTTGAGACGTCTGGAATTTGGTCTAGGAGACATGTAACGCACCATTTCAAATGCAGGGATCATTATTAATTATTCTACTCTTGAGGTGTAATGTGTGCTATACACCAGTTCTAAGGATGAGGAAGTTCAGAACCACATAGGTGATCCTTGACCTGTCCAGTGATCAGGAATTCAATTATAAACTGATTTAGCTTTTTCCCCCTTTCTCCAAAATTGAATTCAATTATAGCTATGATTGCGACTCTGGCTGAGCTTAGCTGGATCAGTACAGACCAGGACTCAAGCCTGCCCCCTCCTCCTTCAACAACAGCTACATTTATACAGAGCGCCTCATGCATGGTAGTATCCCAGAGTGATTCATCTGTATAGCTTTGTTCATCACTGACAACGGTATCACCTGAACTACTGGAAGCATTAACAAACTAATTGTAACCACATTTAATTATAACCGGTAGGGGCTACCAGTGACACAACACTCCTAGATTAGGAAAGGAGGATAATCGGCTATGGTTAGCTCCTGATTAATATTCAGAGATGCATGCTGGAAAGTCCATGTATGTGAGGTTAGGCTCAGTTGGAATGTCCTTTGCGCTCACATAACCTGCCAACAATGTGCACCCTTGCATATGAATAACTTTTGTTAGTTTTCCTTATGGAAAATGCATTTAGTTTTTATATGGAGTTTGGTATTTCTATACAGTGAATGTAAACTCTGCATGTGTGGCTTTGTTCTTATCAAAGCATTGCTGTGAGACATTGATGTGCCTATCCATACATTTCTCTATCCAGCACTTTCAAAAGTAAGCGTTGTCCAATGCTAAACATGCGTTTCTTCAATAACACATCTGTGTAGCATGATTATACATTGCTATTCACTGTAAAATCATTCATGAAAGCTAAATTAACGTCTTGAAGACATGATAATACTCTATTAAATGCAAGCGTTATATTAACTAGAATATGAAGATTTGGCTTTAGATTAAAGCATGCAGGAGTCTGTGATTGTAACTTTCACTTGAAGCGCTTTGGTGATGCACAACAATTTTTTGAGATTCATTATACATTATTGTTGAATTTTAACCTCTTGTCTGAATGCCACCTAAGCCTTGTGCTTTTAATACTAACAAGTAAAGCTACCTACTTAATGTGATCGTGTCCAGCTTCTAACTGCTTCTCTTCCTTCCTCTTGTTATTCTGCAGTGTTCTGTACCCACGTCTTTGTGGCTAGGCTGCTCCAACCTGGTAGAGAGCATGTGCGCACTGAGATGCCTGCACAGCATGCCCAGTGTCAGATGTCTCCAGGTGCCTATCTTCTTTACTTACTGTGTGTGTGGTGTGTGTTTTCATATGGTTGTGTGGTAATGTATCTGTAACCCTCTGAGTATTCTTTGCAATCTCCAAATCAGTCTTTTTCTTCTGTAGTCAGAAGATTGATATTTGTGGTATCGGTTCTAAGGACATAACCATATTTTAAGTTTTAATTAGGAAATGCAAAAATTTTAATTCCACTGAATTCTTCACTGTAAATTATGCCATTAATATGGAGTTATTTGAAATCCCAATATGCAATTTATAATCTTGATTACTGCAAATACATTATTCATTTCATTGTTAAATTATTGTTGCTTATAACTAGCGTAGGAGCCAAAAAAGGCTAATTTGGCATGAGGTGAAGTTTTGTATGCTTTAGTTGGCATTATTCTCCCCCCACGCTCCCACCAATGTGCACATTTCCATTTTATTGCAATTTGTTGGAATGCTCCAACATATAATAATCCTTGCATTTTGTGTAGTGCCTTATTGCATCAAAAGTACTTCTCAAAGCGATTCATAGGATTTACTGCGAAATCGAGAGTATTTGTAGGAAAACACAGAGGCAGAATTCAGTACAGCAAACAGCCATGTATAATGAGAGTATTGGGGGATTGCTGGCCAGGATGTTAGGAGAAATTCTCTAGTTTTTTCAAATCATGCCATGGATTTTTAATCCATCTGAACTGACGGACCTCTGTTTAACGTCTCTTCCAAAGAAAGACATCCTCAGCATTACTTTGGGAAGAGTCTGTTTAGACCATATGAGGTCAAATCGTGAACCTGCGATGTGAAGCCACAATCTTCTTACTCCGAGGCGAATCTACCAATGTGTTCAGAAGGCAATTAAAGTTCTAAAAGGAATTTGAGAAATGCTTTCAAAGCTTTAGTAACTGTTTTAGTAGATTTAGTGCTTTAGGGTAACCACAAGAAGTATTAACTAACTAATAATGTAAGTATTGATTTTATGTAGATAGTGTATTGAAGACTTAACTGAAAGCTGCTTTCACAGGCTAAGAAAAATCCTTGTGGGTAGTATAACTGGGGGCTGCAAATGAGGCAAAGTGCTAAACTGATATGTGGAACTTATTATAATAATAATATTACTTGCAATTGATGTAGCGCTTCATCAGATTGTTGAAGTCGTCAAATGCTTCACAGAATATATTTTAAAGTTGTTTGACTGTATATTTTGTAGGTGAAATGCGGCAGCTAATTGCGCACAGCAGTGTCCCACAAACCGACTTGGATTGAGTGACCATATTTTTTTGTGAGGGATTATTAGCCCGTGAAGTGATCCACCAATCAACTAACAACTACATTCCTTTTAAAGCATTTTCAAAGCGTATCTATTACTCAAATGAGAAAATAAAAAATTATGAAATCTTTCCTCCAATATCTTTTAAAATTAGATGACTTTATTCTAAATTCAGTATTCTCCATCTAAAATACCCCGGAACTACTTGAGCTTCAGTTGATTAAGATGATTGGAGAAAAGGCAGCAACCCAGTACTGTATCTTGTGATCTTTCTTCCATCCCTGAAGTTGCAGCTGGAGTAATTGCTTGTGATCACCTCATGGCTTTTGAACTTTTTGATTTGTTGGTATTTTGAAACCTTGAGGATTTATTTGCTTTTAATTGTTATTGCAGAAGGATGGGGGATGGGGGATGGTGGCTTTTGTGATAGCACTAATCCATGCCTTCTCTGTGCTTGCTCTTTATATGGGTTTGTTCCACTGCAAGGGTACAGATCCTTCCATATCTGCCTTTTCATAACAAGAGGGAATGATGCGCTGTCAGGATCGATCCATTTTGTCCTTTTCACTTGTGGCAGAACATTTCTTTTTTGGTTTGACACTTGATATCAATTTGTCAGGTTATAACTTGAGAGTGAGAATAAGCATTTCCAAAAATTCATATTTTTTCAAAGTACCAAAGTTTTTTGTGAAATTGAATTGTTTGATTTTGAGGAAATGAAGAGTCAAAGTACTCTAGATTAGACCTATTCTTTCAAGTCTAAATATACCTTTTGTAACTTTTCAGTACTCAGAGGTTTACATTTGTTATGGTGTTAAATTCCATTTGTTTTGTCTATAAATGTGTGTATTTATGGCATGTTAAAATATAAATTTGTTCAGTTTAGGTTTCATATAAATTTATTCAGTTCAGATTTCATATAAAAAAAAGTTGACCACTGATGTGGTGTGTGATTTCATATATGCTGGTGTTTACCAGATTAATATTCTAGCTGGTGTGGAGTCTGTTTACTTTTAAAGCCCTGTATGGCCTACCAACCCGTCTGCTCCCTTCCCTGCTCAGCGTGCTCTGGTGTGCTCCATATTCCTCGACCCATCCGCCCCACTGTCGGCGGGCGAGCCTTCAGCCACTCTGCCCCCAACCTTTGGAATTCCATCCCGTAATTCCTCTGCCACGACCCTCCCTAGCCTTTTCGAGACTCTCCTATTTGACCATGCCATTAGTCAACCCCATTCCCTTCCTGATCCTGACCCCATCTAAGTGAGAAATTAGTTCAATTGTGGCCGAGAATTTTCGAGTTTATCCTGTAATTGGTAACTTGGAAATCTCTGAATTGACCACTTGCTGGATCATTGAAATTGACAGACATGGAAAGCAAATCTAACCTTTACTGTTTCTTCCTGATTGTGCTAAACACTTGTTAAAAAAAAATTACTGCATCTTTGTCCTCCTGATGTAAAAGGCGCTCTAATAGAGTAATTTTGTTATTGTTGTCGTATCTTATTCCCTGTTTATAACGAAGTAGGGAGACCATGAAATCATTATAATACAGTGGAACCCGCTTTGACTGATTAGCCTCAGATTTGGGCAAAACACCCGGCTCCGATTCATTTGTACTTTTACCAGGTTTAAATCTGACAGTTAATACGTGCAACAATCCGGTTAATCCAGGGGAAAAATTCTGTGCAGATCGTTGCTGAAGTTACTCACTCGTGTCTTCTGTGTCCGAGCAACTCCAGGATGGTGGTGGGAGGAGTCATATTGTGATTGATTGACAGCGGACTCCAGCCATACAAAAGTGGCTGGAGATGGGCTGCCAATCAGTGAGGGCGGAGGGAAATACAGGGAGGAGTCAAATCATGATTGATTGATTGACAGCTGGAGCTGCCTATGAATAGGTGGAGCCCAACCATTCAAAAGTGGCTCCAAGGCTGTCAATCACCGCAGAGGTGCCGCAAAACGATTCCCTTCCCATTCATGTTGCTTATCACTGGTGGGAAGGAGAAGATGCCACCGCTGCTCCTTCGTTTGGCAAGTCAAGAAGTAATGGAAGTTTGGTTAACCTCAGACTACCCTTATTCCAGATAAATGGCCACTCTCGTATGTACGGCTTAAACGGTTTCTAATGTAATAATAATGTTTTCTATCGTGCTTGATCATGCTGTTGAGACGTCTCAAATCTCTTCACCGAATATACTATGAAGTAAATTGACTATTTTGTGAGTGAAACATTTATCCAGGTCACTTTATTTCTCCAAAGCTAATAGTGGAGCGCCAGCCTAGAGAAAAGATTGTTATATCTCGAAATGTTTCTTTGAAGTTCTGGTTTACGGAGAATCAGTACATTGTATTTAACGATATCTGAATCCTCATCAAAATACAAGATTTCAAATAAACTTCTGCATAGTTATAGCTTTGTATTGCATTAGAAATGACCTTGAATGCTTTCTTAAATAGCTGAATCCAGTTCCTTTTTTAATCCTTGCATTTCGTATAACCCCTTTCACGTCAGGAAGAAAGGATTTCAAAGTGCTTCACAGGATTTACCCAATAACGATGAAACAAATTACCAGTTTTATTTGGGGGATTGTTGGCCAGGATTGTGTTAAACAATGTGATCATTCTCAGAGGAACAGGTTCATCAACTCTCGACTTCATTAAGGGAGAAAGGGAAGACATTTCACTGTTATTCTTGAATCAGTTTAAAACTCCTGAAATGTATGTTCATAATAACTAAAGTTGCCCTTTAAATAATGATGAATAAACATTGAATTGAAGCACATCTATGAAGTAATTTCTACCATATATAGGCCATTTGCTGATTAAACGTAATTGTCCTAATTCTTCAGGTTTGTGAAACCTGGTGTCTGTAAAATAATGCAAGGTCATGCCATCGGTTGCCTTAAATCATAACCAATATCCATGTTTTATTAAGAACCCACATTATGAAATTTCTGAAGCCCTCAGTGGACTTAATTCACAATGCAAAAATGTTCCACCTACCAGTTTTAGCTAGAATCCAACAAATGGATAATTGTCAAGATGAATAATTTAATTATCTTGATTTTAAAAAGTTACATAAGACATGAGACAATGAAAAAAGTTCAGTTCAACATGGTGATGAAACTGTTAGCAGCCAACTCTTAAGGAGTCTTTGCAACTTTAATTGGCCAGAATTACACCTGTGAGAAGCTCAGCCTCTTGGATTTGGGAGAGGTTAAGGTTCCATTAATATGTGACCTTGTACTCTGATTTGCAAAGATTGAAAATCTTGAGCAACCACTGATTTTACCAGGCATTAAGATGTTCAAGTCTATTCATGTGTGCACAGGATTAGTGTCAGCAAGATCTCTGTTGCTCACGAAGATCAGAGTAAGCATGGCTATGTACAAGAAGTGCCACAGATGTCACTTCCTTCATGAAGTGATGTCAATAGTGCTTTCTATTAGGGAGTGTCATCATCAGTGCTTCAGTCCTACATAGGAAGTAAACACCAGTGCCGACCAAATATCTCAGAAGCTAATCAAAATGAATACTTTCATCATCTGCATTTAATTTTATAGATTCGAGGTGATGTTTTAGCACAGGATGTCAGCACATCAATATCAATATAGGTGTTCTAAACTTCCGGTTAGACCATGTGCGTGGGACACCAGGCTTCTAAATCAATGGTGGCAAACCTGTGGCTCACGGGCAGGAAGTTACCTGTGGGGCCATCAGGAATCGGCCTCTCTGAGCTTTTATATGAGTCTGTGAGCTACGTCCTAGTTTGTTTAGGGAATATATCAAGAAAATATATTTCCGGCATGGAGGGTGCTTTATGAATCAAGGTTGTTGTTGTTGCAAATGACCTGCACCTCCTTTTACTGATGCTCCAGTTAATCTTCAGAAAGCCGCTCTGCAGCTTTCCCGTAGGAGGATGGGTAAGATCCATGAGTTCTAGAATACAGTACACAGTACATTTGGACGTCCCAAGGCGCTGGGTGGGAAGTTAAGTAAAACATTTTGGACTTCCAACTATTAACTTTAGGTTAATTGGTACATTTGCATTTGAGGAATCCTGACGATAAGGGAAGTAGGATGTGGTCTGAATGGCCTCCTCTGTGTCCCCCAAATTCTCTGCTGCAACCTCAGCGGTCATGCTTTCAGCCACTACGCCCTGAGACTCTGGAACTCCCTTCCTCACTCCCTTTGTCTCGCCCCCCTCTCTTCCCAGTTTCAAGTCCCAGCTAAAGACCTTTTTCTTTGACTGTGCCTTTGGTCACCTTTCTACCCCTACCCCTGGCTCGGTCCCGGGATCCGTTGTTGTGAAGCGCTCTGAAATGCTGTCCAGTGTGTAAATCAAGGTTGTTGTTGTTGCAAATGACCAGCACCTCCTTCCTTTTACTGATGCTCCAGTTCATCTTCACAAAGCCGCTCTGCAGCTTTCCCGGAGGAGGATGGGTAAGATCCATGAGTTCTAGAATACAGTACAGACCGTAGTGCCTTTACCCACTCAACCATCACAGATATTAAGCAGCTTTTACTGTGTAACATAACCGTACACCTGTCCCTATTTTAACATTGTGCTCAGCAATGCGAGGGTTGTTAATGCTGGGAAATGAAACATTAATTTGACTTATTCCTCCATTGAGTTCTGTGTTTCAAAGCATGAGCCTTCAAGTGTTACCTGAAGTAATACTGTAAAAGGTCTCATCCAATAATCACACATAAATTGGTAGTGGATTTTCCCTGCTCTCAAAATGACTTTGCTAACTACGGATTAAATGATCAGATGCTGTAGAAAGATCTCAACAGTTGCACAAACATTTTGCCTCCTTGTCTGTTTCAAGATGTTTGAAACATAAAGTGGTTGATGGTATGCAGGAAGCCACACCTCAAATCAAGCAAAGACTTGCATTTATAAGAAAATTATGTACATTTCTGGGAAAACATCCTGTGAGAGGAGAAGTCTTTTTTTTAAAAAATGGAGTACAATTGTGGTTAGTTTTTCATTTATCTTTGAGCCTTATCTCCTGGGTTTGGGTTTTATAAATTGGAGACCTTAGTTTCAAAAGGATATTCTCTTAAACCTGGCCTAGGAAATGGGATGCATTGTACTTGATTAACCAGAACAAATGCCTTTCACTCATTTATGAAGAATTTGGTCATTGTATTGTTATGACTGATTCCTTTATAAAACATAGAATAAAAAGTATAATATGAATCAAAATAAAAACACAGAAGAATAACAAATAATTAGATCAGGATGAAATACATATAAATATGATGCACCTTTTACGAATGAAGAATTCACAATTTTAAGCAATAGGCCTATAATTATTACCAAACCATATTTAACAACAACTTGCATTTGTATAGTGCTCTTCATGCCAGATGGCGTCTCAGAGTGCTTAAAGAATAATTCAATAATCCTAACATTTTGTATAGTTCTTTTCATGTCAGGAGGATGTTCGAAAGCGTTTCACAGGATATCCTGTAATTGCAGGTAATGTGTTTTGTGGGCAGCACACAACAAAGGATCATTAAGTGAATGACTAATTTTATTTGGGGGCATTGTTGCCAGGACACCAAAAAGAAACTCCCTTTTCTTATCCCATAGTTCTATGGAAAAGAGAATATCTTTATTATTTTTTAGGAAGAAATTAGTCATTGTTTTGGTTTGACTGATTCATTCTGCAGGTTTTTCTAGTGCTTACCTTACCCCACCTTAATATCCACCTGAACAGGCAGACAGAGTTTTAATAACTCATCCAAAAGATGGCACCTCCACTAATGTAGTGCATCATCTTCGAGAATCATCTTAGACCAGTGGTTCTCAACCTTTTTTTGCTACAAATTAGCCACCAACAGGTCCTCCCTTAGGGGGGCGATATGGCGACTAAAGCGAAGGTGATATCTCAGTCTCTTTTGTGGACTCAGCGCAACTCGTAAGTACGGTTTTTCATACAAATTGGTCGATGGTGTCACCTTGGGCATTTTTCAGCATTAAAAAAGCATTTTCAGCATTCAATAAAAGCAAAGACAAAAAAAATTCTAATGACCCTTTCGCGACCCTACTGAGGACCCCTGCAACCCTGATTTGGATCGGGACCTGAGGTTGGGAACCACTGTCTTAGACTACTGTATATGAATTCTAAGTTTTGACGTGGAGCTTGCACACACAACCTACTGACTCAAGGGACTACCAACTGAGCTAGGCTGATACATGGTATATATGACAAATGTACACATGGTGCGTAACATCAAGAACTTAGGGGGAGTATACATTTTCAAACAAATGAGACCTTATCTCTTGAAAGGTGCAATAATCAAATGCAAGTATTATAGCCAAGCATTTTTGCTACTGGGAGCCATACGCTGGATTTGAGAAAATCCGCAATAGTGATATTTTATCTTGATTATTTGGTCTTGCTGCCATTCAGATCATGAGCTCCTTGTGACCAACATCTGATTAGTTTGGGCCTACTCATCGCTTAGTTTTCCTCTTCAAATAATATAGCTTTCCTGTAGGAGGGTGGGTTAACTGAGTGTCCTAGCTAACAGTTACTGAAATAAAATTGGTCATTTGTTTTGTGGTGGCTTGTGCAAATTGGCTGCATTTGCCCACATGGTACATACATTTAATGTACTTATCCTGTTAACAGCTTCTGATGTCCTCCTGATTTTAAAAGGTGCTGTACCAAATGTAAGGATTATTATTAATCTTGTTTCCACCCTAAATCTCCCTTTCCCTCCAACCTCCCTGTCCTCAGCTCGGGTCTGAAACAGTGACTGTCCAGTGCCTTGTACAAACGTGAAAGGCACTTTATAAGTGTAATTTTGTTGTTGTTTGCAAACAAAATCTTGGTATTGCTCAAGGCTATAGCCCTTTTTTGAATATATATTTGGCATTGCGATTGCATTTTATTGTTCAAAATTATTTTTGAAAGTTAGATTTTGTCAAAAGTTCTGCTTCCCCCACCACCCCTTCTAAAATGGGAACCTATTGAATTCCTTTACCCTCTGCGTTTGTGCAATCAAGGAACAATCTTTGTTCCTTTTTCATTTTAAGTGCTTCCCTAATGTCCTTCCCTGTTATTGCTTAATTTTTTGTACAATTTTGTGTTGTGGATTTGCCTATACAAAATTAGCAACTTACTGTAGTGCTTTTCATAGTGTTTTTCATGTTGGGGGAATGGCCCAATGTGCTAGACAGTCAGGGATTTGGAACTGATCAGGGGATTGGGGATCAGACAGTGTTGAGGGCAGAGAGGATAGGGAAAGGAGGGTGGCTGAAGGCAAAGTCAAAAAGGATGGTCTTGAGACATGGCTTAAAGAAGGGAGCAAGGCAGGGAGCTGAAGACTCAAACGCCAATGGGGCAGGCCAGTCGGAGGACATGGAGTAGACCGGAGCCTACTGAGTGAAAGGAGCGGAAACATTGATGTGGCATTAGCAAGTCATTGAGGTAGGAAACAGCAAGGCCGTGGACAGCCTTGAATGCTAGGAAGAGGATTTTTAACTCTATTCTCTGGGGGAATGTGGAGCCTAGTGAAGGTGGGATTGATAGGGTCACAAAGCCTGGTGCGAGAGGACACAAGCCGCAAAGTTTTAAATGAACTGTGTCTTGTCTAGGGAAGAGTTTGAAAGGCTAAAAGCATGGAGTTTACATAGTTGAGTCTAGGTATACAAATGCTGCGCAATACAGTGCGGGGGCTGAAGTAGAAACCATTTGTGGATGCAAAAAGGAGATGGTGTGAAAGGATCTGAACCAATCAAGGATAGGACCATGAATGTTGAGGTGAAAGGAGAGTGATAGAGGAGGATCGAGTGGTCGACAGTGTCAAAGCAACAGAGGACAAGGAGACAGAGGGAGGCCCTGGTCACAGATGGACAACATTCTGTTTGTATGCTTGAAATCAAATCCAAGTATTTTTTTGCACTCGATAGAGAGAGGATTCAAACTCCTTCCAAAGTGTAGCTGAAATTCCTGCCCAGGACACTGCGATATTTGTTGTTTTTCCATTTTGAGAGCACTTTTGACGGTTGGTTATCCCTGATGCCATTTCCGCAGCCATGATTGTATGATGTATCAGAATTGTTTGTAGGATAGTTCTGGCACAAATTCATTTGCACATTTCCCAATATGACATTCACTTCTAATTATTCTCATTCTCTGCATAGCTCTTCAAGATGTTTATTTGATGTGAAAGGCGCTATCTAAATGTTAGTTGTTTCTATTAAGGCAACTATACTTTCTGTGCGGTTTGCAGTAGTTCACAATGGAAAACTTACCATTAGGGGCACCCAACAATGTGCTGTGATTAATGCCTTCTTAGTTGGAGATTATGGTTGCTGCCTGTTTGAAATGCAAAAAAACACTGAAAAATTGACCTGAGTAATAGTGTGTCACTCATTACTGATTTAGTCCACAAGATTTAGTTGTAAAAGCTTTGAGGTAGAAATTTATTGAACCTTATTACAACAAACAACAAAATTACATTTATAGAGCGCCTTTCATGTCGGGAGGTTGTCCCAAGGCGCTATTAATGCTCCTCCAAGGACAGAACCTTTGTTGTTTTATTTATCTCTCCTCCACCTTCGCCGGAAAAAAACACTTTGAGCCCGAGAATGAATCAGTCCTGCGATTTAAGATTATTGCAGGAGAGGAAAAGCAGTAAATGTGTGATTTATATGTTTTGATAAAGCTACTGGTGCTTATCTACCATGCCACACCCTTGTTCTCAAAGATTCACAAAGAACGTGCAGCATGGAAACTGATCAATCAGCCTAACCAATTCTTGCTGGTGTTCATACTCCACGAGTGGAGTTTATACTCTCGTTCCTTACTTCCTCTCACTTCATTTCAGCTGTACAGAGCATTGAATTTAAAGGGTTGAGGGGTGATCTGATTAAGGTGCTTAAAATGATAAATGGATTTGATAGGGTAGACACAGAGAAACTATTTCTTCTGGTGAGCGAATCCCAAACTCTTAAAGTTAGAGGTAGGATATTTAGGAGTGAAATCAATTTTTCATTTTTTGCATTTGCATTTTTTCCCTTGAAGGATAGTAGAAAATTGGATCTCTTTCCCCAAAACGGCTGTGGATGTTGGGGGCATAGTGAGGTGGATAGATTGTTGTGAGGTAAGCATATCAAGAGGGCAAAGGCAGGTATATGGAATACAAATCAGCCTTAATCAAATTGATTGCAGAACAGGCTCAAGGTTCTGAATGGTCTACTCCTGTTCCTATACCCCTTCTTGAATTTCCCCTGTGAAGGCCTAGTTTTTACTTGAATACATCTATACTATCTGAATCAACCACTTCAGGCAGCAAGTTCCACAATGTCTCTACTCCTGCGTGAAGTGGTCTCACACTCTGGAAATTATCTACTATATATTCTGTACCCATCATGGATTTTTCTTTAACTGCATCAATAATGTTTACATTAATGCTGCAGGGTTTGTGGAACAGACATGAATATCTGAATCAAACAAATGTTTCACATTCTTCTCAAGAGGTATTTTATCACTAGTCCCAACTGGTCCTTGGCTTGCAAGCATGAATTTCATTGTGTAAATACAGCCACATGTTCTAACATAGCTGCAGAGTTTAGTAAGAGATCATGAGGTGACTGAAAAAGTGAAGTCTGCTATGGTACAGGCTAGAAAGTTATCTGTGTCTCTGAAACTAGAGGAAGAAATTACCCTACACACTGGGTTGAATGAACTGCACCGTTCTACTTTGAAGGTCTCCCTTAGCAACTAAAGCATAGAATGAAACTGCCTGAGGAGAATCTGTAACTTGGTAATATGGTGAATAGCTACCAAGACAGCGGGAGTTGGTCAATGCTATTGCCTTGTATCAGTTGGTATTATGTTTTTGGATGTCCTTGGAGAACTTCAAAGGATGGATTTATAATAATCCTGACCTCCTGACAGAAGATCAGGATTCCTATTTCGAATGCCATTTCTTAAAAGTATGGGGGGAGGGGGAGTGGTTGTGGAGTTTACAAATGCAGCGAAATACCCTAACCTCCAGACATGACAGGCCCTATACAATTGTAATTTGTTTTGTTGCTTCGTATTTATTCCCTTTCCATGATTCATTTTGTGGGAAAGTTGGAAGAAATTGCATCACCCCTGGAATAGAAGTTGGAGAGCTAGAATTTAATTTTTTTGGATGGCTGACACTGGAATTCTGAATCTACATGAAATGAACACATTTTATACTATGATAGTGAGTGAGGCTTTAATGAGATATGAAATCCAATGAGTTTGCAGGGAGTCCATTCAGAGTGATGGAGAGAATAGCATAAATTTATGAGGATGTTACCAAGGATGAATGGTAGCTACCTAGAAAGATATAACAGATTGGAATTAGTTGCTAGAGTTGAGAGATATCAGCCAAGCTCAGTTAGTAGCATTCATCTCTGTGAGGAAGAGATTGTGATTTGAAGCCTGTTCAGATGTACATAAAAAATCTAAAGGCACTACTCAAAAAGAGAAGGGAGCTTCTCCTGGTATCCTTGCCATTCACTTCATGGCTGGCTGTAGGGCAATGCAGTGCCCACTTTGGCTGCCACGTTTGGCTAAAACATATCCATTAATATATATTTTTGATTTTTTTGTTTGCGTTTTCGACCGAATGCGCTTTAACCGGCATTGGCCAGGTCCCGAGGGTACCGGATGAACAGACTTTTACCCAGAATAGCCAGGAAAGAAAAAAAAATGAACTGGGGAATTGTTGACCAGGGCACTATACAAAATTTATTTCTTTAAATAGTGTAATGGGGTTGTTTACCTGACCAGAGAGATGAAACTTCGGTTTAACACCTGAACTCTTCTAATTCGCACTCTTCTAATACTGTATTGGAGTGTCAAATGTGAACTCAACAAAATTACATTTGTATAGCATAGTGCCTTTCACATTGAAAGAATGTCCTAAGGTACTGGACAATCAGTGTTTTGTACCCGAGTCAGGAGGGCAGTGGGGGAAGGAGGGTGACCGAAGGCATGGTCGAACAGGAGGGTCTTGAAAGAGGCAAGGGAGGGAACCAAAGGGTGGGGGCAGAGTGGCAGAAGGCCCGAACGCCTATGGTGGGGTGGGCGAGGGGGGGGACAAGAAGCAGGCCAGAGCCCGCTGAGTTAGAAGATCGCAGAGGTAGGGGGATACATTAGGTGAGGACCAGGATTTTGAACTGTATCCTCTGCATGATGGGAAACCAGTGGATTCGGGCAAGGATTGGGGTGATACGGTCCTGACACAAGACTTTGACTCTGATCCTTCTGACACATAGGCTATCAACTGAGCTAGTTTGACTCACTGTGATAGTTATGCTGATGCAAAAGGAAGAGGGGACCAGAAATAGGATTTAAAAGTGAGCTTTATTCTTAAACACTATTTTTATAGGTTGAAGTATTAAAACCTTCAATTATTTCAAATGTGTTTTTTTTAGCCAACTGCCAAATAATGAAGAAGAAGCTTGTGACTGGTTGGTAGGTGGTGAAAATAACATGTTCTTTAGCATAGCATTATTCTGCGGAACATCGCTTAAATATGCAACAGATTTATTGGATTCAGATATTGTACTGGGTTGATTCCATTTTAAATATAATTGAGAACTGTGTGGGTTTGCAGCGTCCGTTCAGCTCCCATTCCCTCCAAACAGCCACAAGTTTCAATCTGCACAATAATCCCTGCATTTGGTGTTGTGCCTTTCTCATAGCAGAAAGTCTCAAAGCACTTCAGAGAATAAGCTGTGGAGTTACTGTGTGTTTTTTGGATGAACACGGCAGCCAATTTTCCAGAAAACTGTGGAATGATTAACTTCCACATGAGTATTTGAGGGGATTGTTGGCCAGGACACTAGGAGAAATTCCCTTCTATTTGAATAGTGCAATAGGATCTTTCATGTCCACCTGAACAGGCTTACAGGACCTTGGTTAAATGCAGTGATTTCCAAACATTAAATAGCAGCGCCCCCCCTCAGCAAAGTTTTTTGTTGCGTCCCCTCCTCCTTCACATTGAATAATTTTAGCAAATTATAACAGCAAATTCAATAGTTTCATTACCTGTTTTTAATCAGTTTTTTAAAATAAAAGTATTAACAAAAATCATTAAATTGTTTAAAAAAAATTAAATAAAAAAAATTATAAAAATTGCGAAACCAATTACAGTTCTTATATTTACAATTCCAAGCGATAGATATTTCTTATTGTATTTTCTACATTTTGTTTTTTTACATGCCATTTCTCTACTTGAACTGGCATAAGTATCTTTACTTGAATTTGCTTCACTATCTTTCCTCTTAAAACTGGTAAGAATTTCTCCATCTCTTCAAGGGTTCTCAGTACAGGCAAATCCTGCTTAACTTCGCAGTTTGGTTCTTGAAAGGTGCAACTTTAAGCGAAATGACATCAAGAGAATACAATTTTCCCATAAGAATGAATGTAAAAACTAGAGTTAGGTTCTTTGGGAAATTTTTCTTCAAACTTTTCCTTTAAATAAAACATAATATTTGTTTACTGACTGCCTGCCCGGCTCACTCACTCGCTCGCTCCTTGACTGCCTCACTCACTCGCTGCCCGGCTTCCGGCCCAGCTCTTTGTCACTCGCTGCTGGCTTGGGCACTCCCAGGTCCTAGCTCTGTCGCACCCCCTTTCCACTCGCTGGCGAATGAAGTATGAAGCGCGCTGAGACGCCGTGGAGGGTGCTATATAAATCAAAGTTGATGTTGTTGTATTAGCAAACATTGCAACGTTAAGCGGGGTTTATCTGTAGTAAGAACAATAACGGCTGCGCCCCCCCCCACAACCCAACGGTACATTCCCTCCAAAGGGGGTCGTGCCCCACAGTTTGGAAACCACTGATTTAATGTGTCATCAAACTGCAACAATGCACCACACCTCCAGCGTTCATTGGAATGTCAGTTTAGACTATATCAGTTCCAAGTCTCAATGCGATGATTTGGAGGTGAGAATGCGACCATCTGAGCCAAGCTAGCACACATGAAGCCTTTCACTTCAGAAGGACATCCCAAAGTGCTTCCCACAGCCGATGTAGGATGGGTGGGGGGGGGGGGGGGGGGGGCAAGAAAAATCTTTAAGGTTGGTTTACAAGGCAAGGAAAATGTGGAGTTATTCTGGGATTGAGTTTCAAAGAGTTGGGACAGAATGTTTGAAAGATAACCTATCAATTGTCCTGGAATCCAGAGTACAGATGTTACCTGACAATATCATAGAATCTTACGGCACAAAAGGAGGCATTCTGCCCATCGAGTCTGTGCCGACTCTTTAAAAAGAGTCATTTAATCCCACTCCCCAGCTCTCTCCCCATAACCTCGCAAACCCGTCCTCCCCAAATAAATCTTTTAAAAGTTGTTATCGAATTGGCTTCCACCACCTTTTCAGGCAATGCATTCCAGATATATGGGATTGGACTCACGTGTCTAAGATTGACAGTGTCAATGGAGTACATAGATAGTGAATGGGAGAGGACCAAGAAGGCTAGAGCTCTGAGGAAAGCTGCGTGTGACTGCAGTGTTTGGAGATTGGCAGTGGAAATGTACACATGTAAATTGGGGAAGGGAAGAAACGAATGAGTGAAAATTGGTGAGAGTAAAATTTGTAGGGTAAGGCCCTGCATAAACATCAAGACGTCCGTGGCAGATTATGTTTGAATAGTTAGTTTTAACTGAAATTTTGATTGCAGTACGGATTAGTTTGGAAGTCATGCAAAATGTCGGTAAGTGTGTGAAATATAATGTAGTTTTCGACTGATGTCCGTGTTTAAAGCTGGTCATTGAAATGTGCAAAGTATAGATTAGGTTTAATAAATATCTGAACTCCACTTCCATCACATACTAAGAGGAATGTGGAAGGGAGACTATGGTATCCAGGGTAATCATCATTTAATTAAGAAACAAATTATAGAGAACCAACCGATAGTAAGTAGGTTTTTGTAGAGTTTCGACTTTGAAATTCCTCCCTGGCGATGTCCATTTTAGGTCTGGATTTCATTACACTGTTTTTAATCAAAATTAATTTGCGTTTCACATTGATTATTAAGCACCGCTACAGTCCAAATTCATGAATTGTGTGTAGAAAATTTCCATGGTGTATATTTCAAATGGCATTACCTATTGACTGAGTGCCACATAAAGTAACTGTTTAAGATGGCTTTTATATCCTATCCAATGCATAATTTTTCAGGGGGAAAATTGCACATGTGAAAAATTATCACCACTTAAGAATATCCAAACCAAACAGAGTTCTATGGCATCTTAGGTCTACCATAGAAATTTTAGAGATATGTGTTGGAATAGAATGTGCACTGTCTCCCTAAAGGGATGTGTACAGCTTACTTAATTCTGGGGTGTATTAGGCGCAGGTTGGCAAGAGCTGAGCCTTGAGGACTCCAGAGTGTGTACTGCATACAGCTGGAGATAAACCAGGTAGAGCCATATACCTTGCCATTCAAAGCCCTGGCTGGCAAGCTTTCCCATTGTTTGTTCCCCTTGTTCTTTAGAGCTTTGGTTTGCATGCCCAATGGGAGATAAACAGGAAGATCCTTGCCCCAAGTGACTGCCATTCTAAATCTTGCTGATGAGCCAGGTAGTCTGTCGTCAGCAGTGTAGACCAGCCTGTCTCAGAAACTGAGAATGCAACAGACGGTTTGCTTGATTTTCATATTCCCTTTCCAGACATAACACCTTGGAGCTAGTTCAATTCCAAGGAAATCTGTCTTTATCTTCCACCCCACCCTCAGGTGGACTGTCACTAGTTGGTCATTTGACATCCAACAAGCGCGGATATGCAATGCATTGTTACGTTATCACCCTTAAGAATGCTACTTTGTTCCTTTGCAGACTGGAGAGTAAAATGAATGGTCCTTGGTTACCTGGCCATTGTGACTCGTTGCTATAGAGACTGGTGATAAACACCGCAAGCAGGCAATATGACTGAATTTTCGAGGAGCATGAGGTTATTGTAGTAAATCTATGGATATTACGGTTCTGTACGCAGTCTAGTTGCTTAATGTTCTTTTTCACGTAAATCATTAACCTTTTGTAAAATTTGTGAAACTATTGTCGCTACATTTTTTGATGAGTTTTCTTTAATATGATTATACAGTAATAGATAATCGCATGAACATTGAGAGTAGTAGTTTTCATTTATGTTAATAAAATATAGAATATGAACCTGAATTAACAACGTAGTAAATCAATAGATGAATTAAAATCTAATGCTGGGTTATGCAGACAACATACTTAACTGCAGTCTTGGCTTATTCTGCTCGTGCCAGCTAGCTTTTACCACTTCAGCCACCTGTAGGGGTTGCAATCCCAGGAATCCCAATCCTTGGTTCCAGAAAGTTAATGGTGCTCCCAAACTCCTGGGATTCGTTGAATAGAATCCCCAAATTTCAGGATTATATAAAGGCCAAGCCTGGGCTCAAGGGGAGGGTAGGTCTCTCGGCTTTGTCAGAAGTAGGCCACACTTTGTTATGAGGACCAGCCAGTGGGAGCGGACAGTTGGGTGTTTAAACCTCCTCACATAGGAATGCACTCTCAGGTATCCCACTGTTGCGGAGAACAACCACAGGCGTTCTGGACGAGGTCATATTTGGGATCCCAGGATTTGGGACATTAAAATCACGGAATTCTGGAAGACACTGGGATTGCAACACTTGGTGTAAAAATCCTGAGTAAACATTACACCAGTGAAACCTGTGCAATGATTAAGTCTCTATCTCTGCACTGCAGCCCACAGTCCAGAAGAAAAATGTACAATGTTTCAATTACCTTCTTAAAAGCATAATTTCATAAGGTGAGTGCGTTAACCAGAATGCAGTCAACTAATCAACCCTATTTTGTAAATGGAGTATGAAGTATTGCAATATGGTGGGCTGCTGTCCAATAATATATCTGACCCATAATGATCTTAAATAACTATATCCCATCTTTCCCTGAGTTTGTCAGCTGGGTCAAAGGTTTCATTCAATTTAAGATTGAACATGAATTGAATGCATAAACAGGAGTTAAATTTCAGTTAGACTTGCTTATCTGGTAACTAAATTGCACTGGATAGTTTCAAAAGTTGTTGCTAAACTGGGGGATTTTGCTATTTATGGTTCTTCGGATTGGCAAGGTAGAATTAGTAAACTGAAACAGTAACCGCAGATATTCTGGAATGTCAGTGATGCTCAGTGGGCAGATCTGATCTGAATCCTTCTCCAGATCTCTTAATTTGTATTTGGGCGATTCCACGGTAATGTGGTATACGATTGTGACATAGAGGTCAGAAAATCAAATAGATTGCAGAACACTCATTTTTTGTACATATGTTCCCTAGAGACCATACTGTATGTACCTTGTAAGAAATAGATAACTTTTTTAACAGAATTATTTTTACACTTCAAAATGCTCACACCCCATGCATTGTAACGCTGCAAAACAGCTGATTAGTCCTAATCTACCGGGTGTTTGTCCCCGTGGAGATTCCTACAAATGCCCCTGCAGTCCAAAAAATCTCAATCAAAATTGGTAGTAATAATATAAAAACATATCTTATTTGATAATCCAGCTGCAGGAAACAAATCTTCCGCCCAATTTAATCACAATTTAACTGAAAACCGTGGCAACGCGCCTAACACCGCGGACAGACAGATAACTCACTCACCTAAACCATGTATAGCAGCAATGCCGACCACTAATACTAAATTTGCTACTTCCGGGTTACTTAAACATGAGGCTATACAACCATTTTCTTCTTAAAAACGTCATTCTGGGAGTTCCTAGCTGCGTTTCCATGATAATTACGAACGTAGCCATTGGAGGACAGAACGTCACATGTGAATTTTCAAAATGTCGCAGAGGTAAGCGATCTTCAACCTTACCAAAATAAATCTAACCACGAGGTAGTTACTTCATTTCATTACTAATTGAAAGCAAAATATAATTTTTTTAAAAAACATTTAACCTGAAATCTTGTCTTCAACAGTCGTAACTTTCTGGACAGACAGGGTTACGCGTGTGTAGCATTTTTTTAACGGGGGAAAAAATATATAATCAAGCTCTTGAATGACACAAAAACTTATCAGTTTTCTGTCTTAACTATTGATTTATGGATTTAGTTATATTTAATGATAGTGAGAGTTAAAAAATCTGATCTGAAATTGGTTTCAAAAGTAGCCTTGTTTGCCGTGTCACGTTTTTAGAGGTCTCTAGATAGGGTGGACATGATCTTTAATTTATTGTCATTTAAAAAATAAAGCTCATTTTAAGGCAAAGTTATCTTTTCTATCTCTTGAAACTATGTTATCTATGATTTTCATGCTTTGAAAAATAAATAATCCTCCCTTTCTCAGAAAATGGCATGCATATTTTGACTTGCTCAATGTACCCAATTACCGTGGAATCGCCCATTTATATTTGTTGAAAGGATTAGTCCTATTCTGCACCAGATACTGGTATCTACTCCTAGAAAGTTTGCTTCCGACAATAGAATGGTTTCCAAGTGCATTTAATGGGTTATTATAGACTTGAGCCACACTTTGACTCATACTGCTTGTTTACAAGGTCTTCAGGCAATGCCACCATCTTGCTGAAACCACCTCCACCAGGTAGTTTTGAAATCTCAGCCTCTTATGTTGTTCCTGATTTACGCTGCTGTTTATAGTGTTGCACAAAGTACCCGAAAAGAGGCACATAGTTTGAGGTTGATTTGCTTATTTTTACCAATGAAGAAGAATCCTCCGATTTTTCAGGGAGTTCTTCAGTTCAGTTAACATAAAGCATACAAAGCACGTACCTGCTTGCTGTTATTTGCCTGCATAAACTGCATAAATTACTACTTCAATATCTTTTTAAATTCCATGGCCGTATTGGAAAAGCAAAGGGCATATCTCCTGGTGTCCTGGCCAATCATCCTGCAAATTAATTGATCATTCATCTAGTGTCGCAATTACTTGTGAAATTCCTTGAGACATTTTGTCAGAAGACTATAAAATATAAACTTTGTTTTCATTAACCTGTGAGGATTTGCATTTCATGAACTACAGTTGAGGTGGTATGTCCAGGAATCTTGTAGAAGCTTTGCATTTGATAGCAGCCTGCTATATTTACTGTAAATATGGCTGCTACCATCAATTGTGAAGCTGCATTGCCCATTGAGTCTGTTCCACTGGTTATTTAACAATGACAGGTCTGTTAATCCAAATAGTTTGCCCTTTGGCATACAACCGAATAAATCTCCTACTCAAATATCTTTTACAATCGGTATTCGGATTTCTATTTCTTGCAGAATATGAAGGAATACTAAGGTAGTTAATGCCCTAAAATTGTTTAATTCTACTCTGCAGTTTCGGCTCTCATCTTTTAGACTGCATGCGCCCGCCCACACACACACACACACACACACACACACACACACACACACACAAACATCTCTCATTCATGTTTCCTTTGCCTCAATCATTGCCGTAAAAGTGGTAGTACTTTTACTGTTGAACAACAAGTTGTTGAACTTCATAATTATGCCAATAATTCAGAAGGGTACTTTTTTTGGTTCAATCTAATGCTCAACTCTTCCTCGCTCTCCACCCTGCCCCATTCCCAAATCATAATTTTAAGCTATTAAAGTTACCCAGTTGGGATTTTTGAAAACAAACGACTGCTGGGGGGTCTATTGCAGGAGTCGTGATTGCGAAGCTGTGCTCTTTGAAGGCTTGCTTGACACTCATTAGAAGTTTCTTTATATCTCTCCTCTTAGGAACCAGATCATTCACAGGACCTCTGTGGCAGTAACCACAGATGTTTATCCAATTACTGACTAAGTAACTTGGTGTTTTGTAAACTGTTCTAGAAGTAGATGAAATCAGGCAACAAATTTACACTCAGCGAAGTCCCACTAATAACCATGATGAATGATCAGTTTTATTGGGGAAGTTATTGGCTTGTACTCTGGAAGTAATCCTTCTATTTTCATAAGTGATATAGGATCTTTATTGTTCACCAGAACAGGTAGGCAGGATCTTGGTTAGTCTTATCCAAAGATTTATTAATGTCCATTTCGACTACTGAATTCAAAGTCTCAATATGGTACCTGAACCCACAACTAACTGATTCAGAAGTGAGAAGCCAGTCATTGTGATCTGTCCTTATATAAGTATCATCAAATGATAGGGAGGGAATTTGACTTAGCTATTGATAACTCTGTAATTTCCACACACTTGAGGGGCTACTAGTTTGATTCAGTGATGCCTACTTGTTATTGGCAGTAGAAGGCCAACATGATCTTTCCCAACCTCTGGAACTCCATGCCGCAGTCCCTCCGGCCTCGCCCCCTCCTTGGTCTCCTTCAAGACTCCTCTTTAATGGACCCATTAGCAACTCCTAATAACCCCTCCCCCACCCCGGCTTCAGCTCGGGTCTGAAGCAGTGACTGACTGTCCAGTGCCTTGGGACATTGTCCTGACGTGAAAGGAGCTATACAAGTGTAATTTTGTTGTTGTCAGTGATGCAACTTGTTTGTGTCTTATTATTTTGGGGATCTTAAAATTAGGTTATTAACTTACTTTGGAGTTTTTAGATTGACAATTACTTATTTCTTTGATTAGGGCAGCAAAGTTCAGAAAGCCCTCCCAATTTATTCTTATCTGTGGTGTGGTTAAAGTGGTAACATGAAATGGAGAAACAATTTCCTCTGGTGGGGGAATCCAGAACACTGGGGGCATATTCTTCAAATTAGAGCTAGGCCATTTAGAAGGGAAATTAGAAGCACTTTTTGCACACAAAGGATGGTGGAAATCTGGTACTCTCTCCCCCAAAAGGCTGTGAATGCTAGATCAATTTAAATTTTAAATTTTCAAAACTGAGGTCAAATGATATTTGATAGGTAAGGGGTATCCAGGATATGGAGCAAAGACAGTTAAATGGAGTTGAAGTGCAGATCATCTAATAGAATAGACCTAATAGATTTTAATAGAATGCCAGGACAGGCTCAACAGGCTAAATAACTGCTCCTGCTTCTATATTTCCTCTAGGAGGCTGAGTTGTACTATTACAACAATAATTTGAAGTTCTTTCACAGTTCACAATACAGGAGGTTCTATAAACCCACCCCCCCAGTGGATTATCCTTAAGATCCTCATCCTTTTTAAATGCCTACATGGCCGTTTCCTATCTCAGTGATCTCCTGCGATTGAACCCACATCCCTCTCCCCTGTCCATTCTTTCCCTTCCAAAAGCCTGCTTCATTTTGCCACCCACTCTGCCCCACCATCAATGTGTGAACTGGCACCCAATCTAGAGCTCTCTTACCAAATCTCTCCAACTTGTCCCAACCCTCCTGGCTTTCAACACCAATGTTTCTTTCACAGCACTTTCGGACCCCTTTATCATTCCTAACACACATAGATGAAAACTAGGACATTCCAAGGCTGTAAATAGCTCAGTTACTTCACTGAATAAATGCATAACCATCAGGAAGCTTTACTTCAATGAAACACATATGAAATTATATAGCACCTTTCACATTGCAACAGCATCTCATTGCTTTTGGAAGACTGAGCAGAAGCCTGAGATGGATGTTTCTCTCTTTCTCTCCTACCCCTCCCCATCTTGTGATTGGACATTGGATTCCATGAATTTATTTTCACTGTTGTACTACTATTTGTAGGTGTGTTCAGAATCTTGGGTTAAAATGAGTGCACTGACATGCTTTATGCTCAATCTCGTAAAAAGGAAACTAAAATATGTATAAAGTGGGTTGGACCATCTATTCAGGAAGTGCTATGCTGCCGAGGAGATAGCTACCGATGCAGAACATGTATTGACCACCCTCAGGCGGCCATTATTCTACGCAACTAGTTCTCAGACATTGTCCCTTTCTTTAATGCTCCGTGAGTTCTGATTATTCATTGTGTGCTGACTCATCCTTTCTAATCCTCAGTCTGCAGTTAAAGGTGGCCGGCAATCAGTATGACAAAACTGAAAAGCTTTTTACACTAAAATTTCATTGGATTGAAGTAAGTAACAGATATTTAGTGGCAGGAGAACATGGATTGGTTTTGGGGTGGGTAAGGATTTTAAAGATTGAAGGTAGGGAAGCCAGTGAGTGTACAGTGCCTGATTGTACTGTATGTGCTGATTTAACAGTTTGCTGCTGCACCATTGTAAGTGATAAAAAGCCAAATCTTAATGAATTCAGCTTTATGTAGCTGTATAGGTTTGGTTGTGGAGGAATGCATTAAGATTCTTCATGGGTAATGTGCACTGTCTGGATGTCAGAAGCTATCGCTGTGTGATGAATGGAGGCTGTAAAATCATCACTCCTCTTTTCTGTGGTTATGCAGGTTGTAATAATTGTAATGCATTTTTGGGGGATGACCTGGGCAAGCTATTGATTGAAGAGTCATAAATTTTTTAGATGATGCTGAAAAATTCTCTTTGCAAAAGTAGGTGATTTATAGGTGTGTGCACATCATTGCAGACTTTTGTATTTCTCTAATTGAGAGATGGCTGAGAGAACCTGTCCATAATCACTAAATATGTGGATCCTATTTAGATTCTAGACAAGGAAAACGACTTGAAGAGAGTCCCAAAGTTGTCTGATTAAGAATGAGCAGATAATAATAATAATTATAATAATAATAATACCAGTGCCTTGGGATGTCCTCCTGACGTGAAAGGCGCTATACAAGTGTAATTTTGTTGTTATAATAATAACAGTACTAATAATAATGCTTGCATTTGATATAGCACTTTTCACGTCTTCTAGACATCTCAAAGCGCTTCACAGAATATACTGTAAAGTGAATTGAATATATTTTGGGGCGAAATGCAGCAGCCAGCTGTGCACAGCGGTGGCCGAATGTTGGTATATCATTTTAGCGTATTCTGTTGAAATATCGCAGTATGTTCCTGGAAAAATGCAATTGTCTCTTCAATCCATGACTGTTTGTGGGATACCGCAGTGTGCAATTGGCTGCTGTATTTCGCCCACAAATATACAGTCAATTCACTTTACAGTATATTCTGTGAAGCGCTTTATGACATCTAGAAGACGTGAAAAGCGCTATATCAAATGCAAGGATTATTATTATGTTTAAAAAATTATCTTATCACTTGTTATTAGAGCACTCTCATTTTCTTTTTCTTTCATTTGTAAAACTACTGAGTATCCATACTCCAACTGATCCCAAACTCTGATGCCAATATTTTCACCTGTTCCAAACTCCTTTGCCCCAGTTTCTTGCCATGTTTCATTGGCACTGTTTTGCAGAAGGAATCGATTTAAGGAACCTCACACAACTTACAAATCAATTCACATCCAAGCAGCTCCCTATCTCTCAAACCTGTTTTCACTCGATACCCATCCCTTTCGCTAGGATGACTTTGGCCTCCAAATGCCCCTCATCTCCTCTTCTCTGCCTTTCAAGCCCACAAAATTCAGGTACTCTGTGCCTCATCAATTCCTCTTTGCCCGTGTTCCGTTCGCACATGAAGCCTGGTTTCTTTGAATATCACCTTCCCCCTCACTCCAGGTTGGCATCAAATTCCATCACTTTTGAGCACTCTGGGACAACCCATATGAAGGATGCTAATAAATATAAGTTTTTGTGTTGAGTGTTGTCTTTTGAGCTGTAACAGGAACTGGGAGCTTTCTGGCTTGAATCTGGGGCCTCACTGAGCTGTGCTGATCTCAGCTGAGGCTGCATGGGAGGCTAAATTGGCCATCCCAGGATTAGGGAGGAAAAACAGCCAGGATTCCGTCTCAAAGTCCTTCTGATTGTGGCTACGAATGCCTATGCAGTCAATGGCCTACTGTCACTGCCAGGGCTCATATATGAACAACTTTATTTGGAGGGAGAATCTCTGGATGGAGAATCATGTCTGTGGAACCATACCAATGGAAGGCTTGCGATTGGGAGCAGTGGCATATAGAGGAAAAAAATAAATAATTGGACAACCAAATTTAACAGAACTTGGTTTCTATGAAAAATCCATAGTGCTGTAATAATATAATAATAACAATCCTTGCATTTGATATTGCGCTTTTCATGTCTTCTCTTCGTCTCAAAGTGCTTCCAGAATATACTATCAAGTGAATTGACTATATTTGTGGGCGAATTACGACAGCCAATTGCACACAGTATGCCACGAACAGTCGTGGATTGAAATGATCAATTTATTATTGGGGGGTTTTTGGACGGATTATTATTAGCCCTGTGGAGTAAGGAAACTTGCCCAACGTTTTGCCCTGACTTGCCTGGATTCGAACACAGGTCTCATGCTTGTAAAGCGAGTACTCGACTGAGCTACAGGGCTTCACATAGTATATTTGTATCCTGATATATCTACAACAGCCCTACAGCCTTGGGACGTCCTCTGACATAAAAGGCGCTCTATAAATGTAACTTTATTGTTGTTGTTGTACTATGGATAACAACAAGTTGCATTTATATAGTGGCCTTCATGCGGGGTAGCGTACCAGAGGGCTTCATAACTCTGGATATCTTAAATTGCAGATAATGCGTTGCACACATAACGTGTGTATGTATATTTATGTCTCTTTTCCCTTTAACTCTTGTGTCTTTCTTGACGTCTCTATTCCATACTTATCTGGATCTTGTACATTGCCTCACGTTGTCCGTTGATTCCCGCTCCATTATTATTGTGATCTTGGGTATACTATTGCGTGTTTTTTTTTAATTCTAGCTTTGTAGCATGATTTTACTTCCATATTAAATAAATATGGAAGTAAATACTGTATAAACTGTCTTCAGCTTCTTACTTATTGTATAATACAAATAATACAGTATTTGTTCTGTACTCCAGGTACATACATTTGAACTTCTACATTAACATTTCCTGATTTTCACACTCTCAGTATGCTTATCTGTTCTTCGAGTTTTAAATGCATTTTGATTTCTTGGTTTTCGAGTCCTAAGTATTAACTCTGCATTTTGCGTGGCATTCTATAAAATATCAATGAGGTATTTACCTTTTGAATGTTTTGTGACTCATTGAAGTATGCAGACAAAGGCCTTTGGCAAAATCCAAGTGGTTTTCTAGTTTTTCCGAAGTGCATTATTAATGTTATTCCAAACATCTGAATTTCTGTATTTCTTCCTCCTTTTTTGAAAGTGCCTACCTCTCTTTTCAGCATGAAACATTACAATTCCTCCATAACTAGATGAGTGCTCTCTACTACAGCATATTACCACCAAATGGCTTATATGCATGTGAGAACCTTAACAGGGAGTGTTGGTCAGGACAACAGATTGACAGACCAGCAAATTGAAGGCTCTAGAGCAGCAACTCTGGCTGAAATTCTTCTAACACAGGGATTCTGAGGCAATTTGTAGCAAACTTCCCCTGAAAGAGATCAGGATTCGAAATAGCCAACTATAATAATAATAATACTTGCATTTGGTATAGCGCTTTTCACGTCATCTAGACATCTCAAAGCGCTTCACAGAATATATTGTCGAATGATTTGACTGTATATTTGTGGGTGAAACAAAGCAGCCAATTGCGCACAGCAGTGTCCCATAAACAGTCATGGATTCAAATGACCAATTTTATTATCGTTTTTTTTGGGACGGATTATTATTAGGCGTGTCGAGTAAGGAAACTTGCCCCAAGGTTTTGCCCTAACCTGCTTGGATTTGAACACAGGTCTCATGCTTGTAAGGTGAGTGCTCTAACTACTGACCTACAGGACTCCACTTAATGTCAATCCCAAACCATGGGCTGGTAATGCACCATGCAATGTGTTAGAAGCTTTTCAAGATTATTTTCGGGTTAGGTGATTTAGTTGCTGTGGGAAACATTCAGTGATGCAATTGCATTCTTTAGAATAGTGTCAATTTAAAGCAAATGTACATTGTCGGAAAATCTTTTTATCCATAATTTTATTTGGAAAGTGTTGATCCTCGGTAGGGTCCGTCAATATAGAAATTTTCCGATATCAATATACACCGATATATCGATATTTCCGGGGTTTTTTATACTATGCATGCGCGCGCATTCGAGGTGCGCGCGGGGGGGGGGGGGGGGGGGGCGTGCATTCGGGTGTGCGCGCACATTCCGATATGCGCGTGCTTTTTGTGCTCTAGGCCCAGGAGGTTGCAATGCCGGCGACAAGGTAAGCTGGAAAAGATCGCTTTATACCAATATAACCGATATATCGCTGGAAACGATATACCGATATTTACGATATACCGATATTTTTTTTCATATAGAATTTTGTGATATATCGATATATTTTTAATTCTGATATCGGCAAATCGATATGAAAAATTATATCAATATAACCGATATATCGATATATCGCCGGACCCTAATCCTCGGTGACCATCCTATTAATAACTGCAATGGCCAAACAAACCCTTTTAAATACATAACACATCTTTGTGAACCGTGTTAAATCCAACAAGTGAGAATGTTATTTTTCTTCTTATTTGCATATGACAGAGGAAAGTTGGACAGAAATAGTACTCCATTTGAGGGATACAGAGATGGTCTGAAGCATTGTTGAAGCTCTTCTAAAAAGATTCACATGAATAGATTCTGAAGTTGTATTATATGGGTTTACTATACAGATAGACAGATGGTCCTGTTCTCCACACTGCTTTCTCTCTACTTGTAAACAAGAAACGATTGTGAGCATGGACCACTATAGGTGTGTGGCAATGGGTTAGAAGGGAAGGAGCAAATTTTGTGTAATTCGATTGCCCGTTGAATTCTAATTCTATTACTGCCATAAATATGATGCCATATTATTTGCTGTTAATGATGTATTGTGGTTTTATTTTAATTTTAACTTGAAAACCATTATAACCTTAAACCTTAATAAATATCAAAACTTAAAAGGTCTAATGAGCTGCGAAAGGAGTTATAGTGATTGGAAGGTATAAGGGGTGGCTGATGCTGCAGTAACCATAAATTATGTAACTAGTCTTTCACTGAAAATAATCTATCACAACGGCTGCATAATTCTGAAGGCTGAGCACCTATAAGCACTATCTAGTCCTGTCGTGTAGCAATTCATATTACTCAACTTATTGAAACTTATTTCTTTGGGACATGTATGTGAAAACTGCTGCCTGATCAACGATAGAGCTGGTGTAATATGCGATCAATTGAAAGTTGATGTGTGGACTGCAGAGAATGGCTGGCTGGTGTAGGGCGAGGTGGGGGTGGAGGGGTGGGAGGGGGTGGTGAGAAGACTTCTATGTACATATTTAAATTTTAAGAGTTTCAAAGGTTTCAATTTTAGCTGTAATAATCCTTGCATTTGATATATCACCTTAATCACATACCGCGTTTCAAATGAGCTTCACATGATTTCCTATAAAGGTTAGGAACCATTTTATTGGCGAACATATCAGTTTGCACACAACAATGTCTCACAAACCGCTATATATCTTCTATTCTTGGCCAGAACACTGGATGACATTTGCTACTCTTAAACAGTAGTGTAGGATCTACGTTAATACTATTTCTAACAATGCAGCACGGCTCCAGCGTGCATTGATTTCCAGCCTAGCCGGTGTTTTTCAAATTGTGTGTGTGTGTTGGGGATTGGAGATGGTTTTGGACAGCTTGAGGTGATCAAGATGGCAACTGAAATAAACAATTGATGGCTGTTTGAACCCTTGCTCCCTGTGAACTCACCACTGCCCACAGCTTTGAGAGGCGACTGTTACTGAAATTGACCGGTGCAGTGGTGGGTGAGGTGAGAGGAGTGACATAAGTCACAAATTTGTATGATAAGTACATTAACATTGTAAGCATGACTTTTATTTTTTTTAAATGCTTTTGAAATGTTTGGAAGATCCTCGTCCTCACCTTCAAGGCCTTACACGGCCTTGCCCCGCCCTATTTAACCAATCTACTTTCTCCCTACAAGCCCACCCGGACCCTCCGTTCAACAGGACTTGGCCTGCTCCAAGCCCCCCGCCCGAACCGCCCCACCATCGGAGGCCAGGCCTTCAGTTTCTCCGCTCCCACCCTATGGAATGCCATCCCTCAATCCCTCCGTCTCATTTCTTCCCTTTCCTCTTTCAAGGCCAGTTTGAAGACTTTCCTCTTCGACCGTGCCTTTTGTTCCACCCCGAATTTTTCGACCTCCCCTTTGTGTCTCACCCCTTCCCAAACACTCCCCTCTCAGCTCGGGTCACACGCCTCCTGTGCAGCGCCTTGGGACGTCCTCCGGACGTGAAAGGCGCTCTATAAATGTAATTTGTTGTTGTTGTTGTTGTAAGGATCTGAATCACTATGGATTTATTATGTGGATTTACTTAGTCGTCCTGACGTGGGGCTTAGATCCACCACAGTTTAAACATTGAGAGCGATTCTCAATAACACAGCAGCACAGTATAGTAATTACTTAGGGACAGAAGCATGTGATGCGCCTCTGTTTATCAACCAAACTGGCATCAGTTCAGTTTCAACTATGTAGATTTATAAGAGAAACATAGTGAAAATATTGATAATGCTTTTCTTTTGTCAGCAGTTTTTTTTAAAATTAATATTTCTAGGAAATTACTGTTGCTGCAACACAAATTGTCCAGAATCTCACATTAAAAGGTTAATGCTTAGTTATAAATAAATTGCTAAGTAAATACAACATCTGACTTGGTACTGCACCACAATATGCTATTGGGTCTGGGGTTTGGGTTTGAACATTTGAAATTTGATATATACATGGTTAGCTGATCTAATTGAAGATGATACAATTGGTATCCGTGCCACTGACACTCCAGGATTCCTTCTCCTGATCAATTCAGGATGTTGAGGACAAGCAACTGTCAGGTAGGCTTCAGCAATGATGCTCCTTGTGATTGACAAACAAACACATCACAGCTTGCTGTATGGGAAGAATGGTATGAGTCAATTATACAAAGGACTACTGCTTGTGACTGTGGAATTATGGAAGAATGAGTCTTAGATGAGTGGAGGAAAGAAGAGAGGGAGGGTTTGGGGTTAGATTTTCAGGTTTTCTTCGCAGCCAAAGCTAAGATGTCTAGGTTTTCTAAACGCAACTGATACCCATTAATTCCTGGCAAGAAGTGATCTTGGTTGTGCCCTGATGGTACTGTTTTTAAGGTGCACAGAATAGTGGCCACTTAGTGAAGTGCAGAGCTTTTGATCCATGAAAATCACAACCATGAAATGGCTCTTACAGAGATGTCTTCCCCATTATTTTGTAGCGAGGAAAAAAATTCTGTCTCGGTTAAACTCTCTTTTGATTTGGAAAAGTGTTCTGATACTCTGTTTATTCTTTTTTTAAAAAAATTATTGTAATGTATTGTATAGTACCTTTTTTTAGGAAAATATACTTTTGGAAAGGAAGCCAATTTCTGCAATCCAGGGTTTCATAAACAACAATGAGGTGAAACACTGGCGAAGTTGTACATTTTCAAAGATGTTTTCCTTGGGTTGAAAGGTAAAATTGAGGTCTGTTTGCCTTTTGACATGGATGTAAATGAGCTTGGAAAGCAAACTGGAAGTTCTTAGTGTCCTGGTTATTTTGTTATGTGCTTCATGACTGACTGTGGGCCTTTGCTTATGCATATACAGCTAGAACCCCCCTCAATGTCGTAGTGAGGTTCTTGAAAAGTGCGATTTAAGCAAAACGACGTTAAGCGAATACCTTTTTCCCATAAGAATGAATGTAAAAACTGGACTTTTAGGTTCTTTTGGACACTTTTCGTCAAACTTTTCTTTGAAAAACACATTATACTCGCTCCCTGACTGCCTACCCGGCTCACTCACTCGCTGCCTGACTGCCTGCCCGGCTCACTCACTCACTCCCTGACTGCCAGCCTGGCTCACTCACTTGCTGCCGGTTTCACTCGTTACCATCTGGGTCTCTTGTTGCCAGCTGGCTTACTCCCAGGTCCTAGCGCCGTCGTGCCCCCATTCCAACCGCTGGCGAACGACATAATAGCAAACATCGCAACATTAAATGAATACATATTCCCAATGTATCAGCAATGTAATAACGAAAAAACGTTAACCGAGGCGACATTAAGTGGGGTCTACCCGTAGTTGCCTTCTTTATCTACAAAACCAGTCGCTTGAGTTTTGACAATAATTGTGAAAAGCTTTAAGAACGTTCAACATGATATGTGCTATAAAATTGCAATTTCTTTTATTTGTTGACAAAGTAATGCTTTATTACCCGCCGGTATATTTTATACTAACAAATCATATGTCTTTTGTATTGCAAATTGTGTTGATACAGATGTGTAAAAGTTTGAGCTCATCTTTATAAATCATCGAAGCTTTCTAAATAGTTTTTAAATTTCACCAAACATTAGCAAGTATTTACATTGTCTGTCTCTGGATATTACAGAATACATCTGGTATGGAGGATCAGAATGAAGATGAGTCTCCAAAGAAGAATACAGTATGTCAGGTAAGTTTTCTGTCCAGAAAATCTAGCAATCTATGCTTCACAAATATGGAATGAGGTTTGTTAGATATGGGCATTTCCACGGTAATGGGGTACATTGTGTAAGGTAAAATATTCATGCCATTTTCTGAGGAAGGGTGGATTTTTTTTTCCAAACATGAAAATCAGAGATAACACACATTCAAGAGATAGCCCAGATAATTTTGCCTTAAAATGAAACATGTTTTTTAAATGACAATAAATTAAAGATCATGTCCACCCTATCTAGAGACCTCTAAAATGTGACACGGCAAAGAAGGCTGCTTTTGAAACCTATTTCAGATCTTATTTTTCACTATCATTAAATATAATGAGATCCATAAATCAAGTGTTAAGACAGAAAGTTGATAGGTTTCTGTGTCATTCAAGAGCCTGATCATATTTGTTTTGTCCTTTTAAAAAATGCGACACGCTCGTAACCCCGTCTGTCCAAAGAATTACAAACGAGGAAGACGGGATTTCAGGATAACATTTTTTTTTTTAAATCCTATTTTATTCTCAATTCATAAAGTTATGAAGCAACTACTTTGTGGTTTGATTTATTTATTTGGTAAGCTTGATGATTGCTTACTTCTCCGACATTTTGAAAATTCTCTCATGACGTTCCGTCCTCTAATTTCCACGTTTGTAATAACCATGGAAACGCAGCTAAGAACTACCAGAATAATGTTTATAACAATAAACCATTTGCACAGCCTCATGTTGGGTAACCTGGATGTAGCAAATTTAGCGTCAGTGGTCGCCATTGTTGTTACGCATGTTTTAGGTGAATGAGTTACCTGTCTGTCCGCGGTGATACGCGCGTTGCCATGTTTACGAGCAAGATTTGTTTCCTGCGGCTGGATTATCAAACAAAGTACGTTTTTATAATCTTACTACTGATTTTGATTGCGATTTTTTGAGCGACTGTCGCGGTATTTCTGTAGGGATCTCCACAGGGACAGACACCCGGTAGATTAGGTGTAAGTCACGTTCAAACGAAGACTAAAGCTGTGATTTGTTTGTGTTGCGAACGAGGTATACTATCGTGATTTCCTTACGATTTGTTTGCCTTTCGTAATTACTTATTTTGGATATCGTATCGTTTACTTCAATTTTCAAAAAATACAACACATTATGGTGAGCTTATGATGAAAATTATTAATTCACGTTGAGAGTATTTGTAACCACATTCGCATCTGGACCAAACGCTGTCTGTCGTCATTACGACCGTGGTCATTGCATATTGCGAGTTCCTATGATTCTATTAAGCAGAAGTGATTCTATAAAGTATTGGTCATGATTAAAGCAGTAGCTAGCCAGCAGAATGCAAACATACTTGATTTTTTGCCTCTCTTATTTTTTGTTATGTGATGCATGTCTGTCCCTGTTCGCAGCGTTGCCATGCATTAAACGTTACCATTTCAGAGGTGGTAAAAATAATTCTGTTAAAAAAGTTATGTATTTCTTACAAGATACATACAGTATGGTCTCTGGGGCACTTATGTACAAAACATTTGTGTTCAGCAATCAATTTGATTTTCTGACCCCCCCCCCCACCCCGTCACACACGTATACCCCTTTATCGTGGAAATGCCCATATTCATTGTTTATTTTACTAGCAGTTCTCTCTAGTCTGACCCACATCCCATACCACCGGTGGCTTTCAGCCTTTCTGCCCCCAAATTCTGGAACTCCCGTCCCACAGTCCCTTCACCTCACTTCCTCCCTTGCCTCCTTCAAGGCCAGTCTCTTTTCAATTGTGCCTTCAGCTGCCTTGCTACCTTCTCTCCCTCCCCCATACCCTAACCCTTCTCCATGCTGAGGTCCCGCCCCTGACTGTTCAGCACCATGGGACGTCCTCTCGATGTTGTCGTATTCAAAACGTTGAATTTCTTCATTTATCATAGTTCAGAGCCAGTACTGCTACTCCTCTTATTCGTCATCGCAATATAAGTTGTTGGGTGAATTAATAAATACAGTAAAAGCCCGGCACCCTCGGGACCTGGCCAATGTCGGTTAACATGTGTGCCAGATATTCGGGCGGCCAGCTGCCGAATACCCAACACTAATTTTTTAAACTTTTTTAAACATACCATGTTAATAATAGACTAAATAATAACAGTTTATTGTATGGATACTTACCAAAAAAGCATTAAATATAAATTACAGTCTATAAGCAAAGCACACAATCACAAAGAAAACTTCTACAATGGTCAGCGGAAAAGTTTTTTTTCTTCTTAAAGGGATACTGTACTGTTGATTTTTCCTCTCTTTTTTCTTTCTCTCCCTCCTCTCTCTCTTTCACACACACACTGAGTCAGTCTGGCATCTCAATGACTCCAAACCCACCCCCCCTCCACTCCTCTCATTTTCTATCTAAATTAATCAACTCCCCCCCCCCGCCCTCTCTCTCCTTCTCCTACTCCCACCCCACCACCAAAACAGTGTATAAACCCACAATACCGTCAGGCTACACAGGCAATGTAGTATCTGTCAGTGAGAGAGGGAAAGAAAGAAAGAGGAAGAGATAGAAAGAGAGAGGGAGAGAGAGAAAGAAAAAGAGGGAGGGAGAGAAAAAGGAGAGGGAGAGGAAAAACAGTGCCCTTTTAAGATGAAAAACTAGAGGTGCAGCATTCAGAACTAATCGTACTGTGCGACAATTGCCTCATTAAATGTGCAACCACGATTGTGCCGGATAAGATCTGGTTATTCGAATGTAGACCTTTTTTTTTGAGATGCTGTATGGAAGTTACAGTTGATCAGGTCATGGATAAACGGGCTTTTACTTTATATAAAATGGTTAAATGGAAATGGTTGATTCGTTCAGATGAACGGGCGGGATTACAGCCTCTTCTATGGATCCCCAGAGGGCCTCCCTCACACCTCGTCACCAAACATCTGATTGCTGGTAAGCATTTGATCATTCGTACATTTCGACAACTTTAGAAAAAATGTATGAAGCGCAAACTCGTACCAGCAATCAGCTGTGTGAGGCCACGGCATGAGGGAGGCCACTCTGGGGATCCGTACAAGAGGCAGGTAATGCTCTTCATCTGAATGACTCCTCCCCACCCCACTCACCACATAAATCATCTCCAGTAAGTGATCTCTTGATTGTATTTTTACCTTATTTATATATTTATTAAACTTTTATTTTAATTTTCAATACTAGTAGTGTTATTTTTGGTCTTTATTTAAAATTAGTGCAAGAAAATTTAGACCAGGCGTGTACCGAAGGAACGTAACCCCTATTGATAGCATTAGGGCCTATGGTAATTTAGGTTTTGCTATCCGTTATTTCACTTAAAATTTGACTTTTCAAGAACACATCCCCGACGTTGATTGAGGAGTCCCAGTATAGCTAAGGCAGCCCAGGCTGGTTGCCATTCTCATTGTGAGAGCAGGAGAGTTAATATCAGGCATGCGATGAGCTGTTCATAATTCTGCTAATCTCCATAAGTGTTACATATTTTGATTCCATGTTATGTAGTCAGTGATATCAATTGTTATTGATGTTGCTTCATGCTCATTAAGACCTCTTGTAAATTGTGTTTGCAAGGAATTCTCAAAGACTATGTTATTTATAATGTGAAAGTGATCTAGTCATTATGGCAGCATTAAATTGCAGTGTAAATGTATGTAATGCATAATCATCTGAATGCTTAGAAAGGGGTGGTGGGGGGAGCCTGACCAGTATAATGTGGACTGCTATGTATGTCTGGAACTTTTAACTTTGATACCCACAAAACAAACTTTCAAGATGTGAAAAATAAGGAATTGTTTAAAAAAATTATATTTGAGATACTAGTTGGGACATCCTCCCGACATGATAGGTGGTCTACAAATGTAATTTTGTTGTTGTTGTTATAGTTCTTGCAGTTCACCTCAAAGCATGAACATCACACTGGAATTTTTTTTCTCTGGTATCTTTCTCTTTGTGGCAATGCTTTTTGTGAGTATGGGTGACGAGTGTTTGGCTGTGCAGTGGTTATCACAGCTAAGATTGTTCCAAATTTCTACAGTATCACTATTGATTGCAGAAGGGGAATTCATGTTGGGAAGACATCTGTATCTAAGTACTTCACATGATGTACCTGCAGTCACTGTCTATATTGTGCAAGGTGATGTTCCATAAATAGCTATGGTGTGAATGACTCATTTTTTCTGGAGTTTTGTGGCTCAAAATCATTTTTTTTTAAACTCCCTTCTCTTTCTGAGTAGTGCACCGACAGAACCTCAGTTTCGCCTTTTGTCTGACTAAGCTCTTCATAGTTTCTTGTTCCATTACCTGTGCTGATGATTTGTTCTCATTGCCTCTCACCTTTTTGAGTCAGCAAATTAATCTTAATTAGTGAGTATTCAAGGAATGAATCACAAACCAACAAAAATCCATGTCCCCCTGAGCTGGAAGGAAACTTGATCACACATTAGCACCCAAATTGTTAACCAAATTCCTGTCTATCCACCATAAAAACTTTTCTCTTACTGAGGTACCTTTGTTTTTGTTGCTCACAATTGGGCAACTGTCTGATCAGTGCACCTATTTAGGAAGAAACTAGGAGTTAGTCTAAATACCACCTGCAAAACTGGGCTATTGTTAGAGCCAGGTTCTACCATTCGGTCGGGTGGGTGATTTAATCTGTCCTGAGAACCATTTCCAACCGTGGGCCGCCTGCACCCTCCCTCCCTAGCAAGCCGACCTCTCAGGGTAGCGGCAGGAGCCAGTGGTTAGGAGGACACAGCATAGGGAGTGGAAATAATGCCGGCCGTTGCTGCAATGTGTCATTTGACTGGCAGCCAAAAGTCTGGACCACCCTGGCCTCAACAATATATCCTTCTCAAGCAGTCCATTGCACATTTTTATGATCGTTGCGTGAAAAAAATGTTTTCATCTCTAATTTGAAGTGCACACAGTATTTGTATTTATAAAGAACATCTAAAATTATTTGTTTTAAAAATAAGTATTACTGTCAATTATTTGATGTCTGGAAACAATTTTGACTGATTTTGGAAACCTGTAGTTGGTGTTTATTAACATCTATCAAGATGGTGATGTAATTGGGATGAATCTGCAGTAATTCACTGGCCTTGAACATTGGTAGGGGAACAGTCAGCCATGAAGCCATTACATTTATTTTATGCGTAAGAGTTTTCATGTTTAGACGCAGATTATATTACTGCATTGATCTCATGAACCGCCGATGGAAAGTTACTATTTGGTTGATTTGCCATGAACTTTGGATATTGCAAATTACTGTTGATTGTTTACCTATTTATTATTCATATTTTGGGTATATCTTTGATACCAATGATCTTACTTTGTTTGAGAAAAGGCAAATTTAAAATCAGAACAAGAATAAGCAAGAAAACCTGGTAATAATGGTGATGATGATAATAATAATCCTTGCATTTGATAAAGCTCTTTATCACATTCTTCAGATGTCTCAAAGCTCTTCACAGGATATACAGTAAAGTTAATTCACTGTGTATTTTGTGGGTGAAACATAGCAGCTAATTCTTACAACAGTATCCAAAAACAGCAATAGATTGAGGGACCAAATTTATTTTTGAGGGTTATTACCCCTGGAAAGTGATCTGCTCAAGTGGCCATTTTAGTCTCCATAATTGACTAGCAACCGGGTTCCTATTTACTGCTAGCTAAATCGAGGTGTGTGGAGTATGGAAACCTAAGGTCCAGACAAAATAAATAAAAACAGAATTTCCTTTTGTGAATTGTACTGTTCCTTTTGTTACTGTTCTATATGTGGAGTCCTGTAGCTAGTGGTTAGAGCACTTCCTTCATAAGTGAGAGACCTGGGTTCAATTCCTGGCAGGGCGAAACCTTGGGCAAATTTCATTAAAATCATAGAATTTTACGGCACAAAAGAAGGCCATTCGGCCCATCTAGTCTGTGTCGGCTCTTTGAAAAGAGCAACTCAATCCCACTGCCCAGCTCTCTCCCCATTATCTAACAGACCCGTTCGCCCTAAATAAGGCAATTCTCTTTTAAAAGCTGTTATCGAATCGACCTCCACCACCTTTTCAGGCAATGCATTCCAGATTCGAACAACCCGCTGAGTAAAAAAAAGTTTCTCCTCAGCTCCCCTCTGCTTCGTTTTAAAACTATTTAAAATCTATGAATACGAGTCACAGATTCGCCGACCAGTGGAAAGAGTTTTTCCTTATTCAACCTGTTGAATCCCCTCAGATGATTTTATAAACCTCTATTGGGTCTCCTCTCAACCTGCTCTGTTCCAAAGAGAATTAAACTAGCCTATCTAGCCTTTCCCCATAACTGAAGTCCTTTAATCCTGCTACCATTCTAGTAAACCTTCTTTGCACCCTTTCCAATGCCTTAACATCCTTTCTATAGTGTGGTGACCAAAATTGGACACAGTACTCCAGCTGAGGCCTAACCAAAGTTTTATAGAGGTTAGTCAGCACTTCCTGACTTTTGTACACTATGCCCCTATTTATAAAGCCTAGCATCCCATATGCCTTCTTAACGACTTTGTCTACCTGTCCTGCCACCTTCAAAGAGTCACTAACACAAATCCCCAGGTCGCTCTGTTCCCTCACACCCCTTAAAATTGTACTAGCTAGCCTATATTGCCTCCCCTCATTTCTTCTCCCAAAATGTATCACCTCACACTTCTCTGCATTAAACTTCATCTGCCATGTGTCTGCCCACTTTACCATTTCATCTATATCTTCTTGCAGATGGTTACTATTTACTATTCTTCCTAACTTAGTATCATCTGCAAACTTGGAAACTGTGCTCCCTACACCCAAATCCAGATCATTAATATATATTAAAAAGAGCAGTGGTCCCAAAACCGATCCCTGGGGGACGCCACTGCACACTTCCCTCCAGTCTGAACAACAGCCGCTCACCATAACTTTCTGCTTTCAGTCTCTCAGCCAGTTGTGGATACACGCTGCCACTGTCCCTTTAACGCCGTGGGCCTCTACTTTCTTAATAAGCCTCTCATGCGGCACTTTGTCAAATGCCTTTTGAAAGGCCATGTAAACTACATCAACTCAACACCTAATAATAATCCCACAATTTATTTTATAGAATATTCTGCGATGCAATTTGAACAACAACAACAAAATTACATTTGTATAGCGCCTTTCACGTCAGGAAGAAGTCCCAAGGCGCTTTGAGATGTCTAGAAGATGTGAAAAGTGCTATACTCAAATACAAGGATTACTATTGTTATATATTGTTATATAATAACTTGTATCTGACAATCCCCACTCGCCGTCCGCTACAGCCCACCCCGTCCGCTACAGACCCCCACCCCCTGTCCGCCTAAGGCCACCCTATCTGCTACAGCATGTGTGTGTGTCTGTCTGTAACATTTCCCCAAAAAACAATTCCGTGCAATTTTTGGCAAATATTTCCACAACATTTTCTATTGGCCCTGGTTATAACCACTGAGCTAGCTTTGCAATAAGTGTTAATATTTGATTCAGTCACCATCTCTGAACCACCACTAATGTCCATTACCTAGAATTTCTAAACTTTTATACTGGCATTTGCCATTGAGATGTTTCAACGCCATGATATGGTGCCATATCAAATGCAAGTGTTTTTATAAAATATATGATATTGCTCAGAGAGAGAAACCCATGGTGAACTTACGCAATATGTGGCACCGCACTCCACTTTCTCCAGAAAAAAAGACTCCTATGTTCTTTTATTCATAAGAATTGGCACTGAGCAAATCTTACCATTTGGGTAATTTCCTGGTAAATGGGTTCTTAGCATTATTTACAGATTATTTTTATTTGTACAGATGGAGGGCTAGTCATTTGCATCATTACCAATTCAGACAAATTTGGCTTTGACCTCAGTGGTTTAAACAGTCTTATTCTTCAGGTTTTACATTCCCGAGTTGGAGATTTCTGAGACAGTTGAAGTATTTGATCATTTTATGGCCTGTTCTGGTGGACTTTAAAGATTTCTACTCTGTTGAAAAAGAAAAGTGAATCTCTCTTTTTCGCTCTCTGGCACCTCCCGACCTCTTCACTCCCCAATTCACCACTCGGCACCTCCAATTGGCACCACCCCCTGCTCGTCCCTTGCACTCCCTCTCCCCACCGTTGGAGGTCACGCTATCAGCCAATGTGCTCTGGAACAATCCCTCCGCCTTCCCCACTCCCCACACGAATTTGGAAGGGAAAATGAGGGCCTTCAGTCAGGCCTTGAGTTGGGCCTTGAAGTAGGCAAGGGAGAGAGCAAAGGTGAAGGGATTGTCAGATGGAGTTCCAAAGAGTGGGGACAGAGAGGCTGAAAGCTTGACCACTGACGGTAGGGCTGGTCAAGCGGGAAATATGGAGCAGGCTGTTGATAGGGTGTCAGCATGTCAGAGAGGCAGGTGGGGTCAAGGCAGTGAATGTACAAAGTACACAGTCCTCCCAACATGAAAGGGGCTATACAAATGTAATTTTGTTGTTGTTGTTTACAGTGTACTCTGAAGTGCTTCGAAGCGTCTCGATGACATGATGAGGTGCTATATCAAATGCAAGGATTACTATAATTATTATCATATTTTGGTCATGATTGTCCGTGTATTTGACATCTTGATGCTTAAAGTGCTGTATCAAACTTAATGATTGTGCTGTAATCTGTTTATGTTAACATGGAGTGTTTTTTTGTGACTATAAGGTATTGTTAAAAACAAAACCTTAATTGAGTACTGTTTTTTGGGACACTCCTGTTCTCAATTGGCTGCTGTACTCCATCCAAGATTATTATTATTGTCATCTCACACATTGAAAGTCTATTGAGCATCATTTTTCTCCTGTGGTACTGTTTGCTGTTTCTTAATTGAAATGACGTAAACTAACAATTGAAATTGATCATCTTTTTCCAATTTGTAAATTAAGATTAAAATGCCACTTTGTATCATCTAAATTTGAACATATTTTCTTTGTTCAGAGATATCCCATGTAAGTAATTTACTGATGTTTGTGGCTGCCTCTTTGTAAATGTGCACTCTGTGTGCAGTAAACTATGCCGTCCATTTACTAAATATAAAGGCTCATGCTATTAACATGTCTAAATGCCATTGCATCCATTCAGAGATGTACATCTCTTGCATGGATGAGAAATGAATGTATTAAAAAAAATAACCTAAGTCTTAGAATGAAGTGTTTGAAGAGGGGTTGACCATGGTTCGGATCATGGAGATTGTGTTCCTATTTTGGAGGTTGCAGAAATGAGTAGTAGAGGTCAAGGCAATAGTGCTGCCATTTTCAGGAGTCCTGGATAGATCGAGCAATCAGTCGCTGCTCAGTGCACTCTTTCAACGTGGTGACCAGAAATGGGATCAACGGCTGACCAATTTCTATTATTTTCTCAGTGCCCCCATCGTCTTCCCTTTTCTACTCTTCCCAACTTCTTGACGAAGGATCAAATGTGTCCGAAATGGAATGTGCTCTTCCCTGGAGGCTTAAGAAATCTAGTTATTGGGCAGTTGCTGAATTTCTTTCCCATTCGCATTCTATCCCATTCACATGAGTTTAGGAATTGGTGCTGTTGAAACAAGTTATATCTCGTATCAATTCATTTTAAATTCACATAAACAACAACAACAAAATTACTTGTATAGCGTCTTTCACGTCAGGAGGATGTCCCAAGGCACTGTACAGTTACTGCTTCAGACTCAAGCTGAGGCCAGATGGGGAGAAGGGGGGGACTAGGAGTTGCCGATGGGTCCATCGAAGAGGAAAGTCTTGAGGCGCGACTTGAAGGAGGTCAAGGAGGGGGCGAGGCGGAGGGACTGCGGGATGGAGTTCCAGAAGTTGAGGGCAGAGTAGCTGAAGAGACTCGCCCACCAATGGTAGGGCGGGTGGGGCGGGGTATGTGGAGCAGGCCAGAGCCTGCTGAGCGGAGGGGGCAGATAGATTGGTAAGGGGATAGGAGGCCACAGATGTAGGGTAGGGCGAGGTTGTGGAGGGCTTTAAATGTGAGGACCAAGATCTTGAATTGGATCCTCTGGATGATAGAGAACCAATGGAGTTGGGCGAGGATGGGGGACATGGGGTCACTGAGCTTGGAACGGTAGAGGACACGGACCGCAGAGTTCTGGATTATCTGCAGCCTGTGGAGGGAGGAATTTGGAAGGTCGACCAGCAGGGCATTTGCATAATCGAGCCAGGATGTAATGAAGGCGCGGATGAGGGTTTCAGTGCCTTTGGGGGCGAGGTAGTGACGGAGTCAGGCAAGTGGCGGAGATGGGGAAAGGTAGAGTGAGTCATTCCTTGGATCTGGGGGAGGAAAGACAGTTGAGGGTCGAACAAGACACCAAAAAGAAAACAAAAAGAAACAGTCAATCTCCTGAAACTCCATCAGCATGGTCGAGCCCTCCACTCAACCGACACTGGCCTACTTCCTGTTATCTGCCACACCTTTGTTTTTCAGGTTTTCAATGTATCATGCCCCAATCTTTGAAACTCCATCCTGGCGTCTTTTTTACTCGCCCCCTTCCCCTTGTGTCGGTCAAAGTACAGCCGCCGCCACCCTTCCCAATCTTTCTCTTGAACTGTGGTTTTGGCCATTTTTCTCCACTCCCTGTTTGTGTAAACCTCAGATTATCTATTACCTTGGGACTTCTTCCTGACATGAAACACGGTGTATCAATGTAAATTTCTTGATATGCAACACGCTATATCAATGTGTCATTACACCTTCTGTGTGTGTGTCTGTGTGTGTCAGACAGTCTGTCCACTGTGCTTTGAAGATCAAGGGGCCTATCAAGAATAATCACTTTGTGTACTATTTTGAGTAAATTTACAATTCCTGGTGCAGAAATCTCCCTGTGTAGGCAATTCTGCTGTGTTTTATTTCCCTTCTCCCAGTGATTTTGATTTTAATTTTTTTGTGCTGTATACTCCCGCCTCTCCTGTTACCTGACCTAGTTTCCCTGCCAGTACATTGTACAGGACTGTACGTAATAAGCTCACCACCATGTTGGTTACTGTGCCTGACCCAGGATGATTGGAGAGGCACAATCCATTTGAGTGTAGCTGCACTAGTACTTTTATTGTTTTGTTATAAAAGTATAATGCCAAAAGCAGGTACTGAAAGCATCAAACCAAGCTCTGGGTAGAGATTGCAATTTTCGCTATTTAGGCCAAACTAGAGGTCAGCTCCATTAAGTAGAATTCATATGTTGTTTGAATTCTATATTAAGCCTATTTTCTATGCTACATCCTTTACCACTTTAAAAATATTGATGCCTTTTGTCTAATATGTTCAAACATCATTGGAATCTGACTGTGCAAAATGTGTGCAATATTCCTAAATGTTTATTTTCACTGTCTAATTGAATGCCTAATTTTGTTTTATGTGCTGAGGTTGCTACAATAGCCTAAATCAAAGTGTTTTAGGGTTAAAATTATTGTATTGATTTTGGTTTGAAGTGTAATCTAATTGTCCATTATATTCCTTTTTTTTCATTCCAACCAATGAACCCAGCTCACTAACGGACCTGCTTCTTTGATCGTCTCCCGGAAGCGGCCTTCAGGGAACTACGAAAAGGAGAAAGACTTGTGCATTAAATATTTTGACCAGTGGTCTGAATCTGATCAGGTGGAATTTGTGGAGCACCTAATCTCACGGATGTGCCACTATCAGCATGGACACATTAACTCTTACCTGAAGCCTATGTTGCAGCGGGACTTCATCACTGCATTGCCAGGTAGGACACTGTCAAGTGCATGTATTTATCAACAGTGCTGATTGAGGGTTACTATTTTATAGGTAAAAGTAGACATGACGATTGTCATAATAATCCAGGCAGGTCAGGGTGAAACCATGGGCAAGTTTCCTTACTCCACACGCCTAATAATAATCCATCCGAAAAAAAGACTTATCAAATTCGACATTTCAGTCCACGACTGTTTGTGGGACAATGCTGTGTGCGAATGGCTGCTGCGTTTTGCCCACAAATATACAGTCAATTCACTTTACAGAATATTCTGCGAGGTGCTTTGAACAACAACAAATAAGAATTACATTTGTGCAGCCCCTTTCAAGTCGGGAGGAAGTCCCAATGCGTTTTGAGATGTCTAGAAGATGTGAAAAGCACTATATTCAAATGCAAGGATTACTACTGTTATATAATAACTTGTATTGAGTGCATGCAGGATAATTTGGCTTATCTTCATTTTGTATCAAATGGAAGAATTATTATATGGTATAACCTAGACTAATAGTAAAGTACAGCCAGCAATATTTCAGTAGAGTCCACTGCAGCCCTCCCCTCCACCGCTCCCCGCAACTGCCACAGCCCCTATCTGCTACAGCCCCCCGCCCCCCCTCCCCGGTCTGCTACAGCCCGCCCCTCGATTCACTTTATAGTGTACTCTGCAGTGTTTAGAGACGTCTAAAAGACGTGAAAAGCGCTATATCAAATGCAAAGGTTATTGTTATTATAAGATGATGCTCCCAGAGCTAGGGTCTGTAGTACAAAGGGCACTGCTGACGATAGCCTCCTCAGCCTGGCTCATCAGCATGTTTTGGAAGGGCAGACTGACCATGGGGTGGGGGCAGGGATTCTTCCAACTCAGCTCCTGTTAACCCTGCGAGTCAACACTCTGATGGGCAGGGTGGTCCTCATTAGGTAAGCAATGGGAAGCTGGACAAGCAGCAGGAAGCTTGCCAAACCATGCTTTCAATGCAACGCAATGTAGTTTTAGCTAGTTAAATCCAGCACTATCCCTATTACTATTATAAACACTCCGGGATCCCTAAGCTATGATCCAAGGGGCACCTAATACTCTCTGTAATTAAATAAATTGGTCATTTGCTTAATAGCTGTTTCCAATCCGGCTGAGACATTTAACAAACAAAGAGTCACTAGGCTTCACAGCAGAATTCTGTGGTAGGCATATGCTTATGTGTTTTACGTATGTGCATGTTCACAATTGCAGTGTTTTATCATGTTTGCCTGTCAGTGCTCAAAATCTTTCTACTAATAATTTTTCTATTTGATATAATGGTCTTTAATAGCAACTCTTTACCACTGTAACATGCAGTAACTAGTTTTAGGCAAACAAGGCAGCCATTTTGAGCACAGCAAGGTCCCACAAACAGCCATGAGGTATAAATAATCTATCTTCTACGATTAGTGTCACAGAACTTTCAATGTCCACCTGAGCCAAAGGAACCTCTGTTTAACATCTCATCCAATGTAAGGCTCACCCAACAATGTATCACTCCCCCCCCCCCCCCCCCATACTCCATTCGATATTAGTCTGCTGATGAGATGAAGTCCCAGTGTATGTTTTGAGCCTGTGACTGATTCTAAGGCAAGAGGCTACCATTTGAACCAACCTGACTGATTCCCTAAGGTGGTTAGAGTAATACGTGCTATGCAATGTTACCTGCATGAATGGTACTATTTAAATGCAAATTGTTCTTGATGTTGTAATAAACCAGAAAATCAGGACTCATTTTTTCCCCTATAAATGTTGTTTGTGTATTGAAAGGAGAAAGTCTAATCTTGATACAGTACTTCTGAGACATGATATTTCTGGAATGACCTCAAAGTGTTTGTTCATGTGAGAAGAAGATTGAATTGTTGCTAAGCTTTCTTCTATTTGTTTTTATTTAGTATTGAATTGAGGGGGGAGGGGAAATGGGATAAAATATTACAAAATCTCATCCATATTGAGCATGTCTGGGATTGGGTAAATTCAGGTTGTGGTTTTGGATTTGTTCTCCCCAAACTCCACGACACACACTCTTGCCTCACTCTGAGACTGCAGCTTGTCATGTAGGTGAGGTATACACACAGATGAAACGTTTTTCTCAATCCTCAAATCAAGTACTTTTCATGTATTTTTTAAACAAATACTTTTTGTGGAGTTGAAGTGAATACTTTGGACGTGCTTGATGGTGTGCAGTGCTACAGTTTAGGGACCAAGAGCTGACTGTTTCCCCGCTGTTTACTGCTATTTGTTCAAGATCTTGGTTCTCACCTTCAAAGCATGGCCTTTCAACCCCCTACTTCTGCAACCTCCGAACCCTATCCAAACTGCCCACATCCTCCTCTCAGCAGGCTCTGACCACCATTGGCAGGCAGGCCTTCAGCCACTCTGACTCCACCTTCTGAAACTCAACTCAGAGTCTTCAAGACCTGTCTCAAGACCCTCCTCTTCAATCGTATCCTCCCCGATCCCAATCCCCAGTTCGGGTCAGAAACACTGATTGTCCAGCACCTTGTGCATCCCTCTGACATGAAAGGTGCTATACAAATGTAATTTTGTTGTTGTTTGTTGGGCCTGCATGATGATGATAAATTCGCTCCAGCCTTCATAGCATAGGAAAAGCGAAAATAATAATTTATGTGATGTTCAAGAGTTCTATCCAACAGCTGTGGAACTGCACTCCAGGAAGAAGAGACTGAGTGGGAAGAACATTTTTAATTTCACACATCAATTCTTGTTTTAGAAAAAAAAAGTGTTTTGAACAAAACATCTTCCTCCCTAGATTTCATCATCCATTAAGGCAGTGGGGGGTCTAAGCTTTTGACTGCTGAGGGCTGGATTCCCTATTTGAGACATGTCCAGGGATATATGTTCAAGCAATATGTTTCTTTCTTTTCCAGAAACATAACATTTGCATAGCACATGTTTCACATTGGAAAAATATCTCAAAGCACTCAGCTGGGCATCTTTTCCTGGGGTGGGAGCTAGTGATGGGGAGGGGGAAAGATACAATTTGTGTTTAGATAGAGCCTCTCATGCAGGGTAGGATCTCGGAGCACCTGACTGTGTGGTGGAGCCTAATGCTAGGCCAGAAGATAGGAGTTCTGATTGCAAGCATGGTTGAAAAGGAAGGTCTTCAGGTGTCACCTGAAGATGGGGAAAAGAGGGAGCAAGGTGGAGGGATTGAGGGAGAGAGTTCCAGAGTTTAGGGGCAGAGAGATTACTCAAAGGTCAGAGTCTTTATGTGTCTTGAAAGAGGGGAGGGAGCAAGTGAGTCATGGACTCCAGAAAGCTAAGGCAAAATGACGAGGGTGGGCAAATGGGGTGAAGGAACATGAAGCCTTGGTAAAGTCCCGATTGGGAGATCGTAGGCATGGGGTGGTTCACTATCTGACAGGACAGGGCCCTCAGGCCGCCGGTTGGATCCCCTGCTTTAAAGTATCAAAGTTGCATTTGAATGGTGGTGGTATTCTCCCATTGCTCAAAATATGTGCGTATTGGCCTACAATGCACTAGGTGGCAGGATTGTAATACTTACTGCTGAATGTTTTCATGTTCTTTACAGCTCCAGCATGTGATAATATGCTCAGTACATGTCTGATTTTTATGAACGCCTGTCACTGTTATATAAAAACATAAGAACATAAGAATTAGGAGCAGGAGTAGGCCATTCGGCCCTTCGAGCCTGCTCCACCATTCAATAAGATCATGGCTGATCTTCTCACCTAACTTTGATTACCTGCCCTATCCCCATATCCCCTGATCCCTCTATTTTTCAAAAATCTTTCAGTCTCAGCCTTGAAAATGTTCAAGGACTGAGCATCCTACAGCCTTCTGGGATAATGAATTCCATAAATTCACTGCCCTCTGAGTGAAGAAATGTTTCCTCAACTCTGTTCTGAAAGGCTGACCCTTAATTTTAAGAATATTTTTCAAATTTTAAGACCCCTGGTTATAGATTCTCCTACCGGGGAAACAGTCCCTCAGTGCCTACTTTATCTAGCCCTTTAAGAATCTTATATGTTTCAATAAGATCCCCCCTAATTCTTTACTCCAGAGAATACAGCCCTCGTTTATTCAACCTATCCTCATAGGTCAGTCCCCTCATCCCAGGAACTAACCTAGTGAATCTACGCTGCACTGCCTCTAAGGCAAGTATGTCCTTTTTTAAATAAGGAGACCAAACTGCACACAATACTTTAGGTGCGGTCTCACCAGAGCCCTATACAGTTGCAGCAAGACTTCCCTACTCTTATACTCTAAACCTTTTGAAATGATAATGGTGTTTATTGCACGGTTGCATGTAGTGTACGTTCAACTGTTCTGGCAAAATGGTAATTGGTTTGGTGGCAGGAAGTAGATAAGCGAGGTAAATGAGATGATCAAATGGTCCAAGAGAGCTCTGTTATGCCCGGCCTACCCAAACTGCCACATAGGTCTGGCTTGATTTCAACATTCTATTACTGAACATGTCATCTTGGAACCAGTTCAGCTCCAAGGAGACCCCACTCACTCGCTTTCTCCCTCCCCGAAGGATAGTGACTCAGTCCCTCTGTTTATTTTTCCCGTTTTGAATAGGTTTAACCTCTTGATTTATGCTTTGGTTTCAATGAAGTACAGATGTCATGTCAGAACCCTGCCTTTATTTTGAGAACACCTCAATCTTGGGTGCTTTTTAAAATCTACTTGCATATTGAGCATTAAATATTTACTAAAATGAGCTGTGCTCATGTTTGAAGGAACGTAAACTACATGCCTTTAAATACAAAAGGCATTTAACACTACAAACTAATGGAAGTATGTTGACTTTTTAAATTCAGTATATTTGACAACTGTACATGATAGAAGAGTTTGACTGTGATAGTTGCATTTTGCAAGTAACCCAGAAGATGGCAGCAACAACTAATGATTTTTCTTAAACCTCCTTAATGTAGCAGCATGTATTTTGCACCAGGAAAGAACCTAAGAATTAATATTTTTTTGATTTTGCCTATAACGTTGAAATGTTTCAAAACATAAAACAGTAATAGCTGTTGAGTGTAGCAAGTGTTTTGCAGGTAAACACAACAGACAATTTGCACACAACTATGTGGTGAACAATCAATTTTATGTGGAGGTTTCTTGGCCAGGGCACCAGGAGGAACTCCTTTCTTTTTGTAAGACATCGTTGGATCTTTGATGTCCACTTGAACGTGCAGGTAGCCCTTCCTGCGGTTTAATATCTCATCCTAAGGATGTTAATATGACTACAAAATATATACTTCCTGTCCTTCGCAAGAGATGAATAAGGTTTGTTCAGGACACTGCAGAGTAGCTACAGTGCATTTCAAAGTACGTACTTAAGTACTCAATAATCCACAGCCGTTCATTCAGTCCCCTCAAGAGGACGCTGTTTAGTGTTTTTTTTAAATTGAATCAACATTGCACTAGATATGGCTGAATGCTCTCTTCTCTCCCCTCCCCTTCAAAAGAAAGTAAGATGGTAGTTTAGCTAAATGCCTTTTGATTCACTAGTGCCTTTTGAAGACTTTTCCTATTGACTGGTGCTAGTGAGTGATCTGTGTTGAAGTATGTCAGCGGACAGATCTGCCAGTTCTCTCGGATTTCCTGGAGACAGTCTAGCTATTCACCTTGCTGAAGGTGACCTACAGGGGATTTCAGTCTGCATCCCATGAGATTCCTGATCTCTTCTGTTCCCTACCCCCTCCTCAATTAGCTCACAAATGGGTGCATTTTGGACTTGTCAGCCTCATCGAGTTTGGTCTATAAAAGATAACTAATGCTATATGGGATAGTGGAAGTGTCTGTACTCCCAAATGGCAGAGTGCATGGACTGACCAACAGGAGTTGTATTTGAAATAAATATTCCAAAAGGCAATGTGTTGGAACATCAACATTAAGCAAATATTCTTGAAGGAAAATTGTGTGACTGGCCAGAATAAGCATCCGCATTTGAAATATTTTATATCAATGAAAGCGTTTCTGATGCTGAATATTAGTAGACTACAGAAATATTCAGAGCCATTTCTTAAATTACTGTTTCCTGTAGAAATTAATATTCCAAAAAATTTTAGGTGAAGACTAGTTCTATTGCTGTCTTTGAGACAAATATCTGCTGTTTATGAGCCAGTTTTTTATTAAAATGAAATAAACGTGTGTCATATGCTAGTTCTATCTGCCTCGTCAGTCCTGAGGTGCAAAATACAACAACAACAACAACAACAACTTTGATTTATATAGCGCCCTCCACGCCGGACGGCATCTCAACGCTTCACAGTAGTGGATCCCGGGACCGAGCCAGGGGCAGGGGCAGGAAGGTGACCAAAAGCTCAGTCGAAGAGAAAGGTCTTCAACTGTGACCTGAAACTGGGAAGAGGGGGGCGAGGCGAAGCGAGTGAGGAAGGGAGTTCCAGAGCCTCGGGGCGTAGTGGCTAAAGGCACGTCCGCCGAGGGTGGAGCGGGGGATTCGGGGGACATGGAGGAGGCCAGACCCAGAGGAGCGAAGGCAACGGGTGCTGGGTTGGGGGGAGAGGAGATCAGAGAGATAGGGGGGTGCAGAGGAGTGGAGAGATTTGAAAACAAGGGTGAGGATCTTGAAGTCGATCCTCTCTGGGATAGGGAGCCAGTGAAGTCTGGCAAGGACTGGGGTAATGGGGGAGCGAAGCTTAGAGCGGGTGAGTATGCGGGCGGCAGAGTTTTGGATAAGCTGGATTTTGTGGATTGTGGCGGAGGGGAGACCGGCGAGGAGGGTGTTGCAGTAGTCCAGCCGAGAGGTGACAAAGGCGTGGACCAAGGTTTCGGCGGCTTTTAAGGTGAGGTATTGCCGGAGACGGGCGATCTGTCGGAGGTGGTAGAAGGCAGTGCTGGTGACGGACCGGATGTGGGGGAGGAAGGACAGTTGGGGGTCGAACCTGATGCCAAGGTTGCGCATAGGTTTGGAGAGTTTTAGGGGCAGGCCGGGAAGGTGGAGGAGGTGAAAGCCGTGCGAATGGAGACGTTGATGAGAGCCAAGGAGAATGGCCTCCGTCTTGTCAACATTCAGCTGCAAAAAAATAGATGTGTAAAGCCTAATTGGGGCTACTGTTAGTTATTGATGAGTATAATCGAAGAGGCAGATAAGAGTCTCACTTGATGGCACAAGGTTTAATTCCAAAATCTTGGGCAAGTTTCCTTACTCCACATGCTGTGAGCAATTTTTTTTTACTGTGTTTCATCCACAAATATACAGTCAATTCACTTTACAGTATATTCATGAAGCGCTTTGAGACATATAGAAGATGTGATAAGGCATTATATCAAATGGAAGGATTATTAAGGGGGCACTTTCCTTTCACCTGCTGGGTGCAGGAACAGTGCAGCACACCAAGTAGTTTGAAGCTTGATTCCTTTGTAAAATAGCTTTAGACGGTCTCAACTCTGCTTCTAAAGGGCACAGTTGTAACATCAATCTGACCCTGACATAGCAGTCTCTCACTATGATGGATGATGTGGGAAATGGATGCACTCACACATTTAGAGATGGATCTTGTGGCATATTGTTGGAGCGGAGCAGAGTAAACTTCACTCTGCACTTGGCAATTCTCTCTGCAAGTGCTTGATGCCGACACCTGTATTATTCCTCTTTTAAACATACTAATCAATTCTCTGCAGTGTTAAATTCCCGAATTGAATGAATGAAAGTATTCCACCTCCAAAAGTGGAGCCTCACGCCTTAATAAATACAAAATACTAGGACAAGGATATTCTCTGGGTCTTCCTGTACTGACGCTTAATTAACCCTGCTACAGAAGACGAGAGCAACAGAGGCTATCTATATTTTATTTATTTTTCACTATGCTTTGCTGTATCCAGATGGGCTTTCTGAAATCAGGCACTCTTCAAGCCTTTCTGATCTGAAAGACTTAATTATGTGAGACCTGTTCTTTATTTCTCGGCAGCCTTGATAGGACATACCTGAATAGCACTAAATAAATCCTGAGTTAATTGATGGGGTTAAATGTGCAGTAAATTGCACTTGCCAGACACTTACTATGCCCCTTTGTGTTCAGCAGATTAGTGATAACATTTTGCTTCTAACTCCTTGCTTCCCTGGCTTTGTTAAATGTGGGAATGCCTCACGCAAACCCAGGATAAAATGTCATCCAAAAGGATTAAGTGGCACTCCCAGCACATCCCTGTCTTTTGTACCATCTGCCAGACAGCCCATCGGAAATGCAAGAGAAGGACTTAGCAGAACAATCGGATACCTCTGTGCTGGAAAGCAAACAAAAAGACTTTGGGCTGTATCTTTACTTTCATGTGGTTCACCTGCATTGCTGCTGGAAATTTGCTTTGATGGGGGCAGTTCCTGCACTATGATTCAGGTTTTGTCTGTCTGTTTGGAGTCCTTTATAAAGAACAAATCGTTTCTGTGCACTATATGTTACTGATAAGAATCATCGGTAGTGGTATAAAGTAATGTTTTGAATCTTTATTGATACTTTTACATTAGTAGTTTATCCGTGGACGCATCTAGCGATGTAGCGTGTTGCGATCAGGTAAGACCTGACCCTGGAGTTAGATTTCCTATTGACTTCACATTACGGAGATCTGAGGGATGGGGAATAATTATGCTCAATGAAGAAAATCATACAACTTCTCTTTGGCTGTCGTTTTCATGATTTCACAATTATTTAGCAAGGAGATATCACAAAATAATCCATCAGTAAAGTCTTGATTTCTTGTGGAAAAAAATTAAGATGTTTGCACTAGTGCAGTACAGTTTGACCCAAGCCGTGTAAGATACCATGTCCATAGACTGTATAAACTGTCGCATCAGAGCCTCAATGTAAAAGTGGTAATGAGGAAGAGATGATATAGAAATTGACTTGCAAGGTACAGTATTTGAATTGACCTGAATAGATGAGGAACCTTAACAGTTTTTTTTATCTTAAAAGGAATACACACACACACACACATACAGCATTGAATGCATGGAACAATCTTCCAATAAAAATCAGCTGATGCTCCATTGCCTTTGAAGACATAGATTCAGCCTAAAACCAGCAATTATTCCATGAGACGCATTGATTTCTGTGATGTTGGGTTCAGCAGAAGGATTTGTGCAGAGAAGGAGGCTAGGTTCTCTGCAGATTTTACTCCACTTTATTTAGACTTCAGAGCTCCCCAGGAGATGATAAACAGAGTGAAGTGTTTGATGTGCTCTCACTTATCCTCCTGATGTGGGTATAACAAGAGAAAAAAATGTAACTGGCTGATTAACTGCAGGTGTACTCCAGTTAGGTAAGAGCGCTTTGAGGCGTCTAAAAGGTGTGAAAGCGCTATATCAAATGCAAGGTTTATTAAGGGTGATATGTCCCTCCAAGGAAGGAGAGTGCATTCTTTCCCAGACGTGGGGAAATTTCCATGTCACATTTTTCGCATATGTGTAATATTTAAGCCTGGTGATGGACTACCTCGTATGATGGACATCGGCTGACCCCCAATTTAAATTGTTGATGTGGTAGATTTTGTGTAGAAAGAGAGGACATGTGGTCTTTTCTTTTTGTAATAGCTAAGACACTTTCCACACTTCTGTTATAAAACCTTGTGCAAGTTGTGTGGAGGTTCACTTTTTGTGCACACATGTGCCTAGTTCATACACTTTGCAACTTTTACATCTTTTCTTGATGAGAACGTTTCTGGAACACAACCCAGGTTTAACCCCATTTTGGGTCACAAACTTAAAACATCACCACATTTATCAACCAAATAAACCATCACATCACTTTATTTGACAACAGAAGACGCTTTCAAATGCAACAATTATCCAGTTTTGAAAAATAAATGGTTGCCAGTCCTGATGTCTGGTCATCATTAATACAGGAAGCACCTATGCTCAACCAGGGTATGCTCTAATGGCGTGGTCTATTGTAACAAGTTATCTCTTAATATTTTATAGTGCCTTCCCAAGCATTTTAGAGCGATTACAAATGCAGTGACTATTTCTAGGGTACAGTGGCAGGCATTATGTATGCGATAAAGTCCAACAAACATCCATCAGGTAAATGATCTTCAGCCACATAGAATTTTATAATGGACTATGGTACAAACTTTATCATAGAATGGCCATTGAGACTTTGATGTGTGAATCTGTGACTCAAATTTTCAGGCCAGTTTAGACTTCTTTTCACATTACTTTGTACCAGGTGCGAACAGCACTATCTGTGTGGCTTCCTAAGCATTTTGGGCACCAATTTTAGCAAATTACCAGATGAAACACAAAAAGCATTCTGAGTACGAGCTGTTTGACAACAGTTGGAAATATCTGCAGCTAAAATTTCAAAATGCGGGCCAACGTGCTGACACTCAGCACAGCTGCACAGCCTCCTCTCACCTGCTGTTTAATCCCATGTCTGCCTTGAGCACCCCAAGCGAACACATAGCTCCCGCAGCATGGAGCTCTACAATCACATACTGCTCTGTGCTTCTTTAGCATGAAGCACAGTTAATAGAACTATAAAACGAAAAAGACCAAGGTGATCTGAAAAATTATTGCTCCCCAATCGTACTGCAGTTCGCTGGATGAAAATTGTATTTTAGATAATTAACTTGTGTAATAGTCATTACATATCCCCTTCTCACCAGATTTAATGGTAGTTTTATGTGATTTTTAATGTCCACAAACAGGTTAACTGAATTCAGTTTATAGAATCATAGAATTCTAATAATAATAATCTTTGCATTTGATAAAGTGCTCTTCACATCTTCTAGACGTCTCAAAGCACTTCACGGAATATAATGTAAAGTCAATTGACTGTTTATTTTTTGGGTGAAACATGGCAGCAAATTTCCCACTGCAGTGTCACATAAATAGTCGTGAATTAAAGTGAACAATTATAATTTTTTTAAAGGAATTATAACCCCTAGAAAAGCAATCTGCCAATTGACTAACAACTGGATTCCTATTTCTAGGTAAACAGGGGTGTGTAGAGTAAGGAAAGTTGCCCAACATTTCTCCCGGACGGTAATCGAACCTAGGTCTCTCGCTTGTGAGGCGAGTGCTCTAACCACTGAGCTACATGAGTTTTGCCAAATAAGCAAGACTGATACCTAGAAATGAATATTTTGTGTGGAAAAGTGCTGAATTGTTTAAACTGATTAATGCTCCGTGCAAAAACTACACCAATCCTTTAAAGCAGATAACTGAAGACTATGACACTCCCACCCTCAATATATTTTATGCCATTTTGCAATCTATGATTAAGATTATTGAACCCAGTAATATTGAGTTGAAATATAGAAACAGGAGTAGGCCAATGAGCGTCTAAAACCTATTCTATAAGATCATGGTTAATCTGTACCTCAACTTGATACTCTGACCTGACAAATATTCTATATCAATGTGCTGCTTGCTCCTTTAATAATGAATTTACCAGATTGAGTCTAGTTGGAGCCAATCCAGAGATTATATGAGGGTTTTTTTGTCATTTGGGTTGTTTGAATAAAGCAAATGGTGTGTGGTTATTTATATAAGCAGAAAATAATACTTTTATTATTTAAATAATCGCAGCACACTTCCAAGAATAGTCTTTGTTTTAAGAATGTTGAAATTAATCTTAATAGCAAACCCATGGTAGAAATAACAGGGGGTGGGTGGGTGGGAGGGAGCTATTAAAATAGTATTTTAGCTCCCCTTTTGCTAAAAAATGACCACTGATGTCTTGAGCACACGATTTGTTTATTTGAAGTCCAAACATTAGAGAATCAGGGTGGCTCTTGGGTCTGAGGTTCAGTATATGTGACTCTACTGACTTTAGTTTCTCAACCTTAAACATTACAAGTTGCAAATTACAACATACAATATGCTCATTTGAAAATTTCACTAGTTTCCATACCCACATGCAACTCCACAATCTCATAATTGCTCAAGGCAATAATGCTGTCTTAATTTCATAGAAATCCGATCAAAAAAAGTTCTAATTCTGCTGCGGTTGTGGAAGTTTATACTTATTCTGAAGTTTAACTCCTCCAATCACACTCTTACAATTGTTGTCTGGATTTAAGAGGACGTTGTCTCAAATTGATGTAATTTGAGTAATATGATTTATAAAGTATAAACTATAATTTTTTCAATAAATTACTGTTTAAAATGTCTGATAATAACAACAACAACAATTTACATTTATATAGCGCCTTTCACGTCGGGAGGACGTCCCAAGGCGCTAATAAAGCTGATTAAACAGATATGTAGCATTAAATTCAGGCAAAACACCTAGACATTACCAGCTGCAGAGGGACATTAAGACCCTTTGGCTTCAAGCTGCTAGACAGCACCATTTCCTCTCAATTTAACAGCTGCTGAAAAAGCTATCGATCCCCATTCACTGCCAAAGTCATTGATTTGTGTTTTTTCTCTCTTGGCTTTCTCTCTCTCTCTCTTTCTCTCTCTCTCTCCCTCTTTGTTTCTTTCTCTCTGTTCTTATTCTTTTACTGGTTGTATAAACAAAAAGATAATCTCTGTGGGAGCTCTTTCTCCCTTTTTGGAAGGTGAGCTGTTAGAATCAGCAGAATATTTTCTGGTCCGAATAGTAGTGTTAAGAGAGATGGGGTTTGAAGTGACTTTAGGGTTCACACATAAGGATTGCATAGAATTGGGTCCAAGATAAAAGGAGTGTTAATAGGTGGGGCAAAAGGATGCAATCTAGACTGAATTTCAAATCAAAGATAAATTTTCAAATAGTATTGTATTTACTTCCAGTCAAATGTACAGCTTACCATGCATCCTATATTCACCCCATATATGACTCATACATTGTACAGGCGTTTCATAGAAGCTTGTGGCTTGCTTCAAACCCTATGTCGGAAAATGCACAGGCCAGGTTGACAATCCATTGTAGAGTTGGGAAGACTGGATTGTTACCAGGTACTGTGTTTTGGATGAGATGTTAAACTAAGTCTCTTTGGGCAGCCATTAAAGAACCCATGACTATTGAAAACACAAACGTATGTCTCTCCACGTCTGTTCTAGCCAATAATCCCAATTAATTGTTCATTAACCTAACAATAATAATTATTATAAAATTTTATTTGCTATAGTGTCTCATAAATTTGGAGGATATTTCAAAGAGTTTCACAGAATTTATTGTAAGATGTAGCGACCGACCAATTAGACAGGCAATTTATGCATAGCAATATTCCAATTTAATAGTCGTAAACAAAATGGCCAATTTTAGATGGGGGTGTTGGCCAGGACACCAGGAGAAACTGTTCTGAACAGTGCTATGTCAATTTTAAGGATTCTTATTAATGAAATCTGCACTGGTATTTGTTTTCCACGTCAACAACCTAGTCTAATTTGCTGCTTGGTTAAACTCCTGTTAGATTTCCATTTTTTTTAAGCGAACATCTATCTATTTCTCTTTGATGTTTGAATCTGTGGTAGGGAATCTGTGTTCTGGCTACCTTCTATTGGGCCTTTATTTTAAACACTCTTCCCCACCCCCTTAATTATTTTTCTCACTTTTTAAAGATTATTTTTTTCTTAAATTTGCTTTGGGTGAGAATAGAGTCCATTCAGCCTTGGTGCTATCCTGCTGAGACCTATACTCCTGAGACTCACATGAAGAATGGTTGTTTGGGCTGTTATAGGAAAAGATGGGGTTGGTGTGTAGCTTCCAGAAAAGCTAAGTGCACATTTTTATTTGCATCTCAAAGACTTATTGCAGTTTCAATCGTAACACAATAAAAATATCACAGCTGTGTTGTTTTTCTTTCTCCTCAGTAAGATTGTGTGTTTTGGACAGCAAATGAATGCACAGAAAAGCAACAGTGAAAAAGGAGTTGCTCTTTCTGTGTGTAGATGTGGCTAGATGTGTGTTTGTGTACATTTCCCTGATTCGTTTTCTTCAATTTATTTTCTATTTACAGCACAAGGATTGGACCACATAGCGGAGAATATACTGTCGTACCTCGATGCCAAATCACTGTGTGCTGCAGAAGTGGTGTGTAAAGAATGGCAACGGGTAATTGGTGAGGGAATGCTATGGAAGAAGCTGATTGAGAGGATGGTGCGTACTGATCCACTTTGGAAGGGACTTGCTGAAAGACGAGGGTGGTGAGTTGTTTCCTTCACTGAGACAAGTTGTTTTGCATTTCCATCAAAGAACCTGCACTGCTCCCTTAATGGCCTTGTGAATTCAAGTGAAGCAGCAAAGACAAATTGAAGTTATAATTGTGCCTTTCACATAAAATGTTTTAAAATGCTTGCAGTACATTGCACAGTACACAAGGCTGTAAATTCAGTTAATTATCTGCCAGGTTCATTTTAGCCAAGGTGGCAGTACAAATTAGCCTTGGTCCCCTGTGTTTAGAATGGGATCAGCCAACCAGGCTTTCCATTTTTTTAAAAATCTTCTTGCATTTGAGTTTGCATCTTGTCAAATAAACAGTCCACATTACTGCTGATGACAGCACAGCTCATTGGTAGGACTCAGAAGGCAGACCAGTTACAGTAAAAGCCCGTTTGTCCGGCACCCTTGGGACCTGGCCAATGCCGGTTAAAGAGCGTGCCGGATATTCGGCCCAAAACACCCCCCAAACATTTTTAAAATAATTGTTTTTACACATACCATATTAATAATAGACTAAATAATAACAGAATATTGTATGATGCTTATCAGTAAAGCAATAAATATTGATTACAGTCTATAAACACAGCACACAATCAAAGGGGTACTCTCCTCTCTCTCATACACAGTCAGTCTGGCATCCCAATGGCTCCAATCCCAACCCCTCTCCATTCCTCTTATTTTCCATCGAAATTAATCAACTCTCTCTCCCCTCTTCCCCCATCTCTCTCTCCCCCTCTCACTCCTCTCTCTTTCTCCCCCCCCACCCCCTTCTTTCCCTCTCTTTCTGTCCCGACCCTCATTGCCTCACTCCCCCACCCCACCTACCACCCTCTCTCTCTCCCTGCCTCTCTCTCAAACAAGGAAGTGCACTACAGCAGCATTCAAGAGGTAATCGTAGTGTACTCTGTGAGGGAAAAAAATGGCAGTGCCACCTTCAGCCACTAGTAGCAGCATTCCAAAATACTGATACTGACACATTGTGCTGAATAAGATCCGGTTAATCGAATGGGGACATTTTTTTTGAGGTGCCGGATATATGGAAGTTACAGTTGATCGTGTCACGGATAAACGGGCTTTTACTGTATTTGGAGAAGGGATTCTTCTTGCTCAGCATCTGTTAATCCTACAAGCCAAAACCCTAATGGGTGGGGAGGTCTTAATGGGCAAGCTGTACCGGTTTTAGCTGTTTCAATTCCAGCAGTATCCCAGGCATACTCTGGGGTCCCCAAGCCTCTGTTATTGCCAGCCTGCACCTAATACTATGAAATTGGGTGAGCAAGATGCTTCCCTTGAGGAAGAGAATGTGCATTCAATTCTAATACACAGGAATTTCCAAATGTGGGTGGGGTGCAAGGTCTCTGTTTGGTTTGAATACACTTACGGATAGTGATGGGTTTCCACACATGTCCTGCTGAACAAAATAAATTAATTGCACTGACGATTCTGAAGAAGACGTCCTTGAAAAGCTGACCGTGTGGCAGGAAAGCTGAGGGTTTCACTTTGTCATTGCGAGCACAATGATTACTTGCAAATTGGGTTCAATGCAAAACTGAAACCCTTTAATACCAATATCTGGGAGAAAGATAAAATTATGAACTCACCTTAATATTCCTGATGATTTTACCATTGTTGACATTGGTTTTTCTGTGTCCTTCCTCCTAGGGAGCAGTACTTGTTTAAAAACAGACCTGCTGATGGCCCACCAAATTCGTTTCATCGAGGATTGTACCCAAAGATTATTCAGGACATAGAGGTAAGGTTTAACTTGAGTTCAGTCAAAGATGAGATGTGATTTTTATTGAATTCATATAAAAAAAATTGTGTTTTAAATTCCTTATTCCATGATCATTCTGCTGAAGCTTTAGCTTCCTGTTCACATCCTGATTCCCACTCCATCACAATCATTGTCTAAACATGTGGACTGATTGATGCAGTTAAAAGCAGCCAGATGTTCACTGCTGTATAGGTAAGTAAACCAATAGCCTGCTTTCACTGGGAAGAGAGAGAACTTAGTGAATGCTTGTGCTATTACAACACGCACTCTTTTTGGATCAATTGTCAACAGCAAAGAGAAATCTTAATCATAGCAAGTAAACAGTGCTCTTGAAATTTGATATGTTTTGGCCCAATAAAGTTATCCATATTGCACAACACAACAACAGCAAAATTACACTTGTTTAGTGCCTTTCACGTCAAGAGGACGTCCCAAGACGCTGGACTTTCCTTATTAGCATTTTATTATGGAATATTATTGACCGTGAAGTTCAAAGTTCATATATTGTAGTGTAAAACTGAATTTGTTTTCCAAATATAATAAGACACAGCAGCCTTCGAGCTTGCTTAAAAAACACCTGAGCCCGAGAAAGAGGAACTGATATAATTCAGCATAATCCAACATGTTAGAAAATGCATGCCCAATATTCTATTTGTTTAGTTTTGGTTTACTTAACCATACAGCAGTGAATGTCAGTCTTCTTTTTAATTGCTTCATTCAAGTCCGTGTGCTTTTAAGGCCCGCAGTTATTTTCATTTTATTCTGCTAAAGGTAACATTCAAGGATGAAGGGGTAATTGAATACAAGTCTGTAAATATACCATTGATAAGTCACTTCAGTGTGAAGTGGACAGGTTGGTTTGACTCAGTTGTATATCTGATATCTTTACAACTGACTGCAGTCTGTAGTTTGGAGTACTGTCCACACTAGCTTAGCTGTCCACAGTTCAACTGGTCAGCTGGACCTATTTGATTTTTTCCCTGTCAGGGCATTTATCCTCCCTCTCCCACCCATAAACATGTTGAATGTAAATCATTCAGTTGCTTTAGTTATTAGCCAGTGATCGAATGTAACAAATGGTGAGCAAACAATGTTGTACTACTCGTCTTAATACTGCATATTTTGAACTTTGGAGACTATATCTCCCCTATATTCTTTCCTCTTCTGTTGCTCACGATTCTTTAGCAGGGAGAGCCTGGTCCTTCCCACACATGAGCTGACTGGCTGCAGGCTTGTGTGAGTGGCCCACTCTGCCTTTTTTTTTCTTGTTGGTGTACTCTCTGTAGAGAGTGCTTAGCCTCAGCTTGGCACTCTGACAATGACGGTGGGTGAGTTCAATAAATACACTATGCTATTCTTCTGTGTTATTTAGCTTTAATATTGCCTTGCATTCTGGGGCCAGTAATATGCATTTTCCAAAAGACATTTCCAAGATAAAATGCGTATTAACATTATTTGGATACTGCCCAGAGAGACCAGCTTGCAGAACAGCGTAGACATCCTCCCGAGTGCCCTGAATCATTAAAAATTCAAATGTCTATGTTAGTTCCAGGATTGTGCCTTCAAAATAAAACAGATAATCTTCATCACTCGAAAGGTCTCCATCACCATTTGTCATTTTCATGATCACGCCCCTTTTCACTTTGAAAAAAACCCTAGCGGTTTTCTGAAGGGGAATGTAAAATTTATTGTCCTGTCAAAGTTAAGTTGGCTTCCCTTAAAGCTTAGGTACAAGCTGACACATTTGATCCAGAGAGGCGTACCTTCTAAAGAATACATCTTTTATGATGTGGATAAACTAAAAAGGTTTGATGTGGTTCAGAAATGTTAACTGAGGTCTTTTTGGCTGCGGGGAGACATTCCTCCCCTAGAAAAAAAATGTATTACGTAAAGACTGGTGTTTTTCTTTTCAAAGGCAAGTTGTACAATTTTTCCAGCTGCTTTCAGTGTTTTGAATACTGAAGTAAGGGTGTGTCTGTGTTTCCACGGATAGCATTATCAGGAGTAAAAGAGTAAAATGTACTCCTTATTCTGTTAAGAAACTGACACTTTCATAGGGACCTTTCCATGTTCCATACGTTTTAACAGAAATCTCCAATTTCTCCAAGATTACTTTGTATGTAACTGAAGATATTTTTGCAACTGAAACATTGTCATTTTCAGCATAATAATCTCTCTCTATATATATATACATCTATAGTATATAACAATTGTTCTTGTGCTGTCAACCATCCAGTCAGATTCAGACTAAGATTATTCTCTCAATTCACCCCGCTCCATCCCTAAACCTCACTTTACTGCAACCCATGTGTGTGTTTTTGGGCAGGGGAAGAAGGGAACATGCTACATGCCATTCTCCCAATGTCATTTGACTGATCACAGAGAGTATTGGTTTGATTGTTTTGGCTTTCCTGCTGAAGTAGGCTTTCCTCTGGGAAGAATAGTGGGATCAATTTTTCTTTTTCACTGATCCCGCCCAGAGTTAATACCAGTGCTCTTTCATGTAGTGATGGTGGAGCTAGTTCCACTGTCCCGCACTTTATGCTGCCTTTTGTACCAGTTTGAACACTTTATCTTTTGTACCACTTTCACCAAAGAAAGCAAGGAAGACGCATTCTCCTGGTTTCCAAGACTATGCTTTAACAGATTATTTTTTTGCTGTAATGGTCCTGTAGCTCAGTGATTAGAGCACTCGCCTCGCAAGCTGTGTTCAAATCCAGGCAGGTCAAGGTGAAACATTGGGCAAGTTTCCTTACTCTACATGCCTAATAATAATCCCTCAAAAAAGTAGTAACTTTGTCTTTTCAATCCACGACTGTTTGTGGGACACAGTCGTGCACAATTGTCTGTCACGTTTTGTCTACAAATATACAATCAGTTCAATTTACTGCACATCCTGTGAAGTGCTTTGAGACGTCTAGAAGATTTGAAAAGCGCTATATCAAAATGGATGGATTATTATGGTCCATCCCTCGAGTCAAGTTCACACTAACAAGTAAAATTATCACAATTTTACTGACCGGATTGTGGATCATCTTGATGGATTTTATTCAGCCTTATAATCAGCACCTGGCAAGGATGTCTGTTTGTCTAAAGTGTCTAACTTCTTTCCTGATGGGTTTTCAGTGCAGATCATTCCAATCACACAAAGCAGTATTTTTCATTTATCTGAGAATTTCCGAGTCCATTGGAAAAACATGAATAGTGTTTAAATTTGTGTGAAAGAGTCAGACTATCAGTGATGTGATGTGTTTCAGACTCTCCATGCCTCTTTATTTGGAAGATGGTGAAATCAAAATATTTTGTAGTGCTTTATAATTTTAAAATGGCTCAAAGCTCTTCACAGGTAAACACCAGTAGGTATAGTGACTTTTTGTAGGTGCTTCTAGTAGACATTTACAGCAGCCACAAACTGCTAATGAAGTGAATGACTAATGTACGTGGAGAATTGTTGCTCAGAACACTGAGAGAAACTCCTTTCTCTTTTCACCTGGACAGACCGAGATTTCAGGTTAATGCCTCGCGCACGAAACAATGAGACTGTCCCCCATTGTTACATTGGAATGTCAGTCCAGACTCAGCTCAAGTCCTTGAACTCGTGACCATCTGACCCTAATTGGGGCACATGTGAATTTTGTACTCCTGGGTGGACTGAAGTCAGGATGAAAGGAATTCTGAAATGTCTGCGTTTGAGTGTTAAGATTCTTCCCTCTTAACCTGCCCACCCAGCATCGATTTCTTCATCCTAAACTAATGTTATTTCTTTGTTCTGACATCTGTTTTCACTCCTTTGCCAATCTAAATTCTGTCTCTTACAAAAAAAAAAGTTTTCCTTTGTGGAGAGATTACCAGCGCCTTGTTCATTTACATTTCAGCTGCAATTTTCAGCTTCTCAAAAACTTCACAAAATTTCCCGAAGTGCTCAAAGACGACAGTGAGTCACAAGATTAAAATGTGCACCTGTGCTGATGCTATTCACTGGTAAATCAGTGATCCATTCTGAAATCTCTCGACCCGTTCATCAAACCTTTTCTAGTGATTTTAAAAACAAACTTGCTACATTGATGTAAGAATTGCACAATGATTGGAACATTTAAATAATGTCAGAAAGGAATTGGATGATTTTGTATGCATTCTCCATGTGTCTTTTTGGGCTATGCCAAGGCATTTAAATACGTAATACAAGTGTCTGTGGACTTGGACAGAAAATTGCCCTCTTCAATTGTTCCTCTAGACCTGTATCCTCAGAAGATTAATCCTGCCCTTAATTCCAAACTAAACTTCATGTGTATCTGGAATTGTCCTAATTTTATATATTGTAAATAATATATTTAAATATATTTTGACATACCTGTGGTTCTGAATTCTTTAACCTTCCCTGCCTATCTCTTAAGACTCACTAAACCTGAACAGAACCTTGATGTCAGATCCCAACCTCACTTATCCCCAGATTGGATAGGCTTAAGGACGTTCTTCATCCAAACCGATCTTATGAGGTTTTCCAAATCAAATCCAAATCACATTGTCAACACAAATGTGTACATAGTTGCCTAATCGTTGCTGATCTGTTCCCATTACAATTAGGTTATGGTGTAGAGCAATATTCTTTGAAAGGTTAGAAACTGATTTACTTAAATAACATGTATTTACAACGATAAGATAATTTTTTAGCTAGTTTTCTCATAATGTATTTGCCATTTTTGAAGAGCAATTTGGTGTTGATACCATTCAAAATTTTGGATATAATGTAAAATGATATTCATACCCAAAATGAATTTAATAAAAAAAATTATTATAATAATCCTCACATTTGATAATGTGCCTTATCCCATAGTTGAGTGATCTCAAAGCTCTTCACAGTATGTACTGTAAAATGAACTATCTGTATTTTGTGGTTGAAACGCAGCAGACAATTATGCGCAACAATGTCCTCACAGCCATGAAGGGAGTGATCAATTTTATTGGAGGATTTGTTGGCCATGATGCTGAGAGGAATTCTATTCCCATTTCAAATAGTGTAATGGGATCTTTACTATACACCTGAACAGGCAGATGGGATCTCTGTTTACATCTCACTGAAAGATAGCACCTCCATCAATGCTTGTTGGAGATCCTACTGTACTGTATTGGAGAGTCATCTTCGACTCATTCCGGGTGCTGACCTGGGGCTTGAACTCAAACCTGACTCAGAAGCAAGGATGCTACTAGCACTGCGCCAGGCTGACATTCTCACATGACTTTAGCGAATGATGCATCATAATTCATAGAGTTACCAACACTTAGTTTATGGAAACCCACTGATATTTCACTCTCCATATTGAGTTTCTCGTTTAAATTAAAAAATATATATAAGCACCCATATCCAAAAATTCATTGGCTTCTAATGTTCGGCCTTAGGCTCCGCTATTGTGCAGCGCTCAGAGACGTATGGGGGGCGCCAGATAAATGCAAGTTGTTGTACAAGCAATAGTCGATTAGAAGACTGCAGTAGAATGACCACGTTAGGAATATTCAGTGCCACTGAGTCAAAATATTCTGAGATTAAGATTTAAAAAAATAATAGATTGATCATTTCAATCAACGACTGCTTGTGGAGCATTGCTGTGCGCGATTGGCTGCCGTGTTTTGCCCTCAAATATTCAATCAATTCACTTTACATATTCAGTGAAGGCTTTGACTTGTCTAGAAGACGTGAAAAGCGCTATATCAAATGCAAGGATTATTATTATAATAGTGCACCACAAACTGTTATTCCTTTTGTGTAGCTGTAATTGCTACCCATCTTGGCTGATGTTCCAGTGCTAGGGCAGGGCTGCACTGTCAGAGAGGGTGTCTTTTGGATGAGATGTTAAACTAAAATCCGAATTGGACATTAAAGATCCTGTAACTGGCTATTTGAAAAGAGCAGGGAATTTTTCCTGATGTGTTGGCCTACAGTCCCCAAGATAAAATGAGTCATTCCGGATTGTAACTTGTAAATCTTCATTGTGTGATTGAGTAGCCGGAACATACTTACAAGCATCCTGCCATTTGACAAATGAAGAACAGGTTGGATCGTTGCCAGATTTCGATCTTCAACCTTGTCCCTTAGTAATCCCACTAGTTTTCTTTTTGCCAAGACAGTATATACAGTACATACAGAATTAAATAAAGACACATCCGAGTTCTGCAAGGTGCACAGGAAATTCAGTGTGCAGAAGGCCTGACCTGCACACTGAAGGCTGGAATATGCAGCAGATGGATTTTCTCAGTGTAATTTTAATTAACTGATTAGTTCACCTGAGGGGAAGTGTACACCATGAGGGGCTTGTAGCATATTTAACTGAAATTCTTCATTTTGATTCCCTCGTCTCTACACCCATAAATGGTTGCTGGAAAAATGTATGCTGTTTGTGGGCTAACAACGAGTAGCTTGAAGAGCCCAGCTGCATGATAACATTTGGCTGCTGAGCCACATTTTGACTAGCCTCCTATCCTCTAAAATCACCTATTATGCCCCACCACCACCATTTATTAGTGATGGAGTGGCATTGGGTATAGTGCCTTAATATGGTCTGTTATAATAATCCTTGCATTTGATATCGCGCCTTATCACTTTGTCAAGGTTTCTCAAAGCACTTCACAGGATTTACTGCAAAAGGTTCTGGCTTCTGACTGCTGCAGACTGCAAGTGTTGTCTGGCCAAGCAGGAAATAAATAGGTGGAGAAATTTAAAGGATCAATTATTATACTTTCCTTTATTTATTTTTTAAAACGTATTTCCAACTCTTAGGTTGTCTTGTGTTACACATCACACGACCAAGTGACTAATCTCGTACCCTCTAATTCCCCTTTAACTGATCCAGATTGGTCTGGGTGCAGCTTTCCTCCTATACTGCTACTTATAGCAGTTTTCTTTCTCCATATCCTCAGTAATGTTGCAAAGGTACAAATTGAAGCAGGATTGAGAATCGATTGTCATTCATTCATTTGTCTTCTCTATTCAACCCTGAGTTGTCCCCCCCCCCCCCCCCCCCCCCCACACCTCACTTGCATTCTGCTAGGTCTTTAATATGCTGATGAATGGTGTAGCAGTGAGGTAAATTGTTTACCTCTGTTGATGATCTATTGTGTTTTTATAGCATGATGCAGTCTATGAAAGTCTTATATTTATTCTAAATATTACTCCTGGTTTTGTTTTTCAGACTATAGAATCTAATTGGAGGTGTGGGAGACACAATCTCCAGAGAATCCAGTGTCGGTCTGAAAACAGCAAAGGAGTTTATTGCCTGCAGTATGACGATGACAAAATAATCAGTGGTCTTCGAGATAACTCAATCAAAGTTAGTAATGAGAGTTTCTGAGGATGTGAATCATTTCATTCAACGGGCACCCTAGCAACTTAAAATACAATGGATGCGTTTTTTTTAAACGCAACCAGTGTTTCATTGATGCTTCACCTTTGCTTGTGTTGCAATGCACTGTAAGAGAGCCTCTCCCAGTGTGAATTATATTGATTTGCACATATATGTACATTATATGTACAAGCCCACCCGGACCCTCCGTTCAACAGGACTTGGCCTGCTCCAAGCCCCCCGCCCGAACCGCCCCACCATCGGAGGCCGGGCCTTCAGTTTCTCCGCTCCCACCCTATGGAATGCCATCCCTCAATCCCTCCGTCTCGTTTCTTCCCTTTCCTCTTTCAAGGCCGACTTGAGGACTTTCCTCTTCGATCGTGCCTTTTGTTCCACCCCAAATTTGTTTACCTCCCCTTCGTGTTTTACCCCTTCCCAAACACTCCCCTCTCAGCTCGGGTCACACGCCTCCTGTGCAGCGCCTTGGGACGTCCTCCCGACGTGAAAGGCGCTCTATAAATGCAATTTGTTGTTGTTGTTATTAGCACAGTATTACCGTATATCTCCGCGTATAAGGCGCAACCGCGTATAAGGCGCACCACCCGTTTTTGACCTTTTCTTGGTGAAAAAAAACGGAAGCATTTTCAATGATATTGCCGGCAGAAGGGAGGAGAGACAGGAGAGACAGGTAGGTAGGGAGAGAGGCAGGCAGGGAGGGAGGGAGGGAGGGAGAGCGGCAGCCTGGGAAAGAGAGAGGCAGGCAGGCAGGCACGCAGGCAGGGAGGGAGGGAGGGAGGGAGAGCGGCAGGCCGGCAGCCCGGGAGAGAGGGAGGGAGAGCGGCAGGTCGGCAGGTCGGGAGAGAGAGAGGGAGAGAGGGAGAGAGGCAGGCCGGCAGCCTGGGAGAGAGAGAGGGAGAGAGGCAGGCCGGCAGCCCGGGAGAGAGAGAGAGAGGGAGAGCGGCAGGTCGGCAGCCCGGGAGAGAGGGAGGGAGAGAGGGAGAGCGGCAGCCCGGGAGAGAGAGAGGCAGGTCGGCAGCCCGGGAGAGAGAGAGGGAGAGCGGCAGGTCGGCAGCCCGGGAGAGAGAGAGAGAGAGGCAGGCCGGCAGCCTGGGAGAGAGAGAGGGAGAGAGGCAGGTCGGCAGCCCGGGAGAGAGAGAGGGAGAGAGAGGGGGAGAGCGGCAGGTCGGCAGCCTGGGAGAGAGAGAGGGAGAGAGGCAGGCCGGCTGGCAGGGAGGGAGAGAGAGCGGCAGGGAGGGAGGCAGGCAGACTGGGTTCAGCAGAAGGTAAGCTCAGCACTGAAGTCCGCTGCTGCTGCCGCTGCCCGGGCGGCCGAGGCCGAAGCCCCGTCACCCGCTCCTCCCAACCCCTGCCGGACACTGACCAAACCCCGGCTGACAGCGCGCCGGCCGCCCCTCCTGTTTACTGTATCTCCGAGGCTCAAAATTGCTTGTATCTGCGTATAGGGCGCACCCCCAACTTTCGAGATCTTCCGACCTGAAAAAAAGTGCGCCTTATACGCGGAGATATACGGTAGTCAGCTTCACTCGATACTGTTGCACATAAATTACTAGAGGCTATTTTTAATGTTAATTCTCAGAAGAGTTGTAGCATGGAGGAGGCCATTTGGCCAAATATGTCAAAAGCTCAACCTAGCACTGGAACACCCATCACCATGCTTAAGAATATCCAAATCAAACAGTTTGCATCCCACATTTACATGGAAATTCCATAGCTGTTTATTGGAATGGAATGTGCACGTTCTCCCTTGAGGGACACATCCTGCTTATCTAATTCCAGAAAGTATTAGGTAAAGATTGGCAAGAGCCAAAGCTTGGGGACCCTACTGGAGTCTTAACTATCAACGCCTTGGGACGTCCTCCCGACGTGAAAAGCACTCTAGAAATGTAATTTTGTATTTTGTTTGATGTTGCCATTCAGAGCACTACCGTGCAAGCTTTCTCACTGCTTATCCAGCTAGGACCTCTTTCCCCTAGCGTTTGGACTTTGGCTTGCAGGGTTAATGGGAGCTGAATGGGAAGAAGCTCTGCTCCCAGTGACTGGTCTGCCCCTCCAAGTCCTGCTGATGTGCTCTCTGTGCTATCATCAGCATTTCCCTGAGGTACCTCAGATCTCGCTCAGTAGATGTGCCACCAAGACAAGATAGTAGGCTAGATTCTGGCATTCCATTGCCATGCATGTCACCTTGGAAATACTTTAGCTCTAAGGAGATCTCATTTAACTTCTCCCCCCCACTCCCCCTCCCATAGTCCCAATTGGTCAGTTGACATCTGTAAAGCCCTCACTAGGTGGACAGTAGGTGCCAGGAATTCTGTGAAAGTGTCCGGGTTAGCAACGCAACTCAGCATAAATTGCGTGGGGCCTCTGCCACCATCTTCTCGGAGCGCAGACACATGTCCCTTCCCAGTGAGCGATGATTCCACCAGTTAAAAGTGCAAAGTTTAAAGCAGTAGGTGTCCACGGGCCAATCAATGTGGAGTCAGGCACTGGATGTACAAACAGGCGTTCACAAACTTGGACTCCAGGTAACACCTGCCAGCAGCTGTTGCCAAAGCTGTAGTTTTCTCATCATCTGTCTGACATGAATGTGATGTGTAAGACTGTGGCAACTAAGCTTACCCTCTCCTGTCAGTTTAGATCAGTTTGGTAGCATTGTTTCTCAAGTTCAGGAGGAATCAAGCCTCATGTCTACTTGACAGGACGGAGTTAGATGACATTCTTGTATAGTGCTTGGTGAGTCCCCCAGTGTTGGAAATGCCTTCCTTCAGATGAGAGATGCTCTCGCTCAGGTCTTATCTACCTTTTCAATTAGACAGTGAGGATCTCACGATAATATTAGAAAGGAGGAGGAATTTTCTCCCTGGGTTCTGGCTGACAGTAATTCAGATTCAATTGTTCAAGGCTGCTTCAGAAACCATGCTGTGCATAAGATGGCTGCTACAATACTACAGAATCAGCCGTTTGACTTGACAGTAATCAGTTTTTGGGTTGTAGATTGAATTATATGGTTTTAAACAACTAGGTTTAGGACACTAATTTTTCACAGACAGTTCTTTTGTAGCATTAGTATTTATTTTGACTTCTGGTTGGTATCTACAGATTTGGGACAAACAGACACTGGAATGTTTGACAGTACTTACGGGTCACACAGGTTCGGTGCTGTGCCTGCAGTATGATGAGAGAGTTATTGTCACTGGATCTTCGGATTCAACAGTAAGGTAAGGAATCCATGAAAGTTAGTAGCCTGTTAAAGGGACTTTGTCTTCACCTGAAAGTCTTGGCAGATTTTTTTTTACTGATGTCTTCTACACAATAGGAGCATAAAATGGACAAGTGGTTTGATGATGCGTTCCGACACAGTTCTGATCTTCACTTGGATTTGCAGAACTTTCAAGGAGGCTTAGCCCTCAATAATGTGTAGATATCCAGGCTAAAGGGTGATTATCCTCATACCCCTGCTGTAGGACACTCGTGTGAATTGTGATCAGAAACTATTTCATTCCAAGGAAAGGCCAGAATCAAATTTGCCTAATATGAATGCCCATCTCCAAACTTCTGCTGTTATTATTCTGTTTTAGAGGTTGGTTACATTTTTGTTATCTTATCAAGTTTAAGAAGCAATTAATAATTCATTGTATTTTTTTTATAGGGTTTGGGATGTAAATACAGGAGATGTTCTGAACACATTAATTCACCACAATGAGGCAGTATTGCACCTTCGCTTCTGCAATGGACTAATGGTCACATGTTCAAAGGACCGATCTATAGCAGTGTGGGATATGGCCTCGCCAACTGACATCACTCTGCGACGGGTGTTGGTTGGTCACCGGGCAGCAGTTAACGTGGTGGACTTTGATGACAAGTACATTGTATCGGCGTCAGGTGACCGAACAATTAAGGTGAGTTTGGTTTTGCTCCTTGTTGCTTCATGTCAGTATTGATTTGTTACTGATGATGAATCCAAGCCAGATGGGCTGGCAGAGTGTAGCCAATAGGTCTAAAAGGTGAGATTAAACAAAACTATTTTACATAAAGGGTGGTAAGAATGTAGAACCTATGCCAGAAAATGAGATTGAAGCAGACAAAATTAACATATTTAAACAATAAGTTGCATTTATTTAGTGCTTTTCGCATTGGGAGGATGACTCAAGGCGCTGGACAGTCAGGAGTCCCTAAGAAGAAACTCAATTAAATTAATTAAATTGATTAACTTAAAATTAAGACAAAAACGTAATGTCTAAGAAAGGAGTAGGGGTTTGGGAGAGGGGATTGGGTCGTGCTGTGTAAATACTGGTGCAGAGTCGTTTCCGTGCTTCAGCATTCTATGTAATTCTCTCACTCCAGTTTTTTTATAGTGTGCTCAAATAAAACTTACCCACATGAATCAGAACCACATTTGGCTTTTAAAAATCTGGCGGTCTAGTCTAGACCCAAGTCCTCTGAGCAATTGGTAAAAGCTATTTTTTGACAAGGAGAGTGCAGATTTCAGTGCTCTCCTCCCAAACAAATAAACATGCTGAAACTAATATTAAGCTATTTAAAAAAAACACACACACAAGGCCCAAATCCTACGCTGGAATCACTGTGGCTATCCTATTTGCCCTCCCATCACTTTGTCTGCACTTCTCACTCTTTAGGGCCGAATCACTGGCATTATCACCCAAACATCTTGCATTTGAGTTTCCCTATTGTGTGCACAACACCCAATAAAATGCACCCATCCTTCTCCAACATTCTCTTACAGCCCATCACCTCATCTTCAATGATGCATTGATTTGGTCCCACCTTCCATTTTCTCAACCTTCCAGGCCTCTCTCCAACTTACATTTTTCTTCCCTCAAATCCAGGCTTTGATCTTTTCTGCATCACTCGCAAACCCTCATCATCTCCAAACCCTCATTCGTTCTTTCATCACCTCCAGACTCAACTTTCCAAATGCCTTCCTCTGAAGTCCCCCCAGCTACAATGTCCATCAGATCAGTTTCATCCAAAACTCCACAGCCCACATACTGAAATCTGCATGTCAGTTTTGTGTGGTCAGCCGGTGTCTTGACACTTGTAGAAACCCATCACTATGCTTAAAAGTATCCAAACCAAACTCCAGAAATCCATGCACCACACCTACATATGGGAATTACAGAGATACTTACAATGTAAAATATATAAAATCCTAAGCTACTCTACATGAAGTACATGATATAAATTCAAGTACATAATTATTGTAAGGCCTAAAATTTACCAGTGTTACATTTTTGTTCAACTCGCCACCGTCAACTTCCAAGTCTGAATGCTCAGAGCCTGAGTGCAGAGAAGGTGATGCCTCTGACTGGTGTATATGAGAACGTTCATAGAAACCTATTCAGAAATCCTCCAAATGTTACTGCGTAAATCCACTTTGTCATAGTTCATTTGTTTAAAATGTGCAGCTGTACATGTGATGCAGTTTATGCCCTCAACGTTCATCATGGCCTTGTTCCCATCCACATCTACCTTTTCTTTGTATTAATGCCTGCAGGTGTGGAGCACAAGTACATGTGAGTTTGTGCGCACGTTAAACGGCCACAAACGTGGTATAGCGTGTCTACAGTATCGGGATCGATTGGTCGTCAGCGGATCGTCAGACAACACCATAAGGTAGAGAGTCATCAGATTTATACCAGGGTTTGAAGCAATTACATTGGTATTTCTCAGCAGTCCTTACCAAATTGTCCTTGCCGTATACATTGTCTTACCACAATTAGGTAAGCAGGAGGCGTCCCTCCAGGAAGAGAGTGTCCGTTCCATTTCAACAAACTGATCTCTGGGATTTCCATGTTAGGTGGGATGCATGGAAATCTCATTTTGGCTTGGATACTCCTAACCATGGTGATGGAGTTCCACATGTGTCCGCATGTCAGACACCAGGCTGACCAAAATAGAAGATAATGCATTGTCCCATAGATTGTCTCACAAAATTATCATGCTATCAGTAACTATCACAACTTAGTTGAAATTAGTGAATTCTGTTTATTGAACCTTTAATATGTGTTTCTTGTTGCAGATTGTGGGATATAGAATGTGGAGCCTGTCTGAGAGTATTGGAAGGACACGAGGAGTTAGTTCGATGCATTCGATTTGACAACAAAAGGATTGTGAGCGGAGCTTATGACGGGTATGTCTCCATCAGTTAAAAGGACAACTTTCAGTTCTTGTTCGAGTTGCTGAAGGCTTATTTATTTTGATCTATAAATATTTGAGTGGATTATTTTGCCTCAATAATAGCGGTGAACTTTTCCTTGTTTCCTCTCCAGTAAAATCAAAGTTTGGGATCTTCAAGCTGCTCTGGATCCACGTGCCCCTGCGAGTACTTTGTGTCTACGCACCTTGGTGGTATGTATCCCAAACTATAGACCTCAGTTGGCTCTTCGGGTATGCATTGCAGAAAGCTATGAATGGTTACAGGACAAGTGATTCTCAATATACAGTAATGCTACTTTTCAGTTTTGAAATCCTATTTTTATATTTGAGCATCGTAATCCAGTCAATAGAAATAATAACCTTTGTATTTGATATAGAGCCTTATCACATTGTCAAGGCGTCTCAAAGCACTTCACAGGATATACTATATTTCACCAGCACAAAATTTTATGGAAATGTTAATGTTTTGTTGCTCAATTTGCCACAAGAATTTAATCCAGTCCAAGTCCTCCAGCATGCATTTTTATCTGCTCATTACACACTCTTCTGTCAGTGATAGAGGTTTATAAGATCATGAAGGGTTTCGACAGGGCAAATAGAGAAAAACTATTTCCACTCGTGGGCGAATCTGTGACTCGTGGTCACAGATTTAAAATAGTTTCAAGGCGAAGTAGAGGGGAGCTGAGGAGAAATTTTTTCACTCAGCGAGTTGTTCGAATCTGGAATGCATTGCCTGAAAAGGTGGTGGAGGCTGATTCGATAACAACTTTTAAAAGGGAATTAGATCTTTATTTAGGGAGAACAGGTCTATTAGGCTATGGGGAGCGAGCAGGGCAGTGGGATTGAATCGCTCTTTTTAAAGAGCCGGCACAGACTAGATGGGCCGAATGGCCTCCTTTTGTGCCGTAAAATTCTATGAATCTATGAATCTATTTTATGATATATAATATCAATCTAAACAACCCTGAAATAAATTCTGCCATCCTGTTGCAAGCACATGTGCAGATAAACTTGCATGTAAGCCATCTAAAACATCTAATGAATAAGTCTGGAGTTTGTTCTGTTGGAATTGCTGACTGTGTGCAAGTTCCGTGCTCCCTATACATGATCCAGATTATAACAAGAACCCGTGCATTTAATATGGAGTTGAGTATGTGCTTCACAAATGTTTCTTTGAAATATGATAATTTGTAGGTGAACATACTGCAACCTTGCAGGACATTTAGTCAGTGGTCATATGGCCTAAGAAGACAGCGATGTTACAAGAATGGAGTGACGATATGATTTCTCTCTCGTCTGGAATCCACTTGTCATGGCTAACATTGCCACTTTTATCGCCACATTTAAAACATTAAAATCTACAATGGTTAATGTAAAAAATCTGATTATTTCTGAGATATTGTCCGATCGGTAAAGGGAGCGAGGTTGACTTTGAGTGTATTTTGTTGACATGCGCCAAGTCATGAGCTGCGAGTGAGTGGAAATGTTTCCACATATTGACCTCCTGTTATTGTGTGTTATTAATGGTGTGTTGACTTATCTAGGAACACTCTGGACGGGTATTCCGACTGCAGTTCGACGAGTTTCAAATCATCAGCAGTTCCCACGATGACACCATTCTTATCTGGGATTTCCTGAATGTACCGCCAAACAACCAGAATGACACCCGCTCTCCATCGAGGACGTACACTTACATCTCCAGATAACAGATCACATACATGCTACCTGTAACAGGTAATAGGGCTCATACATCTAACACCCTTCCTAATGTGCTTCCTTGACCCCACCGCTTCTGACCATCCAGCTTCTCTTCCTTGCCGCCTACATTGTGAGTCTTTTCCTCTCTGATAGTTTCCACTTCATTCAGAATCACAGACAAGAAATAGTCGGGTTACGATTAAAATAAAAAGCTGTAGAGGTGGATATAACCTCACTGGGGAGATAGTTACCACTGACCCAACAGGGTGGATGGTAGGGAGCAGGTAATGTGATTGGATTAGATGCCTCCAGCGGTACTGCATGCATCCCTATGGCCGGCCAAAAGTACCTGTTATGCTGTTATCTTTACAGTCGTTTTCTTCTCAGCCCAGTTGCTGGTGAGCATGGGCTTCTTAAATATATATCCCCTCTTTCCTCTCCTCCACCACCTGTGCCTGTTTTGTTATGCGACTAAAGAAGGAGGTGATCACAGAGGCTGGTTCTTCCTGTTCGCAATGTGGTTAATTTTGTGGGGTGGGACAGAGAAGGTGGTGAACAGAGTGAGCCTGACTGGTTGTACATTTTAGTTGCTCCGAACACAAAGCGCTCCAGAATTCCAATCTACACGAAGGGCACTATATAAATGCTATATTAAAGTTGTCATTGTTGAAATGCACTGGAATCTTTGTTTGGTTTAATTCACATTGAGAGCAACTAGAATCTACGAAGCAAGGATTATATGGGAAGTGATTCTGGCTTGTGAATTGCATTCCATCTGAAACTGATGCAAGTCCCGGTGGGAGGAATATATTTTTAATAGAAAGTTGATCTGCAGTTTCAACACTTTCAGGTCACCCCCTACCCGTTGACTCTCTAGCTCAGAACATTACATGGGATATTTTTTGGACACTTTTGGCTAGGGAAAAATATTCATTCCTTGCTCTTGGATTCATCTGACCTGTTATAATCTGATTAAAATCGTTACCAGGTTATGATTACCAGGTCCTTCTAACCTTTCATCAGAAAATTGTGCTTTTATATGAAAATGTAAAGGTGTTAGTTGTATCCTCAAATTGATGAACACATTCACCTGTCAATCTGTTTTATTATAATGATATTGATATTTAAAAAGTCATCATATCTTTCCAACCCCAATGACCAATCTCTCTCTGTCTCTCTCTATCTCTCTCTCTAATTTAAATTGCTTTGCTACTTTAATGGGAGTTTTATTTCCAAAGGATTTTACAGATCACATGTTTTAGATTGTCAGACTTACTCTGCTCACTGTGGAGATGCTGTCAGAACACTAACTGACTCTGGTTTAGTTCTTTACAATTCATTATCCCGGGCAGCATATGTTGCTGGGGAAGATTCACTCCTACCCAGGCACTTCTGCATTAGATATCAATATGCTCCCCTGTATAAAAAGGGGCAGAAGGACAAACCTGGGAACTACAGACCAGTTAGTCTAACTTCGGTAGTGGGCAAACTTCTAGAGTATATAATTAGGGACAAGATAGATCTTCATTTAGAAAGATATAGGCTAATAAAGGACAGCCAGCATTTGTTGCCTTACAAATCTGATAGAATTTTTCAATGAAGTAACGGAATGGGTGGATGAGGGTACTGCAGTTGATGTAGTTTACATGGCCTTTCAAAAGGCATTTGACAAAGTGCCGCATGAGCAGCTTATTAAGAAAGTAGAGGCCCACGGCGTTAAAGGGACAGTGGCAGCATGGATCCACAACTGGCTGAGAGACTGAAAGCAGAGAGTTGTGGTGAGCAGCTGTTTTTCAGACTGGAGGGAAGTGTGCAGTGGCGTCCCCCAGGGATCGGTTTTGAGATCACTGCTCTTTTTAATATATATTAATGATCTGGATTTGGGTGTAGGGAGCACAGTTTCCAAGTTTGCAGATGATACTTAGTTAGGAAGAATAGTAAATAGTAACCATCTGCAAGAAGATATAGATAAAATGGTAAAGTGGGCAGACACATGGCAGATGAAGTTTATTGCAGAGAAGTGTGAGGTGATACATTTTGGGAGAAGAAATGAGGGGAGGCAATATAGGCTAGCTAGTACAATTTTAAGGGGTGTGAGGGAACAGAGCGACCTGGGGATTTGTGTTAGTGACTCTTTGAAGGTGGCAGGACAGATAGACAAAGCCGTTAAGAAGGTATATGGGATACTAGATTTTATAAATAGGGGCATAGAGTGCAAAAGTCAGGAAGAGCTGACTAACTTCTATAAAACTTTGGTTAGGCCTCAGCTGGAGTACTGTGTCAAATTCTGATCACCACACTGTAGAAAGGATGTTAAGGCATTGGAAAGGGTGCAAAGAAGGTTTACTAGAATGGTACCAGGATTGAGGGACTTCAGTTATGGGGAAAGGCTAGATTGGCTAGGTTTATTCTTTTTGGAACAGAGAAGGTTGAGAGGAGACCTAATAGAGGTGACTCATAGATTTAAAATAGTTTCAAAATGAAGTAGAGGGAAGCTGAAGAGAAATTTTTCACTCAGCGGGTTGTTCGAATCTAGAATGCATTGCCTGAAAAGGTGGTGGAGGCCGATTCGATAACAGCTTTTAAAAGAGAATTAGATCTTTATTTAGGGAGAACAGGTCTGTTAAGTTATGGGGAGAGAGCTGGGCAGTGGGATTGAGTTGCTGTTTTCAAAGAGCCAACACAGACTAGATGGACCAAATGGCCTCCTTTTGTGCCATAAAATTCTATGATTCTATGCTCTTTGCCCCCAAGTACTGTGTGTTTGTGGTTTTGTGTACGTTTGGCTACTCTGTTTTGTGATTGAAGCCCACTGAGTGAGAAGGTGTTGGCTGACTATTTCTTCTGCCTTGAAATCTTGTACAAGATGTACTTGAGCTATTCCAATCTGTCAGCCATCCCTTTGAGCCACATGGCATACTGCCGCTTTCCCTTTGAGTACTCGCTTTGTATCTGCTGCTCAGACTCACCACCCACCCTGTAGGGATACATGGATTGCTGCAGTAGAATAGATCCCACCTATCCCACCAGCATCCTGCTTCTGTTTCACTCATTTTGTTTGACATTGAACCAAACATTGTATCTTAACAAAGTTTTAGCATGGCACCCTGGCATTCGTCAGATTAGGGTTGACTGTATTCTTCTTTTTCGTTTTTGGTTGCAGGCCTGTAAGTATGGAACCCGGCCCACTTTAATTACCGGCCAAAAATAAGTTCAAAGAATTGACTGCAGCCAATAAAAATAATAGTAAAATGCATTATTTTACCACAGACTTACAAAAATGTAGGTCTTATCCCACCTGGCATCTTGTCTTTGATCTCCTCGGGACTGAATTTCTTTCATAGTCCGTAATAAACAAATACATTTTCCACAGCATCATCTTCAAAGACAAGCTGGTGTGGTGCCAGTCTGGCCCTTGTAACATGGTCCTGGCCTTAAACTATTGTGTGCCACCTAAATTAGGTGCCACCTAACCCACCAGTGGAACAGGCTGTACAACAAGCGATGACCATTCTACCACAAAATATTACAGTGATTTTTATTTCATAAAATAAGATTATTTACATCACAAAAATGGAGCTCAATGCTGGAAGCTGTGGTTGAAACAAAAGGCATCAACATATTTAAGTGGAAACTTGATGCGTACGTGAAGGAAAAGGGAATAGATGGAATAGGAGTGGTGGATTATAAACATTGGCACAAACTGTGCCGAATTTCCTATTTCCGTGCCATATCATTCTATGCCTTCCTATGCAAAAGGAAGTAATTTAGTCCATGGAGCAAATGCTGCTGCTAGTTCATCCATTATAGACCCTAACCCCAATTATCTAAACGCCCCAAAGTTCTTTGTATCAATGCTTGGTGATCTGTGAGCAAATATCTGGAAAAGAATGCTGTGCTGCTCATCTTTGCACTTTTTCATGCATACAGTACAACCACTCGACTGTTATGGACTACTCCGTACTGGAATAGCGAGTCCATACAGTGCTCATGAATCATCATGGAGTCCTGTAGCTTAATGGTTAGAGCACTTGCCTCGCAAGCAAGAGGACCTTGGTTTGATTAGTCGATTGGTGGATCTTTTTTCCAGGAGTAAAATCCCTTAAAAACAATAATTTTGTCACTTAATTAATGACTGTTTGTGGGACTCGGCTATGCGCAATTGGCTAGCTACCATGTTTCACCCACAAAATATAGTCAGTTGACTTTGCAGTATATTCTGTGAAGCACTTTGAGACATCTCAAAGACGTGATAAGATGCTATATCCAATGCAAGCTTTTTTTTTATCACTGGTGAATACAGAGCTAGTGTGACGTATTGAGTGTTGCAATGGATGGGGTTGGGGAATGTGGGTCTGAGGACACCAGAAAAATGCCCTGTCCTATGTTTACATCACTTTCTGAATTGATAGTGCTGTCAAGTTGTAACTCAAGGTGTTAATTAGCTTAGTCAAAAGTCAGAGGCTGTGGTTTCAAGTCCCATTTTGTAACATAAGATCTTGTTCTCAGCTGATACATTAGGGTAATATTGAGGGACCATTGTCAGAGTACCATCCTTTGGATAAGACTTTAAACCAAGGTGCTAACTGTCTGTTCTTCGAATGAAAGTTAATGACTCCATAACGTTAGCTAACAATCATGAAATGGTCGTTCACCACACAGCTGTTGGCAAGTCTTTCTGCAAAATGGCTCCTATGTTTCCTGACAAAAGTTGCAAAAGTTACTATCTATGATGGTAAATTGAAATGTTTCAACATAAAGCAGCACATTTTTTTAAAAGGAGAAATTAAGAACTATGAAGGAGCTAAGAGAGTTGAGTGGCCATATTCACAAATCACTAAACACTAGTTTCCAGGTGCAAAAATTAATCAAAAAGGTGAATGGAATGTTGGCCTTTATCTCACGGGGCCTGGAATACAAAGGGGAAGAAATTATGCTTCAACTGTACAGAGAGTTAATCCGACCCCATCTGGAGACTGCGTTCAGGTTTGGTCTCCACACCTCAGGAAAGATTTATTGGACCTGGAGTGGGTGCAGCGCAGGTTCATCAGAATGTTACCAGGCCTAAAAGGGTTAAGTTACGAGGAAAGGCTGCGTAAAAATGGATTGTTTTCCCTTGAGTTTAGAATGTTGAGGGGTGACTTGATTGAGGTATTTAAGATGATGAAGGGATTCAATAGGGTAGATATAGAGAAGCTGTTTCCTCTGGTGAGGGAATCCCAAACAAGGGGGCATCGTCATAAAATTGGAACCAGTCATTTAATAGTAAATTCTGGAAATATTTTGTCACTCAAAGGGTGGTAGCAATCTGAAATTCTCTTTCCCAAAAGGCCGTGGATGCTGGATCCATCCACACATTCAAGAGTGAGGTTGATAGATGTTTGGTAGGTCAGGGTATTCAGGGATAAGGGCAGAAAGCGGGAAATTGGAATTGAAAGAATCAGTTGAGGTACAGATCAGCCATGATCTAATTAAATCTCGCAACAGGCTCAAAGAGCTGAATGGCCTACTCCTGCTCCTATGTTCCTAACATGCTGTAAAAACTCATATTTTCTTCCAAGTTCTTTACTATATACAGTTGTGAAGGGCAAGTTTAAGATAAACGCTGGGGAGTAATTCTTTACACAGAATAGTTAACAAATGGATTAGGTTGGCAAGAAGAATATTTGAGGATAGGACAGCAGATGCATTTCAGAAACGCATTTGTGCTGCATTGGAAAGATCATAGTGTGGTTATTCCGAAAGGATGAGATCAAATGGACCCAAAAGGATCAGCTTCATCCAAACTACTTGTGATTGTGTTAGCCTATTGCACTTGGCTCCTATAGCTCAGTGGTTAGAGCACTCGCCTTACAAGCGTGAGACCTGTGTTCGAATCCAGACAAATCAGGGCGAAATCTTGGGCAAGTTTCCTTACTTCACATGCCTCATAATAGTCCATCCAAAAAAAAACACAGTAATAAAATTGGTCATTTCAATCCACGACTGTTTGTGGCACACCGCTGTGCGCAATAGGCTGCTGCATTTTGCCCACAAATATACAGTCAATTCACTTTACAGTATATTCTGTGAAGTGCTTTGAGACGTCGATAAGATGTAAAAAGCGCTATATCAAATACAAGGATTATTATATTATTTGATCTGCTTAAAAAGTATTTATTTAGGCTAACATGCCTCAGACTGCCAACTTACAGGTTTGTTTCTGGCTGGCTTCGATAACTGTTTAACCATCAACCAAAAGCCAATAGTTGCAAGCTTGTAACTGAATATTTCTGTGGCCAGGTTAGTGGTTCATACTCTGGGTTGGCCTGTTTTATGAAGCAGGAAATTGGCATTGTGCTGACATAGGCACAAGGTGTAAATCTCTTTGTGTGGTAACAGAATACTGTGTGCGTCAGGCTTGTCGTTCAGTTCTGCCCAGCACGTGGAGTGAATCTGGACCAGGCCCCCAGGGCTCGGTTGGTGGAGCTGCTGTTACTGCTGATCCATTACATTGGGGATGGACCCAGGTTCAGTCCTCTGCTGAATTACCTAATTTATAATCCAGGATTATGGTAGTGGTGCCATCATTGATCTTATTGACCCTGTGGGTGAAAAGTAACAAGCCTGTTCCTGATTGCTATTCAGTCATTGACCTGGATAAACAGTGTTTGTATGTAGAAATTGAATGGGTACAGAATCCGAGATGGTGTGGTTTCCTCCTCCTCCTCTTTTCTCCCAGCCCCCAATAATCTGATGATACTTAGATGATACTCAGTTCACGTCCTGAAGTCAGCAACTCAGTAGAGATGAGGCATTAGGATTGCATTATCTAAAACAAGTCGCAATAGCTGTAACTTGTCTGGTACATGAACAGGTTTCAGCACTGACCATTAATTTCAACTCTCGAATATGTGGTCTGTTTGTTCCGCACTCCCTCTGCTTCACTGAACCTTCATGCTTCTGTTTTGCAAAACTCGAGCAATCCCTTTGCCTGTGTCTCTCTTTCACAACTCTCTTAAAATGTGTCTGTCAATCCCTACCTTCTCCCTGTTTGTTCTGTGAAACAACCGATTTGCATTTATACAGCGCCTTTCACGCAGGTAGCATTTATGAGTGCTTAAGAGCATGGTTTGACACTGAGCGTAAAGGGGAGGGGAGGTGACCGAAGGCAAGGTCAAAGAGGAGAGTTCAGATGTGATTTCAAAACTGGCAAAGAGGAGGCAAGGATTGAGGCAGTGATAAAGGGGTTTATAGAATTGTAAATTTTAAATTTTTTCTTTATTTTCTTGCACAGGGCCTGGAATTACTACTGGATATTTGGCTACTGCATCGCAGCCTGAAGATGCTCAATGAGCCATGATAGTTGTGGCGACCTGATTTCTGTAGCTGCAGACAGATCAGAGGCAGCAAGATATCAGTGCCTCATTCTTTTTCTCTCTTTCGCTCTTTTTTTCCTCTCAGAACTCTGAAGTGACATTTACTGAACTGTAGACTTAACCTTAATGAGCCTAGCTGTCTGCCATACTTAACACAAATCTGGGTTTCCCAAAGCTGAGTGTTTTGCAAATGGATTGTTCAGACAACTGGGCCTTCAGTCTGAAGAAAGGACTTGGCATTCTCAGTATCGCTTTGCACTTTGTCCAGAGAAATGCTATGAAGAAAATTCATTTGTTGAACATTTTTGGGTGCCATATTGTTTTTGCAAAAGGAGCAGAATTTTACCAAATGCTTTGATATGTGTAGAAAGTATCATTCTGCCAAAGCCTGTAAAAAGGTACTCAATTCTGGCAGCCTTTCATTGCTTCCCCTGTCCCCCTCCCCCTCCGCGCACCTCATCAAATGACTTACGAATGCATATCGGATCTAGGAAAACAAGAATTCCTGAAGACTTTTTGAAAAAGGTTTTTTCTCTTTTTTTATACGTTATATTAAGGTAGAGCAGTTGATAGAAGGTGGTAGCTGCTTACAAACTAAGATTACATGCAATTCGAGCTGTCGAATGTAGCTAGTTGTATATATCATCGTGTCTTGATTGTATAGTAACCTATTTGAACCTTCATGTGTTTTTCTTAATGTTCTTTGAAATAAATAAAGTAACAGGCTACACTTGCACTAACTGTGAAAAGCATGTATTTATGTGTCATCTGCTGTGCCCCTTTCAGACCGATATCAGTCTTTTCTAAAACAAAATCTGTAGGTCCAGCAAAAGATTTTCCGTCACTCGTATTATTTCAGTCCCCTCTTCAAAGATTCAGATTTGTAGACAAAAAGCTTCTCTAGCTTTTTGATTACTCAGTAAACCTTTCTGCCCTTACAGCAGTGTGCCCCCTATTTGAATTTGAATTGTTCCATTTTAAAACCTGTGTTTTGGTTTGGTGCAGATATTTGCCAAGGTACCTATTGAATCTCTTTCTCCCTCCTTCCTCCTGTCACCTCCTCGATTCTTGTATTAATTATTTGTGAGTTTGTATGAGTTACAGTTTCTCCTCGTGTACAGTATTGCTGCACACCACGATGGTGCCGCTAATTGTAAGACTCTGTTTGTGCCAATCTCCAGATACACCTGGCCAATTCCCCTTTCTCCTTAAAATCGTCAAGCCCATTATTGGTATACAATTGGCAAGATGAAACGTAAAGCTTGTTTTTTCTCTTCGAATGATTGGCTTGCACCCACCTTTTAATCTGTATAGCATTTGTCTGCAGTTAATCTATGTACTGAATACTGCACTATAAACTAGAATGAAAACCTGACTATAATGTTGTGGCCTCACCTGAACTATATTCTACTCTCGCCATCCCAGCTCCCCATAAAGAGATTCAACTGCTTGTGTTTCTCAATTCAACGTAACATCTGGTCCAAAGGGGACCTTTTGTCTTTGTGTAAATGTATATTTTGTATAGCTTAATTTAAAGATCTGTTTCTGAGTCATGTGCCCAGTGTGTGACTGCGAAGCAATTTTCCAGTTGGCAGCTGTGGAACGATATGTAAAGAATGCGAGAACAAGGATTAAGGAGTGTTTTGGCATTGGTTGTATTTGCGAATATGTGTCCTCACAGCTGTAAACAGTGTTGGGGACAATAAGACTGATACTTTGAGAGCACTGGAAGGCAATGATTATATCATGTACTTCTGAACTCTGCCTACTTTCCAGTTTAAATGCAAAGTACGTTGTCTGGACAGTTCACCAAGACTGTTAAATGTACAGATATTGTTTATCGGTTCTAGCTCTTACTGTGGAATGTGCTTAATAAATATTTCAGTTTCAAAATATTTAGCTGGCTGAAAATGATCACTTGTTGCAGACGGCTCGCGAGATCAGATCCCAGAGGCAGTGGAAGCAGAAGCAAATCAATGGCATAGTGGACTGTGCAGGGAGCTTCCAAAACTTCTCTACCCTTTTCACACACTGTATGAAATGGGGAACCAGCACACCAATTACCATGATGAATCCCTACTGATCACTGGAGGTGTGAACTGCTGGCAGTAGAGCTCAGTAATGGCTCCGTCATTGTTCAATGGCTGATGTGATATTGTCAATATTGCAAGTGACTTTTCCCCTCGAAATTAGTTTGAGAATGTCTTTCCAATTTTGATCATGTTTCTCGACTTTTTTCAATTATGAATTTTAATAAGTATTGTGGTTGTTGCTTTTTCCATTTAAGTATGACACGTGTTTGCTGTAGATTATAGATTGGGTCCTTTTTCTATTCAAAGCCCAGTTTCAAGACTCTTTTAAACTTTCCCTTATCGTGGATTCCGTTGCACCTAATATTCCTCCAGTTTCATATCCCCACTGATGAATGCAGCCCTTTCCCACCTCATCAGATTCTTCTGCGTCAGCAACACAAAAATGGTTGTGAATGGTACAGTATTCATCAACTCCCATCGTCACCCTTTCCTATAATATACAGGTTTGTTTCTATTCTACCTCTTCTTTGGATAGAATAATTAACTTAATCATTTTAAATTAAATTTGGGTGTATATTGGCCTTTCACATTGGGTGGACATCACAAAAGTGCTTCACAGACGTAATCCTCTAATGTAGCACGAGTGCTCAATATAGACCTAGGGTGTGGATGGTAAGAAAACAGAGTAAATGCAACAGTGCACCCAACGAGTTGGTAATCAATTGCTTCTGACAATGTCAGTTTGAGGAGTGATACAAGGAGCCTCTGGGTATCAGAAATGGAAGCCTATCCTCTGCTGATATTGCTGTATTTGCATATAAAGTATTGATATGTTCATGAATTTGCTAGTTCAAATTGCTTTGCAGATTAATAGAAATATAGATACATAGACATAGAAACAGGAGTACACTATTTAGCTCCTCGAGCTTGTTCTGCAACTTTATAACATCATGGCTGATCTATACCACAATCCCAGTTACCCACCCTTACCCCATATCCCGTAATACTCTGATCTAACATATATTTATCTAACTCTGTCTTGAAACCATCCATGTGTTCTTCGGGCAGGTTTACTCCATTAATGGATGATGTATGATTACATTAAGATTAATTACTGCGATGTAAGATATAAAACCGAGTTACTTTAGAAGCTGCAGTAAAAGTTTGATGTCCAACCTAGGTTACAAATCAATAGGGGATTTTCCCAGAAATAAAGTCTTGCACATTCCAACCTGAGGTGCGCTACGTTAACATTAAATAAATCAAGTTTGTGAAAATAGAGGTTTAAACTGCTCCACAACTGGCAATGTGTGGTCAGGCGCAATTCAAAACACTTTAACTGGAAGGCATTCAATATTTTATTTGAACCATTTACTTTTTTGTCTTTGTGCATGGCATCCCATCAGATCAATTCTGATAAGGCTTGAATACAGTGATTGTCTGAGAATTGTTTCCATTGATCAAATTCTGCAAGCTGGTGACATTTCTAGGCAGATATTCTTGCCAAGATGGAGTGAGATGAATTTATTTTGTCCCCCAGTGTGCAGAGTATTACCCGCATGCCAGTTCATACATAACTAGGAATTAATGGGTGGCTCATACTTCCTGTCTTCTCCAAAACTTATTTTTGTACAAGCTGAAGCCTGCGAATTTTTTTCAACATAGAATCAGTAAGTCGTTCATTTGGTAAGTGATCTGTGCTGAGTTAGCTCACATCAGCCCAGAGCAATAGTTGTAGCTACAATTGGCTTCAGCATTTGTAAGATTCTGTTAATCAGTCAGGTTTCCTGCTCTGATTACTATACTTTGATGCCCTTACTGAAATGTGTATACGTTCAATTAGAACTGGATTGGGCACAGCTGTGCTGCCTCCTGAAGTGTGTGGGCTGTTAACGTTTGCTATATTCGCTTGCATCTAGTGACTGTCCACTTGGGTAGCACTCCAAGTACTTGATTCTATTCCTGCCTGAAGGACAATTTTTACACAGGAGGTATTTGTTTATCCACAAATTCATTAGTCTCTGGAACGGGTTACCAAGAAAGGTGACAGAGGTTAAGACAGCGTTTAAGAAACCATTTCCTGTAATGGAAATATAGGGTTAGTGCAGTATTCCAGAAAGATGAGATCAAATGAGTGCGGGATCTTCACTCAAACCTATCTTGGTGAGGGAAAACTATATCTCTGCTGTGCCTCTATATAATCAGAGGCAACTGGTGCACCTTTTCTTTCTAGTTATCTTTAATATAGCTAGTAGTATTTAGAAGCTAACTAAATTTACCCTTTTTGATCACAGTGGGTTTTGGTTGCTCCCTTTCAGAAACATTATGAGACTCATGTTTATTGTTAGACTATGCTTTGTATGTTAACTAGGTTGAACATTACAGAATTACTATTTCCAAACAAAGAATGTGAACTGCTGGCGATTGTCTGTTGGATAGTATTAAAACTATATATAAATGATCAGCTTGTTGACATACCCAGTCTATAGACTCTACATGACAAATTGAATGAATGACATCAAAATCCACGACCCTTTTCCCCTGACAGATCATTTGTTCTGAGAACTGAATTGTATGTTTTACTAATTTTCCAACTGTCTATCCCTCTCTTAAACATCCCAACCTCCAGATTTGTTTTGGCATCTCTTTGTACATTGTTCACTTGTATCAAAATACTAATATTAGGCACTAACCTAATGCATTTCTCCACTGCATTTCATGGGGGCTAATAACTTGCTTTTGAGAATGTAAGCTTCTTGTTTCAAGGGCAACAATCCTCCAGTCAAATTGCTCTTCCGCCTGATGTTTGGTGACCTAGCTGTGCACAAAATGGTTGCCAAATTTGCTAACAAATACGGTTGCACACTTGACAATAGTTACCCTTTTTAAAAAAAAGTGTGGTCACTTCAATCCACAACTGTTTGTGGGACACTACTGTGCACAATTGGTTGCCACATTTCACCCACAAAATATACAGTCAATTAACTTTACAGTACATTCCGTGAAGTGCTGTGAGGTGCCTCAAAGATGTGATAAGGCGCTATATCAAAGGCAAGGATTATTATAATAATGATGATGGGCTCTATCGATGACAGGGGAATAGTATGGGATAACGATAATATTTCAATGTGGATTCCAAGCAGGGCGACGGAGGATTTGAGGTTGTTGAACCCAAGTAATGGTCAAAGGTCAGCTATTGATTGTAGGGTAGAGGAATTGAGGAATGAATGGACAGTGGATCAGAGATAAGAGGAGAATGGCAATAGAGGTGACTAAATATGGAGTTGAGGTATCAAGAAGGGAGTTGGAGGCCAGGATGAAAATGTTAAAAGTCTATTCTAACTATAGGGAAGGGTAGGGAAGAGGGAGCAAGCAAAGTCTAGTGAGGATGGGGTGAAGTGTTCAGAGCCTGGTACAAGAGAGAATACAGTCAGACTGTGGAGTTTGGGATGAGCTGGAGATTATTTCAATTCACCAAGAATAAAGAGCAATCAGTAAATCACTTTCAGTGTGAGAAGGAAATGATAAAAAGTGGCCCTTTCCACCAGAAATCATCAGCCTGTCCAAAATCTCCACCTTTTAAAACCTGCTGTTACATTTAAAAACTATCCTAAGCAGTTAGGGGAGTGTTGGGTTAGAGAAAAAAGGCAACATTGCCATTATGTAGGAATGAAATGTTGCTTCAATTGGCTGCCTTGCACTGTTCCATGCAATGCCAAAGCAGTGGCACAAGAGGTCTGTGAAGGGCAAATTTAGATATCTCCTTTAGGTTGGTCATGCACTTCCTTAGCCAACTTTCTCAAGTATAGTTTGGTGACTTATTGAAAAATATAATTTTAAAAAATAAAACCGATGCCTTGCAACAGACGACCTAGTTCTGCATCCACTTTGCAAAACAGACAATTCTTAGACATTCAAAATACATGTAGTTTGAAACAGAGTATTGACTACTTCAAGTACTGACTACTTCAGCCATGGGTGCTCAGAGCTCCCGGATGTGTCAGTAAATCAATGCTTTTCCTGATGGTCACTGTATCGTGTTGACCAGGATTAATCCTTGGCGTGGGTTAAGTCAGATGGGATGGAGGCTTCACCGTGCTTGCCATGCAGTGCTCACATGAAGCCATTGGGCACAATGGCTAGATTGGGCTTCTTGCCTTAGTGATCTTCATGTGCTGTTGGGTTGGGATCTAGCCACACATGCCTGGGATGATGACACCTACAGAAATCCAGCCCAGCTTGAATCTGCACCAATGAGAGGGAGTGAAGGAGAAAATCACAATTAGATTGTACCATGGTCAATATCTTCTAATACAGTCAAACCTCAGTATAGCCAACTCTGCTTATGACAAACCTCCGGTTTTAATGATCTCAACAGCAAGATCCTATCTTTTCCCAATAGAAATCCACCCTATTACAGCGATCACTTAAACATGATCGTCCCAGACCGACCCAGATAGAGCGATGGAATTCAACACCTAAACTGCTAGCCAGGCTTGGTTTTGGTCCAATGGAGCAGCTTTTTTGATTGGCTTTGATTTTGATGTGCTCACTCACTCGAATGGTCCTTATACCCCAGCATCTGATTAGAGGGTAAGTATGCCAGACTCCTATTAGAACAGTGGTGGGGGGGCGGGGGGCGTGGAAACGAGGTGGGTGGCTGTTAGGTAAAGTGGGACGATATTGCTGAACTTTACCCGCTCTACAAGGCCCAGCGTTCACACAGCAGCCCCAGCGGACACCTTGGATTGCTGGTGAATTATTAAAAGTATCCTGGAAGTTGGCGGGGAGGTGCACTTCTTTGACAGCCAAACGCTACTGTAATGAATGCCCTGATATAACCATCTTCTCTGCCAGTCCCAAGGGTTCGTTACACGTCATAAGGTTCGACTGTAATTAGGCATGAAATCATTCTCAACGACTAGCTGTTTAACGATTTACAGGGGCCAAAAAAGCAGTGATTAATAATAACGCTTGCATTTGATATAGTGATTTATCACGTCTCCAAGATATCTCAAAGCGCTTCACAGAGTATACTGTTAAAGTGAATTGAATGCATTTTGTTGGCAAATATAACACCATTTGTACACAGCATTGATAACAAAATTACATTAAATGCAATTTTGTTGTTGTTGGGGATGGGTGTGCAGGGTTGGGATGAGGGGGGAAAGAGGAGGCAGGAGAGCAGATGAAGGCATAGTCCAAAAAGGAGGGTCTTGAATCATATCTTGGAAGGGGGCAAGTGAGGGAGCAAGCAAAGGGGTTGTGGGCTGGAATTCTAAAGACTGGGACCAGAGAGGCTGAAAGCCTGACCGCCGATGGTAGGGCAGGTCGGGCGGGAGACCTGGAGCAGGCCAGAGCCTGCTGTATAGTGGACAGGTTGATAGGGTGTCAGCAGGTCAGAGATGTAGGAGGTGGCAAGGCCGTGGAGGGCCTTGAAAGTGAGATGAAGATTTGAATTATATGGTAATAGGATTTATAATTTGTGGTACAATTGCTAATGGAGAAGGACATTTGGGGTGTTTTGAGAGTGAGGGAAAAGTGGCTTTAAACTTAGCTGCTAATGGTGGAGTGGAGGGTTCAGGGATATGAGGTGAGTATGAGTTGGAGCAGAGAGTGAGTGAGGGAATAGAACTGACAAGATCACAGAAGAGTGGTGAGGGTGTATAGCCATGAAGTCTTGAAGACATTCCAGTGGAGAAAAGGAAGCCAGCGGAACTTGGCCCATGGAGCCTGGTACAGGAAGTGATGAGGACTGTAGAGTTGTGGCTAATCTAGAGTTTGTAGAGGGTTGAGGTGAGGAGATTGGCACGAACAAGGAAACATTTTGAATCAATATAGAATACATACCTACTTCTAAAATGCAAAAGCTCCAATCGTGATGTTAAGCCACCACGGTGGACAAGAGAGTTTAAAGACCATATTAAACTAAAATAAAAGAAAAGGCAAATACAATAAAAAGTGGGAATACAAAGGAATGGCAACAAAGGCATACAAAGAAAGTAATAAGAGCAAAAAGGGAGTATGGAAAAAAAATAGCTTGCATGGTATAGTAAAACCAATCATAAAAGCTTTTATAAATCTATTAAGAGAAAGGAAATGGTCAAGGAGAATGTGGGTCTGTTAAAGGCAGATGTAGGTGAGACCATAATGGAAAATAAGGAAATTGCTGACTTGTTAAATAAATACTTTGCTACCTTTTTTTACGTTGGGGTATACCCACAAAATACCAGGCATAGAGGGATCCGAAAAATAAGTCAAAGAGAAATGTTTAATAAAATTAATATAAATAAAGAAAAGTAATGGTGAAAATAATGAGACGGGATGGATCAATCTCCGGGAAATTATAGTTTCCACCCCAGGGTGATAAACACCAGCACCATGGGACATCCTCCTGATGTGAATGGCACTCTCTAAATGTAATTTTGTTGTTGTTACTAAAGGAAATAGGAAAGGAAATTGCAGATGCATTCAACATAATTTTCCAAAGCTCACTAGATTTGGGAAATGTGCCCTTAGATTGGAAAATTGCAAACTTCACCCCTTTATTTAAGAAGGGAGGGAGGGAGAAACCAGGAAACTACAGACCTGTCAGTTTAACATCACATGTTGGGAAAATACTGGAATCCATCATCAGAGACAGATTGACTGAACACTTGGATGGGTATGAGCTTGTCAACAAAAACAACTTGCATTTAGATAGTGCCCTGGATCCTTGGAGTACCGGGCAAACGTGAGAGGAAAAGCCAGTTGCAGAGATGTACTTCTGGCAGTTTGTGAGGTAGGACTCGAACCAAGTGAGTGAGGTCCCACTGAGGTGGATGATGGAGGACAGGCGGTGGAGGAGGATGGCATGATTGACTGTGTCAAAGACGACGAAGAGGTCTAGAGGACAAGGAGACAGAGGGAGCCCTGGTCACAGATAGAGAGGACATTGTGACTTTCATAAGCGCAGTCTCTGTACTGTGGGCAGAGAGAGTCAGTATGGGTTTGTGAAGGGTAGGTTGTGTCTTACTAATCTAGTTGAATTCTTTGAGGAGGTCACTAAAATGGTGGGTAGGAGTGTATAAGGATGTTGTTTAATGTACTTTCAAAAACTTTTGATAAGGTTCCACACAAAAGGTTATTAGTGAAAATGGAAGCGCCTAAATTTGGAGGTAACTTGATGATGTGGCTTGGTTGGGAGGCAGAAAACAGAGAGTAGGGATAAAGGGTATGTTTTCTGATTGGATGGACGTGACAAGTGGTGTCCACCAAAGTGTTGTACTGGGACCATAGCTATTCGCCCAGTAGCTCAGTGGTTAGAGTGCTCACCTTACAAGTGAGAGACCCGGGTTCAATTCCAGTCAGGGCAAAACCTTGGGCAAATTTCCTTACTCCACATGCCTAATAATAATCTCTCCAAAAAGAAACAATAATAAATTGGTCATTTCAATCCTCGAATGTTTGTGGGACAGTGCTGTGCGCAATGAGCTGCTACATTAGGCCCACATTTATACAGAAGATGTGAAAAGTGGAGTATTATTATATATTTTACATATTATATACTGTGCATTATATATTTATATATAAATGGCTTGGATGAAAGAATAGAAAGTTTTATATTCAAGTTTGCAAATATCACTAAGCTAGCAGGCTCAGTGAATTTTGTAGATGGGAATAAGAAGCTACAAGGAATTTGGATAGATTAAGTGAATGGGCAAAGCTGCGGCAGATGGAGTTCAATATCGGGAAGTATGAGGTCATCCACTATGGACTGAAAAAAATGAAGCAGAATTTTTTTTTAATGGGGAGAAATTAAGAACTGTGGAGGAGCTAAGAGATTTGAGTGTCCATATTCATAAGTCACTAAACACTAGTTCCCAGGTGCAGTAATCAAGAAGGTGAATGGAATGTTGGCCTTTATCTCGCGAGGCCTGAAATACAAAGGGGAAGAAATTATGCTTCAACTGTACGGAGAGTTAATCAGACCCCCCCATCTGGAGACTGCGTTCAGGTTTGGTCTCCATATCTCAGGAAAGGTATATTGGCCCTGGAATGGGTGCAGCGCAGGTTCACCAGAATGTTAATAAAGGGATTTGATAGGGTAGATATAGAGAAGCTATTTTCTCTGATGGGAGAATCCAAAACAAGGGGGAATTGTCTTAAAATTAGAACCAGGCCATTTAATTGTGAAATCAGGAAACATTTTTTTACTCAAAGGGTGGTAGCAATCTGGAAACCTCTCCCCCAAAAGGCCATGGTTGCTGGATCCTCTTTCAAGAGTGGGATTGATAGATATTTGGTAGGTTAGGGTATTAAGGGATACGGGGAGAAAGCGGGAAATAAAAATTTAATTTAATTAATTCAGGTACAGGTCAGCCATGATCTAATTAAATGACAACAGGTCTGAATGCTGTACTCCTGTTCCTATGTTCCTAAATCAAGGCTGGAGCTGTCAAAGATATGAGGGTTAGATATGAGGGTTTGGTTGTCTTTTGTTTGGCTAGTGAGGTGTCAAGATCAATTTCAGGATCCTCTCACTCATCTTCAAATCACTTCATTTCCTTACACCTCCCTAACTATCTGAGTCTCTTAGCCCCAACTCCACCATCCACTGCCTCTGCTCAGCTGGTTCCGGGCTCCTATTTATCCCTTTGTGCCTTTCGTTCCATCATCAGTGGCCGTGCCTTCAGCCACTGTCATGAAATTCTGGAACTCTCTTCCCCCAATGCTCCTACCTTGCGCCTTCCCTCCTCACCTTCAAATTCTAATCTCTCCACTTGGTTCCCCCGATATTCAGGCACAGTGAAGCGCTCCGGGATGCTACCCCATGTGAAGGGCGCAATAGAAGTACAAGTTGTTGTGTCTGGCTCTTGAGGAAACCCTCAATGCTTAAGAACAAACCAGACAGAGTTCCAGTTATTTCTCTTTATTCTGAATGAAAATGCCACTCTCTAATGCATTTTGTTTACCTAATTCCAGAGAGTATTCAGTGCAGGTTGGTGAATGCCAAGCCTTTGAAGGTGTGCTTTGGGCTATTGCTGGAGCTTAACCAGCTCAAGCTGCATAGCTTACTATTGAAAGCTCTGTATACCAAGTTTCTCACTGCTTATCAACTAGGACCACCCTACTAGTTATGCTTTTAGACTGCAAGTTTAACAAGGAGCTGAGTGGAAGGAATCCTTGTTGCTGGTGATGAGGGTTGGATCTGTATTGGAGTGAGGTAGGAAAAGAGAGAAACAGTGTTGGTCAAAGACCAGATGAAAGGGTTAAAGGGACGTCAAGTGTTGCATAAATTGGCTCGATTGCACACTGGCTCTGTAAGCGAGAATGAAGGGAAGGGTGAGTCACACTATGGCTCTCTGAAGGAGCTCCTGCTCATTCGGTCACACTTTCCTGTTGTTTCTCCATACTTGAGAAATACATTGCCCACAAACTGAGCACAATTATACCACTTTACACGACATCACGTGAAGCATTTTGAGACATCTCAGTGATATGATAAGGCACTAATATTAACTGCAAGGATTAGTATCTTTCAAATATACATCCAAATTTTTTTGATAAAGGTATGATAGATTCTGCTTCAATCACAATGTTTGGCAGTGCATTCCGTATCCCAAAAAACCTCTGCAAAAACAATTCTGCCTTGTGTTTTTCATAATCTTAAATGCAAATCCTGAAGTTACTGAATCAACAAATCTTTAAATTAATTAAATAAATTGAAACCTACTGGCCTGCCAATAGGATAATCATCAGTTTGCTTAGTTACACAGCAGCAATACCTAGTGAGGCAGAAATAAAGAATGAAGAATACTCTAACACAATATTAAGACATGCTTTTTCTCAGCTATTTCAGAAAAGTTCTGGAAGAGTTGGACACAATGTTTGGACCCAGAATTCCCTGGTCATGCCACTGAGCTGCTATTAGTGAATCTTGTTGCATTCCCTTACTGTTTTAAATCCCAATGTGTCTTAATCCTATTTAATGCTTTGCCCAGTTGGGTTTTATTGTGTGATGTTTGTTTGTGAATGTTGGCAACCTTTTGTCAACACTGCCAACCTGGATCCTGTACTCACCTGATGTCCAATTACGTACACCTTCCAGCATGGAGGACTCAGAACAGTGGTCATGAGTAGGACCTCCCTAATCTGCCTAATCCAGAATGTAGCTGTCCTGAAAGACTGTGATCAGATAACTCAGCACAGACCGCAAATTCAAACTGATACCTTTCCGGTCTGTACAACTGAAGTACTTTGTGGCTCTGCCTGCCGAGCTATCGGGGTAGGTGGGTGTGGAGGGAAGAGATAACCAAACATTTCTTTTGCCCAAAAGTGGCCAACCAACAACCGAAAACCCCCCCTGAAATATTCAGCTGTGTCTACCTTTCTTACATCTGTATTTTAAAAAAATGCTGTGGTGTTGAGCAGTGACTTGTTAATGCAGTTTCCCAGACTACCTTTTCCTTTCACAGGCTTAACAATTTCGGCTAAAATAACAAACAGGCACCCCCGAGAATATCTTGAAACTGACCGTCAGGTGCCAAAAATGTGGAAGTTTGGCTCTTTCCTCGGTGTTTTCCCTTTTACAAACATCTGCACAAACAGACTCTGGCCAGGCTTGTGCCTCAGGAATGTGGAGATACAGTAAAAGGAGATAATTTATTTTTCCACCAAGCAATGAGACACTTTTTTTTTATTATGTTGGCTTCACCGAAGATTTTGTTTCGAAAATGTTGCATTATCTTGGGCTGCGAGAGGGAGAGAGAGAGAGAAAGAGAATGGAATTGTCTTGAATTTTCCTCTTCAGTTCGCCTCTGTTTTTATTTTCGTGATACTGTGGATTGAGTAGGTCGTTTTGAGGTCATTGCTGTTGGTGTTTTTAGTATGTTGCATCTGTGTTAAGAAAAGCTACTGGAGTTCCTGCTCTCTCTCTCTCGCTAACTCTCTCCAAATGCACTCAGGTTGCGGTTACGGTTGCTGATTTATAACCTGGGAACCCAACCAGAGGCAAATGGGAAAATAATTCATTCGAATTGACTCGATTGCAAGATTCTTGAAAACAAATGCACAGAAATGCTGAATCAATATAGAGAGTAAAGCTGCCAGCTTGGAACTCTAGCCTCTGGGTCAATAGATTGTGGGTTCAAGTTCCACATTGAGACTTGAGCTTGTTATAGTCCTCACTGACACTCCAATAGTGAGGGGGTTGCTGCATTGTCAAAGGTGAAATCTTAAATCACTATAGAGGTTTGGATGAAAAAGGCTCTTCAGCTCACCTGGTCCTCAATCACTTGTTCTGGTAACTTGTTCCAGTCATTGATTAAACAACAACAAAATTACATTTGTATAGCACCTTTCACGTCAGGAAGACTCCCAAGGCATTGGATAGGTTACTGCTTCAGATTTAGCCAGATTAAACTTTGGCTAAATAACTATTTCTTAGTATCTATCTTGAAATTTCCCTTCATAACACTAAACCTGTGCCCTCCATTTGTGTCTCAATACAACCAAAAGTATTGTTCTGGGTTTACTTTCTCAATCCCATGTAACGTCTTGTGTGTATATATTATATAGATATTTATGTATACCAGATGTGTTCTGGCCAGAGCACTAAACCATTTCAGAATAACTTCTGGGGATCTCATTTGGTAATAATGTACAGCCCAACATTGTGTGTGCTTTGTTTATTGCTGCCACACACATTTTTATATGAATCAACAAATGCCCATCGATATTTTTCTTCTTCCCTCTGAGCTGTGAGAGTTGTAACCCTTCCATGCATTTATCCTGTATTGAACTTCACTTGCCAATTATCAGCCAATGTGTTTACCATGTCAATTTCTGTTTCTAACTCCTTTGCCGTAATTTGTTGTTGTCTGATTCCATAGTTTCCAGGCAGCTGTGAAGTGTATTGACATAACCTACCACCATGAAAGTGCTATATCAATGTATATTGTGTTGTACAAACAACAGGAGAGATTACAGTACACTCACTTAAAACCTTCTCCCGTTTTGACGTAGCTACTCTACCAATGACCCTCTCCTACCTTCTGTTCAGTCAATTTCAAGTCCATGTCTTGCCCTTGATATTTTGTGGTATCAGTTTGTGAAGGGATCATGTGGTACTTTGTTAAACATCTTTGGTAATCCAGGTTCACTGCATCAAATGACTTTAACAGTTAATTTTAGGCTGCTATCTACTCAACAAAATGCAAATGGTTGGTGTTTTTAGTAAGATCTAACCTCCCTGAATCCATGCTGGCTGTCAGTTATTAGGTTGTTTTTATACAAGAGTTCTTCTATTTACTTGCTAATGATCGACTCCACCAATTTTCTGATTATTGAGGTCAGGCTGATGGGTTTAGAGTTGCCACCATCTTGATTCTGATAAACTTTGCTTGCTTGCAAACTATTGGAGCTTCCTGAGTAGTGATTGACTCTCTCATAATGTCTGTATGTGCTGTGTAAGTCTCTTTCCTTGTCTCAACAACAACAACAAAATTACACTTGTATAGCGCCTTTCACGTCAGGAGGATGTACCAAGGTGTAATCTCCCTGCATAGTCAGGGTAGATTTACCTGGTGGGGAAGGGGGGGGGGGGGGGGGCGCTGTTGGTTTTTAGCCACTTGATCTTATCTGGAACATCCTCACAAATTATCAAACTTCGCATTGCTGACCAGGAACAGTATAGCGTCTAATTATATGTGGAATCCTGTAGCTTTACGAGCATGAGACCTGTGTTCAAATCCAGGCAGGTCAGAGCGAAAACTTGGGCAAGTTTCCTTCTCCACACGCCTAATAATAATCCCTCCAAAAAAAACACAATAATAAAATCGGTCATTTCAGTCCACAACTGTTTGTGGGATGCTGCTGTGCGCAATTGGCTGCCGTATTTCGCCCACAAATATACAGTCAATTCACTTTACAGTATATTCTGTGAAGCGCTTTGAGACGTCTAGAAGACGTGAAAAAGCACTGTATCAATTTCAAGGATTATTATTTTATTAAATGTTGCAGCTATGTGCTGATCAGTAACACAACAACTTGCATTTATATAGCCCCCCTTCACGCCGGACAGTGTCTAGGAGCAGTGGTGACAGATTCTCTCAAGCCCAAAGCTTCTGCTTTCTCTCATGGAAATAAATAAACACACCTATATTTACCTAGCAGTAAGTAGGACTCCTGTTGTGGGTCGATTGGTGGATCGCTTTTCCAGGGTATAATAATTCCTTCAAAAGATGATAATAATAATAATGTGGTCATTCAATCCACGACCATTTGTGGGACACTGCTGTGCACAATTGGCTGCCGAGTTTCGCCCCCAAAATAGTCGCCATACTTTATAGCACATTCTGTGAAGCGCTTTAAGGCATCTCAATGATGTAATAAGACTCTATATCAAATGCAAGGACTATTATTATTAGGTGGGGAATCAGAGGCTTGAGCAATTCCTCTGCTCCTGTCAACAGTTGGATAACATTATGCTCTTCACACTGTCCCCACCACTGCTTCCTGTTTTGCAGAAACTTTCTCTGAGAACCAAACTTGCAGTTCAAAGTTTCTGCAGGATGATGTGTGTGTGTGTGTTGTAAAGCAGTGCCATTTATAAAACAAAAACTGTTTTTAGTATAATTTCTTATCATGTTGTCAAAATGCCTCAGTGCATCACAGGATTTCCTGTAAAGTGTAGTGTAGAGTGTAGTGAATGAACATGGCAGCTATTTTATTGGCGTGTCAGCCAAGGCAATGAGCTCACAACCTGACTTCTTGTGTGGTTGTAGAGCCTGGCACTGGGTTCATTCCACTTTGTGATTGTAAATTAAGAATTTAAGATTGAAGTGATTGGAATACATGTTTACGGGCAGGAATGCCTCTGTTTTCTACCATGGAGGATCCTGGATACGTCAGGTTGATATCAGGATTGAGTGCCTGAATTTAAGGCGAAGAAATGTGTGAGGATGAATTGGGGGTTGTGAGCGAGCGCTATTCCGAGCACTGGCTTGAAGAGAACTACATCATAGTTCATAACTACTGGAGATCAGCTGCTCCTGTGTGTAATAATCATTACTGAATTGGAGTGAGTGACAATTTAGGTGGAACTGGATTTGCAGATGTTAGAATCAGAATAAGGTGTTGAAAATTTGGGGAATTTGACCTGTACATGTGCAATGGTTTGTTTGTGAATAAAGATGTCAAAGAATGTAGTGATGCTATGTTTTGCTTTGATTCAACAACCAAAATCCATTTGCATAATGTCTTTCACGTCGGGAGGACGTATCAAGGTGCTGGATTCACCTTCCAGGGGTCAAGCAACAAGTAGAGGTTAAGGCTATTGAACATAGGTAATTGTCCCCCAGAAATGTACCTACCAATGTGTTTGAGCCAAAGGTCCTATAATCTGATGAAGGGGAAAGTTACAGGGGAGATGTGAGCTAGCTTCAGTGTGAGGATCTTCTTCTGCAAGGTTGTCAGTAAATGTAAGATCAGCATATGACAGCAATTGTGTCATCTGGGTATTAAGGGATCTGCAATGTTAAAGAGATAATAAATCTTACATTTGATATAGTGTCTCTCACGTTGGAAGGATATTCCAAAGTGCTTCTCAAAGGATATACTGTAAAATGCAGTGACTCTGTATTTTGTGGACACATATGGCAGAAAATGTGCAAAGAGCAATTTCCCAGAAACATCGACAAAGTGAATAACAAATTTTTTGAGGGGATTGTTAGCCACTACAGTGGGAGAAACTCCCTTCTCTTTTTGAACATTGCCATGGGATCTTTAAAGTCCTTCTGAACAGGCAGATGGGACCTTGATTTAACATCTTGTCTAAAAGATGGCATCTACAACACTGTAATGCCCCCCAGCACGGTACTGAGGTGTCAGCGTGAACACTCGTATCTGAATCCCAGTTTGAGGTTTGGGGAATTATTAGATAAGAAACATATCCGGCCTTGTATTTAAGGTGCTGGAGTGACATTTCAGTGCCTTGAGACGTCCTCCTGACGTGAAAGGTGCTAAAACAACAACAACTTTGATTTATATAGCGCCCTCCAAGTCAGACAACAACAACTTAAACTTCTAAAGCGCCTTTCACGTCGGGAGGACGTCCCAAGGCGCTGCACAGGAGGCGTGTGACCCGAGCTGGGAGGGGAGTGTTCGGGAAGGGGTGAAACACGTAGGGGAGGTCGAAAAATTCGGGGTGGAACAAAAGGCACGGTTGAAGAGGAAAGTCTTCAAACCGGCCTTGAAAGAAGAAAGGGAAGAAACAAGGCGGAGGGATTGGGGGATGGAATTCCACAGGATGGGAGCGGAAAAACTGAAAGCCCGGCCTCCGATGGTGGGGCAGGTTTGGGCGGGGGGCTTGGAGCAGGCCAATTCCTGCTGAACGGAGGGTCCGGGTGGGCATGTAAGGGGAAAGTAAATCGGTTAAGTAAGGCGGGGCAAGGCCATGTAAGGCCTTGAAGGTGAGGACGAGGATCTTGAACTCGATCCTCTGGAGGATGGGGAGCCAGTGGAGACGGGCGAGGGTGGGGGTTATGTGATTGCGAAGGCGGGTGCGGGATAGTACACGGGCTGCAGAGTTTTGGATGACCTGCAGCCTGTGAATGGAGGAACTGGGGAGGCCGACGAGGAGAGAGTTTCCGTAGTCCAGCAGTGAGGTGATGTATGCGTGCACGAGTGTTTCGGCAGCGTGGGGGGTGAGGTAGTTGCGGTATTTCAGAATGCTTCACAATAATGCATCCTGGGGCTGAGCCAGGGGGAGGGGGTAAAAGATGACTAAAAGCACGGTTGAAAGGAAAAGTCTTTAGGCGCAACCTGAAAATAGGAAAGGAGGGCGAGGTGAAGGAAGTGAGGAAGGGAGTTCTAGAGCTTCAGGGCGTAGTGGCTGAAGGCATGGCCACCGACGGTGGAATGGAGGATTCGGGGGACAAGGAGGAGGCCAGACCCGGTAGAGTGAAGGTACTGATATGAGAGAGGAGGTCAGAGAGGTAGGGGGGTGCAGAGGAGTGGAGGGATTTGAAAACAAGAATCAGGATCTTGAAATCAATCCGCTCCGCTATACAAGTGTAATTTTGTTGTTGTTGTTGTTGTAAGAAAGAAACTTCAGAATACTTTCAGAGAGCACAGGTTTAGAAGTGTAAAGCGCAAGTTTGGGGCAGACAAACAAACAAACAAAACTTACATTTATATAGCGCCTTTCACGTCGAGAGGACATCCCAAGGCGCTGTACAGTCAGACACCAGGAAGTATTTATTTACACTGATATGATCAGGAGGTCGCACCATATTGTCCCACTTGTCTCTAATCACCTGCTGTCTGATCATTGCTGAATGCAAAACAATTTATAGTGTAGGTGCCACATTACCTTGTGTAGCCGTTGACCTAACAGAGGACAGGTTGTTATCCTGCAGCTCTCAAGAATGGCTCCATGCAAGATTCAGAGTTATCCTGGGGGACATCCAACCCTTTACACACATGTCTCACTCAACATGATGTGTGCTCTGATGGCCTGCAACAGACGTGTCAACAGGGAGATCCCTGAATGATGATCAGAAATGGGTACAGTTCTCTCTCAAACCCAGCAACAGTGAGGCTAATCATAATGTCTATATCACTGCCCAGGCTGAGATCAGAAATAACCCCTCCACCTCCAGGAATTATATCTACAACCCTCCTTGACGGACAGTTTCTGCTGGACAGTTTCATTAAAAAAAATTGTGGAGCTTTTCATTGGGTTCACTTGCATGAACACAAACTCTGGTAAGTATCTGGCAAGCTAAACCTGAGACCAGCGTGTAGACAATTTCTCCTGCATACAACATCATACATACATGTTTTGACTTGCATGTGCTGTCATACCTACAATGGTGCACCTACACACTCTCTCCTGCACACCCACAACCTCTTACACACTCATTCTCCTGTGCACACCCGTATGCAACAATAAAGGAAATGCTGAACAGAAAGTAATGGAAAAATACAGTAGGGGGCACCAGACATCAGAACAAAATTCAGGTGTATTTGAGAATCTATGAGTTACTCATTCATAAATCAATGTGATTTGAAGGCTAATGTGTTTTCCACCTGAAACTTGAGTAACATAATTTATCACCTGTTATCTCCATCTTTTCCCTTTAGTGATAGGGCCAGTTTTTGACAGAATAATGTGTGATTTATTCTTGCTTTGGCCACAATTTTCTTCTCTGCCAGAGATGACTCTTCCTTGGTGATGGACTTATAACAACAACAACAACAACAACAAAATTACATTTATAGAGTGCCTTTCACATCAGGAGGACGTCCCAAGACGCAGAACAGTCTGGTCGGGAGATCCAGGTTCTCTCTGATACTTTGTCTGAATGATTATTCCTCATCTGGGAGTCTGCTCTGCCATTGTCCAGGATGCTACCCTGCGTTGAAGGGTATAAATGCAAGTTGTTGTTCTCTGGATGGTGAGCATTAGTGGCCTTTTCACCGCTAGTTGTTGCATTGGTTTTCTTTTCCGAAATGAGTTGAAGAAGTAAGGACTATAGAACAGGGCACGTCAAGTCGGAGAAGAGATAGATTAGGAAGTAGTGGTAAGGTGAAGCCAAGTTTAGCCTGTATATTCTAAGAAGTCGTAAAGGCTAAGAGAGGTAAGTTAATTTCCTGGTCTTGATTTCTGTGAAATGAATTGGAGAAGGACAGGGTGTGCTGAGTTTAGATCTTATTATACAGGAAGGTGGAAGTCTACAGACGCTGGTGTTTTTAGTCTTGAATGGGAACAAAAGAGGTAGAAGAGAAATGACCAGTGTAGATCATGTAGAGAGAGAGGCAACAAAGGTTTGTAATGGAGAGATATTAGCGGTTGGAGGCTATTTGAATATTTGTGTTTGCTTACAAATGCACAATCACTACACATTTTAGTAAAATTATGAGACATGACTGTGAAAGGCACTGTATCTAATCCAGGGAATATAATAATCCTTTCATTCAACATAGTGCCTTATCACTTCTTCCAGATGTCTCAAAGCGCTTCACTGAATATACTGTAAAGTGAATTCCTAATTCCCCCCCTTCCCTCCCCACCTTGTCCCCAGCTCGGGTCTGACACAGTGACTGTCCAGCACCTTGGAACGTCCTCCTGATGTGAGGCGTGAAAGGCGTGAAACAAGTGTAATTTTATTGTTGTTGTATATAATGTGGGCAAATGCGCCAGCAATGGTGATGGGACATTTGCTCTCACAAGATCCAGGTTCTCTCTGATACTTTGTCTGAATGAAAGTTGTGGATTGAATGACCAAATTATTATTTATTTTAAGGGATTATTACCCCCGGAGAAGTGATCCACCGATCGACTTAGAACTGGGTTCCTACTTAGTGTTTGGTAAACAAAAGTGTGTGGTCATCCTGTGTGTACAGCAAAGTATAACTGTAGCAATGCTGTTGGGTAGAATATACCATTAGAATATCCTCAACCGGTAATTTACGTCCCCCTTACGTGAAAAACGCTATGCAATTCTAAGTTTGTTGTTGTTGTTACCATTTGGAATAATTCCTTTATGTTGGTCATTGCTGACATTTCTGACTACATACTGGCATTGACTGAACTGATGGTACGCGTGCAGTTCACGTGACCAATAGTCACAAGAGAGCCACCCAGCTGGAGTGGGTGAAAAGAAAAGTGACTGAATTATTCATGAAGAAGCAAAAGGCTCAACTTCGAGGGCTCCGAGTATATTTATTTATACTCTGTATAAATAAATATACCGAGTGTTTAGTAGGTGTATTCCTGAGTTTATATCTCTGGTGAATGTGGTTGCACAATTTCTCTTCCGTCTTCTCTGCCCACACCTTTCAGATATTTCCCAAAACTAAACAGTCTTTGATTTTCCCTTGTGGGTGCATTTCTCTCCCCTGATTTCCAAGCTTTATTATATTGGTCCTCTCACCTGACATCTACTATCTCCTCCAGCCTCTTCTCCCAATAGCGCCCTCCGCGCAGACAATTCCATATCTGTCTATCCCTTGTTTCTATGTCCCACTATTTGGCTGAGTCTGGAACTCTCCAAAAATCTTGTTGCCACGCAGTTTCTCTTCAATCCATTTTCAAGCCCTCTTTATAATTATAACACTTTGGTCAATACTTGTGGAGTCCCATAGAGTAGTAGTAAACACATTCATCTCAAACATGATAGGACCCAGGTTCAATTCACAGTAGTGAATTGTAGTCAGTAGTACTCAGTTTCCTTATTCCTCACGCCTTAAGTAAGAACCCAGTTGTTAGTCGATTACCTGATTGCTTTTAGGGGTAATAATCCATCCCAAAGAAAAACAACCAAAAATGTGGTCACCCCATTTTTATTTGGGTCAGCCGTGTGTCTGACACATGTGGAAATCCATCACCATGCTAAAGAGTTTCCAAGCTAAGATTTCCATGTTGGAATAGAATGCTCACTCTCTCCTTGAACTGATGCAGTTTATGCTCCTGGTTCTTTTCTTCGAAGCCCTCCATGGTCTTATTCCCCCCTACCTCTGCAACCTCATAATCCCCCTACCAACCTCCCCACTCTCTCTGTTCAGCATCTGTCTGATTCACAGCCCTTGCCTGCCTCACCAGTGGCGGACAGCCCATCAGCCACATGGCCCTCATCTTCTGGAACTCTATCCCACAGTCCCTCCACTTTGCCCCCTACCTTCCCTCCTTCAAGACCCATCTCAAGACTCTCCTCTTCAACTGTGCCTTTGATCACCCTCCCTGAACCAGACTCCCAGCTTGGGTCCAAATTACTGATTGTCCAGTGCCTTGGGACATCCTCCCGATGTGAAAGACGCTGTACAAATTTAATTTTGTGATTGGTGGCTACCCAATTCTCAAGTACAATTGGCCGCTGCGTATCTTTGCTCAAATGAGAGGATAATTAGGATTATTACTATTGTACTCAAATTTCCTCTTGTTCGCACCTTGGCAGTGATCCCCATAATATGTGAAGTGTTTTGAGCCATTTATCCTCTGTGAACATCACTGTGCGAGTACGAATTGTTTTGTCCATCGGGTCACTTCCACACAGCTGTTGTGTTTGGGGTGGGATCGGGGGGGGGGGAATGAGAGTGAAGAACACTCAAACAGCGCAGAGCAACTTTGAGCACTCCCTACCCCCCACTCCATCCTGCAGCCATAAACCCTCGAAAAACGTTTTAGAAATATTTTAATAAAGTCATTGCTCATTGTGTTACAGTCCTTTCCAGAGCTCAGCTGCTCTGGATGTGGGCCACTTTGCTTCAGATTCTTGAAGTGCCTTAATCCAACATTTCGACACCCAGATGTTACTGTTATTTTCTGGAGATCTGTTGGCGTAGCTAATTCCCCACAGTTTATAATCTTCATTCCTGCAACTTTGCAGGTGGCAGGTTGCAAAGTTTTTAAAGCGGATAAGCTATAACTTTGGGCAGAGCGAGTTTGCTACAGGGGCCTATGTGTTGGGAAGCAATGAATTAAATCAGGTTAACTGCCGCACAGCTAGAACATAACATTAATATGATAGGCCAAAAGCCCTTCTTTTATTCTGTACGTTTATGTAACTGCTGATCTGCCTTCATCCTGTTTTTGATATAGCGCTTTTCACGTCTTCTGGACATCTCAAGCGCTTCACATAATATACTGTAAACTTAATTGACTGTTTATTTGTGAGCGAAATGCGGCTGCCAGTTGCACACAGCAGTGTCCCACAAACAGTCATGGACTGAAGTGACCAATTAACTATTTTTTTCTTAAGGGATTATTGTCAGGCGTGTGGAAGTAAGGAAGCTTGCCCAAGGTTTCGACCAGCTGGGAATCGAACCCAAGTTTCTCTCTTGTGAGGAGAGTGTTCTAACCACTGAGCTATAGGACACCTGCAGCACCACATCAACATTGAAATTGAAAATGTTGAATATCTTAAGAACAGGCTGTTTTTCTTTGAACCAAATGATGGACAGCTGTGGGAAAGTTATGAAGACTAAACGTCAGACATGATTTACCAGTAACACTGCTGAACTGTACTCAGGTGTCTAGGATCTGTTCAGTTAAACATTACTCATCCCGCTTGGCAAGTTCTGTCAGTGGTATGTGTATATGTGTTTCCTCTTCTAAGTTTCTTGAAGCAACATAGCATTTATCTGTACTGCAGTGGTTTTCAAACTTTAAAAAGCGGCGCCCCATTAACTTGGCAAAGTTTTCTTTGCGCCCCCCACCCACCTCAATTATATAAAATAATTTTCGCAAATGATAGCAACAAATTCAATATTTTCTTTACCTGCTTTGAATTTTTTTAAGTATTAGCGACAAACATTAAATTGTTAAAAATTTAATTAAATGAAAAAATTATTAAAATTGTGAAACCAATTACTGTACCTGCACTTACTTTTACAATTCCAAGCAAGCGATAGGTATTTCCTATCGTATTTTCTGCATTTAGTTTATTCACATGCCATTTCTCTACTTGAACTGGCCTAACTATCTTTATTTGAACTGGCTTCACTATCTCTATCTTTCCTCTTGAAACCAGTTAAGAATTTCTCCATCTCTTCAAGGGTTCTCAGTATAGGCAAACCCTGCTGAACGTCGTAGTTTAGTAATTGAAAACTGTGACTTTAAGCAAAACATCGTTAAGTGAATACATTTTCCCATATGTAAAAACTTGAATTAGGTGCTTTTGAACATTTTTCGTCAAAGTTTTCTTTAAAAAAAACATTATACTCCCTCCCTGACTGCCTGCCCGAACTGCCGCCCCCCACAATTTGGAAACCACTGTTGTATTGGATTTCAGTTGACAATTATAAGCTGATGTGCAAACCCTATCGAGCTCTCCTTGCAAGATTGTTGCTATAATAATAATAAGCCTTGCATTTGATATAGCACTTTTCACATCTTCTAGATGTCTCAAAGCACTTCACGGAATATACAGTGTTGTAAAGTGAATTGACTGTGTATTTGTGAGCGAAACGCGGCAGCCAAATGCGCACAGCATTGTCCCACAATCAGTCGTGGATTGAAATGACCATTTTTTATTATTGTTTTTTTTTTGGGAGGGATTATTATTAGGCGTGTGGAGTAAGGAAACTCGCCAAGGTTTCGTCTTGATCTGCCTGGATTTGAACACAGGTCACACTCGCTTATAAGGCGAGTGCTCTAACCACTGAGCTACAGGAGCTCCACAGTTGAGTGGAGTGGATAAAGGAGGTTTGCACTATTACCCAACTTGTGGGAGGTGTGCAAGGGTGATGGTGGTGGAGTAAGTGAATTGTTGTATATAGAAATTATAGATGTTTGGAGCGCAGAAGGAAACCATTTGGCCCATCCTGTCTCTGCTTTGAACCTCTATCACTCCAGCTCCCACATTGTTGTTATCTACTTTAATCTGATTACTCACCAACTTTCTTGTACCCTTTCATATTTTTCCTCCTGAATATATCTGATTCCATTTTAAATGCTTTAATGATTGTACATTTAATGGTAATTTGTGGCAAAGAACAATCTCAGTATATGTTCCTTGTTACTGTCTCACTGATCAGGGAAATGGTCTCTCTGTATTATTACACCGATCAAATACTATTGTCAGTTTGAAAACCTTTACTAAATCTTCTCTGTTATACTTCTTTGCTCCAGTAAAAATACATTTGAATGTTCAAGTCTATCTACAAAACCCTTATTGCCCTGATTAAAACAATGTTAAACACAGAATTTGGTCACTCAATCCATGGTTGCTTATTGGACATTGCTGTGCACAATTGGATGCCGCATTTCGCCCACAAAACAGTCAGTCAATTCACTTTAGAGTACATTTTATGAAGCACTTTGAGATGAAGCACTAGAAAACGTGGTAAGGTGCTATAGCAAATGCAAGGATTATGATAAACCGCAGGTGAATTCCCATTGTAGATTGCCATTGTTACAATGGGAGCCCAGAACTGGTGACAAAACTGCAACTGTGGCCTTACCAGGAGTCCTGTAGCTCATTGGTTAGAGCACTCGCTTTGCAAGAGAGAAACCTGGGTTCGATTCCTGACAGGGCAAACCTTGGGCAAGTTTCCTTACTCCACATGCCTAATAATAATCCATCAAGAAGAAATAATAAATTGATCACTTCAATCCACGACTGTTTGTGAGACACTGCTGTGCGCGATTGGCTGCCTGTTTTGCCAACAGATATACAGTCAGTTGACTTTACAATATATTCTGCGAAGTGCTTTGAGACATCGAGAAGAAGGGAAAAGTGTTCTATCAAAATGCAAGGATTATTATTACTAACCAATGCTGTGTACAGTATCTTGTCAGAGTTCCATATCCACGACATCCTTTATCAGGCTGTGTGAATTCCACTTTGAACCTCTATCACTCCTGCCATCTTTACCTGCGTTGTAGTTATCCAGATTTTACGGAATTTTGGAAGTACTTAAAAGCCTGATCCTTGTTTACTCGAAATCGGGGAAAGCTCTAAGTCGCACTCACTCAAAGGGAAAAGATCAAGAGTTGCTGATAAACGGTTGGAGCTGATTACAGCACGCAGCCTCTGAGCGAATCAAAGGAGTGTCTCTTTGTGAGCAAGACATTAATCTTTTGTTTACAGGAAGTACACAGGCCAGAACTTTGAAGCATTTTCTTCTGTCAGATATTGAAGACCGTCAGCCAATAAGGTTTGTATTGTTCCCAAGAGCAGATACAGCAAGCTGCTGGCTGCAGCGTCTGAATGTACTGGCAGAGAGGGCAGCCATGTCACGAGGTGTGTCAGGAGTGGTCTGTCATTCTTCTGCATTTTCTTTTACCATTCACCCCCTCCCCCCACCCCCCCACGCCTACTTTAGATTTCATTAATACTCCTCTATATCTCTGAACTTTATCTTCATCAAGGTAAAGATTAATGTTGGGCAGCCAGAATCTATCCAGCATTCCCAGCTCAGCCAAAGCACAGGTTAGGTAACGTTCCCTCAACCTCTCTCATCACTCCTAGGTCAGCTGCAACATAGGTGAGATATAGAGTAAAGTTCCTTCTGCACTTTCTCATTGTGTCAGTATCAGATTTAGTGGATTGCCTCCTTATGAACTAGTGTGAATTTAATCTCCTCTCAATATATATATATATATATATTCATATAGTGACCTAAATATCTTGGATAATTGAGAATGAGAGCTGAAATGAGGCAAAATCTGAGTTTGTGCTGGTCTGAGTGACATTGGTTCCCACTTCCTTCTCTGTCCAATCCCTTCCCTATGTTACACTCCTAATTAGTTTATACGTGTTCTCCTTGCATTTTCCACAATTGGCTTTACGATTTGCAATGTCCGAATTTTTGGTGTCAAATAAAATTTTGATAATTTCTTCAAATCCTATGACTGCAACAATAAAATTACATTTGTAGAGCACTTTTCATGTCGGGAGAGCGTCCCTGGCACCATTAATACTACATCATTAATGTATATAGAATTGTATTTTAGTCAGCTGGGTGTCTGATATGTGGGAAAACCAAACAACAACAAAATTACACTTGTATAACGTCGGAGAAAGTCCCAAGGCACTCGATAGTCATTGTTTCAGACCCGAGCTGGGGTCAAGGACAGGGAGGGTGGAGGGAGAGGGGTGGATGTGGCTGATGGGACTGTCAAAGACGAGGGTCTTGAAGCATGACTTGAAGGAGGCCAGGGAGGGGGTAATGCAGAGGGATTGCGGGATGGAGTTCCAGAGTTTGGGGGCAGAGTGGCTGAAGGCTTGCCCGCCAATGGTGGGGTGGGTGGGGCAGGGGACGTGGAGCAGAACGGAGCCTGCTGAGCAGAAGGGACTGGCAGGTTGGTAAGGGTTGAACCAGGTTGAACCAAATTAATCAAACAAATTACTGAGAGTTCGCATCCACAGGAAAATGTTGCTTTGTTTTGAATGGAGTCCACACTTTCTCTGTGAGGGATGCATTCTGCTCTCCTAATCCCACAAATTTAGATAGAGCCAAGGCTTCCGGATCCCAGATTGTGATCTGACAAGCACCTTCCACTGCTTGTCTAGTCAGCACCCTCTTACCTGTTGGCTTGAAGGAGGTTAACAGGTTAACTTTAAAGAATCGCAGCCCTAAATCCCAATTTGCCTGGTACTGCTGATGATCCAGATTGGCTAATTGGTTCATTATCAACTAAGCCTTGGAATACTGTGGACCTGGTTGTCTTGGGAACTGGAGTACCCAGGCTGAAACAAATATTTGACTTGATTCCCATTTCCCATTGCCAGGCATATCACCGTGAAGCTAGTTCATCCTTAGAATCCCCATTTGGCTCTCTTCCCGCCCCCCTACCATCCAATCACACCCAATGAGTACACCATTCACTGCCCTTTCACAGTCTGAGAAACTTCCTTCAATCCTACTTTCTGTTCTTCACCCACCTCTGTCCTTGCAGGCACATTCCCTTATATCTACATGTAGTTATCTTTGCCACAAGCATCCTATGAGGTACTTTATCAAGTTCTTTTTCAAAATACATGTCACCTAAATCCACTGTGTTGCCTCTATCTATCCATTATTTTTTCAAAGGATTACCTTAAATCATTCTGTTATGATAAGGAATAATAATAATATACAAGTTATTTCTTTTGTAATAACCGTTAAATCCTTTCATGGCCTTGTTCCACCCAACCTCTACTATGTTCCACAATCTCCATTTTATAATTTCCCAGTCTATTCGACTGTTCCGTCCTCATGCCCTCAATTCTTGTGTCATTGGCTAGCCTTCAGTTATGATGCCCATGCTCTCTGGAACGCTTTCCCCAAATCTCTTCACCTTTAGCTCCATCTTCAGCTTCTCTGCCCACCCTTTGGAACTCCATCCCATAGTCCCTTTGTCTTCCTCCCTCCCTCCCTCCCTCCCTCCCTCCCTCCCTCCCTCCCTCCCTCCCTCCCTCCCTCCCTCCCTCCCTCCCTCCCTCCCTCCCTCCCTCCCTCCCTCCCTCCCTCCCTCCCTCCCTCCCTCCCTCCCTCCCTCCCTCCCTCCCTCCCTCCCTCCCTCCCTCCCTCCCTCCCTCCCTCCCTCCCTCCCTCCCTCCCTCCCGCCTTCAAGGCATATCTCAAGGCCCTCTTCTTCACCACACCCCACTACTCTCTCTGCCCTCCATCCTCCTAATCCCAAACCCCTGCTTAGGTCCAAATCCCTGACCGTCTGGTGCCTTGGGACGTCCTCCTGACGTGGATGGCACTTTCCAAAAATAATTTGTTGTTGTTGTCTTTAAAAGCCTCTTAAAAATGTCTTTCACCATGCCCTCATCCTGGGCGATCCTCAGCATTGTTTAAAATCCTTCATCAGTCCAAGTTGTTATTCTTTACCATTTATAATATATCATGGGGAAGAAATAGTTCTATGGGAATATGTGTGATTTCATCTCCTTCACACAGTATGGTTGACCTGGCTGGTGATGAAGCTACCTCTATTGTTGGTTGCTGCAGAGTGGCTGCGGCAGTGATTAACATAAACTGTCTCGTGCTGTAAATTTGCTGACACCAGTGACTTTGATCCTTCACTTTGCTGTTTGAAAACACTCAGCACAATTGCTTTGCCTTAAGAGCCCACAATGAGCTGTTGACCTCTGTGTTATTTTTTCCTCTGTCTAACTTGCCCTTGTCATAAATCCTCTCCACACAGCACTTTGTATTGTTAAGTCATGTTCGAATTGTTTGCTGTAGTGCACGGCCAGAATCGAACAGTGAGCACAGAGCACTTCATGAGCTCCCCCTATGGCTCATGTAAATATTGAACCCTTAAAAGGTTAAAAGAATGTATTGAGTGTATCCACTGTATGGGCGTTGTGTATGGGATCTTGTTATGTGCACATTTTCTGCCCTGTTTTCAAAGAGTCACTACATTTGACAGCAATTTCTTGTGAAGCACTTGCGATGTTATGATGTTCTGAGGCGTTGTATCAAATTATTAAAACAATTTCTAACATGTACATCTCACACACTTGCCTTTCTGAATGGAAGTCAAACATGGAGTTCAATGGAGATCCTGGAGACACCAGCAACGCTCTCTGTGAATGAAGTGGTTTGTAATACAGAGATCTTTCTGACAAAGGCCCTCTCCCTTGTATATAATGAATGTTGTGTTGCCCTAATACATTGTTGCCCAGAACATGAACACTCCCACCTCCTTGTGTCAGATTCTCTCCCCTCCTTGAATAAGTGAGCAGTAACAATTGGTTCCCTTCACCAGTAATGTTTTGCCGTGATTATGTTACTTCAAAGCCCTCCATGATCTTGCTCCCACATATCTCTCCGACCTCCTAACCCAATATCAGCCTGTCTGCTCCCTCCACTCGATGGACACCCGCCTGCTTCCATGTCCTTCCGACATGAAGGACACTATACAACATGGATGTGCAGTCAGGGTAGGCAGGGTAGACAGTGCCTACCTTATGAAAATAAAAACTTTAAATTGTAGATGATTATTTAATAGTTTATATTTTTACAATGCACATTTTACATCATGAAAATGATTTTTAGTAGAAACTACCAAAATTATTTAACTGCAATTTTATATGCCTACCTTAAAAGCAACAGAAAGGCAGCGAGACGCTGTGCCTTTTTTACCGATTGAGTTGAATGTATTTCCGATGCGCGTTCCTTTCTCATGTCTCAGAAACGGATGAAATAGGCACAAGCTGCCGCTGCCTTTCCTCTTTCTATCAATCGCAATCAGATCACATTGAAATGCCATCTCCGCGCATGCCTGTTTGCGGAAAAAATGACGGGGAAAAAGGCAGAGTCTGCTGCTGCCTTTGGGGGCGTGTTATAAATCCACGTCCCCAAAACTTCGTCTGGGCTGAGGAAAAGTGCCTACCCTGTCATTTTACCCACCGCACATCACTGCTATACAAGTGAAATTTGTTGTTGTAGGAATTAAGCCATGTGGTTTAATCATAGAGTGTACCTTCTTCTGAAGCCTTTGCGCACTTCTAGCTTAGCTCATAACAACATATGGGGTAAGAGCTCATCTGATTCACATTCATATCTCATGGTGCAGAATGCAATGCTCCTGAAAGCCCCTTCACCAGGCAGGATGGCCTGCTTTACCATTTTATTATTCTTCACTTCCCACTTATTCAGCAGCAGATTGCTGTCAGAATCACAATAGCGCAGTATTAAGTGCAGCTCTGTACAAAGTAGTATTCCCACTGGTGGGGCTCAGCACTTAGAAGGGCTTGACACTAGATTGAGCCCGAATATAAACAATATTGGGTGTCAATCTACATTATTTATTACAGCTACTTGATCTCGAAGCTGAAGCTGCCTTTTATTCTGGGAGAGAAAAAAATAATTTGTATTTTTATAGCATCGTGGTGTGTCAAAGGGTCTCAAAACATGTCACACGTAATTATTTTTGGAAGGCAAATGTAGTTGTTGCACATAGAAAGGCCGCTAAACAGCTATGACTTGAATAACCGATACGTTTGGAGGACAGTTGGTGAGAACAGCAAAATAAATCTTGTGATGATTCTCATGACTTTTAGCTCAGACAATATAACTCACACTCCACCCATACATCCACACCATTTCTCACGGCATATCATTAATTGATATCTTTCCAGGTTGTGAAATTAATGCACCTGTTTCACACTGTTCAATGTAGTCCTTGCTCTCATTAGCTCATTGATCCACAGCAAAAGTATTACTTCTCTCACTTATCTTTTTGCCTTTTCTGTTCCCTAAAGCCCTTCATATATTTCTCACTACTTTCTTTTTGTGATCATGGTAACTTTTTGTAGATCAATCCTGTAAACCCATCCTGTTTAATCGTGTCCCAAGTACTTGAATTTGGTTACAATAATAATAATGATTTCATTTGATGTAGCGCTTTAACTCCATCAATAATAAAATAATAATAACAATGATAATTATCATGTCTTTGAGATGTCTCAAAGTGCTTCACAGAATATCAATCAATCAATCAATCAATCAATCAATCAATCAATCAATCAATCAATCAATCAATCCTTACATTTATATAACGCCTTTCACGTTGAGAGGACGTCCCAAGGCACTGTACAGTTAGGTAGGGACAAGAGCAGTGGGGAGGGGTCGGGGCAGGATGAAGAAGAGTAGAAATATTGACTGTATATTTTTGGGCAAAATACTGTAAAATGAAATGTCTGCATATTTTGTGGATGAAACATGGCAGCCAATTGTGAACAGTAGTGTCCCATAAATAGTCGTAGGTTGAAATGACCAATTCATTATTATATCTTTTGAAGGAATTATTCCCCCCACAGAAAAGTGATCCGCTAACAATCGTGTTCCTACTTACAGAGGCGTATTGTTTATTTTGCTTTCATCGGTCCTTTTTCCGCAAAACATATTGATATTTTTCTGGTATTTCTTCTATTTGTTTGTCATCTTCTGTTTTCACACTCCAAGTTCTTTTGAGTAGTCCCATTTCGATTATATGTTGTAGTTCGAGCAGAATATCAGATTTTACTTTCACAGTGTAAAACTTTACATTCTATGATATGCCCTTGTACACCATTTCTATATCCAATACACCCGTCCGCTCTATCAATTTCTCCTTTATTGGAGGTCATTAGTTTGCCATCTCTCAACTTGGCTTCATTTGCTTCTCTCAACTTGGCTTCATTTGCCTCTCTCAACTGTACATACTCTTCCTCACCACACTGGCTTCAGCTCATGTATGCAATTTGCACCATATCAATTTCCTTTGTTCTGTGTGAGCCACAGCGATAACATCCACTCTTTGTTTTCTCTTTTTCTGTGTGCACTCTTGCTTTATGATTTATATTGAATCATTATTATAATCTTCTTCCTGTTGACACACTCTCAATACTTTAGCCCTGGCTATCCTCTTTACTTCACATTCCTCATCCAAGCTATTCCAGCTTTGCCTTCAAGTTAGTTCATCAATTTCTATAAACCTTTTCTGAATCTCTTTGATTGTCTTCCATGTGTGTTTTGGACATTTCTTCTATAATTATTATCTGTAAAAGCTGTTTGCGGTGGTAAAGTCTCCAGTTTCAGGAGCCGGTTATGTCATTTCTTTTCTTTTATTCATCGCTTACAATTTTGACCCTGACCATGAATTTCTTCAGGTTCCATAATTGCATGCTTTACTTAACGGTCGTAATACCACAAATTATTGGTAAAATGATTTTGTAGGCTCTTCCTTCCTTGTTTAAAAGTTATATAATTGATCACTCAATCCACGATTTTTCATGGGACACTGATGTGCGCAATTGCAGCATCTTTGTCCTGTACTTACAACTTTTGCTCCAAAGATGAAAGTGCTAATAATTGAGCAAAACTAACTAACTGCTTATTGCCTTCTGTACTTTACCACAAAATTTGCATGCCTGTTTTCAGTAACAATGGGGAAATTGAACAGTAAGCCTCCAGAATCATTACTTTATAATCATGGTTACTGGCGTAGAGGAGTTCTTCCTCATGTCTCTAGAGGCAGCAGTGTGAGTCATGACCAGATCAAGAACTCTGCGATTTGGTGCATTAATTGGCAGTTTGTTTATTATTCCCTTTCTCCAGAAAAACCCTTTGAAGCAAATCTTTTACAACCATTCAGTAATGTCTCACCTATGTCAGCAGCTTGAAGGAGAAAATGTGATCCAAACGCTGTGGAGAGTAAGAGGAAGGGAAGACAGGAGGAAGTGTACCATTCATAGAGCAAAGCATAAGAAAAAGATTGAGCGAAGTGGAATAAGTGAATTTTGATTTCAACATAGGATTCAGGGAAGAGCAGGAACCCGTCTGTCAAACATATTAGTGGAAAAAAGAGAAAAGTTCTAAAATGCAATCATCAAAGTGATTTTGATGGAATAGAGAAAGACTAGAAAAAATCGAGACTCAATCCTTGGATGGAATCCACAGGCAAAGAACTCTTTCCTCTAAGTCAGAATTTGGTGGTAAATAGCTGACATTTGAGTTTATAGTTTAGACTGATCCACCAGTGCACTACTGGGGAATACTGCATTGTAAGAAGTGTCATTCTTCTTAGATTGAAATGTTAAACTGGGGTCTGTTTCTCCAAATATCCTGGACAACAATCCTGCAGATAAAATTTTATCTTTACTTCATAGCTGTTTGTGGGACATTGTTGTGCAAAAGTAAACTACCACATTTGCCCGAAAATACAACCCTCAGCGCACAGTAAGTGTTTGGAAGCATTTTGAGACATTTTGACAATGTAGTAAGGGCGATATCCAATGCATGGACAGTAGAATCCACTTTAGCCAGATGGCAGTTAAGCCCGGACTCTGGGTAAATTGAACAATGCACCGAGCCCCAATTCATTCGTATTCTTACCTGTATAAATATGCCGGGTAATTTGGATAAAAATCAGATTAATCCGGACAAAATGCCATGCTTGTTGCTGGTGAGTTTAGTCACTTTCACCTTCTGTGTCTCGAGCGAATCTGGGATGGAGTTAAATTTGCAATTGATTGACAGTTGCCAACCATTCACAAGCAGACAAGGGCTGTCAATCAGTGGTGATGGGGCTGAGGCGGTGGGGTGGGGTGGGGGGGGGGGGGCGTGAAAGTGGGTAGGAATATGGAAGAAGTGAGGGAGGCAAAAGGAGGAGTCAAATCATGATTGATTGACAGCTGGAGTACCGCCACTATCTGGTCTCCTTCCCATCCAATGGTGTGGGGGGTAGGGGAGGGGTAGGGTGGGAGGAGGTGTCTCCACTGCTCCTCTATTGGGTGAGACGAGGTAGGAGAAATTCATTTAATCTCAGTCACCTCTTAAGATTAACTAAATGCTCAACCCCAGTGTGCCCATCTTAGGCGCCTTCCAATGTATTGTGCAGGTATTTTCTATGATTCCATTGCCCTGCTCTGTCCTCATCATGCCTGTGATAGTGATGTCATCACCCCCCACCCACCCACCCCACCTCCGTAGAGCAATTTACTATAACTCTCTATTTCTCTCCGCTCTTCCTTCTTCCCCCATTTGTATCCTCATTCTTCAGGCATAGACTCATAGACCGTATGAGACACTGCTCTCAGTGGGAGGGTGCATTGAAAGTTCCACTCCATTTATTCTTCAACATTTATTGTTTTTTCATAAGGTTATGGCACAGCCTCTGAGTGCAGGATGCCACTTTATGAATTAAACTGTAGAGACAAGAGATTGCATATGCCTTTGTGCATAGACAGAGCGAGATGGGTCTGCTTGAGCCAAAGAACACTAGCCAGGCGCCTCTCAGCAACAAATGCTAACTCCCAAGATAAATGTGAGCTGCCCAACATGCCAGTGCCAAATCCGTACGATCTGTGACAACTTTATCTTTGTGATCCAAAGCAGCATTCCAAGCTTTCAAACAGAGGTAAGGTAAGGTTTCCAATGGGATATGAGGACAGCTCCTATCTGAAGCGACTTGTTCACCAATCCATTACTGGCTGGTGAACCTTGTCACCGTGGCTGGAGCACTCGCCTTGCAAGCGAGAGGCCTGGGTTTGATTGCAGGTCCGGGCGAAACCTTGAGCAAGTTTCCTTACTCCACAGGCCGGATAACAATCCCTCAAGAAAAAAAACAATAATTTGGTCACTCAATCCATGACTGTTGGCTGCCGCGTTTCGGCCACAGATATACAATGAATTCATTTTACAACATGTTCTGTAAATCACTTTGAGACATCCCTGGCCCCATTTCTGCGACTGTTTGTGGGTTCACTGCTGTGTGCAATTTGGCAACCGTGTTTCGCCCACAAGTCGGCTTTCCCGCTCTCCTTCACCCCCTCCCCTTGACATCTTTTCCCCCTCATTTCCCTTAATCCCACTTCCATGACTGGTTGTGGGACACTGCGATTCGCAATTTGGCTGCCGCGTTTCGCCCACAAATATACAGTCAATTTTCCTACTCTTCTTTGTCCTGCCCCGACCCCTCCCACCCTGCTCTTGTCCCTACCTAACTGTACTTGTCAGCCTGGAACTTGAGTTTAAGCCTCAACGTGGAATGTGAACTCACAAGCCGCTGATCCAGAAGTTATAGTGCTACCAAACGAGCCAAGTTAACAGAGAAAGAGCAGGAGATTGCTGAGTGCAAATTGGCTTCTTTGTTTGCTGCACAGTCACAATGAAACTACAATACTGTATCTTAATTCATGTTGACAATAGAAATGTCAAGTTGATTCCTGTGGTTTAATGAGCACTCGCAAGCGAGAGAATCTGAGACATTCCAGGCAGAACGAAGTGTTAAGCGAGTGTCCTTATTCCACATGCACAGCAATATATTGGAATCCAGTTTGGTGGATCGCTTTTCTGGGGGTAATAATCCCATCAAAATATATGTTAAATATAATAGAAATGGTAATTTGGTCACTTAATCCATGGCTGCTTGTGGGACCTTGCTGTGGTCAATCGGCTGCTGCATTTCATCCACAAATTATACAATCAATTCACTTTACAGTATATTCTGTGAAGCATTTTGAGGTGTCCCGAAGACATGTTAAGCACTATATCAAACACAAGGATCATTATTAGACGTAGAATCCTGACACTTCTCTCCTATTCATTCCCTGACCAAGAGAATTCTTGGACTCATCAACAGGATCCGTGGATCCTCTGCACAAGACCTGACTATAATATAAAATAATCTCTCCCAAGTTTTATGTGTTGAATTCTCATTGGAGAACTATAAAATGTGTGGTTAGAACATTCAGGGAGCTCTTTCTGGTATTGGTTTTGAAGTGAGCAGATTATTATACTGCAGTTGCGATTTGGAATACAGAAGCTTAAAGTTCTACCTAGTGTTAGCTCTTAAGATCGTTTGATCTTCACTTTATTGTGAAGAATAGCGATTCTTAAACTTAACCTTAATTTAGAATGTTTAAGAACCACACAAACTTGGCTTACAAATAAAATCCCAATTTCAGAAGTCATGTTCAACTCTAAGGCAAAAGGGTCTTGCAGGCGAACACTAAGTGGTGGTTCAGTCATCAGAAGTGTACGGTAACCCTATAATTGCATCCTTAGAGTGGAGCGTCATGGTACATTTCTGCTCTGTATTGTATTTAATGATCCGATCGTGAAGCGCAGACATAGAGAGGGAACCGCAATCCCACAAAGCATTTGAAGTTATATCAGCATAAATGAGGAAAAATATTGTGCTCGATGATTAAAGGGCCGGAAACACTGAGCTATTTAGGAGGTGTTTAAGCAAACAAGTGCCACAAAGGAATACAAGAACAGGATATATATTAAATATTTATTCAACTACCTTTTGTAAATGAATGAAAGGGAAATGATTAAAAACAGATATCAGCGGATGGAGAGACAAAAGCAGTATTCAGAATAATGCCTTGTCATTTAAGTAATACAACTGTGAATCTGTACATTAGACCAAGTGCGAATGTTTTGGCGATAAAACAAAAACATTAATATTGTAACTGGGAGTATGATTTTGAATCTTTGGTGTTGCTTTTGGCAATTCTTCTATATTGAGCTGTTGTTTTTGGCTGTGGGGTTTCCATGGGCTTGACTTTAAAAAGAATGCTAAGTGCTTTGGAGTGGCATTGATTTCTTTCATTAGCTCTGGGAAAATCAATGCATCGTACAATTATCTGGGAGTTTGTGTGAAAGCATGAATTTCAAACAATATGCTGGCATTGAAGTCAAAGTGTTGGATTTGTCTGGCGGCTTGACACCCAGACATTACCTGGAAGAACCTCTGCACTGGAAGAGAGGCTTACTGCGTTACTGCGAGTGCTTACCAGCTGTGTTCACTTCGCTTAAGGGGAAAAGAATACGATCAATGCTGGTCCAGCCTGTGTGCATTACAGTTTGAGTCAGCTCTGTGCTTCACTGGACCTATTGTCCTTGAGGTTCTTTCTCTCTTACTCGTTACTACTCTTTAATGTAGTTTACGTTGGTAGGTAACAGATAATAATAATAATAATCCTTGCATTTGATATAACGCCCTATCACGTCTTCCCAGAATTTATAGTGAATTTACTGTATATTTTGTGGGGCAAAATGCAGCAGTCAACCAATTGCACACATCAATGCTCACAAACAGTCATGAGTTGAACTGACCAATTTATTGTTTTTTTAAGAAATTATTATCCCCGGAAAAGTGATCCAACCACTGCCAGGAAAACAAAGGCATGTGGTTTACGGACACTTGCCCAATATTTCGTGCCCCCGGGAATCAAACCCAGGTCTTTCACTTGCAAGGCGAGTGCTCTCACCACTGAGCTACAGGACTTTTGCAGTCGGATTTGTATAGTGCCTTTCATGTCGGGTAGATGTCCCAAGGAGCTGGACAATCAGTGTTTCAGACCTGGGCTGTGGATTGGGTTCAGGGAGGGTGGATGGCAAAGAGGGGAAGGAGGGTGTTTGAAGACGAGAGTCACGGTCAAAGAGTCGTGCTTGAGATGGGTTCTTGAAGGAGACAAGAGGCGAGGCGGAGGGACTGCGGGAAGGAATTCCATAGGCTGGGAGCAAAGAGGCTGAAGGCTCGCCTGCCAATGGTGGAGCGGGTGAGGTGGGGGACCTGGAGACCATGGACTGCAGAGTTCTGAACTGATGTGAAAGGTTGGAACTGGAGCTTAACTGGTTGACCTGGTCTATTCTCAAAAGGGGAATATAAAAGTCTGTGAGGAAATGGCAGGAAAATTGAATTAAATAAATGTTTCTTTCGATGGGGTATGGTGGGCTGAAGGTTGTCTTTCTATGCTGTGAGCTGTGGTTTGTGCTGGAGCTCTTCTGATTTGTTATTCAGCATCAAAACAAAACAATTTTATAATTGGAAATCATAGTGCTCTTTGCTATTCTCAGGTTGCAAAGGATTTTACAATCTTTTACCAGATTTTAGGGGCCTTGTCTCAGCTAATAAATGTCAAGAAAGTGAACCATTGTCCTCATTAATGATAATAATAATCCTTCAATTGATATAGCGCTTTTCACGTCTTCTAGATGTCTCAAAGCGCTTCACAGAATATACTGTAAAGTTAATTGACTGTATATATGTGGGCAAACCCTGGAAACCCACAAGCCACTTGTTTACCTTGTACACCCATCAGTACTACTTACCACTACTTAGAAATACTGTTAAAATGGGGACTAAACCAGTTATTTGTACTTGCACAGGAAGAGAGGAGTGTAGCATTGGACAAAATGAATTGTGGCAGTGCAGGCTTGAGCCAAATGCAGAGGCGTTTTTAAGACTTCAAACTACTTGGTCAATTTTCTTAGGGGGCCCATCACTGATGCTAAGTTTAATCAGTGCACGCGCATCCGCAATTTTATTTTATGCAAAAATGAACTTTCAGCCGGTGCGATGCCTCTTTAGGCGGACCGCCTGCTCCACCAGGCTGGGGAGAGCTCTGGTTTAGCTGGGCTGGGCTGGGTTGGGGACAGGTCAGCTTTAGCTGGGCTGGGCTGGGGAGAGCTCTGGTTTGCACTATACAGGTATTTAATAAAAGACAAGAGCACAGCACACTCAAACCTCCCATTTCGATGATTTTCTGCATTACTTTGGGGGCCGCAATATGAGGGGCCCGTCGGTGCATTGCACTGATTACACCGACGTTAACAACGCCTCTGGCCAAATGACCTAAATATCCTACTGCTCTATGAGTGTAACAATGTAAGGATAGTCCCATTTCCTGCCTACCTTCAGCGCTTGCAACAGTAATCTATTGTTAATACAATGGACCCCATTGTGGAGTCTAACCCCAAGTCAGGACTTTGAATAAAGTGTAGGCTGACACTCCAGTGCAGTGCTGACAATTGCATTGTTCCATTGCAGAGATGCTGTCCTTTGAGTGAGATATTAAATCTAGGTCACAAGTGCCTGTTCAGGCTGAAGTTAAAGATATCATGGTAATAATACTTGCATTTTGATATAACCCCTTATTATGTCTTTGAAACGTCTCAAAGCGCTTCACGGAATATACTGTAAAGTGAATTGACTGTACATTTTATGGGCGAAATGCAACAGCTAATTGCACACAGCGGTGTCCCACAAACAGTCCTGCCTGGATTTAAGTGTTACTCTTCAATGAATGAGAACAGAATTTCTCCTGGTTTCCTGGCAAAATTTTATTATTATCATTATCATTATTTATTATGACAACCCGACAGATAATAATTGATCATTCACCTCCTGTCTGTTTGTGGGTCATTGCTATAAACAAATGGGCTGCTACATTCTTCTACAAAATGCATAATCATTACACTTTACAGTACATCCTGTGAGGTGCTTTCAAATATCCTCCCAATGTGAAAGGTGCTATAACAAATGCAAGAAATAACATTAATATTATTGCAATTTATTACCTATACCCAAGAAGAGAGTGGGTTCCCTCCTCTCCTGGGACAGTTTTTACTGCTGACAGTAACATGCTGCCAGACACATCTCACTTTAGATATGGGTTAACTGCATTCATTATTCATAGCCTTCCATTGCATCTCCCCACCACCGCTCCTCCCACTTCAGTTTTAATTTCATTTTCGTCATTTTTTAAGGATATTCGCAGCAGTTTGCCTACCCAACATTCTATGTTATTACATGTAAGTTTGTTGTTTGATTATAATTAACTTCTGTCCATCAATTCTTTAATTCATTCATTTTTTCATTTTGTCATGATGTTATTCATTTAGATTCCTCCCGCCTTGTGGCTCAGATGGATGTAAACTTCTCTATTTTAAACAAACACTGAGTTTGTCGCCCAGTTTACATTCCCTTGGTGGAGGGTAGGGAGGGTGGCTGAAGGCCCAGTCGAAGAGGAGGGTCTTTAGACGTGCCTTGAAGGAGGCAAAGGGGGGAGTTAGGCGAAGGGACTGTGCAATGGAGTTCCAAAGGATAGGGTACATTTCAATAAGCGTTGGCTGCATCTCGAACACTCCACTTAAGTAGTGATGTTTTGGGTGTGAGCTTGTCCAGTGAGTGTTCGTTGTATAATCATGGTGGGGGTGAGAGACGGATCCCAGCCAAAGTTGATCCTGTCCTCAGGACACCGACATGTGACTTTCTACCAGCAGATCACATGATAGCAATTAGGAATGGGAGCCTCGGCTGATGTTCTTTTTTGTTTTTCTGATGTTTCGGCGCCTTGGGACATCATCATGGCTGGTGCTATCTTTAGGCAAACTAGGCAGTCGCCTTGGGCGCCAAAATCTGGGGGGCGCCAGCCCTGGTTACAGAGCATGTACGGTTTGCCACGGCGGCAAAAATTACTGCTGTCGTCTGCTGGCGTATAATGGCGGAGGCGTGGGAGTTAGCAGTAAGTTAAACAAGCAATACACACACACACACCGTTTTAAGCGCACTACATACACACATGCGGGATGGTGTGATTTTAAACAGACTACACAAATATAAACTCAGTGAACAAGCAGTGAACAGCAGTAAGTATATTAACATCAGCTTATCAAAAGTTACTAGGGTGCGCACATCTGAAGGCTCGCCCAGGGCACCAAATAACCTTGTGCCATTCCTGGACATCCTCCTGACGTGAAAGGTGCTACACAAGTGTAATTTTGTTGTTGTTGTTTTCTCCTCTAAGCTCAGCGGTGTTGAGATCAATTGTAGCATTAATTGCCGGGACCTTCCACGTTGTCTGGTTAAGAAGGAACTTTCTTTAATATAGAAATAGAACCCAACAACTATGTACACAGAAATGTTTTATAAGCAGCTGTAAGGTGAATGACAAATTTATTTGGAGGGTTGTTGGGTCATCTGCCTAGCTAGCATGGATAAATGTGAAGGAATGAATTTTGGGAGGAAGAATGAGGAGAGGCAATATAAGCCAGATGGTAGAATCTTAAAGGGGTAGAATCTTCCACTGGCGGGGGTCAGTAACTTAAGGACCCCGATTTAAAATGGTGGTTAAAAGAAACATGAGGGGAGCTGAGGAGAAATTGTTTCTTGTAGCGAGTTGTTTCTGGTCTGGAACACATTGGCTGAAAGGGTGGGGTGGGTGGGGGAGCAATTTGATAACGAGAGATTTTCAGACACTCTTTTAAGAGAGAAGTAGACAGCTATTTGGGGAGGACAAGTTTGCAGGGCTATGGGGAGAGAGCTGGGGAGTGGAATTGATTCGGACAGCTCTTTTCAAAGGCCCAGCAGAGACACGATGGACTGAATGGCCTTCTGCGCTGAATAATTCTATGACTCCATGATTTAAGATTACCTGAAGAACAGGTAGAGGTTTAACGTTTCCTCTGAAGAATGGCAGCTCTTACATTGCAGGTTAGAGTCTGGTGCCCTGGTGTGTATGCTGAGACTACTCTGCAGTGGAGAGTCAGCCTGGACTGTGAGCTCATCTTCCTTATGGCATCCGACCCTTGGGCACCTGAGCAAGACTGATACATTACCACACTGTTCAGAAGTGTTTGAGGCATTAGGGGAAGCCACTATTCCCTGTCTATTGTGAAGACCTAAGAGCTTTTCCTGTGTCTCGTCAAGACTACACAATATCCACAAGTAAATAGTACGTGTCAAGTAGCAGTCGGATTCTGGCGTGGTGCAGAGAAGCTGAGGTTGTGGGACCCATTTGCCTGGCTCATTCCCAGTCAGGACACAATGGCCTCTTATGTGAGTCTATGAACTTTGAAGAGTTAGAGATTGGGCGACAGGACATTGCAGGTATACAGGAATGCCTGGGTGGCGGGGAGGGTTAAAAGTAAAGTCGTAATGACCAGACTGTGTAGTAGTCTGCCCCTGCTTTTGTCTGCCTTGAACAGGTGTGATTAGGGAATGCTAAAAGCATTCTTGTTCCTTTTCTTGTCGTTGAGAGGCTTTCAACTCTTAAAAGATGAAAGAAATGGGTGTTTTTTTTCCCAGTTGGGAGATTTGCAGACCCCTACTTGGTTAAGGACATGTCCTTTCATTCTTGCTTCAATTGCACCAGAGACCAAAGGTACAACACAATGGGAGCTGTGATCACCTGACCAGCACCACAATAGTCTCCACCTATTAGCTGAAAATTAATACTCACGGTATTATTTTTCCCGAACTCTCTCCGGTCCCACTCGAAACTAAATTGGAACTGTGAAATCCTGCTGCAATAGACCCTGGACTTCACAGTAACGTTTACTATGGAGAAGAAAAGCTCCCACATTATTAATCCTTTATAATCCACAACACCTCCACCCTCCTCCTCCTCCCCTGATCTCAAAAGAACATACATCAAAAACAATCCTTTGGGACAGACGGAGTGTATGGGAAAGAACATCTGTACAGCTACAGTATCGCGTTTGTCTAATAATTTTGCTTCTGATGCATCTCAAAATGTTGCTTTGCTCAGCAAGATCAAGAAAGACGCTTTCTAATTCAGAATCTTAGATTAATCACTGTACGTATAATTATGGTTAATTTGATATGTTGGTTGGCTGTTTGTGTTTTGTGGTATAAATCCGATTATTAATCCAATATTAAAATGTAAGGGAACCTGATCATACAAGGGAACTGAAGTAACCTCAGCTCAGACCTGGATTTAAACTATGAGTTTCTGATACCTGAAATTCCACATTGTCTTACATTTTAAGACTATTTTGTCTTCAAACTTAAGATAAATTACATAAATTTAAACTATAATAATGCTCTTTTTATGTAGTACATTTATTTGTGCGAGCCAAATGTTATTCTGCTTTGTTAACGTCAGAACTAAGATGGTTTGCCTAATTAGAAGATTAGCTATAGTGTTACATCTTCTTCTGAAGAATATTAAAATTTAAAAATAAAGAAGGGGCAGTAGATACTGTATTTGGAATAGAATTAAGCATTCAAAGATGGAGGACAGAAAGCAAAGGGTAAGAAGGCTTATATAAAAAAAATCACAGTGCATAAATGTTTAAGGGGTGACCTGATTGAAATCTTCAAGATGAACAGTGATAATTGGTCCCTGCCGATCAGTAAGTCAGTCACAAGAGGGCACAAATTTTAGATAATCACAAACAAAATGTACGTAATGTAATGTACAAACTATCACTAGAGCAGAATCCATTCAGTATTTTTAAAGGAAATAAATAGATCCTTGAGAATGATTATTAAATGGTGTGGGGAATGAATGGTGGAAAATCAGATGGCTCATTTGGAGGCCAATACTCATGCAGATTTGATGAGCTTATTAGCCAATTTCCATTTTGTAATCTATGATTGAGAAGGGGTGCTGAGAAATGGGTGAACGGCTCTCTACTCATGCTCATCTGTCTTCAAGGAGAGTAAGGTCCCAGTGCAGGTCAAGATTGTAGCATACAAGACCTGCATGTAAACAATCCTCGTTTATTGATCTGAGCTCCTGGGGATGTAATGGAGAGGCTTCCTCCGATCCATCTGCAAAGCCCAGGATCAAGCAGTGAGGTGGATTTGTGGCAAACATAGGAACGGACTACAGGGAGGAAGGGCTGTGGCCTACACTGATCTATTACTAAGCACTTGTCGAACAACCAAGTCGTAATTATCTTCTGGGGAGTAAGCGGGGTCTCCTTGAAGCAGAACTGGCGCCTCTGTAAAGAAATTCGAAAAGAAAAAAGTTTGTCTTGTACTAGTCTGCTTTGGGATAAACTGGATCTAATATTGGGCCTCACCGTTTTTATTTTAAAACCTCTACAACTTTTCTTGGCATTTTTGATAGCTTCATCTCTCAATACAGACCTCAAAACATTACATGCAGTATTAACAGTGTGATGCAATTTGGCTAGAATCCATCCCTGCAACTTGTAAATAAATCAATTAGTCTGTTTTTTTACATGTAAAAGTCATTCTTATTTCAGATTAGTCAAGTTATGGACTAAATCTGTGATCTGTTTACTTGGATTAAAATTGGGCAAGTTTCCTTACTCCACATACCTAATACTCATTCACCCCCCCAAAAACTATAATAAATTGGTTATTTTGAATCCTTGACTAGTGTGGGACTCTGCTGTGCACAATTGGCTGCGCATTTCTCCCACAAATATACCATCAATTCACTTTACAGTATATTCTGTGAAGTGCTTGGAGACGTGAAAAGCACTATATCAAATGCAAGGATTATTATTATTTCTTCCAATTTCCTGGGCAATCTATTGAGTCAGCCCCCCTGTGCGGTCTCTGCAGTCCGGTTCCTGTGTCAGGAGGGTCCACAATGCTCTAGGGCAGTGCTATTGATAGCACAGCCGGCCTGATTCATCGCAGGACCCGGAGGAGCAGACCAGTCTACCCTCTGACCCAGAGGCGAGAATGCAACCAATTGAGCCAGATCAAACCATACCATAATGCTCGCAATTTAGAGAGCTGGAAACACCAGAATCATGACCATTCTAGCAAATTTCTAACTGATCTAACTGATAGTGCGTGAAAGAGCATCCTCGGGAATCGCTCTATTTACAGCCGGTCTTGGTGTCTAAGGACCTCTTCAGCAGAAAGCCAACCACTGTGGTAATAGGCTGACTTCCTGAGATCTCCTGGGGGGTGGGGGGGGGTGGTGGTGGGGGGGGGTCACGTCAAGCTGAGTGTAAAGGTCAATCCAATATTACTGAGTGTGTGTGTGTGGAGGGGGTGGAGTTATTGTGTGGGTAATGTTCAATAAAAGGAATCAAAGCAGTACAATCAGTTGTAAAAATCATGTTTGTTTTTCTGGGATAAGGAGAAGTAATTGACCAAAGAGCAGCCCTGATAGTGATGTGGATAGAGCTGAAGCTTTCATATTCGGTGATCACTGCTTTGAATCTTGGTCCAATCTTGAGTTTCCTGGACTCGGCCAGGTTCGGCTAAATTGCCCCTGGCCCTCTAGTCAGCCATTGTTCTTGTTCCTGGCTGTTTCAACCCACCCTATTTTTGTTGTGCGTGTATGTGTATGAATGTGTGTGGCAGATGAGTGAGTGTAGGTTCCTTCACCTTGCTCCAACACCTTTAGCAATAGCTGATGAGGTCCTGACACTCACTGACTGGCTCACACACAGGGGTGACTGAAAAGACGTGAAAAGCACTGTATCAAATACAAGGATTATTATTATTTCTTCCAACTTGCTGGGCGATTTATTGAGCGAGCACTCTCTGCATTCCGGTTCTTGAGTCAGGAGGGTCCACAAAGCTCCAGTGCTATTGACAGCACAGACGGCCTGATTCAGCATATTGGGGGGTTACTGAAGGGCAACCAGGAGCTCGCAAGCCAAAGCCCTAATGGGTTGGTGGTCATTACTGGACAAGCATCAGGAAGCTTGCCAATGTTCACCACTGCGTGGTGTTACCTGGTTATACTCCAACAGTTCCACAATACACATGCTGGGATCTCGAAGGTTTGGCTCTTGCAGACCTTCAGCGAGGTTTAGGGAATAACAACAACCAATTTGTGTTTAAATAGCACCCTTCATGGCGGGCGGTGTCTCAGAGTGCTTGAAGTAGATAGATCCCCCCCGGGAGAGGATGTGCACTGCAAATCAGACAAATGAAAACCGTATATATTTATGGAATTAATAATAATAATAATCCTTGTATTTGATATAGCACTTTTCACATCTTATCAACGTCTCAAAGTGCATCTCACTGTGAAGTGAATTGACTGTATATTTGCGGGCGAAATTCTCAGTTTGCTGTGGCTACTCTTAATCACAGTGATGGGTTCCTGCAGGAGCCTGACCAGCTGACCAAAACAATACATATTGAGTTGCCTCCAGAAATCGGCTTGTACCAGGAGGCAGTGATAAGCAACATTACGGTGGAACATTGATTATCTACACATGTTCATCAAAGCTGAAACCTGGACGTCAAATTGGACAATGATGTCAGTGAAGTTAATTGTGCACATGTAATCAGATTTGCAATTTAACTAAGCAGGCACAAGATGGAATGATCTGATGTAAGTAACAACAACAACAACCTGCACATATATAGCGCCTTCCACACCAGGTGATATCTCAGGGCGATTAATAGTGGCGGAGCCTGACTCTGAGCCCGGCAGTGGGGGCGGTTGGAGAGACATGGCCATAAGCATGGTCAAAGAGAAGGGTTTTAAGGCAGGAGTTGAAAAGGGGAGAGAGGGGACAAGGCAGAGGGATTGAGGGAGAGTGTTCCAGAATTTGAGGACACGATGGTTGAAAGCGCGATCTCCAATGGTGGGGTGGAGGATGTGAGGGACAATCAGGAGGCCAGTGATGGTTGAGTGGAGGCGCCGGGTGGTGGTTTGGGGATTGAGGAGCTCCAAAAGGTAGGGAAGTACCAAGGAGGGAGTGAATTTGAACACAAATCCGTTCAGTGATAGGAAGCCGGTGGAGCCTGAGCTAGAACTGGTGAGATGTGGGTGCGGAGTTTGGTTCGAGTCAATATGTGGATAGCTGAGTCCTGAATCAGCTGAACTGGGGAGACTGGCGAGGAGCATGTTGGAGTAATCTAAGCAGTAGGTGATGAATGCAGGTATGGGTGCCATTGGGGTACGTTATGGTTGGAAGTAGGCAATGTGGTGGAGGTGAAAGGAAGTGGTCCTTCTTTCAATCAATCAAAATGTCTTTATGGTGTGAGAGTTTCTCAGAAACACATATAGGTAGAGAGAGCCACATACATCTACACGCTGATACGGAGAGAAGCAATGTATCTAATATCTTCACGGTTTTAATGTCTCCAATGGGGCCGGGCTTGATTGGGACAGGTATCAGCCTCTGTATAGGTATCTCCCCACAATCGCGGGGAGGGTTAAGGTGAGAGAAAGAGAGAAGGGGGCTGGGGGAGGTGGGGGGGTGGGGGGGCAGGGAAGAGAAGGTGAAATAGAGAGAAGGTGAGTCAGAGAGAGATACACTTACACACAGAGAGAGAGGATGCAGATCCTGGCAGCCAATGCTCCCAAACTTACTAGGTGGGCTGTGGAGAAGTGACAATTAATTCATGTTACAGGTATAGGGGGAGTAAGTAGATCCACAAATGCAGCTGGACAACGAGGGGTAGTAAAGATGCTGATAGGCGAGAAACGCGGATGAATACACACCAATACGTGGATGAATGCAGTCCCTTGTTTGGAAGAATGAAATTTGAAAATTTAAACCCACGGATTTAAATCGCTGATACGCAAAACACATTGCTGCGGTTTGCGAGAGTTGTCGCATTTAGCAAACCGTGGATGCATGAGTTTCGTGGTTGACAAGGCCACGGTTGGGGCAGGACACCTGTACTGTTCTCTGCTCTTGCCCTCGCTCCTCTGTCCTATAGGGGGCTTCAACAGTTCAACCATTCTCGTTGTGACCGGGTCACGTCTAACACATTAGCCTATCTTTTTCTCCTTCAGAAACTTATTGAACTACAGTGAACATTACAACACTTTCTGTTTTTTTTATTTCACTCATTAAGGATATTTACTTGAAAAGATAAAGTGTTTTCAACTACAAAAAGCCTTGATTTTAATTGGGGATTAGTAAATAGGGAAGGCTTGATTGCTCAATTAGAACCAGATGTTGAAATCACTGTTGCCTGATAGCACACTGTAAATGTGCTGAAGCTTTCACTGAAGTTTGTAGAGCAAGCTACACTTGTGTTGCTATTGAGAGGGGTGATGTTTGCATTTTTTTACACTATGTCAGCATCAGACTATTCTCACATCAGGTATGGTTTAGAAGTATCAGCTCATGCTGCACTGATGTGATATTCTTTCAGGATGCAACCGAGTGTGAACGCCAAGCGAAAATAATTTATTTGGATTTAGAAAGATAATATTCCATATGTGCAGCTGTGTTTTTTCAAACAAAGTTTCAGGCTCTTGGAATTAATGGAAGAGTTATTGAATATATATTTGAATATTGCAATATTAGAAATACAGTTATACAAAATCGAACCATCTGAAGGACCTCATATGTAACGTTGAACCATCTAAAGTAAGTCATATTAACCACTGCAGTTGTTACAGCACCTTATCACATTGTTAAGATGTCTCAAAGCGCTTCACGGGTTACACTATAAAGTGGATTGATTGTATTGTTTGGGCGAACTGCAGCAGCCATTTTGTCCCACAGATGGCCATGAAGAGAGTGACCAATTTGATAATTTACGCTCATGATGTTATGTTTTATTATTTTAATATTTTCTGATTTCTGATTTTATAGGGTGCGCACACTGTCAGCTGCGTTTTGCCCATCGGGAGAAACTCCCTTCTCTTTTCGTACAGTGCCATTGGATCTTTAACTTCCACCGAACCGGCAGACAAGACTTTGTTTTAATATCTCATTCGAAGAACAGCACCTCCAACAATCCAACATACCCCCAGCACCGGTTTGGAGGGTCAGCTTAGTCTATGTGATTCCAAGTCCTGGCATGGGCCTTAAACTCACAACTTTCTGACCTAGGTGAGTGCTACCACTGAGCCAGGTTCACACATTAAATTTGCAAGGAAATGTTGCAACCAATTTATACAAAGTAAAATCCCACAAACAGCTATAAGGAGAATGAGTGATAATTTATCAGGAGGATAGTTAGCAAGGAACCAAGAGAAACACTTCTCTTTTTGAATCGCTCCAATGTATTTCTGTTTGAGACATGAAGCCAAACTCCATTTCCCTGTTCAGGCAGAGGTTATAGATTCATTAGTTGATGTTTGTTCTTGTGCCTTGGCCAACAATTTTCCGAATGAATTGATTAGCCATTTATTGCTGTGGGATGTAATATGTGCAAATTGACTGCTACATTTGCCTACAGAAACATAATCAATACACTTGACAGAAATTACCTTTGAAGCACTTTAAGCTTTTATACATTACAGCCATTGTACCAATTGTGAGGACTACTGTATGTTATTATATCTGTAACATTCACCTGAGCAGGAAGTTCAGGCCTTGATTGAATGTCTCATCCCAAAGGATGTCACTTCCAATAACACATTGGAGTGTCATACTGGATTGTGATCTTGTTTTGAGGCTGCTGACAAGACAGAGCTATCCAATTATCCAGGCTTGTACCTAACTGACATCTACTGGTCACATGAAGCAATTTTCCAGGTGACAAATTCAATGGAGATTGATGCCATTTAAAGAGATAAGGACCACTTAAGCACTGCTGTGCACAATTGGCTCCAGTCTTTCACCCACAAAATATACAGTCAATTCACTTTACAGTATATTTGGTGAAGTGCTTTGCAATGTCTCGAAGATGTAATTAGGTGCTATATAAAAATACAAGGATTATTATTAAGCGGCAACTTGGGCCTGGATTGCTGATGACAAAATACTTTTGTTTGGGGCTGCAGACATCAAGAACAAAAGAATGTCTGACTTTGGTCACTTGGCTAACCATCAATAATCAGCAAATCAGACTATGCTACAGGAGTATTTATCATCCCAGTCTGTTACATCCCATTCCGGACACTTATTCAGCTTGTTTGATTTACTTTCCCCCTACAAGCCCACCCGGACCCTCCGTTCAACAGGACTTGGCCTGCTCCAAGCCCCCCGTCCGAACCGCCCCACCATCAGAGGCCGGGCCTTCAGTTTCTCCGCTCCCACCTTATGGAATGCCATCCCTCAATCCCTCCGTTTCGTTTCTTCCCTTTTCTCTTTCAAGGCCGGTTTGAAGACTTTCCTCTTCGATCGTGCCTTTTGTTCCACCCCGAACTCTTCTACCTCCCCTTCGTGTTTCACCCCTTCCCAAACACTCCCCTCTCAGCTCGGGTCATATGCCTCCTGTGCAGTGCCTTGGGACGTCCTCCCGACGTGAAAGGCGCTCTATAAATGTAATTTGTTGTTGTTGTTTCCATAGGTCTTCATTGAAACATCAGCCATGTTTTCCACTCCAGTTACATTAATGACTCCAGGAGACATAGATCTTCAACTTTGAGACGTATTCATTTTGAAGCAGAATATCTTGTTCTGGAGAAATGTTGTGTAGTTCTGAGGGTCTCCATGTCTAAGAAAGACATGGAGGAAATATAAACAAAGAATGGAATATCTGATTCACTATTGTAGTACTATTATTGAATCTCACTCAGAACTGCCATTATTTCAACCCCAGCATTGAATCTAACATCATTATAATTGTTATTTCTTAGTTTAACAAGTTATTTTCTGGCATGAACAGGGTTAACAGCATGTTCTCTACACAAATCAACAAAACATTTTGGATGACTTTGAAAGGATTCATTTGGGCACAAGTGACATAAGCTGTTTAAGAATTGGCCACGTTACCAAAGCATATCACTAGCATGAGTCTTTGTGTCAATATGGGGAGAAAGAACAGGTAGGATGCTGCAACTAGAGATTGGGAAGAAATATGAGTTGCTATTTTGGAGATACATTGACCACAAGTAATGTTGATAAAGATAAAAGAGGCAAGAGAGGTTATGATGTAGAGAGGATTGAGGTAAGGAAAACATCACATAATAATAATAATGATAATACTTGCATTTGGTGAAGTGCCTTTCACACGGGAAGGACATCCCAAAGTATTTCACATGATATACTTAAAGTGGAGCTTTTGTGGTCAAATGTGGCTGCCAATTTGCGAGCAGCAATGTCCCACAAACGGCCAGAGTGACCAATTTTATGTAGCGGATTGTTGGCCAAGACACCCGGGGAAACTCCCTTTTGTTTTTGAATAGTTCCACGGGATCTTTAACGCCCATCTGAACAGGCAGACAAGGCCTCAGTTTAACGTCTTATACAAATATGATAAGCATTGTCTGTGTCAAAAGAGATTCCCAGGTGTGGGAGCAGAACTCAAGTCTTGGGACAAGCTTTTCATTACATTAGAACATTTGAACCATTATACCAGAATTATCTTGGTCCCACATACCCCAGTGTGAGTATTGTCGCCACTTCTGCTCTGTACTGTTATATAGGCTGCAAGTTCATGCTGTGAACATGTTCCCGGTAGTTTCTATTTCCTTTGTTTGCTAAGTTAGTTCAACTTTGAGAATTTCTTGCTACCTTTTTTCTCCTACCGTGCTTGATGACTGAATGCATAGAAGAAGTTGCTTGGTGGGAGGTAGCAGGGCGGCAAGACAAAAGGCATTTCTTAAAAAAGGGGAGGGAAACAAGGTCAGAAATTCGACACATTGGCTTTCCCAATTCACTCAGCTTTGTCAAACCTTCCTCAGACTTGCAAAATCTTCAAAAGCGAGCAAATAATCTATTAAAGCCTGTCTTATTTCCCCATCAACTGGGTTGGGGCCTTGCTTTGTTGCGCTCCCAGGCAGCCTATAATTTGAGAACAAAAGGACAATTTCACACTAGTTTCTGACTTCCCATTTTCAGATCCCGATGTTAAATTGTCCGTGGTGGCCGGATGATTAAAGCAAAAGGAAACAATGACAGAGCTGTGTTAGAAGTTAATGTAAATGCAGGTTTGCAGAGCCCAGAGTGCATGTTTACGGTGTAACATTATTGCTTTGAGGAACACGGAGCTTTTATCAATTTAGGCTTGGTGGGCCACACCAGTTTTCAAGCACAACGAGGCCTGATGTGAAAAGGGAGTGTGAATGGATTTCCTAAGCACCTGGCCTTGCCACACAGTTAGTCACATAATGTTCCAATGCACTACATTAACCCCTTCTCTCTGTACACTGTTGTGGCTCCTCTTATGGCCCATATCTATTTTGAGCATTTAGCTGCAAAGGCTCCCTCTTATGGGAACACTGGATGGTGCAGTGGGCTACCACATTGGCCTCCCACCTCTGCAATGTGTGCTCGAGTCCAAACCGGAGAGATGGGAAGAATATCTCGGCTGGGAGTATCTTATGTGAAAGATTCTACCTTGATAATAATACTATTGATCCTTGCATTTGATATAGCACCTCATCACGTCTTCCATACGTCTCAAAGCGCTTCACTGAATCTAATGCAAAGTGAATTGACTACACATTTTGTGGACCAAACAATATCCACACATGTGTATATTTCATTCATGTCTTTACCTGATATCCATAAACATGCATATTTCTGCAGGGCATATTTTTGGGGGTGGGGGAGAAGAGAGAGCATCTGATTTACTCCAGGAGTGAGATGTTTAGTTGATATTTTTAATTTCACATTCTAACCCAGAAGTGTGCAAGACTGATTGCAGGACTCCTTACTGCCACCTCAACCAAGATGAGCAAACAGAGTTGATTTGCATGACACAGTTTAGCCGAGGGAGATTTAATGTGATGCTGTATTGGCATAGATACTGACCATTGCAGCCTGAAATGGAAAATTGTCGCATTTCCAACCTTTTCATATTCCTCAGTTTGAAGAAAACCAAGTTAAATTTCCATTTTTGTTCAGGTGCTATCTGAATTAACCAATAGTGGAGATTATATAAATTGCCTTTCTGAGGGTCACATCATAGTGGTGACTCTGCATATTGGAACTAACCTCAAAGGCTGACTGATCCACAATTCATTTGCAACGTGTCGATCCAGACACAAACTCAGATGTTGGCAGTCATGTGTTAATGCGCCGTTTTAAACGTCTCCACATGGATGAAAAACACAATGAACTATACATCGTGTCCTTTCTAAATAACAAACATTGTTCTGTTTTAAAACCATCACTGTACAGGTTTTCTTTTGATGCTTTACCTGATTCTTGCAGAATGTTCTGGTCAGTCACCCCTTTTTTAAGATGGAAGCGTCCACATTTTTATTCCCCATTACAGTATATACACAGTTTGTTGGTTTGTGATGTTTTACAATTCATTCCTTGGGATAACTAGTTCCAAGTTCTGTCCGAAACCTGCCCTTCACATCCCTGAACTGATGATTCACCTTCTGCTGCTTTGTGTACCTTATGTAATGTTCTGGGTTAACCTTCTCTATGGCATTTAGCCCTCACCTTCAAAGCTCCCCACGGCTTTGCTCCTTCCTACCTCTGTCACCAGCTAATGCCATATCAACTTGTCTGCTCCATCTTCTCAACAGGCTACGGACTGCATCACGTTCCCACCCACCTGACACTGCCATCGGCAGTCGGGCCTTCAGCTTCTCGGACCCACCCCATGGCATTCCATCTGACAGCCTCTTCACCTTTCTCGCTCCATTACTTCCTTCAAGGCAAGTCTCAAGACCTTCCTCTTCGACCGCTTCTTAGGTGTTACCTTCCTACCCCTACTCTCCCTGCCATCCATCCCTCCCTGATCCCAACTCCCCCTCTCAAGTCCAGCGCCTTGGGACATGCCCCTGAAGTAAAAGGCGCTATACAGATGTAATTTGTTGTTTGTTGTTTTATAGCTCTACAAGGTGTGCTGTGAGATGTCTCTATGCAGAGCTCTCGTTTATCTAATCATTACTCATAGCTCATCCTCTAACACTAGAGATTGTCCTCATTGCTCCACTTTGGACAGCCTGCTGGGCTGGGCAGGCCCTTATGTTGTCATGATCACAATTGCATAGAGAGCAGACCAGAGCTTGACAACAAGGTCTGATGATCTTTATTGATTGGGCAATTGTAGCCCAGCATCCTGTTTGCCATGTTTATTGTAACCTTACAAGTGGATATGGTAAGCGACAAGTCAACTAACAGCACTCTGTCTCCATCAGCTTTCTCCTTCGTACGTTCTATTGCATATATGTGCCTCCTATTTTTGCCTTCCAACTGGGAAGCATGCCAGTGCTTTAGGGGTTAATGGTGCTATTCACAATCCATTCCCATGACAAAATTGATTATAGAGTAACCAGCCCGGGCACCTTGTGTCAAAACAAGCCAAATTTAATTAGAAACCTTTTTTCAGATGAACTACAAATCCTGCTACTGCTTAACCTCCTGATTTCTTTCACCACTAAATGTCAGTTCACTTTTGCACACACTAAAAAAAAACGCTGTTTTCCTTGGTTTTTCCACTTTTTTTTCTGATCATATTTCAAATATTCTTTGGTGAGTGCAACACTCACCAAAGAATATCAGGCCAGCTGTTCTCTTCTCAAAGTGCTGCAGTTGCCATCTGAAAATAATTAAGGCCTTTGAACTGAAAATCTAATTTGGCCGATTATTCTGGCCAGAGAGAAATTAGCAGTGAAACAGCTGGCTCGCACAGTTCACCTGTGGAGTCGGTGGCCCTGTCAATTAACCCCTTAACCTTAAACTGTGTTTACCAGTTACTGAAGCTATATTAATTAGTGTAATAAAATACATTGTTCAATATGCTAATTCTGACATTAAGTTACATAAAGAAATAAAGGACACACTAAAAACACACAGTACAAAGATGCAATTTCCCATTATTTGCCTGACGTGCTCAGATTAGTTTTATAACATGTAATTTCTTTTTGTGTAACCTTTGTTTCAAAAAAACAAGAACTGTTAGATGTTACAGAAACATTCCTTCCTTGTTCTATCCAAAATAATGAAAATGTGAAAATATATATATTTTTTTCTTTCTGCTTTTTTTGTTGTAGATCCAGAGAAATTCCTGTCTTTCCGGGCCAGCCAGTTTTTCCTAAATTTTGCAGCTCAAACTTCATGATGCTGAAATAAACAAAACAATCACAGTTAAGGAGCTACTCCAGTCTCAGGATTTTTGTTACATTAATGCTAAATGAACACTCAGATTGCTAAACATTCTGGACATTTTGATGTTAAAGATCCCGTGACACTAATTTGAAAAGAGAGGGGCAATTTCACCCAACAATCATTCAGATAAATTAATCACTGGTGGGACCCTGATTTGACCCACAACATTATTTTTATATAATACAGTAAAATCAAATGTAAAGAAAACTCATATTATTGATTTAACTCTCTGTGATTTTCTCTATTGTTCTTGTCACTCTAAACTATTAAAATAAACATGAAAAGTACAATTCCTACACACGCGCATATAAAATGCACAGTATATAACATAAACACATGGACTTTGCCATTACGTTTCCCACTCTAAGGTTATAAGGTATCGATTTGGCTCAGTTAGTAACACTCTTGAATCAGAGTCAGAAATTAAAGTTGCAATCTAAACCAACATCAAGGACACTAATGTCTTGCATTGCCAGAGGTGCAGTCCTTAAGATGAGAAGTTAAACTGAACTGCCATTTGGCTATGCTGGAGATTGCTAAAGATTCCATGACACTATTTGAAAGGGAAACAGAGGTCTTGCTGGCCAACAATCTTTCAGATAAATTGGTGGGTTCAACTTAAGTAGGGTGACCAGGTTTTGTGAACCAAATCAGTGTACATATATTTAAAATAGAATGAACTCACCAAAATTCCTAATGCTGGCATTACTGGTGAAGTTTATTGGGTTAATTGCTGTATTTAATGATGATAATAATTTGGTCGCTTCATCCACGACTGTTGTAGGGCACTGCTGTGCGCAATTGGCTTCTGCATTTCGTCCACAAAATATACAGTCAATTCACTTTATATAATATTCTGAGAAGTGCGTTGAGACATCTCGATGACATGATAAGGCTCTATATAAAATTCAAGGATTATTAACGGCTGCCTTTTTTGCCTATAAATTCATAGTTCTTATTCTGATGTTATTGGAGCTATATCAAATACAATGATCATTATCCCTTCCCTATATCTTTTTAGTTTTTGAAAGCTATTTTCAAGTATTTCCAGATCTAAAACATTGTTTTTAACACCTTTTTTTTAAATTTAAATGTGAATAATGTTGAGTACTGTATTTTTAACCTAGAAGTGTGGAAGTAAACAATTCAATGTCCCTGGGTATTTTCCTTTACTGACTGATAGATAAATGACAAACTGGCACACATTGCAAATACTGTAGCAATTGCAACTCTTATCCTCTTCTCTGATTGACAACCCATCTCCACAACATTCCAGCTAATTCAGCTACTTAACCAGCAAGAACATGCAGTCCTTCAACAGAACTTCTTCAATTACCTGCAAAACTAAGTTGACTTTTCACTGTAACCCTTTCAGTGAAACACCAGGTTCTAGTATTTCTTCCCTCAATGTCCCTCAATGAGTGTAGAGAAGGAAATGCTTATTTTCCAACCTGAAGTATGTCTTCACACAGAGGGCTATAGAAATGGGCAACATATATGTCCAAGGTGACAGAGAGGAGGAATACTTTAGGATGTTTAAAGGATAAACTGATACAAACATACACATACAAGCACATGCACATACATAGTTGCATACATAAATATGCATATGCTTTGTGGAAACCTGTAGTTCAGTTGTTAGAGCAATTGCCTCACAACTAAGAGACCTGGGTTCGATTTCAGGCAGGGCAAAACTTTGGACAAGTTTCCTTACTCCACAGGCCTGATAATAATCCCTCAAGATAAAAAAACAATAATAGTTTGCTCACCAAACTGCAATTATGAGACAATGCTGTGTGCAATTGACTGCTGCGTTTCACTCAAAAATATACAGTGTGTTCTGTGAAGTGCTTCGAGACATCTGGAAGACTTGAAAGGTGTTATATCAAATGCAAGGATTATTACTATTATACACGGACACGCACACATGCAAATATACAAAATAAGACTGTCTCTCAGTGGACAGTCTTTTCCTTTGTACCAGATCCTTTGTTTCACTTTCCTCTTCTGCTATTCCTTGTTCTCACAATTGAACAAATAGGGCTTGCACCTTGGAGAGTAACGTGACTGTATCTGATACATTCGGGGGTAGATTTACATAGACGAATGCTGGAATGTAACTCTACCACATGAAGATGCTTGTATTTGTTGCCTAATTAACAGCCACATGTGCAATTGAAAGAAGCTAACTCTAATGAGGTATTGACATGTGATGACATAACTGGCCATAAGTATACACCAATATGTTTTGACATGTGTTTGTGCACATGGATGAATAATATACATATATTAGCATATGGTCAATTATTTCATCTTGTATAGTACATGTGAGGCTACACGTGGAATATGGGGTAACATTTGTGGTATTCCTTAAGGTGTTCCATAATTTATGGAATGCTTTAAGAAATCCCAGCAGGTGGCGCTCCTCTCCAGATGACTGGTTTGAGTGAGTTGGGACTCTCCAAACAGATTTATGCAAGTTGTTGTTGTTGCTCAAGAAAAATAGGAAATTAAAATGATCGCTGATCACCAGACCGTTCATGTTAATAAACCTTGTATTTGATATAGGGCTTATCACATCATTGAGACTTCTCAAAGTGCTTCACAGGATATATTGTAGAGTGACTATATTTTGTGGTCAAAACGTGGCAGCCATTTTGCACAGTTGTGTCCCAGAAATAGTCATGGATTGAAGGCCCAAAGCACTATTATTTTTTGGAAGGGATTATTACCCCCAAAAAGTGATCCTTGATCGACTAACAACTGGGTTCCTATTTACTGCTAAAAGACATGTGTGGAGTAAGGAAACTTGTCTAAGGCTTTGCCCCACCCAGAAAATGAACCCTGGTCCTCTAGCTTGCGAGGCATGTGCTCTAACTACTAAATTACTTTGAGGAAGAATGTTTCAGAATGCCTGTCTTACTTTTTCCATCAGAGAATCAAAATATTTCTTTAAAAAGTTGGGTGTCCCATTCTCAACAACCTTTCTTAATAGCCGATTTTGATTGTAAGACACATAGGACATATCACTAGCCTCTGCTTCAAAGACATATTTCCTGACATTTCCTGGTGACTGTCCTCCATAACCTGTGCCTTCTCATCTTGCTGACTTAGCATATCTGAAAGTATTATTCTGGTTTTGCTTTCTCTGTCCCATTTAGCGTCAAATATACATCTCTCTCCCCCCACCACCCAACCCCTTCCAAAAAGAAAACGTTTCTGATTGAGACTGAGAAGCCCTAGCTTATATGGTTGTACCTCACAGTTCATCCCTCTGACACTGGGGTTCAACCAACTTGCTATCCTCCATCATAAAAATTGTATGTTTATGGTACAAGATAGCTGTGCATCTATGTGGAGTAGCTTTTGTGTGTCTGAATCCAGGACTTTTTTGTGTATGTAGTTCATCTCTTATTAGTTTTACAGTTGTCTTCAGTCTGGGATGAAATGTAAAAAGCATAGGTTTGAATGTATTGGATTTATGAGTATGGTCTCAGCAGATTGAGGCTGACTGGGAGCTCTGCTTTGATCATTAACTTGCACTTTACGACTGGTGACTGTAACATGTTGGCTGATGTGAAAATCTGTCTTCTCCTTTGATTTGGATTCGTACATATTGTGAATTGTTTTACAGAGTTTAGTAAGTGCTGAGAACTTGCTGATCTTCAGGAACTAAAGAGTTACGGACATGCATCAGTGTCAGGTCAGCGTTCTATGTGTATATTTTTTACATGGTTTTCTCGCTTCTCCTGAAGATTCTGTCTTGTCCTGTTGTGCGGCTGCAGACACTAGCTCGACCAGTGGCCAACTTTCGCACATGAACTAAGGCAGGTTATATGCGTTAGAAGTTGTAGCATGGTACTTGTGTGCTGCAATGAGTGGAAATGGTTTGCTGGATGGCTTAATTAATCATGGGATCATCTCAAAGAAGTCTAATGTATTGATGGGTGGATTTCCAGTCTACCAGATAATTCAACTAAGGAAGCTAATAATAATTGTAGTTCTTGCATTTGATATGGTACCTTTCATGTCAGGAGGATGACCCAAAGTGCTTCACAGGATGTACTATCAATTGGAGTGATTGTAGGCAAACATGGCAGCACCAACTGCACAAAGCAATGTCCTAGCAATAGCCGTGAAAGAAATTATCAGTTTTATTTGGGGGTGATTGTTGGCCAGGACTCAGAGAGAAATCCCTTGATATTTTTGAGCAGATAGACAAGAACTTGGTTTGGCATCTTATCTGAAGGTTAGCACAAAACAACACATCACCAGCACTGCATCGGAGCATCAGCCTAGACTATAAGAGTTCAAGTCTCAATTGGGGGAGGGGAGCTTGAACCCTGAATCTTCTGTCTCAGAAGTGAGAATGCTGCCAACCCAGACAGATTGACACACACAGTCAGAGGCTGATTTTCCCAAAGTATACAAATGACACCCACTCTGTATTTCAGTTTGACCGACTTGCCTGCCAGACATCAACGCTGGGATGAGTCACAATTTACTGCAATGAAATATGGACAAGATGAACAACATCTCCTCACTTTAGCCCTGCTCTCATCAACCTGCCAGGCTGGTCGCAACCTCACTGAGCCAAGCCGCAGGGTTCAATTCGACCTCAAATCTAATTCCTTTCTCACATTCAATCCTGACCAAAGGTCAGTTTTTTCATCTTTGCCAAACTGCCCAACTACTCCTTTGTCTCAAACCAAATCCTCCCTCTGTATCTGTCTTGAAATCCTGCCTAAACAAAACTACCTCTTTGATTGCACCTACAATAAACCACCCCCAACCCTCGCTTGGATGGCATCAGGGTCCAAATCCCCTGACTGTCCAGCATCTTTGGACATCCACCCAACCAGAAAAGCATTGTACAAATATATTGGTGCTCCTGGTTCTGCCTGGAAAAAAGCCCACTAGCCTAGAAATAGGTAGGCTCTCCAGGTAAACTGGCTACAAGAGCTGGCTGGAGTTATACAGGGTCGGAGGAAACTCCCAGACTCAATCTTTTCTCTATGTTTAAATTAACTTTGAACCAGAGAGCAGAGTTGTTATCCTTATGTCTCTGTATTGTTACAGGGACTGGGACAGACGCCAGTTCTGTCTTCCCTAACATCCCCTCACATGTCCCACCGGAATCCAATGGTGAGATTCCCTCTTTGAAAGGATTTCTGATCTGATGGGCAAATTCCATCTTTAGAAATGCTCCTGATGGTGAGCTTATTATTACAACGAGGCCATCACTTTACAGTGTTTCATCCACAAAATATACAGTCAAATCACTTTACAGTATATTCTTTGAAGTACTTTGAGATGTCCCGAAGACATCAGGACATGATGATGATAGGACGCTAAATCAAATACAATGATTATTATTATTATCATCATTATCTCAGTGAGTATCTGATTTTAATTGACAATACTTAGATTTCTTCACTTTCTCAACTATCAACATGTTACAGACTGCCTCCATATTACATTGTATTCTTCCAATGGCTTTTCTTCAAACCCCCGCACAGTTTCCCACGGCGTCCCTCAGGGCTCTGTCCTCGGTCCCCTTCTTTTCACCCTTTACACGCTCCCCCTGGGCGACGTCATCCGCAGACATGGGGTAAATTTCCACATGTATGCGGATGACACCCAGTTGTACCTTTCTGCCTCATCCCTCAACCCCCAGACGATCGATGTTCTGACAGCATGTCTGTCCGACATCGAATCGTGGACGAGGGACAACTTTTTGCAATTGAACGTGAATAAGACCGAGGACCTCCTGATTGGCTCAAGCCAGCGCCTCCGCACATCGGGCGCTGTCAGCCTCAACATCCAAGGCTGTACTCTCCACCTCACAAAGCCAATCAGGAACCTCGGCATCATGTTCGATCAAAAACTTTCCTTCCTCCCCCACATCCGCGCCTTGACTGGCACCGCCTATTTCCACCTGCGCAACATTGCCAGGCTCCGCAACTATCTTACCCCCCGCGCTGCCGAAACACTCGTGCACGCGTACATCACCTCACGGCTGGATTACGGAAATTCTCTCCTAGTCGGCCTCCCCAGTTCCTCCATTCATAGGTTGCAGGCCATCCAAAACTCTGCAGCCCGTGTACTATCCCGCACCCGCCTCCGTGACCACATAACCCCCACCCTCGCCCGTCTCCACTGGCTCCCCCTCCTCCAGAGGATAGAATTTAAGATCCTCGTCCTCACCTACAAGGCCTTGCACGGCCTTGCCCCATCCTACCTAGCCGATCTACTCTCCCCCTACACGCCCACCCGGACCCTTCGTTCAACAGGACTTGGCCTGCTCCAAGCCCCCCGCCCGAACCGCCCCACCATCGGAGGCCGGGCCTTCAATTTCTCCGCTCCCACCTTATGGAATGCCATCCCTCAATCCCTCCGTTTCACCTCTTCCCTTTCCTCTTTCAAGGCCGATTTGAAGACTTTCCTCTTCGATCGTGCCTTTTGTTCCACCCCGAACTCTTTTACCTCCCCTTCGTGTTTCACCCCTTCCCAAACACTCCCCTCCCAGCTCGGGTCACACGCCTCTTGTTTAGCGCCTTGGGACGTCCTCCCGACGTGAAAGGCGCTCTATAAATGTAAATTGGTGTTGTTGTTGTTGTTGTATTACGTGTTCCTTGAGGGTCCTAGCGAATTCTATATATTGTTGTTTGGATTCTGAAACATAATATTAACAAATAATTGACACTCCCTTCTCTGAAGGGATGACCAGACTTCCTCTTTAAATGAAACCTAATTACTCAACATTATCCAGCTTTACGCAAATGTTCCAACATCTGGCTGTTTAAAGACAAAAGCTGGTTATAAGAGCAAGGCGTGAAATCTTCCTCAAACACTTCTTTAAAGGTAGAATCTGTTGCTGTTAACCTAACGCTTAGCAATAAATCCTGCCCCATTGTTCCTGGCTGTGGTGAACTGTACTGAACTATACTGAATCATGTCAAAACCTGAGGAAATGCAACAGTTTGTGCAAAAACAAAAGAACTGGGAAAAGAACTATGGGGAAAAGATTCTCAACAATGGAACAGAGAGGAGAATGAGGGGATATTGGCTGGGAATGCTCAGTAAATGCATCCTGGGAATGATCAAACGAGAGTTTCCAATGCAATTCAATGCACAAGACAACCTCACAGCAACATGTTAAATTCTTTGATGTATCTTGCTCGCTTATGTCACAGGCCCAATACACTTGCGCACCCCAACCCCCCCCCCATCCCACCCCCCCCCACACACACACACACATCCTGAGAAGTGTTAGAATTGTGGATCTGTTACTAATTAGTCATTGGAAAAGGAAAAGATTCTAAAATGAAGCCAACAGTGAGCTGAGTATTGCAAATGGATCATCAGTCCATCTCACTCCACCTTCCCTTAACATCAAAGATCACCTCTTTAAAACCCCCACAGAAAACCAGGTTATCTGCTTGGCAACAGGAATTAGTGGCCTTCCCATCCAGGGAGGTTATTTTTGTGCTTTAAATGACAATTTTCTGTACTGTTCCAAGAGAATTGAAGATTGTATTTTCAGTGAAACTTGTGAAGATTTGCTGCTTGAGCAATACACTTTCTATAGAATAGTAACATGAAGTAACTGAAACAATGACTGTCCAGCGCCTTGGGACATCCCCCTGATGTGAAAGGCACTATACAAGTGTAATTGTGTTGTTGTTGTTATTCCCCCACCTGGAGGAAACCATTCCTTACACCATCAGCCTGAACCCAGGTCTGTTCCGCAGCCTTGAACCAGCAACTGGGAAGTTGTTCTCCAGCTCCATTGCCATACACTTCCTTTCCATAGAATCATAGAAATCTATGGCACAGAATTCAATTCAATGCATTAGAGCAGTTTTGGATGGTGACTAGACTCCAGCAGTACCCCCAACACACCCTCTGGGGTCCCCAAGCCTTGGCTCTTGCAACCTGCACCTAATATTTTTTGGAATTAGGTAAGCAGGATGTGTTCCTCCAGGGAGAAAGTGCACATTCCAGTCCAACAATCTGTCTCTGGGATTTCCATGTGTAGGTGAGATGCATGGAAATCTCAGCTTGGTTTGGATATTATTAAGCATGGTGTACGAATGTGTCATCTGACCCCAAAAAACAAGAATAGCTGGTGACCTTTTTGACAGCTGAGGCAATCTGAGTTTGCCTAACCAAGGTATCTTGTTGGCATGACAATGGGTCCTTCACACATGCATGATATCTTGGTTTCTCTCCACTGGCCTTGCTGCCATGCAGCCAAAATGTTTATTGAGCCAGTGTCTCACTTGCCTAATCTGAGGATCCGCCACAGCATTAGCAGCATTGTTTGCTCTTCCAATAAAGTCATGCTTCTACTCACAATTCTCTGCTCTTTCCCTATAAACCCTCATATTCTTCCTCCACATTTGCTAATGTAATTTCTAATTCAGTTGGAAACACTCTTGCTTCTCGTTTGGAAGTTTGTGGGTTCAAGCCCCATGTTTAGTTTAGAATTTCTGCCGACACTCGAGTGCAGTGCTGTAAGGCGTTAAACCGAGGTCTCATCCAAGTGAGACGTTAAGCTGTAGATCCAAACGTGAAACGTGAAAGACGTTATGCAAGTGTAATTTGCTGTTGTCCACTTGTTCAGGTGGATGTTAAAGATCTCATGGCATTATTCAAAAGGAGGAGGGAGGTTTCCCACTTTATCCCTGAAACCAAATGTAGAGAGCCAACAGGGGTTCCTACTGAGATCAATTCATTCACTGCAGACTGTATCTGACTCAATCATTTCTTCCTTCAATCAACAAATGTAAAACTTACACTTGGCATTGCTGAAAAGCTAGCTTCTGATTTATCCCATCTTGTCCCCTATTCTTTTCAACTTTGTTGGTGTCCTGCACTACGAACCTTGACCCTTCACCTCAATGTCATTAAATGCCGGGTCCACCCCCATTAACTGGCTTATGTGCCTCCCAGTAGCAAGACAGGGAAAAAGTTAGATAGAATTTTCAAATTCATCTTCCAACTATTCGGCACTGAGAACTATTTTTGCACATGTTTCGTGATAGAAAACATGTGTCCAAAGTTTTGACAAGGAGTAAGAGAGCGTTCAGTGTTCGAAATACTGCGTCCTTTAAGATGCTTTACCTTCTTCAGTGGGATTGTGGAAGATTTTTTGTAAAAAAAAACTAACGGCATTAAAAACTGCTCCTCTGAGACGCAGTAATGCAGCCAGCAAATAATTGTGTTAGACGGAAAACAGCACCAGGGAGGGGACCTCCTTAGCCTGAATTGCAAGCCATTCCGTGCGCTAGCTTTAAATTCCCCAATCGGGCTCTCCTTCAGGTTATATTGCCTGATTTAGGGGATTTTATATAAGCTATAAAACGTCCCAAATGTATCCTTTCAGGTATGAAAGGCTCACTTGAAATGATATAATAATGAAACTTATTATCCATCTACAGACCGGGTGGCAGTGAATTAAATCAGCATCCCAGGGAACATGCTGGAGGAGGGAGTTTAGTGTGCTGTCCTTTCACCTCTGGGACCAGTGTTTGATTCCCAGCCCAGACTGATGGGATGACAATCTCTTCTATCTGTTGGCTGTAAAGTTAATCACTGCAGATTACTGCTGACATCAAGTGAATTTAAAACTCCCAACGCTTACTCCCGGTGGACCCCATGCTTAAACACACTGCCTGATGTGATACTGACCCCACAGAGCAGGAAGGTACTCCAGAGGCTCAAAATTCCACCTATTCCTAGTCTTATTAAGACCATTTACTCTGGAAATGTAATCATAGAAATTATAGGAATTTTTTTGATTTAATTTTAATTTGGAAGCTGGTTATTTTTGAGGACAAGAAAAAAACAGCTTCCAAATGAACACTGAATTTAAACATTTATCATAGTTTTAGCTGATCTGAAATTTTAAGACAAAAGAATTTTTCGCTGGACACCTTTCCTCCATTTCCCCTTCTTTCTTGAAGGTGCTGCTAACTTCTGCCTGAGTTGTTCTGCGGGAACCAAGACCTCACCAGAGGACTTTAGGCTTGAACCTGCCCAAAACCTACGTGCGCTTATGCTGTTCACATTGGAAGCATCTTCATACAGAGACTAGGATTGTTGAACACTTCAATAAATCTGATCAAGGAGGTAAACAGGGTAAATGGGAGTTAGCTGTTTCTAACGCGTTTAGAAAGATTTTGAAAGCTGACACAGAATGAACCTGTCAGTTGAATAAGTCATTTGCTGCAATGTTAAATTCACTTAATCAGCGATCCATAGTGAAACACAAGAGTATTCTGATGATTACGGTTTATCAGCTTTTAGCACTCAACAACAGCAACAACAACTTTGATTTATATAGCGCCCTCCATGCCGGACGGCGTCTCAGAGACACTACTTGAAAATCAAAACTCCTTTCAAATCCTAACAAACATATTATTATTGGTTTTACAGTCCATTCATTTCATTCATTCTCTAGTACCACCCTACCTCTATAATCATATCCAGCTCTTTTCTCTGAGCATTCTCTGATCAATATTCTCCAGTCCCCCTGACTGTTGTTTGTGCTTGTTCTTCACCATCCCACCATTCCTGATCAAGTTTGCCATCCTATTGGTATGGTTTTCTTCTCCTTGGGCTTTCCCTCACAAGATTGTAAGAAAGGTTTGAATGAAGCGGGCATTTGATCTCATCACAACATCAAACTATTTATTAAGTCCATCAACCAGACCTCAACTATCTCTTGCCTTCAAATCCTATATCTTTAACTGTGCTTTTGGTCAGTATTCTCAGATACCCCCTCCTTCTACCCTGCAGTTTAGGAAGACGCTCATTGTTTTTGTAAGGTGTTTGGAGATGTAAAATGTGCTAGATTGTTGCAAGCTGTTGTTTCAGATGTAGGTGTTAATCTGAACTCACCTCCGAGTTAGACTGATTCAATGGTTTGCGAACTAGATAATTACCAAATCCCGCTTCTCCTCCATATCCCTTAATATTCCTAAACTCCGTACATCTATTTATCTCTTTCTTAAATACAACAATTTTTCCTCTAGGTATTGGGCAGTGAATTCTAGATCATTGTTATGCTTTATGAGAATAAATTAATCAAACTAAATCCTACCTATTTTGCCCTAACTTCAAAGTGACATTCCCTAGTAGCTGATGACCCTCCAGGGGTTAAATATTCAATTAACACATTGGGGTCTCAATAGTGGTGATTTAGGAATACAATTATGAATAACAACTCTTGGTTGACAAATAACTAATCCAAACATGTCCAAACTCTCTGCTCGATTGACACGATGTACTTATAATAATCCTTGAATTTTGATATAGTGCTTTTCACGTCTTCTAGACGTCTCAATGCGCTTCACAGAGTATACTGTAATGTGAATTGACTGTATATTTGTGGGTGAAACGCAGCAGCCAATTGCGCACAGCAGTATCCCACAAACAGTCGCAGATTGAAATGACCAATTTTATTATTGTGGTTTTTTTGGAAGGATTATTATTAGGCGTGTGGAGTAGGGAAACTTGCCCAAGGTTTCACCCTCACCTGCCTGGTTTCGAACACAGATCTCATGCTTGTAAGGCGAGTGCTCTAACCACTGAGCTACAGGACTCCTACTTCTGGTATGGAAGAGATTTCATTTGAAACTTGGAATTATTTATGATTCCTATCATGAACTGCTGCAATTTAGACACAATTATACATCAGGTGACTTTATATAAACAAACATAAACAGCAATAGAATGTTGAACCAGCATCTCAAATCTCTCAACAGGAAATCTCACCTAAAATGTTTTGATAGAAGGAATAAATACAAATTTATTTTCTGTTGCCTTGTCTGGTAATGTATATGGAACGTTTAACAGAGTTGGGTTGACACCTTAAGTTTCTAGGTTAATATCCCAGTAGGTCCACTCAGCAATTTATGTTTCTAAGACACTATCTTGTGAGAAGGAGCAATCTAAATTCAAGATATTGTTGTTTCTGATGTGTATGAAATGTTTGCCTTCTCTAATACAAGCAAGGTCTCCATAGCAAATGTAGGCAGGGCTACAGTAAACCAAAGGACCAGTCTGCCTGTTGACCCATGAGATTTGGAAGCATAGACACCTCCTCAGGTTGCTAGCCAAAGCCCTAATGGGTCTTTCTGATCAAGTGCCACGGAATGTATCATTGCTTGATACAGTTAAATCAAACCAACAACTTGTAGCACATTTCACAATAGATGAAAGCAGAAAAATGCTACACAGAAATGAAAAGAGAACACTGCGCAGGGATGGGCAAGAGAATCTAGATTTGCTGATCAAATGCATAGTCACAGAGACAGTTTTATTTCAGAGGGTATGACAGCCTGGAGAGAAATAATCAAGTGAGAGTAAGTGGTATTGCTCAGGTGTAAGGATTGAGTGGCAGAGCATAATAGAGAAGTGATTGGGGGGTTAAATTAGTCAGTCTCTGGGTCGAAGATGCCTCTGCTTTCACCAGTGCTGCTGCTGAAAGATCCCTGGCACTCACCATTCCAGCCTGTGATTAACTGTTCCCTTTAGTTCCAGGCAGGCACCGTGGATGAGGCCACTTTAGGCTGAGATCTCCTGTATTTTCCTACAAGGCGAAGCTCCAACCTGGTCTGGCGCCTCAAAAGCATAACTTTATAAGGAGAACAGCCAGAGATGGTCACAGTTGGTGGCTGGGTGTGTTCCCAGCACAGCAGAGGAAAACCAAGTCAAGTGATGAGCGTAGTCTCTGGACCATGCAATGAACCGCTGTCATTTAAATCCACCAGCAACAATGGATCTCCAATCCGTGACTGTGTAACCATAACTTTCACCTGAAGAACACTGAGATGCTCAGTTGAGTATCTCATTAGGAAGTGGCATCTCTGACAACGCAGTCTTTTCCCAGTACTGAATTGAAATCTAAGCCTAGGTAATGAGCTCAGGTCCTGAGAAGTGGGGGAACGAGTGGGTGCAATGTGAACTTGGGGCCCCTTGGCAACCTTGGTACATTCAAATATTGTTCTTGGTTTATTTTCTCAATCCTATTCAGCATTTTATAATACAACATCTTGCACATGTATAAATTTCACATTGGATAAATTCTGAAACTCCTTCATAGGGACTTTGTGGAAACCTGAATAAATTGGTAAGTGGTGGGTAGGAGACTGGGAACCAAAACTCAGTCCAAGCAGGACATTTATAGAAGGGGTTTGAAAACACGGAGGGAGAGAGTGAACTGGAGGGATTTGGGGAGAGGTTTCAGAGGAGAGATGTATACATCTATGAAATTCCTATATCAAATCCACTGCATCATCCAGTCCTCCAAGTTCACATTATCTACTCTCTGTTCACAAGTGACAGCATACATTACCACACCAATCATTCAATTGCATCCAATAGTCCATCGGAGTAAGAAAAATGGTAGATAAATTTGGGGACATAAGCCAACTAGTCCACCAGGGCTCACATTTCATTGATTGTAGTACATTTTTCATCCTCTAAATCTAAACTAACTGTATTTTCTGCAATTACAGGAATGTGGAGTTTGTGTACTGAAGACTTTGACCTCCACTGGCTACTCTGGGTAACTGCCGATCACAGAAGCAGAAGCCAGAGGACAAGCTGGATCAAGGATGATGAACTGCATGTTCCTGATCTTAATCTTCTCCACAATATTTGCTTGAGACATTATACTAGAAAGAAAACATAAGACTTCTTAAAGATGCCATTCAATATGGTCAGCAGCTGAAATCGAAGCCATGTGTGCCTGGACACTGGTTGATGTAGTTGGTTATAAATCGCGAGGATCTAAGTTGGATCCAGGCCAGATTTATGAAACGGGAACAAAGGAAGGGATGAAAAACATTTATTTCATCCTCTCAGAATACCTACCCTCCCATTATCCATTACAGCATTCAACTGTTTCTTAAATTATTCCAGTGCCTGTAACACATCCTGCCTACTGATATCACTCTCTACAATACCCAATTATACATATCCCATGCTGCAAAATGTGAGGAGATCATTCATGCTTATGCTCATAATCAAGGTAATTTTGTTGGTCGCCTCAGTCTCCAACCCCTTCTCTGGGTGATGGATTTTTTTGCATGTGTAAGACACTTGACTGACCACCAAAATTTATATCTCAGTCAGTCCTTTACATTATTTTACACTATAGAAATGCAATGTTGTAGTATATCCCGTGTAGATAGTATCTTACTTTGAGTAAATTATGAATTAAACAATTAAATAATTGGAAAGCATTCAATTTGTGAGAGTTGTTGACATTTTTAACTTCCTAAGCAAGACTCTGAAATAGAATTGTGGTTTGTGTTTATCCATTCCAGGCCGGTCTGGGCTCATCATTTGTCGTGACAGTAAATCAGTGGATGCCACACAGGTTTAGGTGCAGCTTAAAGAGACCCTTTGACAGGAGGCTACAGCCGGCTGAAACCAGACAAATATAATAAATCATGACACAGTGTAAGTTTTTCTGGCCCTGATTCCATCAGGTTCCTTAGCTGCTTGCTTAGGTTACACCAGATACACATTCTGCTTAACCCTAAGCTGTGTTTCTGAACCATATCTGGTCAATAGCCATGATTATTGTCTTCCACTTCCAAAACATTACCCACTTCTGCCTTTAGCTTACCCTCACTACTGCCGGATCCTTTATCCATACTTTAGTACCGGAACTAACTTCGAGGATAGAATTTTACCAATGATTTCCTCCCCAGCCTCCCCAGATCTAGTCTTCAGTAGCTTCAACTGATCCAGATCTCTGCACTTGATTTCACGATTATTGTGCAGATGTGTTCTGCACAGTCTTCTTCACACGACCTATCTCGGGCAGGAGTGTGTGTGTGTGTGTATGTGGAGGCGGGGGTGGGGGAGTGGTTTAGTTGTGTAAAGGTTAAATGTGATCAATAACAAAATGTAATAATAATCTTTGCATTTGATGTCTCAAATGGAATTCTTCATGGAATATACTGTAAAATGAATGACTGTATATTTTATGGGCAAAATGCGGCAGCCAATTGAGCACAGCAGTGTCCCACAAACAGTCATGCATTGAAGTGATCAGCTAATCGACTAACAATCGGATACCTACTTGCTGCTAGGTAAACAGAGCCTTGTGGAGCAAGGACACTTATCCAATATTTTGACCTGCCTGCAATGACACCCAGGTCTCTCCCTTGTGAGGCGAGTGCTCTAACCACTGAGCTACAGGATCTCTAACTATACTTTACCAGCTTTATAATACAATACGATACAAAGTTACATTCATATAGTGCCTTTCATGTTGGGAGGATATCCCAAGGCGCTTAAACATGAGGTCAGTGGAAGTTTGTTTTAAACCTGAGAAGGTCATTGAATTGCTGTTTAAATGGATTCAAGAGGCAGCAGAGAGAAGGGATTGAGGGGCATGAAGCTCAAAAGGGACAGGCTTGTCTGCTCTACTGGCCGTTTCCTGTTCATAATTTTAATGCTGGATAAACTATCATTCGAATGCAGGTGTTGACATGCACAATATCTGTCTCACATGATAGTGAATGAAGATGTCTCACTACAAACAGACACAATCTTAACTTGTTCAGCATAAGAACAACACCCATTGGGCTCTTTGCTTGTTGGAAGCAGGATAACCACCTGGTTTAGTGCCTATGTGTCTTATTCTCCAAGGACTCTGATTCCATTATGATATGTCCAGATCCCCCAACTTATGAATAACTCACCAACATTCTTTGCTGTCAGTTCTATTAATCCTTTACAGCGACACAGGTTTCAACCATTACTATCAAATATCATTGGGTTCCCTTCCATTTGGTTCAGTGAGGCTAAACAGAGACCTTCAAATCTTTGGTACTGCTTGATCAATAACAGAGCAAATAATACTTTTCAAAGATATTCCATAACTCACTGTATTGCAAGATTAGTCAGGAGTGAGCTAGTTAAAAGAATATAAGCCTGATGTTCCCTGCACTAACAGCTGGTTTAGTCATGATCCTTGCCTCTCCAGTCCTTGAACTACACTGTCTCCCCTCTCCGGTTTAATCTGGTTTTATGAGCGACGATATTTTTGCCTGTTTATGCTATAATGGGCTTCACTCAAACTTCTGAATCAATGTTGTTCTATTGGTTGGCTTGGGGAATTACGTATAGACGGCTTTATTAGAAACTAAAACAGAACTAGCTACTGGGAAAAATATTTTAAAGAACACACAAAACTAGCCTTAGATATAAAAATTACTCTATCAGTCTTCTCTGAAAGCTTTATATCTCCTGACAAGTTAACTGGCGTACTTTCGAGGCAAGTCTTTGGATGCCTCTGCCTGTCATTGGATATTGAGGATTGGTAATTTTACAAACCACACGCAAGTGTATTTGTGTCTGTGCGTGTGGGTGTGTGGGTGTGTGTATGTGAGTGGGGGAGGGACAAATGTGTGAATTGGAATAGATGTGAAATTAATGTCATCTGCATTCTGATGGAACCATCGGCAGATTTTTGAAGGCCATTTTATCTTGTAGGGCTTTTCTGCAAGTCTTGTCATATTTGTATGTTTGCGAAATTTCAAAACTACCTTGCATCTTTGGATGCCACTGGGGTAATAAATATTACACCACTCGTGAAAAAGCTTGACTGGCGTGAAGAGACTTTTCATCTTTCAGGATAATTGTTGGAAGCAATATTTTTCTTTTTTTAAAAATCAATACTGGCCTTTGCTTTCATGGATCTCTTCTACCTGTCGTCTGCAATGTAGGGTGCATAGATGGGGAGATGAAGGGAACATTAGAGATGAGGAGAGCAGAGATGGAAGGAGCGAAGAGATGAGGGACAGAAGAGAGGTGGGGGAGAGAAAACAGAAATGGAGAGTGAGGAAGAAAAGATAAAGAAAAAGAGAGCCGATAAAGTCACTGCCTTCTGGACTGAGCAATAGAGGTTGATCTCTGGGATATAAGAACATAATAATTGCTAAATTAAATAAAGACCAAGGTCCATCTAGTTCACCTTCCACCTTCCTGCCGATTGCATCACATATGTCCTGACCTACCTATGCATTATATCCTATAACAGTATTTCCTAAAAGAAAACTAATCTTTGTATAAGAACTTACTAGACATATTTTATCTCAGTTTTTCCTTCTACTAGGCTACAGGCACTTTGCTCTCTCAGATATCGCACTCAATTTGCTGTTACTTATTACTAAGGCTCGATCCCGCGTATTTGTGTATTCTTTGACAATGCTTCTTTCCATGTTTCACATGTTTCAAATTATTTCACAGGATGTTCTGCACGGTTTAGTGGCCGAGTATTTTGCTGGTGAACCAGCCAATATGTGCACAGCAATGTTACAAAAGCAGCCATGTGGTGAATGACTAATTTTGTTTGGCAGATTGTTGGGCACGACCCTGGGGGAAATATCCCTTTTCTTTTCCAATAATGTGATGGGATCCTTAATATCCACATGAACAGGCAGACATGTCCTTAGTTTATCATCTCATCAGAATGATGGTGTAACCAAACAATGAGGCATACCCACAATACGTATCAGTGCCTTGGAACGTCATCCTGACATGCAAGACATGTTACAAATTTTATTGTTGTCCTGCATTGGAGTGTCAGCCAAGACTGTGAACTCAAAGTTCCAATAATAATGATAATAATAATAATATATGGGGCTTCTACCCACAACTTTCTGACTCATAGGCTTGAGTCTCACCAACTGAGCCACATCGATACCTATCAGTATATTATCCCCTCCCTGTCCAAAAAGTACCTGGGCCAATTGTAGCCCCAGCTGCTGCCTGGCTGACATCAACTAACTCACCATTAGCCAGGTGAATGAAACCTTAAGCAAGTTTCTGTACTCCACACGTCTCTATATGAAGCCGCTTGTTAATCGATTGGCAGATTGTTTTCCAGGGGGGATAGTAATCCCTCAAAAAAACTTGATCACTCAATCCCTGATTGTGGAACAATGCTGTGTGCAATTGGCCTCTGTGTTTCACTCACAAATTACACAGTCAATCTACTTTACAGTATATTCTGTGAAGCGCTTTGAGACGTCTCAATGATGAAATGAAGCGTGATATCAACTACAAGGATTATTATTATTATTATTTTTATTATTATTATCATCCTTTCAAACTTTGTAAGGTCTGATTCTACAATTCCCCAATCTTGGTGTCATCTGTAAATGTAACTACCTTGTACTGAAGCTGCATATCCAGGTCATTTATGTTGTAATAATGATGGAGTGTTGCTTCAAACCACAGGCTATGTGGGCTGGATTCCAAACATATCGTGTGTGGAACAGATCAAGAGACAGTGAACGCACAGGATGGGGAGTGCGCTGGGCTTTGAACTTATTGCCTTTACCACCTGTGTCGCCACCTCTGGCAGACTGCTTATGCGAAAGGACACGGATTATTGCGAGAGTATTCAGTGTCTCCAGAAACACACTGAAACATCCTGAATAATTTCAAAAATGCCTCTGTTCATTCTACAGTTTCTAGCTGAAGTAGTCAACTGGTAACATTGGTAGGTGCTATGCAACAACAACAACAACTTGCATTTACACAAGTGCCCTTCATACAGTGTAGCATCCCAGAGCGCTTAACAATAGTAAATTCTGACCCTGAGCCAGAGAAGAGGATGGGGGTAGGTGACCGCAAGCATGACGAAAAAGAAGGTCTTTAGGAGGGATTTGAAAGCGGAAAGGCAGGGGGCAAGGCGGGGGGATTGTGGAGAGAGCTTCAGAGCATAGTGGCTGAAAGCACGGTCATTGATTGTGGAGTGGAAGCGGCGAGGGCTGAACAAGAGATCGGAGTGTTCATGAAATCCTTCAGCCTATTAGTTGGAATATTTGGCTCACAAGCGAAAGGACTTGGGTTCGATTCCCGGGCAGGACGACACTTCAGGCAAGTTTCCTTACTCAACACGCCACTGTTTACCTACCAGTAAGTAGGAATCCAGTTGTTAGTTGATTGGCGATCGCTTTCTGGGGATAATAATTCCTTCAAAAAACAAATAAATAATTTTGTAATTTAATCCATGATTTTTATGGGACTCCGCTGTGCACTTCTGTTGCATTTCACCTACAAAATATTTCACCTACAAAATATACAGTCACTACATCTTACCCATGGAATGCCCTGCCTAGTAGCAGAATCTATATCAGCTTTCAAAAAGGGATTAAATAGATATTTAAAAGGAATAAGCTACAAAGTATAATGCAAGGGCAGATAAATGGGGCTGATAATGCTCTTAAAAGAGCCAGTGCGGACACAACAGCCAGATTGAGCTTTTGTAAACTTTTATGGTTCTATGTAGTCTAGGACACAGGATTCCTTCCTGCAACCTCTGAGAGAGAAACCTAGAAAGGCTCAGTCACCTCCATTTTGCAGGCACAGCCCCACCTTTCAGATACAAGCTAAGAACGTTTTTCACCCCCAGTTCTCAAGCAACCGTTACATGATTAAAATATGTAATCGCACGCCAAACTGAAAAAACAGAAGATGCAAACAATCTATTTAATACACATTTGTGGTGTAATGTGTGATGTTTCATAATACTGGACATTTCGTTAAACCTGGTATTGATTATTATAAGGACTGCGATATGAAATGGAACAAATTTCAGCCCTAGATATGTAATAATGTATTAATTTGAAATATTCCAGCAGCGTTGCATGAACTCCTAGACAATAATAGCAACAACAATGTTGAGAGGACGTTCCAAGCTGCTGGACAGTAAATGGTTTGCACCTGAGCTGAGGGTTGGAATAAAAGGAGGTGGAGGGCCAGTGGGTGGGGTAGGAGGATGACCGAAGGCATGGTCAAAGAGGAAGGTATTGAAGGAGGCAAGGGATGGGGAGTGGCAAAGGAACTCAGAGATGGAATTCCAGAGGGTATGAGCACAAAGGCTGAAGGCCTGACCACCAATGGTGGTAGGAAATATGGAGCAGGCCCACCGAGCAGAGGGAATGGACCGATGGGTAAGATTTTAGTAGGTCACAGAAGTAGGGAAGGGCAAGACCGTGGAGAACTTTAAAGATGGAGAAAAGGATCTTAAATCCTACCCTCTGGGGGATGGGGAACCACTGAAGCTGAGCAAGGACAGGGGTGATTGGCTCACAGGATCTGGTGCAAACGAGAACACAAGCTCCAGTGATCTGAATAATCTGCTGTTTGTGGAAGGAAAAGTTTGGAAATCCGGTGAGCTGGGAAACGATTTCAATGATTCATTGTTCATTTTATTGAAATGATTCATTGTCGATAAAGAATTGAAAAAAATGACTTTTTTAAAAAAAAACTATGTTTCATTTTCCAATGTAGCATAAATAATCCAAATCACCCAAAACGTTGGGTGAGCGAATCTCAATTCCATGACTAAGATGCTACATTTAGCAGCTAATAGCCATGACTTATACACTTATACAGTTATATAATACTGTATATAACTCTATCAATATACCCCAAACCAGGCACATATATACATAACTATCTGAATGAGAAAGAGAGATGTCGAGGAATGGGAACAGGCTACATGGCACATTGAGAGGTATTTTATCCTCTGTAATGTTACTCAATAGTGTTCAATATTGGGACCGTGGTGCAGATATTTTTTGCAGCTGTTTGTATAATAGAAAGCTTGTGTGCGGTGTTTAGCACCGCTCTCAAACATCCTGGGCTGGAGCTGCAAGACTCCACAAGATGCCAAATACAAGGTACAGCTGTGCTGTACTAAAACAAGTTGCACTCAATTTGTCAAAAGGATTTCAAGATTATTCCTTAGACAATTGGAGTCCAGTTACTTGCAAACCAGTGTTATAGTTGTGCCCACACTCTAATCTTCTCACTCTAGTCCGGATTTCTTGCCCTCTGCTCTACCATCATAGGCTGAGACTTTACCACAACAACTTCAGTCACTCCTAAATTCCTTCTGCTTCCCTCCAGTCTTATTGTAAATGGCCCCGTGCATTTGCAAGCTGCTATACTTAAAGTTTTAAATGTGCAATAAGATATTATTTTAATGGTGATAGGCTTCCACTAAAACTCTCAGTCTGCACCGGAAATTCAACATTATTGAAAAAAAACTTGACGATTTGGATTATTAAAAAATAAATGCATTACCAGGGCTTGCAGAGTCTGCAATTGCTCACATGGAACTCACACCAATGTCAAATGTGCCTGGCTCAATAACCCATCCCCATACACACTCAGTCACTCACATCAACTCCCCCACATACTCATTCATTCACCCAGACTTCTCCTCACTTAGTCGCTCACTCAGCCACTCGCTCAGTCAGTCACTCATTCACTTGCTCAGATGCTCACTTGCTTGCTCATTCACTCAGTCAGTCACTCACTAGGTCACTCACTCAGATATTCACTCATTTGCTCAGTCACTCACTCATTCAATTGCTCACTCATTCACTTACTCACTCGCTCCATAGCCAATGGAGCGTGGCGATGATAAGACTGGTGGGTGTCTGGAGTTTGGTGAGGAAGAGTTTTGGTTTAGGAGGATCTTGTGGATTGTGAAATTGGGCAGACCAGTGAGGACTCAAAGTAGCGGGAAGCATTGATAACAGTATCAGCAGTATTTGGTGTGAGATAAGAATGAAGGCAGGCAATGTGTGAGGATGAAAAACGCTCACTCACCTCACATTACACTCACTCATCTAACATTGCATTCACTCACCTTACATTACACTCACTCACCTCACACATGCAAACTCACCTTCCCTCACACACACTAACTCACTTCACACTCATTAACTCATTCATCCTCAACAGTTTTTTTGGCAATTGATTCTTAATTAACATAGATACACATCAGACTAATGGAATTAATTGTAATATGGATTTACAAGATACATGCAACAGCAAACCTTGCCCCCCCCCCCAATATAGCAGAATTTATGCTGGTTGCAAACATGGAAATAATGATTAACATAAATAAATGATCCTGTTTGTGACCATCACTAATTCAACCATATTGTTATTATAGTGTGAATGACCTTACACTGGCTCACTCCAATGTATTCCCAACCTTCCCATTTCTGAAGCAGAGACACACAAAATTGATCCCAGATACACTGAGAAAGTCCAAGAATACAGCTGGAGTGTGTGCAGCTTTGGGCAAAAACAAGAATATCTCAATGGCAGGACAGAAGGGACTTTGTTCAGATGAAGCAACATATCTTTTTGTTGCCAATGTCTGGAGCTGCATATATATTGGGGTTGGGAGTGTGAGTGATGTGGAGGTGGGGTGGGGGGGGTGGGGGGTGGAAGTAGCTCCCGGTAAAGAAGGCCAGCAGAGTCGCATTCTATGACTAATGAGACTTGCGCTCAAATTCAATATTTATAACAAAACCTACCAAGGTTATTATAAATATTGAAAACTAGGGATAACTGGATGTGGGTCATATTGATCCATTGAATCGCCGGAACAACTGTTTGGTTCATCAAATCTGTGCTGCTATTTTTCTCCATACATAATACACCCTAATCTCATTCCACTCTCATGCTCACTTCCCTCCTCTAATGGCCCTCCTATTGAAGCATCCACCCAATTCCATTGTAAAAGAATGCAGAGACTCTAGTTCAAGAAGAATCATGACCAAGAATGCTGCACGTTCCTCTTTATAATGAAGCATTTTCCAACCTCCGCTTGAATTCTCCTTGGGATTATTTGAATTTTATGCTTTCTCATGGCTAAACTGTCAACCAATGACAACACCAATAAAGCAGTCCATCAGGATCTGCCACTAAAGTGAGATATTACTCAGCTGAAACAATCCCAATTAAGATGAGTCAACATGATACACGAGCCTCCGGAGTCTTAACTCTTAACTCTGCAATTTCAGCAATCTTTGTCGATTTGAGGCATCTCAGCATTTTAAAAGTTGAGTTATTGGTATTCCACAAACCACTTCGCAGTGGTAAGTCCAAAAGATCACTGGCCATCTCAATGGTTGTACTGACTGCCTTTGGGAAATAAAATTAAGGCTGAGTTTTCTCCCACTGCACTGATCAACAGGACATCTGTGGGAGTGGTATGTCTCATGTCAATGATAATCATCAGCATCTTTAACCCCAGTGTGTTTTCAGTGACTTGATTAAATACAAAATGTAATGAATAGAGCAATGAGCAATCTCAACAACAACTACACAACAACTTGCACTTATATAGTGCCCTCCACGCAGGGTAATATCTCACAGCAATTATCTCGCTTGAAGAGAGAAGGCTTAGGGGGAGCTTGCCCAAGGTGTTTACAATTAGAATGAGTTTAGAAACTTTAGATTCAGACAAGTATTCCTGCTGCCCAGAAAACTCAAAACCAAAGGGTCATAGCTTGAAAATGAGAACAGCGACTTTACTTATTCTATTATTTTTATCCTTTCAACAAATCGCTTAGCACTCAATATATGGGACAGGAGTTTGTGGTTTGAAGCCCCATGTTGAGACGTGGGCTCATAATTTAGGCTGGCACTGAGGATCAAGGTGGAGTCTTGTAACGTATTGGTTAGAGCACTCGTCCAGCAAGAGAGAGGACCCAGATCCGGGTTTGATTTCCAACAGGGCACAAGACTCCTTATTCCATGCTCCTCTGTTTACTTAGCAGTAAATAAGAACCAGGTTGTTAATTGATTAGCGGATTGCTTTTCCAGGTGTAATATTCCCTACATGCAAACAAAATTTGGTTACTCAATCCACAATTGTTTTTGGGGCACAGCTGTGCACAATTGACTGCCACATTTTGCCCACAAAATGTCCAGTGAATTCACTTTACAGTAGATTCTGTGAAGCACTTTCAGGTGTCTCGAAGACGTGATAAGGTGTTATATCAAATGCAAAGATTATTATGATTATTATCACGACAATGTTGGCTGTGTCAGCCTTCAGTTGAGACATTAAACTGAAATTAAGTTTAATGTCTTCATTGGTGCTTCAAAAGAAAATGTAATTTGTTCTGCTGTTGTCTTCAACTATCCTGCACATTAATTAATTGTTTCTGCTTTCTTGCTTTGTTCTCTGGGAATTGCGTCATATTATGACTGCTGCCTCCTTAATGCTTTCCAACCTTCGGATTGCTTATTTGATCTAGTTCATTTCCAAGCATCAAATTTAGTTCTATAGTTTTCCTCAAGGAGCTAGTAAGATAGTAATTGGTCCTCTGTAAACTCTCTCTACTTTGCCCTGTTTTGTACTCAGGTCCACTTCAGGCTAGTTCATATCCCCCATTATTATTCCTGCAAATGTCGTGGAATTATAGATTACTGTATTTGGTTTCTATTTAATTCCCACTATTGGCTGGTGTATGATGGACACCCATTGTTGTTGTTGAGTTTTTATTATTTCTTGGTTGGATCCACAGTGATCATGTCTAAACACAACCTTTAACACTATCCTTCCTTTCCAATGCTGTAATCATGTATTCTGTTAATCAAGCCTCCTCTTCCTCTACTTGTTTTCTTTATCTTATCTGAAACAGTAATATCTGAAATATTTAAGACAACAACTTGCATTTATTTGGTTTCAGCACCTTGGGATGTCCTCCTGACTTGAAATGTAAATGTAATTTTTTTTGTTGTTGTTGTTATACAGTAAAAGCCTGTTTATCCGGCACCCGATCAACCATAACTTCCATATAACCGGCATCGCAAAAAAAAGGTCCTCATTCGAATAACTGGAATTTACCTGGCAAAATGCACTGAAAAAATATTAATTATGTATTTTTTTGCTTTTTTGGCCGAATATCTGGCAAGCGCTTTAACCGGCATTGGCCAGGTCCCTATGGGCCGGATAAACGGGCTTTTACTGTATAGTCCCGTTCATGTGTGCCGCAGCATTTAATAGTGGCAGAGTCTGATCCCGAGCCAAGAACTCCCTTCTGAATGTGAATGTAGGCTCATAGCCAGATTACCATCTAACTTGAAGTTCTTGCAGATCTCAACATTCAAACTGCTTTCTTAAGGGACAGCAATCTGCAGTGAAAATCTCATTGCTTGCCCAGAGATATCACTAGTTCCCAAGAAGATTAGCTAACTCAATACAGACTGGGGATTGAGTAGAAGGATGAAATTCTCATCAGTGTTCCATATTTTATGTAATTACAATATGGTGAAATACTATTAGGAAGAATGGCACTGGAATGCCAGCTCTCTGTTATGTGAGGCTCAGGAGCACAAGGTAAGATATTTTTAGCAAGTGAGACAATGGTCACCTTTAACAGCACCTTAAATAATATTGTTCACTTATAAAATGCTTTGCTCTAGATAAAAGCTAGAATGGCAAACCATCCCCCAAGCCCTTCATGGGTAATTGCTGTTAAACGTACAGACTGTATATTTGCAGGCAAACATGGCAGCTAATTTGTGCATGGTGAGGTCTCACAAACAACCATCAATCGAATGGTCAATTTATGTGGAGGTCTATTGGCTAGAGGACTGGGAGAAACTTTATTCTTTTTTTGAATACAATTTGGTGATCTTTATTGGGACAGGCAGAGGAGTGGAGTACAAGGACGCAAAATACCGCAGATAGTGGGAATCTGAAACAAAAACAGAAATCGCTGGGAACATTCAGCAAGTCAGGCAGCATCCATGGAGAAAGGAAAAGTGAGTTAACGTATTGGGTCCACGAGCCTTCGTCAGAACTGAGTGGAGTGAAGTGGATACTGGCTGGTAAGAAACCATGTCCCACAGAATAGGCCAATAGGACCACAGTTTAACATTTAATGTAAAGGAATGGCATCTCTAACCACACCCTGAGCTGCCAGTATAGGAGCGTTAGCTTTAACCATGTGAGGTCAAAGACTTTACAAGGGGCTTGAAACTACTAATTTGGGGGGAAAATTCAGACACAATGAGACCTTGGAGTCAGTCGGTTTGGCAAATCAAATGAAAGGCTGAAACTGAGCATACAATTGACTGAAATCAGTGTGTCTGGAGAGAGGGCAATTGAAACAGAGGAAGAGCATGACTTTTAGTAAGTTGCCCATACCGCAACAGCTGCACTAATGATGTCATTGCAATTCCTGTACATCCTGCATTAACAGTGTCAGTTATTGAAAGCAGGCCTTGGACTTATTTAATATAACTAACTGCGGAAATACCAGGGTTTCCCCCTTCGAAACCTCCTCCTGATTGCTGATCGATAATAACGGAGAATACAGCTGTTTTACATAAAGCAAGAAGTGCCACAACATATATGTCTATCCCTAAACACACCTGGATACCCCTTTACGTTTGTTCACTTGTAAGTTAAGAATATCTTCTGTGTAACCCTTTACTTACCTGTAATACTAATCTTGGTGTTAATACAGTATAGTATAATACAGTATAATACAATTATAATACAATATGTCAAATTAACTGCTGTCAAGTGTAATGACATTTTGTATGGAAATTTTCACAGATCGGGGTAATTTAATTGGGGAGGCATATTTGCAGGACTATGGGGAGAGAGCAGGGGAGTGGGATTAATTTGGATAGCCTTTCAAGGAGCAGGCACGGACACGATGTGTGCTCCTTGTGTGCTGTATAATTCTATGATCTCTATGTATTGATCAGGTATTCTGAATGTTTTAAAGCAGAGCGCCGACAATAGAAAGTGCAACACTGTTAGCAGAAACTTACTGATAATAGCAATAATAATAATGTTTGGTACATTTGATATAGCACCTATATCTTGAAGCATCTTCACTGCGTTAATAATTACTGTTAAGTGTTGGGATTATGTATTTATAGGCAAATGCAGCAGGACATTGTGTCTACAGTGTTGCACTAGAAGTAGCCAGAAGGTGAATTACAAATTTCATCTGGAGGATTTCTGTGCCAGGACTCAGACAGAAACATTGGTAAGAAACAAGGGAATTGCAGCTTTTGCATGTTTAAAAGTACAGTAAAGGCTAAAGAACGAGTTTTGTTTAGACTGGATCAAAGAGAAAATTAAAATAGTGAAGAAAGAAACAGAAAAGGAATAGAAAATGAACTATAGGTGGGAAAAGTGAAGCTTAAGTGATATTTTAGTAAAGTTTTAAAAACTTTTTCCATTCAGTTTATGATCATTTTGAGGTGCAGATTTCAAATTGACATTAATATATCTCATATTGTCAACTAAAATATAATTTTAAAAAAACAAAGCCAGGAAGTACAGAATTACAGAAGTACAGAATTACCCGGAATTGGCATTTGCAAAGGGTAAGGGACAATACGTGAATAATAATAATATTAATAATAATAATTAGACACCTCGCAGAGTATACTGTACTGTAAAGGGTAGTGATAGTGTATTTTGTGGTTGAAGCACGGCAACCAATTGTGCACAACAAATAGTGTCTAACAAACAGCTGTTAATTGAGTGACCAATTTATTATTATTATTTGAAGGAATAGTTACAATAAATTCCTGGACCCTCTCTGCAGATACTTTGAACACCAAAACCAAATGACCATATAGGAGCCCAGGCAGTGAATACTGCCTGGGCTCCTATATAATGGAGCCCAGTGGATAATAATTATCCTTGCACCTGATGTAACACTTTTCATGTCTTCTATATGTCTCAAAGTGCTTCACTGAATGTACTGTAAAGTGAATTGACTATGAAGCACTTTTGTGGGCGAAACAATTGCTGTGCTAATTGTGCACAGTAGTGTCCCACAAACATGGGGAATCATCGCGGACCCCAATTCTAATACATCGATGATTATTTTGAATTTCAGTAACTGTAAAGGGTCTTTGTGATATTGAAGCGATGGAGATAATAGGGTTTAGTTAACACTGAAAACTCTCAGTCTGTATCTCTGATTAATCTGAAAACCTGGGACAGCTTAGAATGAGGACCACTAAGTGGATAATCATATGTGGGAGAAGGGTATTAGAGGCATCAGGAAAAGAACAGGAAATTGGAATTAAGGTACACAGTTTCATTGGAGGGCAAACATGAAGACTAATACAAAGGGTTGAATGCCTTCTGCCGTGTTGTAGTTTTCTGTAGTTGAAAAGCAATTTAGCACAAGAAGCCCACTCCTTTCACAGATCATGAGTAAACTAATCTTTGAAAACTCCATCCTACCCACTCACTATTCAGGGGAAAATTTTGTACAGATCCCCAGAGATAATCAAGAAAAAAACACCAACGTATTCATCCAAAACAAAAACAAAAGTTGCTGGGGAAACTCAACAGGTCAAGCAGCATCCATGGAGAAAGGAAAAGGAGTCAACGTTTCGGGTCTACAACCCTTCGTCAGGACTTCATCGGTCCTGACGAAGGGTTGTAGACCCGTAACGTTGACTCTTTTTCCTTTCTCCATGGATGCTGCTTGACCTGCTGAGTTTCCCCAGCAACTTTTGTTTTTGTTTCAGATTCCCAGCATCTGTAGTATTTAGTGTTTTGAACATATTCATCCATTCTCACATCTGTCACTCTTCAACACTGGCCTGGTTCCCTCCGCAGACTCCAGCAGCTCCCATGGAGAATTTGCTCATCTAAGTCTGCGTCTATCTTACACTCTCTAGCAGAGGATGTAGGATAGACCCTTGTCCAGTTCTTTTAGAGGTGTTAATCGATGCAGGACCAATTGCTTTTGTTGTGAGTCTGTTGCACACATCCATTGCTCTGTTGGGAAAATAAACTTCTTTTAATCTCTCGACTGTTTGAGGTTTGCAGGTTTTAACCCTATGCCCTTGGTTTGCTCTGAAAATTTGAGTCTGAAAGGTCTGCTAACAATCTACAGCCTACAGACTCCACCCCATCTTCTCTCACCTAGAATATGTCATATTATTTCTCATTAAGAACAAAAAGACACATTATGATTGCATGATTTAGAAGCTGGACCTCGGGAGCTGACGAGAATTAATTGGTCATGAGTGATCTACATCAGTGACCAAAGCAAATTGAACCCATTAGTCCATATTTTCCTACCTGTGGGTGAAACTTCATATTGATTGGTATGATTTTTTTTGCCATTTGAGCTAATGTTAGGATTTTTTATTTGAGCTGACATTCCAGTGCTGGGGAAGCTGTGCTGTTGGAGATGCTGTCCTTTGGGTGATTGAAACATTAACTTGAGATTCTCTCTGCTATTTAGCCAATATACTCCAAATTGTGGTCATTCCCTTCATGATTGTTTGTGGGATTTTGCTGCTCACAAATTGACTGCATTTACAAATATCGTTATGACTTAAAGCAATCATCTGTGAAGAGCCTTGAGACATTTTGATTGCAAGCTGTATCAAATACAAGGATTATTATTTATTGCCATCAGCTAATTTGACAGCTGCTTGATGTGGTGGAGTTCATGGGAATGTATGTATGATGGTCGGTAAATTTACGAAGCTTGGCAGAGTGTGTAGGGATTTCCCATTATAAACACACACTTCCAAGGTCTTCAGATTCATGGCCCTTTGGGGAATGCCATGTTTTGGTCTACCATGGTTCATAAACATACAGAGGACACGAGCATCACCCCCCATAATGCTCACCAACTAGAACAGTTGTAATGTAGAAGCAGTCAGGCCATGGGCGAGAGGACCAGGGTTCGATTCCCGGCAGGAAGAAAGGTTGGGCAAGTTTCCTTACTCCACACACCTCTGTTTATCTAGCAGTCAATAGAAGCCGGGTCGTTAGTCGATTGGCGGTTTGCTTATCCGGGGATAATAATTACTTTAAAATTAAAATAATTTGGTCACCGAATCCATGACTGTTTGTTGGACAATGGTATGCACAATTTCCAGTTTCATTTCACCCACAAAATATACAGTCAATTCACTTTACAGTATATTTAAGTGCTTTGACATGTCTCAAAGACATAATAAGGTACTATATTGCAAAGATTATTATTATTATTCTCAAATGCTACAATGCTAGCATATTCACTAGGTTTAGTGACACTGTTGAAGAGGAGAAAGTTGATACCCAAGTGTTAGCATACAATGAAATTGGTTGACATATGGACTAGCATATATTTATTTTGTTACTTGAATACTGACCAAATGAACCATAATATTTTGTTTCTGCTCCTGCACACTCCCACGTTCCTGTCATTTTATAACAGTTTTTTAAAAAAAACACTGGAGTAAAGTTTGCTGTGTTTCGAAACCAACACCGGCAGAAACCATCACCCACCAGATGGCAGCACGCTCCTCAAACTAAATGGTTTCTTCTGGTTTAGGTTCTGATGTGGCTAGTTTCAGTTTTGAAGTTGTAGGCCCCAGGGCATGCTACAGCACTTGTTGTTATTTTATTTATTTTTCAAAGTTAATCAACCAAGCAGGATAAACTCCATGATGTCCGGGCCAAAAAACAATATTTACCAATTGGTCCATAGACTTCGGACTTGGCCCGTTTAATTGTTTAAAAAAAACAGTAAGCGGGGTCTCCCTTGAGCTGAATGGTCTCCAAGGTGACATATCTGGCAATGGAATATCAGAACCAAGCCAGCCCTCTGTGGCGGTCTGTGATATTCCTGTTCCTGAGCCAGGCGGGTCCACATCCAGGGCACTGCTGATGACTGCACAGCCAGCTTGGCTCATCAGCCGGACATGGAAGGGCAGACGAGTGGGACAGGATGTCATTCAACTTTACCTGTTAGAGCTTTGGTTTGCAGGCTATCATGGATAAAACAAAAATCATCAGCTTCAAAAGAGAAGAATGGGCGCTGGGATGTGGAAGGGTGGGCTGCCATCTGGTGGTAATAGTTTACGCCTGTGTTAGTGCTGAAATATCGTAACCGTTACCACATAAAATTATAATGGAATTTTAGCTCACACAGCTTTGTTACATATACGGCAGATTTGTAATGATTCAGGAATAAATGTGGAAGCGTGTCTATGTCTAGGATGTGTATTTGTGGAATACAATACAATGCAAATTTACATTTTTATAGCACCTTTTACATTGAATGGATATCCCAAGGTGCTGGACAATCCTGGCTTGGCATCTGAACTGGGGTGGGAGCAAAGGAGGTAGTGAGGGAAGGATAACTGCAGGCACTGTTTTAGCTGGTTGGACTCCAATACACATTCTGGGGGTGCCTAAGCCTTGCAACCTGCACCCAGTAATTTCTGGAACTTGGTAAGCAGGATGTATTTCACCAGAGAGAGGCTACACACTCCATTCCAAAAAAAACATCTCTGGAATTTTCATGTGTAGGTAGGATGCATGGAATTCTCAGTTTGCTTTGGATATTCTTCAGCTTGGTGATGGATTGCCACTGTGTCAGACACCCGGCTAACCAAGAAAGGTAGAGGATATTGAATTTGGTCCACTGGGGGATGAGGAGCCTATGAAGCCCACAAGAATCACAGTGGTAGAATCATAGAACGTCTATGATGTTTGTCGGTAATGTCTACTGTTTGTGATGTATTTGTGAGATGTATGAGTGGAGTGCTTTGTGTCCCTGTTTGTCAAGTGCCTGTGTAATGTCTGTAGTGTGTGGGTATGTGCCTGTTCATGAAGGGAATTACATCAGGAGCATTTCTGATGACCAACATTGCATGGACACAATGCGCAGGAAATGATGTCAATGGCAACTTGATGACCTGAAGCTGCCTATTTTTTGCACTTCACTTTTACTGTAGCCTCTGAGCTATTGGACCCAGAGGACCTCGTTATAACAAGGTTCCCCTGTATGTCCTCTTTTGTGGATCCCTCTACCAGAGGGGAAATTCATTCATTATAGGTTGTTTTGCATTTGAGGGGTTAGTTTAAGTGAGTTTTATTGGAGAGGGAGCCATAACAATACACGATGTATCAAAAGAAGTGTTTCAATGAGAGAAGTGTCAGACAGTGTTTCATATAGGCGCGTGTTGGAGAGGGAGTAATTAAACAATATTCATTATATGAGAGGTCATTGTATTTCAGGCATTGTTCCAGTCAAAAACAGGCTACAAGAGAGGGTTTTATACGGTTACTTTATTACCCAGGAAGCCAAATGAGGCTGAGGTATATCAGAGAGTGGTCTAATAAGGGCTGTGTAATTAAAGGGTGTCTCTGTGGACCTATGTTTCGACGGACATGCATTACACAATGCATGGTGTACAGATCTTGTACATGAGTGAATGGTCTAGGAAAGAAGCATGGTTTGTGTCAAACTTTGTGCTTCGACCTACAGCACATCATTAGATGGGGAGGGGGAGGAAGAGAGAGAGGTCCCGCCTCCACCTTGCTCTGGTACAAGGGTGTTTGGTGCCAGTCAATTACAGGGCAGCATCGGGTGCGACTGTGAGAAGGTGATGGACTCAATTACCCCACTTCCTTCTGATGCTGGAGAAATGGCAACCAGCTGTGAAATGTAGAATTAAATAATGACCCCTGAGCAAAACATGAAATTGTTACTCCCTTGGTTTTCATAACATGTGGAAAATGCAAAGAAATTAGTCTTGGCAATAAAAGCATCACTTAAAAAGCAAGTCTCTATCCAGAGGAACCCATAAATCTTTAGGCCAAAGCCAAGGAAAGTCACGTTGAAACAACTGGTAGATACTAAATGTATTTCACAGTAAGGTAAGCACGTTGCTGAACATTGTCCCCAATGAATTTGTTCAGTGTACAGACATGACTTCAATCTAGAAGCAAAAGAAAGGGGTTGGAGGGTGAGAGAGTATGAATTCATTTTTGCAGCTTTTCTACATTTCTATTGAACTTGCTGCATTCTATCGTCCACATGGCAGAGGAAAGAAGATAGAGGAATAAAACCAACTGTTCATAATGTGGTGTTTGTCTCTAAGATATCAGCTTGAGTTGTGTGGTAGCACTTCTACCCTTGATTCCAAAGTACCATCAGGTCCAGTTGGATATTTGTCCTGGAGTAGTGTTGTATTGGAAGAGATGCTATTAGTCTGATGAGACATTAACAGAAGCCTTGTTCTCCTGTAGGGTGTTAAATATCTATGACACAGGAAAAGACAAGGGAACTTCTCCCGATGTCCTGGACAGCAAACTACTAGATAAATTGGTTGTAGCTGTTTTGTAGACCTTGCTGTAGAATAATGTCTGCCAAAGTGTGTCCACAGTCACAAAACCAACAGTACATTTCTATGAATGGTTTTGAGACTTTTCAACAATATATGAGTTATATCAAAATCAAAGATTGGTGTTTATTTATATTATTATCTTTCTCCTCCCTTTTTCAATCCCCTGACTCTTGCTGTATATAATTCCATGCGCACCAATTACCCAACAGCATCTCACCCAACTGGCCATTCATAAATGTCTGTCAGCCTGGCTCAGTTGGCAGCGCTCTCACCTCTGATTTTGATGATTCAGAAACTTGTGCGTTCAAAATGTCAGAAAGGTCCCATGACACTATTTGAAAACGGAAGGGAAGTTTCATGCAGTGTCCTGGCCAACAATCTCCCCAAAATAATTGGAGGAAATAAGTGGCGGAAAGTAGGGTCAAGCAGTTATCTTAAAATGTGACTTGAAGGTGAGCGGGTGGGGTGGTCAAGTGAAGGGATTCCTGATGTCATGGCCAACAGTCCTCCAGGTAGTTTCTGAGCATAAAATGGCTGGCGGGTTTCCCAACAAATACAGGCACTACACTTTGTGTCAATTACCTGTGAAACATTTTGATGTATTTCAGCTTCATAGATAATTTACCAAAAGCAAGGATTATTGTAATTAAAGGGCCATATAATGCACTTCCTCCTATATGAACAGGAAACCTTTACACAGAATGAATGTTGCTCTTTACAGATTAAAAAATAAGGGCTCATTTGTTGAATAAAACGCAGGTACAAAACGAGTGTTGAAATTCACATGCCCCTGTGTGGGGCTATTTGGAAATCACCTCTAATAAACGTCTAAATTACATCAAGCCGTTTGGGTCTAATTTGTTCACTTTCTGCACCACAGGCATCCAAGGGTATCACGTTCAGTGGGCGCGGTTGAAAAAATAATATTGATGTGCTAAATGGTGATGGTCAAACCCCTTTTTCTACAGATGTGTTTTTGAAGTTTACTATGTAGGGTATCCTCTGCAGAGAGCACGGGCTGCGTCCAATAAAAGCGGTTTAAAGGCAGCGATCCAGCACTTGCATTTTCTATATTGACTTTTCCATAGGCAGCCCATCAAAATGGCTAGCGCCCAGTCAAGAGTGCCCATCTTGCACATTCCATTCAAGCCTTTTTTAATTCGCCTTGACAGCATGTCCAGAGGTTGCGGGGTTGATAGGCATATTTCACTACCCACCCCCCCCAACCCCACCCACACCCACCCCCCCCGCCCCCCACCTTCAACCGTCCCCCCATCCCTTCTCTCCTGGTGTACATAAATTTACACTGCGATGCAATCTCAGCTCATGTCAGTCGCCAGTGACCTGAAGTCCGAAGCTCTTGCCATAGGTAATGTTTCCGGAATTCCTGAACTTTTTTGTTCCTAATGTTTTGGAAAGAATGTGTTTAGGGACATTAACAAGTCAGTGGTTTGCTTCACTTGGGGTGTGGAATGTCTGAGTGACACCATTTTGTTTTGAGATGATATATCTGATGCTCCATTGCAGTGTTGGGGATGTGCGACATTGTTTGAGGCGCTTCTGTAAAACACAAGACACATGCGGACACTGTACTAGCTTACAGGCAGAAAGTTTTGGACTTTTTCAGCAAAAAAGAAACCAATAAGAAACCAAAATCTTGTGCCATCTTCTGCCTGTAACTTCTTCCTCCAGCATTGATGGTGGAGCCTTCACTTTACCTTCCCCTGTCTCCTGCCTTCAAATACCTCCCTGCCTTCAAATACGTCTCCGACTGCCTTGAATCAACATCTCGTATTGCCTCCCTGGTGCTCACCACAACATTTGTAAAGAGATTTGAGACATTCCTTTATGTGAAAGGTGGTGTGTAAATGAGAGTTATTACAGTATTAGGTGTCAGCTTGGCTCAATTAGTAGCATTTTCACCTCTGAGTGAGAAGCTTGTGGGTTCAAATTCCACATCAGGATTTGAGTTCATAATGATGGCTGATATTGGCTGCAGGTGCTAGGTGGGTCACTGCACACCCACCCAGCTGTTCTGGGTAATATTACAACAACAACAACAACAACATTACATTGAAGAATATTAGTACTACATTGACACAATTGGAAAAAGGAAAAGGAATTTCTTATTTTGCCCTAGCCAAGATTTCTCCAGATAAATTTGTTATTTCATTTATGACCATTTGTGGGACTTTGCTGTGCACAAAATGGCCACCGGTCTCCCTAGATATCCGCAGTCACCACACTTCAAAGGTATTACCTGTAAAGTGCTGTGAGATATTTTGATGCTATAGTTGCTAAATGAAATGCTAGAATTATTCTTATTATTATTACTAGGTGTTAGCCTAGCGCAGTTAGTAGCACTCTTGTCTCTGAGTTAGAAGGTCATGAGTTCTAGTCCCCAACATTAGGCGGACACTGCAATGCAGTACACAGCAACAAAATCACAACACAACAACACAACAACTTGTATAGCGCCTTTCATGTCAGGAGGACAGCCCAAGGCGCTGGTACCAAGTGAACCATATTTTCTCCCACAAATATACAATTCATTTACGGTATATTCTGTGAAAAGCTTTGAGACATGTCATTGACATGATAAAGCACTATATCAATGCAAGGATTATTATTATTATTGCTGGAGGTGCCATGAGATGTTAAACTGAGTTCCTGGCTGCTTGTTCGGGTGGACATTAAAGATTTCCTGCCACTGCTCGAACTTGTTGTTTACACGATATTACTATGTGTAAATTGGCTGTTGCAATCTACACAGTCACTACACTCTGCAGTGATTCCTGTGAATGTTTGAGCACTTTCATGATGTAAATGGTGCACTGATTAGTATTATATTATTATTGTAATTTGAGATTTTGGTTGTGAAGAATAGAAGAGTGGCTCACACTGCATTCAGAACATTTTGCCATTAAGGTGTCTCACAAGGTTTATAACACTGCTGCTTTTTTGACTTGAATTGTCAGACCGCACAGCTGCCAGCTAGGCTAACACGAGACTGAATGGTTTGGTAGCTGATCCATCACAGTGAAATTACTGAAATTCTAGCGGCAAATCACAGGAAACACATTTTGATACAGAATAATTGCCAGAATAATTGCAAAGATTTCCAGTTTTAACAAATCCATCCATCACATCATTTACAATCAAGCCTCTCTCGCCTGACCCCTGATTTGTGCAAACAATTGCATATTATGTGAAACCCACACAGAAACATGTTCTACTGTATTTTCAATTTACAGATAGCAATTTGAAAAGGAATTTACATTTTATAGCATTCTATCAGAATGAAACATCTCAGAGCACTTCACAGTAATTTCTGTCAGGTGCTGTTACTTTTTTTGTAGGCCAATTCGACAGCCAATTTGCACTAAACAAATTCACCACACACAGACATGAAGTGAAGTGAAGTGAATGATTAATTAAATTGGAACCACAGGGAGAAATTCCCTTCTCTTTCTGACTAGAGTCGTTACATCTTTAGGGTTCACCTGAATACACAGATGGGTTGAATATGTCACCTGAAAGATGGATGAGAAGTTAATTTAGCTTAAACTCACCCTTTATTTTTATCTTTCACTTCATGGTTGATGTGTTACTTCATTGTGCACAAAATGTTTGCTGCAGTGCCTTCAGTTACTACATCCAGCCTCTATATCCAGATATTTTGATTTGATAAAGGGCTATAAAATCAATTTTCTTTCTCATCTCACAGTGTGTAAGTAACAGATATTCTGATGACCTTCCACGCTATATCAAATGTAAGGATTATTATTATCCTTAGGGCTCGAGCAGTCATATTTCAGTTTGGGATGGCCTCCTGATGTGAAAGGCTGTATAATAAATAATAATTCTTGCATTTGATATAGCACTTTTCATGTCTTCATGTACACAAATGTAACTTAGTTGTTGTTGTTGCATCAGCCTATCTCACACATCATTTTTTGTTTTTTTTAGGTGATTTTGGATGATCTCTGTGGTAAATTACTGCAAAAAATCCCCCATATGAAAAAAAACCCAGTGTCTAAATATAGTGATGAGACACAAACTAGAACCCAGTTCAAGAAGCAAAAGCCTCACATGTTTGGTCCACACAGGTCAGTAGGATTCTACAACAGTAAAACCCAACCACATCTGTTTATATGTTCCAGGTTTCCATGGAAATAAATAATTTCTTTAAGATTTTATAGGGTGATGACATTGTAAGTACTCCCTACACTTGCGTTATTAACCTAGATCTTTATGGGCTTACACAACCACCTTCAGTTACGTTGCCCCCACTCTCAGGAACTCTCCTCCATAATGAGACACTAAACTGAGGTCCTGTTTGTCTTTCAGGTGGACGTAAAAGATCCCTAAAACTATTCGAAAAGTGAAGGGAGTTTCTTCTAATGTCCAGGCCAATAAATCCCCCAAATAAAATTGGTCACTTACTCTATGGTTATTTGTGGGACACTGCTGTGCGCAAACTGGCTGCTGCATTTCACCCCCTGAGATACAATTACTCAATTTTACAGTATATCCTGTGAAACACTTTGGGATGTCACAACGATTTGATAAGTCGCTGTATCAAATGTAAGGAATATTATTATTACATTTCCTTTGACTTGTACCTTCTGTCCCTGCCTTCAAAACCGTCTTTAAAGTGGATTTGTTTGACCATACCCGTGAATAACATCCTGACTAACTTCCTCACCTCCCTGCTCGGTCCTCCGCATCATTGATGTAAAGCAGCACAAACCTTCAACCTACGTGAAAGGCGCTATGTAAATGCAAATAGTGTTTTTTTTGTCAAACAATTTGTGCATCGTTGGCTAACTCAGTATCTGACCATCACTGCTCTGTGCCAGGACAGGTGCAGACAAACTTCAATTGGCCTCAGTACCCCAAGCAAAGAAGAGGAGAGAATCAGCCATGTTTCCAGGTCCTGATCATGATTCAGTGACGCTGATACTTGAAGAATGTTCACTTAGGCCACCAAAATGAGGTATCTGAGTTCACCCATTGCCCACGGAGTTGGATCAGCAGGAGGCGACAACTTCAGAAGAGGAGTTAATGGCGAAAATAAGAAAACTTCCACAAATAATGTGACCTTTGCAATAGAAAATCTTGCTGGTAACTCCATGTGGGACCTGCCCTCCGATGAGAGCGTCGCAATCTACTTCGGGTGCTGCAGAGTAGCGTAGTTTGGGAATCCAGCATAGTGAACTGTTTGCATCTCCTACCAATTATACCTCTGGATAAAATTGGTTATTCACTTCATGCTAGTGTGTGAGATATTGCTGTGTACAAATTGGCTGCCACATTTGCCTACAAAATATATTCACTACACTTTACAGTAAGTCGCTTGAAGTGCTTTGAGAGATCTCAACAAAGTGATGTGGCTACAAATCACTAATTGCAAATCCAGGCTGGGAACACCGTATTTTCAAATCCAATCAGAGTATAAATTGAAACAGTAAAGTGTGACAGATATTCTTGTGTAATCTTTTTAATGTGTCATTGACTGCATTTTATATCATCTGAACAAGCTATGTATAGGAGCTACCAGCACTTCATCATCTGAGGATTGTTATGTACTTACGACAAAGAATATTAGTGTTCAGAAGAAAGAGAGAAATGTATGTGACCGAGATTTAATACTGAGGCATTGACTGCCACCACTGATAATGCAGCACACACATGCCAAAATCAACGGCTAGTCCACAGGGATAGTGATTGATTTTTTGACCTTTTTTTTAATATTGATCATTGGTTTTAGGTGAGGCTAGTGCAGTCAGGCAGCTAAACAAAACTAGGCAGCAAGCAAGGGCACACAGGGACCAGATGGGACATCAAGTACCAGTGGGGGATGGAGGGGGAGGGGTGTGGGGGCATCAAGAGATGGGGCATTCAATGAATGAGTGGATGGGAGGTTGGGGTGGAGCCCAGTCCCACTAGGATCAGCTGTTCTTTTCTGGTTCCGATAGTGATTGATTACCCCAGCATTTCATTACCGTGTCTCGTATGTGATGAGAACACAGCAGGAAGAGGGGAGGACGGGTGGGAAGGAGAGAGTGAACGATGCTGTGATCAGCTGTGCAAGCCTAGCATTTGGACCCTGCCCTTTTAAAGATTTTGTCTGCTTCATCCTTTCACCAACTCAAGACTGTGCTTAAGGGATGAAGAGGATGCACTGGAGACAGCCTCTATCTCTATTGTCTGTTGTTTTAATCTAAGCAGCCGTGGTCATTTGTGTATGATTGGAAGGTGCTCAATAAACCTCTTAGCAAATTGAAACCCAAAAATAAATTGCAGTAATTCACTTGTGTGAAGAGGGTACACTCTTTCTCCTTTGCTTTCCTGAAAGATGCTGACTCATGTTTGCAGGGTGGTGGTGGTGGAAGCGGGTGGGGCGCGGAGGGTGGATCTAATTCAATAAATGTCAGATACCCTCTGCTATTTCTGCCACACACAGCAGCTTTCATGTGTGATCATTCATATGGAAGTGATCTAACCTGGGAGTCTTTCACACTTTACACACCATTAACCCATCCCCACCAAGTGACTCCCAATACACCAGAGGATCAACTTTAGAATCTTCACTCCGACATTCAAATCCCTTCACCTCCTTCCTCCCTACCCTGCAAACTTATCCAGCTCTATTCTCCCGTCCGTGCCCTCTTCTCCTGTCCATACCATTCCTTTGAATCTGGGCCGCTTGTTCCTGATTCTCTGATTCCTACCATTAATCGATGAATTTTTGACTATTGTGCCCCCACTCTGTGGAATACTCTCCCCAAACTATTTTCTCTCTGACTTCAATATCTTTCTAAATACATTTCTCTTTGACTCTGCATTTTGTCAACATCCTCAAAGTGCCCCTTTCCCACTCTGCTTGATGACACCCTATTCAGCAAGCTTGCCTCATAATATCATTAAATGCTACTCCATAATAATAATCCCTGTATTTGGTATAGCGCCTTCAACATCAGGAGGACTTCAACAAAACAACAACCATAAATTTACACTTGTATAGCTCCTTTCACATCTGAAGGATGTCCCGAGGTGCTGGATTTCACAACGTGCCTCACACCGTTTACCATGAAGTGAAGTGAGGCAGCAGCCCGGTTGTGTATAGCAATGTCCTACCAACAAGCATGAAGTGAATGACAAATTTTGTGTGAGACATTGTTGGCCAGGACACTGGGAGAAACTCCCTTCTCATGAATAGTGCAATGGGATCTTTAACGTCCCCCTGAACAGGCAGCTGGGACCACAGGTTAACGCACCTCTGCTAATGAAACACAATCTCAGCACTGTATTATCAGTTTAGACAATGTGTCCAATCCTGACTTGGATCTTCAGTTTAGGACAAAAGCCAGGAAGTATTTATTTATATATAGAAGAAAATTGACAATTGGTATGAGTTACCAGGAAGGATGGTCAAAGTCAGGATACTAGACTCATTTAAGAAGCAGCTTGATGTTGTTATTGGAGGATGGTAAGATTGATATTCTAGAAGGATCTTCTTAGGCCAGCTGTAAAATTCACTATTAACCTTCCTTCAGACTTGAGAGGCCCATCAACATTAGCTGAAGTTCTCAAAACCCTGTCCATGCCTTCAGCTCTGACTTCCTGTATACTGTGTTCCACTTAGTGTTTCTATCCCTCACTCCAGAGAGCTGACAGTTCTCATGCTCTTAGGTTATGATTATTGTCTTAAAGTTTAAGATTCTGCAGAATTTCGGGAAACCTGTAAACTCAATCCTCAATTAGGAGACAGTTTTCCACAGTTTTGAGAATCAGCTTTTACGTTTAGACTAATCTTGAGACTTTATGAAATTCTGCCTGATTTTAAATATTCGGACAATGATCATAAGGTTAAGACAAGGAGCAAATCTGTGACTGATTTTGCAGCAATAAAGAGTATGGGAGATGGAGGAAGGTATCCCTTTGAAAGATACAGTGGCACCTGATCTCTAAAGAGCATAGAATTGATGGGAGTTTATTCAGCTGCTCTCCTCACCTTTTCTGTTTACATGCAGTGTAGAGGAACTGACAAAAAATTCTATGAAACGCTTTGAGACGTCTCAATGTTGTGATAAGGTGTTATATCAAATACAATTTGATTAGTAATGATAATAGACCATCCACACTGCCTGCTCCCTCCACCATGGATCCTGCCACTCCCCACCCCTTGCATTATGCCCCATTTCTCCCTCCTCCCTTTCAACCACAACCACCTGGATGAAGTTTACCACCTGCTACCTCGACCCCATTCCCCATCCAACTGCTGGTCACTCAAATCCCAATTCTCTTTTCCCTGCTAGCTGACAGAGTCAACCAGTCTCTTTCCTCAGACTCTGTTTCACTCCCCATGAAAACTGCTGTCATCACATCCCTCCTCAAAATACCTACCCTCAACCCCTCTAATCTCTCTCACTACCATCCCATTTCTAACCTACCCTTCCTTGCCAAAGTCCTGGAACACATTGTTGCAGGTCAACTGCAGTCACATGCCACATTGCCCACCCCCGACCGAACCTAACCCCAAAACCAGGTGCAACCTTTGTGTGTGCATTTGCCGTCCCCCACTTGGATTACTCAAATGAACTTCTCGCCAATCTTCCCAGCTCCACCATTCAAAAGATCCAACTGATTCAGAACTGTGGCCCGCATATTGATGGCTTGCCATTTTTAAAGTCCTGCCTAAAAGCTTCCTCTTCAACTGTGCTTACCACCACCTCCCCCCACCCACCCCCGGCTTGGAGTCAGGGTGTGAAGCACTCTGAGATGCTATGCGGCATAAGCGCAAGTTGTTGTTGTATTATAATTACTGTACTTCCATTCAATACTGCACTCCATCATATAAAAATGTCTCAAACACTTCACATAGACAGTGTTGTTCTGTTTCCGTTATGAAGGCAAAGGCAACGGCTAACCTTCACTATCAAACTCACAAATCCAATGACGTGAATGAGCAAATAATCTATTTTTGGTAAATTTAAAATGGGGAAAAAGTATTCGCCAGCTCAGCAGAACTCCCAGCTCTGCTTTGAAATATTGCAGAATTACAGCCATGTGAATTTAGAAATGTTTTCAAGAGTTAAATTATAGTATACACAACCCAAGGGATTGCAAAGAGACAACTGCTAACTAGCTTTGTGCTCCCCTTCAAACAAAATTCTGTAGAAATCAACAAAAAATTCAATGAATACAATAACAATCCTTGCATTAACTTCATTTGAATTTTGGGTGAGGTTGGATAAGGATGGTGTAATGATAATGTAGGTAGGAAGGAACAATAATGAAGGGGCAGAGAGTGGATGTGCCCTCACTCACGTTCCTTAAGTACCTGATTTACTAATTCATTTGTGAAGCCTTGTTTGCCTTCATTGCATTTTATGGATCTGTGGTTTTGTGATTTCAGGGCTCATCCACCAACGAATTAGGAATCTAATCCACTTGCTTGAAATGACAGAACTGGCATCTCACAGGCCTCGAGCGGTTTGCTAGTTAGGGCAAAGAATCACCCTTGGGGTAAGCTCCTATATACTGGCCTCCTCCGTATTCACTGCTGGCAGCCTTTGAAAGCTCTAGGACACTAATAGATGCATTATACATACATATTGTATCAAGTATCTTACACATGCTCAACAAGATTGTTCTGTCCCAGAGCTATAGGAAGCTACTTGATATTTAGTAATCTAAAACAGCTGTTTAGCTTTGGTTAGTCATGTCTTGTTTAAGGTCGACCTGCGATATCCTGCAGTAACATACATAAGGATTTTTATCCATCTCTGTTTCTAAACCACATAGTTCTCTGATCTTCGTGCTATTATGTGTCTGTTATTCCCCATAATGCTGTTATTTAAGCATTAATTACTCTTGTTCATTAATACCCATGGTCTCCCAGGATGTTTGGTTGCATAACCTGGATTCGAGCAGGTTAAGGCAGAAAAAATTTACATTTTTACAGCACCTATAATGTTGAAAAGTCTCAAATCTCTTCTTAGTGCATCCTATTACATGTAGCAAATGTTTTTTGCAGATAAACATGGTACTGCAAAGTCGTGAGGTGAAGGATTAATGACATCTGAACTAACCTCCTTGTCTTTTTGAAAGCAATCATTAACATCTGCATAAAGGAAAGATAAACAGGACCTCAGTTTACAGTGTTATCTGAGAGATGACACCTCCAACAATAAAGTACTCCACAATGCCAAGCTGAGGTTTCAATCTTGACTACAAACTCTAATATGAGACTGGAACTTCCTGATCTCGAGGAAAGCTTATTGCAAACTGAGCCTAGTTTGACACTTGGAGATTACTGCTTAACTCTAACTCTAACTCCAGGTTTTTTTTAAGGAAGAAGCAATCCAAGGATTTCGGGTTAGCAACTACTTAGAATTTATGGAAAACCAGAAACACTGTACTGACAGAAATGAGAAACATCAAGTCATAAAAGCTACTACTACTTCAATCAAACAGATAAAGATTGATTTACTAGTATCAAGTCTCCTATAGCAGATTTTACTCTACAGCTCGTTTTTTGCAATAAATACAGTGAATAAAACATTATTTTAATAACTTTCCATCGGTTATAGTTATCGATGGAACCAACATATTGGTTGCATATATGGAACCACTATGTTCCATATTTAAATTGTAAGTTGTGGATATGAAGCAAGTTTAACAGTACCAATTCAACAAAACATTTTCACAAAAACTGCCTGTAGTGAATTGACAAAGGTTCTCACATCTACCACCTTGCCTGCCTACCTTTCAGTCATTGATTACACTTAGCTAGGAATTCTCCCCAGACTTGATCGGCAATAAAACACTGGATAAACCAACCATATGAACTATATAACAGATTATGAAGTCAATTCTAGACAAATAATCTTAAATGGTATTTCATTTAACTCCAGATTATTTAGTGAGTTAACCAATGAGTACAGGTTGTGATAATGTAAAATAATGTCCCTTTTATGTAGCTGGAGCAAATCAAATATTTGATCTCACCCTTTCCCTTGGAGTGGAGTCTAAGGGGAGAGTCCTGTAACTTAGTGGTTAGAGCACTTGCTTTGCAAGCAAGAAACCTGGGTTCGATTCCTGGCAGGTCAGAGTGAAACCTTGGGCAAGTTTTCCTACTGCATGGGCCTGATGATAAATCCTCAACAAAAAAAAATAATAGATTTATCATTTAATTCCATGAATGTTTGTGGGACATGCTGTGCATAACTGTCTGTCATGTTTCGCCCACAAATATCCAGTCAATTCGCTTTACAGTATGTTCTGTGAAGCGCTTTGCAGCGCTTTTCATGTCTACAAGACGTGAAAAGCACTATATGAAATGCAAAATTATTATTATTATTATTTTCTTGTCTCCTTCAAGGTCCTTCTCAATACCTCATCTTTGTCCATGCTTCCAGCCATCTTCCCCCTTATCCATACTCCCCTACCAGCTCAGTTGCATTGGATTCTCCAATGCTTTGGGCTTTGAAAGGCACTGTATCAATATAAATTTCAACCAGGGCTGAATAACCTGGTTGGAAGCTTCTTGAGACATCCTCCCGACATGAAAGGCACTAAACAAGTATAATTTTGTTGTTGTTGTTAACACCAGGAAACTGTAAAGTAACTGGGATTTTCCGATGAGCCACATGGACATTAGTCCATCTATTTCAATTTAAGTCAAACACATTACAGTAAACTACACATTCTTTTAAAGTTAAATTCAAATAAAGGTTTTAATTGGTTTGGAAGTGATATTCAATGCGCATGTGAAGTGACTGTAAGTGAATGTGTTAAATTATTGTATCTCTTGACATTTGCTGGGAAATTAACCTTAGCATGTATCCATTGAACATTAGGTCTAGTATCAGCAATAATTATGCTTGCATTTGATATAATGCCGTATCTTGTCATCAAGACATCTCAAAGACATGATATACTGTAAAGTGGTGCACCCGAATATTTTGTGGACATAGTTCTCGTTGTGAAACGTTCCGATAAATACATCTTATGGATTATCAGAATGAAAAGAATAAAGCTCAAATCCAATTATAGAACACCTCAACACCGTAACCAGTAGATGAGTTTAACAAAATGAAGACATAGTGAACTGAACAACATCCTACTATGTTGTAATTTCAATGAATCCATAAGAATTAAGCTTGTTCTACACGGCCCAAGTCAAGGAGCCTTAATTCCATGTCGAAAATACGTTGCTTATTCCAACTGTGTCTGACACTGGCTATCCTAAAAGATTCTGAGTCTGAGAATTGAAGACTGGTGCCTCAGTGAATTTTGATTCTCTATTTTGTACAAATCTTTAATCTTCAGAGAAATTTGTTGGAAAAATATATATTTTGTCAGGTGAAGCACCACACCCACTGTGCAGCAAGTGAATGGAGAAGAAGAGAGTACAGTATATGAGATAAATAAAGTTGTGGTTGGAGGACGTCAAGGCTAGTGTTTCTGGGAAACAATACGTTACAGTATTGTTAAATTATTATTGCAGTATTATAGAATTAAACTTATTGGATTTAAATTTATGGTATTTCTAAACACATTCTACTCTTATATTCACTTAAACACAGTAAGTGCAGATTGTTTAACACTTTCTTGTTTCTAATCGAAGAGAGTAATGATTCAAATCAGTAAAAATAGGACTCTTTGGATTTGTTTATCTGTAAATCTAAATATATCTGCACTCAGGAAGTCTGTCCCCTTTTCCTAGAGTTTGGGCTGAACCAACATTTCCTTTTAATCTACTTATCGTTTTATTGGCTGACTCATAAGAATAGGTTCGAGATTTAGGGGCAAGCAAGAGCCCAAGACACACAGGATCACAGAAGATAAACCAAAGAGTAAAAGTGATTCAACAGACAAATAATAGCAAGAGATGGGGTATTGAGGGGAAAATCTGGGCCTAAATGAAGGGATTGGACAATGGTGGGAAAGGAAAGGAGACTTAGTTTGTTGTAATTATTAGCAAACTAAGACCACTTCTGTTACATTTCATTCAGATCTGCAACATCATTGGTATCAAACCAATATTAACAGACGTTAAGGGAAAATTGTGCTACATCTTGCAACCTCTTCATTTAGAATATTCACAGATAAACTCTGGATAACGCACTTGGTTCAAGCTCTGTCCTTTCACTCCCGGGACATCAGTTCAAATCCAGTCCAGACAGATGGGATGAAAGTCTCTTCTCTCTGACGGCTCTTCAGTCCTTGCAATGTGCTTGCGTAGCTTGATTCCACATCCCAGCGGCTTTGGATGCACAGCCCCAAACTTCCTTTCTGCCTCGCGCATTTGGCAGCGAGCAGACAATCCACTTCAGAGGTCACAAGGGGTTGGCGGTTTGGGAAATGGAAGAGTCACGTTAGTGTGGCAGACAGTTCTCTTCTGAGTTTAGAGTTTAGGCATGTAACCAGGGGAATGTAAGGAGAGCTCTCAACCAGAGAGGCCAAATAGATCAGCAGTTGGGAAAGTGATGCGGCTGTAGTGTTTGGTGCTCTTAGAAACCAAGAAGGTAAAATGAGCTGTATTTCTTATTTAATGCTGGCGTAGTCTTTTACTACCAGGCGTCCATAGCAGTGGAACAACAAAAAAATAATCCTTGGTTTGATACAGCGCCTTATCACATTATTGAGATGTCTCAAAGCGCTTCACAGATAATGTAGTGTAAAATGTAGTGATTATATATTTTGTGCATGGAATGTAGCAGCCAATTGTGCACATCAATCACGATAGCTCTGAGACGCCATCCGACGTGGAGGGCACTATATAAATCGATATAGAAATTGAAGTTGTTGTTGTTGTAGCTCACATTTATATGGCGCCTTTCAGGTTAGTGTATTGACTCAGAGTGTGTCCCTCCCCAGATAATTGATTATTTTTGTTTTGAATGTGATGCAGTCATTTTTATTTAGGAAATTTAAGGCCTCTGTACATTCTGTTATTATTATTTATTTCCTATAATAATCTGCTCAACAAAACTGTAGTCCCCGTGGCCAAAAATGAACAATTTATCACAGCTGGCAAGAGGCTTCTGGGTAACTCAGGAAAACATCAACAGTTTCCTAATAAACATTAAGAAATGTTTCCTGGAATGGAATGAAAACAGTGAGACTTGGAAGACTTAGCTTTACATCAGAACACAAGAAATGCATGTGATAAAAAGACCAAGGTCAACAACAACAACAACAACAACAATTTACATTTATATAGCGCCTTTCACATCGGGAGGACGTCCCAAGGCGCTAAACAAGAGGCGTGTGACCCGAGCTGGGAGGGGAGTGTTTGGGAAGGGGTGAAACACGAAGGGGAGGTAAAAGAGTTCGGGATGGAACAAAAGGCACGATCGAAGAGGAAAGTCTTCAGATCGGCCTTGAAAGAAGAAAGGGAAGAGGCGAAACGGAGGGATTGAGGGATGGCATTCCATAAGGTGGGAGCGGAGAAACTGAAGGCCCGGCCTCCGATGGTGGGGCGGTTCGGGCGGGGGGCTTGGAGCAGGCCAAGTCCTGTTGAACGGAGGGTCCGGGTGGGCGTGTAGGGGGAGAGTAGATTGGTTAGGTAGGATGGGGCAAGGCCGTGTAAGGCCTTGTAGGTGAGGACGAGGATCTTAAATTCGATCCTCCGGAGGAGGGGGAGCCAGTGGAGACGGGCGAGGGTGGGGGTTATGTGGTCGCGGAGGCGGGTGCGGGATAGTACACGGGCTGCAGAGTTTTGGATGGCCTGCAGCCTATGAATGGAGGTCTATGAATGAAGGTCCTTCTAGTTCGCTTTCCACCTTCCTTGCCGTCGCATACACATATGTCTTGAACTAACTCTGTACTACATCTCATCAAATTCACTTTACAGTATATTCTGTGAAGTGCTTTGAGACATTTCAAAGATGTGATAAGGCACTATATCAGAAAAAATGCAAGGATTGAAAGGAACATAAGATTTGATGCCCAGCCTGTGCTGAGTTAGCTGAGTTAGTTCCACGATTGTTCTCAATGTTTGTGTGCTACAGAGGGAAATAATTCCTCAATGAGTCAATTTAGTGATTTCCCCCTCTTTTCCAAGCGCTGCTTAGAATTTGTGGTTAGATGGGAGAGGGAGGATTGGGAGAAATATCTTGCCCACGCTCACGGCCCACGAGGAGCAGTCAAATGGTTGTTACAATAATCCAGAGCAAATACCTTTATTATAATTGTACAGCTAATTATATATCAGGTGCATTCCCTATATGCTAACATTAACACTGTACAAGAAAAATAAGTACCAAAATAAAGCTTTCACTATTTTGCTTCTGCTTATCTTTAATCCCACATTTTCCCTTTCTTATATTCTCCTTTCTCATCTGACTTTTACATAGTATTAATTATCCATATATTAACAGATTTTTAAAATTAAAATCATAATATTAGAGGTTTAGACAAGGATTGTGCATTTCTACAACCATATCCCTTTTGTCCATCAACATTGCTTGCGACTGCCTGAAAAACTATCCCAAAGCCTGTTTCTCAGCCAATTGAGCTCTAAAACTACAAATATTGACACAGTGCATGAAATATACAGTCAATTCACCTTACAATATATTCTGTGAAGTCCTTTGAAATGTCTGAAAGGTATGATAAGTATGATTATGATTATGAAACCATATTTAACACCAGCATCTTCGTTCTACCACCCGTACTGGTAACCTGTTCTAAGTGTTGATTACATACTATGTCAAGAAATGCTTCCTGGTATCCATCGTAAACATTTGGAAGCATTCAGAGATTAACCAGCGGGATGGCTGCTATGTTTGTTTTGGTCAGCAGCCGGTGTATGACACATGCGGAAACCCTTCACCGTGCATAAGAGTATCCAACCCAAACTGAGAATTCCATGCATCCCACCCACACATGGAAATCCCAGAGATAGATTTTTGGTATGGAATGCGCACTCCCTCCCTGGAGGGACGCATTCTGTTTATCTCATTCTGGAAAATATTAGGCGCAGGTTGGCAAGTGGTTGGCTTGTGGACCCCAGGTTTTGCTTATGGGTATTGCTCGAGTCTAACCAGCTAAAATCACATAGCTTGCCATTGATCACACTGTCTGGCAAGCTTTCCTACTGCTTGCCCAGGTAGAACCATCCTACCCGTTAGGGCTTTGGCTTCCAAAGTTGACAGGAGCTGTGTGGGAGGATTCCCTGCCTCAAGTGACTAACCTGCCCTTTCAAGGGCTGCCGATTAGTCATGTTGTTTGTGCTGTCATCAGCAGGGCCTTGGAATCAGTCCTAATTGTTGATCCATATCAATACCTCAGGGTCAATTTCAACTTGGATACTGTCCTGAAAAACTGTGTTGAGAAGGGGAGAAAGGCTTTTTGGTCATGCTCACCATTCCTCAAGGACAGCAAAGTCCCAATGCAGGTCAAGCTTGTGGCATACAAGACTTGTGTGTAAACTGTCCCACTATATAAATGCAAGTTGTTGTTGAAGTTATTGTTATAAGCTTGCCCCTCACAACATTGAATGTTTGAGCTCTGGCCCTCTTGCCCTACTACTTTGGTATATTTGAAAATTTGCCTGGGTTTACTTTCTCAATCCCATTTTGCATCTCGTACATCTCCACAAGGTTTTCTCTGACAAGTCACTTTTCAAAGCTGATAAACAAACCTAGATGCAACAAACGTTTCTACAGCTCTGTCACTTGACTTTTGAAAGCTACAACTCAAAGTGCTTTCCCAAATAGCACTTTTACTTAAGACTTAAACAAAACAAATTTTAAATCCAACTTATAACCTAGAATGTAGAAGAACGTTTTGTTTGTTAAAATAAATGCAATCCTGATAATCATTTGAATTTTTGTTTAAATAGTATAGACTCTAGTGTGAAGGGGACTGACTGATGTGTTTGTTGACCTTGGAGTGTGAGGAACTATTGAGAAAACAAGGATGATGGAGGAGAGAGCCAATGACTATCACTCACTGCTTTAGCAAAGGAAGCCTAGAGTCTTCCCCAGTGTAAGATCATGTGTGTTCAAATTTAAGAATATTCAGAAATGTAACTGTCCTCCTTGGGGGGAGTTAAGCAGGTCTCTTCAGAGCTGAACTAGCTCCAAGGTGATATGTTTGGCAATGGAATGTCAGAATCAAGCCAGCCCTCTATGCCTCGGTTGTCCAATTCCTCAGTCAGGCGGGTCTGCAGTATTCCCAGACACTGCTAATGACAGCACAGGCAGCTTGGCTCATTGGCAAGACTTCGAAGGGTAGACCAGTCACTGGCGGCAAATGAGTCAGCCCACTCAGCTCCTGTTAACCCCAACTGGAAGGGTGGTCCTGAGCTGGACAAGCAGCAGAAAAAACAATATCACTGGCATGCTTTGCGGTTTTAGCTGGTTAGACTCCAGCTGTACCCCAACATACACTCTAAGGTCCCCAAGTCTTGACTCTTGATAATCTTTGCCTAATACATCCTGGAATTTGGTAAGCAGGATGCATCACTCCAAGTGCGCATTCCATTCCTGTTAATATCTCTGTAATTTCCATTTGTAGGTGGGATGCATGGAACTCTGTTTGGTTTGGATACTTTTAAGCATGGTGAAGGGTTTCCGCATGTAGCAGACACTCGGCTGACCCCACAAAAATGCAGAATTGTGGAAAATTCCTCAATTCGATCTTAATTGGGAAGCTTTTTTTTAAGTGAGAAATATGGGCAACACAGTTTCCAAAATATGATTGAATTAAACAAAAACACATTTCTGCATGAATCTTAAATCACAAAAGGCAATGGTTTTGATAGGTTAACTCTAGGTGGAATTGTGGAGTACTCAAAATCACGGGAGCTGAAAACATGAATCCACAGAAAGTAAAGAAAGACTGCATGTCCATGCCCCCTGGATTGTAAACCCGTCCCCCAGGAAATCATAATCACTAAATATTAATTACATTTTAAAAACATGTTGCTTGTGAGGGGCAAGGTAAAAAAAAAAGGAATGTTTCACAACAACATGCCATTGATGATGAGAAATGGGACTTTTCGGTGCTTTTTGTAAGTGTTTTTATTGAGACCAAATGATGCCTGAGGCCCATCATGCAGGTTAAAAAGATTAGGAGAAAATTCAGAATAAGCAGTGCTTAAGCACAGAGCGTGTGCTGGGGTTCTAAGCTGGATTCTAAGCGGTTTAAACTGCAATAGCTTGCCATTGATAGTACTGTCTGGCAAGCTTTCCCACAGCTTGTCTGGTTCGGACCACCCTAACCATTAGGGATTTGGCTTTCATGGTTATCAGGAGTGGGATGACTCTCTGCCCTCAGTGAATGGTCGACAGAGGGCGAGCTTGATTCTGACATTCCATTGCCAAAACATTGCCAAACCATTGCCATACCACCTTGGAGCCAATTCAGGTGTAAGGAGACCCCATGTACCTCCTCCACCAAGAAGGGAAGTTACTAGTTGGTTATTTGACATCTAACAAGTATGGCTTTGAGCCCTCACTAGGTGGATGATAGGAACCAGGAAGCTTCCCTGTAAGCTTCCAGCTGAGCATGAATGCATGAGAGTCATCTTCCTGTCCTACACTCGGGCACACGTCCCTTCCCATTGAGCAATGGTTCCATAAGTTGAAGGTGCAGAGTTTAACGCAGCTCTGTGTGTCTCTTTGCAAGACAATCAAAGTAGATTCCAGGTGCTGGAACGTGTCTTAAGTCCAGGTCCTCATTTGAGGGGCTTTGATAAATTGTTCACAGTGCCCAAAGCAAACCTAATTCCACCTCCAGGGTGCTTAATGACAGGTTAGCGTATGCTGGAGCCTTCCCTCCCTGCAGCCACTTGCTGTGTATGGTCTGCCAGCAGCTCAATATCATCTGCAAATAGAAAAAAAGATTGTGCAGCTGATATAACTTGGTTTCAGGATGCTTAGTATTGTGTATGAAAACTTCTCCATGGCTTTTTACATGCAGCAATTTCTATGTCAGAAATGGTCAGTTGCTATCCCCTCTATAGAGCTTGTAGGAATGATGTGGGATTGCCACAAAAGTGAAGAGGAAAATATATCAATTAAATCTCTTCTTAATTGTCTCTATCCTAGCGAAAACAGACCTAAATTTTCCCACCTATCCTCATAACTATACCTTATTCCTGCCAACACTGTGTAAATCCATGGCTGTATCCCCTTGGTGGGAATATCATTACCATAGAGTGTTTTATGCTTCCCATGGATACAAAAGGTATTGCGTGGTTCAATCCAAATCTCTGACTGTCCAATGGCTTGGGACGTGAGAGATATACAAAGCTATTCAAATCTAATTTTGTGGTTGTTATTGTTGTTGTTATTGAGTTCTTGCTCAGCAATGGTATTATTCAGCTCTGGGACGTAACTCAGCCTGAAGGGCGCTATACTATACATATGCAAGTTGTTGTTGTTGTATTATGACTTTGAAAGACAAAGAAACTCACGGAAACGGTATACTTTAAAATAAATATATCAATTATCTGAATCTGAACCAGTCAGAAAAAATACAATGATTTGTTTTATGTTTATGTTTTTTTATTAACAAAAAGATAATGATATGGACAGAGAAATATCTGCACATTATTATATTTCTTGTTGCATCTTGTTTACACTCCTTTCCCTTCACTGGTTGTTCACGTCGGATTTTGGTCCATGAGTATCTGATTGGAAGGGGTGATATATCCTCACGTAAGTCCTCACAGTTTGGTGCAATTTCATAGACTCAAATTAACATGGGACCTAATTCACATTGTTTGATCTAGTTTGGATTGTTATACCTTTCCCTTTAAAGGAAACTGTCACATTGTGGCTGCATATGTTTCTAGTTTCTGTATCTTGGGATTCTAATTATCATAACCCTTGCACTTAATGTAGCACTTATAATATGAAAATGTCTTAAAGTGTTTCTCAGGAAATACCTGTCAAATGTAATAAATGATTCGTAAAAGCAGAAATGAATGACACATTTATTTGCAGGGCACAGGGAGAAACTCCCTTCTCTTTTAGTTTGATGGGACATTGTCATGTCCACCAGAAAAAGGTAGACAACAACAACAACTTGTATTGGTGCCACACCCTTCATGCAGATAGTGTTTTGGAGATACAACTGGGATCTCATTTGGGCATCTCATCCAAAGGACAATGCAACTGTCCCCAGTACTGCAATGGAGTGTCAACATAGACTGAACTCATGGTGGGATTGAATGCAAAGCCTTCTGATTAATGATCAAGGGATTAAATCATTTAATCAACAAATAAATGATTAAACTCCAGTTTCAAACAATGTTACAATTCATTGTTTAAATCACAGCTTCTTTCGTTGAAATTATTTTCAACAAAAATAGTTCATGAAGTTAAATCCAATGCAGGTGACCTTTGACTCTATCCATCAGTAAGAATACTGTTTTTAAAAGGTAATAAGAGAGTGTTACTAGCATCTGCTTGCAGGATGGAAAAGCTTTTACAATGAATTCATGGAAGCCAAAAGGAGAAGCCAAATGACATCAATCCAAGAAGGGGCTAGTAAAGGGGTTTATACATCTTGCAGATCGCACTTACTGGAGGATGCATTAAATGCTATAAATTCAGCAGCCAGCACAATATCTAACATAGTCTCACATTGAAAGGCCTGCGATTGTGTGAAGATCAACATTGACATGTGGGGCCATTACTGGCAAGATAAAATTGGTACTAGATGATTCTATGTTGGTAAGTCTTCAATTCCTCTCTGCACCTTATCCTGTCCCTCTATTCTATCCATACTGAGATGATTATTACTCCTCTGAAGTTACCTCTCTTGTTTTCCCCGTGCTTAAACACATCCTTCCTCCTCTATTTACACTTCTGACATGAAAGGCGCCATACAAGTGTAATTTTGCTGTTGTTGAATAGATTACTCAATCTGTAGTGTGAATAGATCCTGAGATAGCTGAACTCAAACATATCACACCATCTCACTGACAGATTCGATAGTCTCCTTTTAGGAAATAATATTATGGAATATAGTACATAGGTAGTTCAGGACATATGAGCATGCTACCGCCAGGAAGGTGGTTGAACTAAATGGACCTTAGTCTTTTTTCATCTAGCATTTCCTTATGTTCTTATCTGCTATTCGTTCTTTCCCACAACCTCAAGTATGTAGAGCACTTCCTTTCTCCCTACATACTACAAGACTTCTCTTTCCTTCAGCCTCCCCTCCCTCCAACATTCTGCAGGCCTCCCCTTTCCCTCAGTCTCTCTTCTTCCAAAATTCTACCACTTTCTCATTTAGAATGGCTGAAATTGATTGATGAATGGATGGATCTGGATAGGGATATTAAGCAACCCAATGTTGTCTGAGCAGACAAAGCATATGGAAAGGCAGTACGGTTGCAAGAAGTTGTAGGGTAGGGTTCCTCTCTCAGTTTCACCTTCCTCCAATATTCTACATCCTTATGAAACTCAAGCTAAGTTTAGCCAAATTCATCTCTCTTTTCAAATGAACACAATATAGTACAATAATTGTATTATATTTCAAATTTCTACAAGTCTTGTTTTACTGGCCAACAATCTCTGTGGAACCTAACTACTAATCATTATTTTTGGCAAATAAATACTGCAAAATGTTTTACAAAGAGTATATTATAAAGAATGTAGAATATGGAAATAGGGCACTTGGTCAAACCAGTGCTAGTGTTTATACTCCACACAAGTCTTCACCCATTCTTCCCTCCCTCCCATACCCTTCTAATTTGCTTCTCCCTCATATGGAGATCTGTTTCTGAGATGTTTCAATGTATAAGGAGCTTTCTTACTGAGAGACTGATGTTTCCCACGGTCAAAAAATAATTTTAGTAACTCCTCACAGCCTGTGTTTCTAATTGTGTCTGTTTCAGCTTGGCTCAGTTGGTAATAATCTCGCCTCTGGGTCAGATGTTTGTGGCTTCAAAGCCCATGTCGGCACTTTGAGCTCACAGTCCAAGCTCATACATAACGTAGGGTTGGGGGAATGCTGCATTCACAGAAATTCTTTGTTCTTTGCATGAAACATAAATCCTATCCACTTATTCAGGTTAATGTTAACTTAACGCATGACACTATACGAAAAACAGGGGAAGTTTGTCTGTACTGTTTCTCCTGTTATCCTGGCCAACAATCCTCCATTACATATTGTTGGTAGGACATTGTTATTATTTGTTTGTTGGAACTAATTGTATGTAGGACAGTGCCACATGTTGGCTAACACATTCATTCACTGATACACAGTTATTATATTTGATGGCATTTGAGATGTTTGATATTCATTGCTGGATCAAATGTTATTACTATTATCTCTGTTAACGTTATTCCAACTACCTCTCCCTATCAGGCTCAAACTCTCTACCCAATCAGTGGCTTGCGTTACCAACTGTCACCCCTGAATTTTGCTTAATATTAATAATAATAATAATCCTTGCATTTAATACAGCTATTTTCACATCGTATCGACGTCTCAAACCACTTTACAGAATATACTGTAAAGTGAATCGACTGTGTATTTGTGGGCAAAATATTTGTAGCGATAGTGGTGAAAATGTGAGGCAAAATTAATGCAACCCCGTCTTAAAATCCTAGTGAAATTCCGTAGGCACATTTTTCTGACACAAACATGTATCCTCATCAATGCGAGGGGTTCAGATCAGTGTTATTTTTCTTTGGTATATCTCAAAATGTACCTCTTTGATCTTTTGGTCATCATTCCCCCTCCCCTGACTTCGATCCCCAGCTCAGATGCCCACCCATCATGACTGAGCACTTTGAGACGTTCTCCTGACATAAAAAGCTCCATAAAATGTAGAATCGATTGTAAATTATTTCCTGAGACTTTTAATACCAGAGGTAATAACACAAGTTTATTTTAATGTTAACAAGCTAAAGGCTGTTGTGCAAGGAAACAGCATAGCAAATAGAATGGAGAACCTATTCACTTAACTTAAACATTCTACAATGTTATCATCAACACAGAATGCATCTCTTGGATCATCTGTGTAGTTAGAAGCAGCTCTTTGTTTCAAGTTTTAGTCCCAACTGAGTTGCAATTGGTTGAGAAAACTTTCTAATACAGGATGTATCACCTTGGAACCAAACTAGTGTTGGTTAACATTGGTTACAAAACAGTGTTTCACTGCCAGGTTCAAAATATTTTACATAAAAGGATACCAGGTCACAATTTGCTAATTTACTAGACATTTGGTGGGGGACATAATGAGTCTTTGTTTCTTCCCCCAATTTCCAAAAGAATACTTACTGAAACTTTGAGTCACCCCAAGACTCCTTCCAGAAAACACCAGAGCGAATACTCTCCTATGATACAATGCACCTGATTAAAATGCCTGAATGATAAAGCAATGATATGATATTCATGGAATATGGTAGAATTTTTGTTGGAGGCAATCGAAAGAGGAATTGGCATCCGTGCACATATTGGGACTGTGGTAAGGAGATCTACATTGTTGTCGCTATATTGTCATTTGAATGAGGTGTTAAACTGAGCTCCTAATTGTCTATTCAGGTGGACAATAAAGATCCCATGACATTATAGGAAAAGAGACAAAAAAAGAAGAAAGTTGCTCCCAGTGCTGAATTGGTGCAAATGAAAATCATCATCTTCAATATTTGGCTCAAGGAATTTCAGGCCAAGTGGAGATATCCAAAGACTTTATTCTAGTTATCTCTGTTATCCCTTCTTATAGTTGGGACTGGTAACTCCTCCCAATAATTCTGCTTCCAGACGGCATTATTACTCAGTGTGGGGTTTAATTGGGAGCTCCAGTGGAATTCTTTAATAAGGGATTATTAAGCAATAAGGAACCTTAGTGGGAAATTCCTCTCATGGCTGCAAGTATCACACCAACAAGTGGGAACTCTATTCTGAAATTAGATCACATTGGGTGGCCCTATAAATCATTTCATTAGAAAGCATCACATGTTGCACATCCCATGTTCACCCTAATAAAAAAAACACAGGAAAATAACACAAAGGATATCAAACAGAGTGAGATATATGTTTGTAAAATGGCTTTAAATGGTGACATTTATCCTTTAAATCTTAAACATCACACTCTATAAATTTGGATAAATGGGAGGGGGGAGTCATTGTATTTAACACAGTTTATTTTTTGACACAATAAATACATGATGAGTTTGCACTTTTCCTCTGTATTCTGGAATGCTATTTATAATTTCAGATTGTTACAATTTTTATTGCTCAGCTCTCCTTGTGTAATAGATGGCAATCATTTTACGAGGCACACTTGCTAAAGATATTAAGAGACTCCTCAGCTCTCTGCTGCAACCTGCGAAAGAGATCTGGTTCTCCCAGGACCACGGGCGGCTGGGAATTGGGCAGCTCTTTGCTTTCTTGAAAAGATGAAAGAGGGATTTTCCATTCGGAGTGTCTTTCTCTTCATTCGCAATTCCCCACCCACCATTCCCTTGATATCTGGGGACCTGTGTAAAACTACCTTCCATTCCCCTTAGTGTCCATTCCCTTCCAGCATTCCAGTAAATTGCATTAGTCTAAGTGGTGTCCTGGAGGGATTACAATGGGCCCCTCAGAATTCTCTCAATTGAGCAAAGGGCTTGCATCAGCCAATGTGTACTGTGTGTTTGTGGTATAGAGATCCTCCTACCCCCCACACCGGCCAGAGAATATCTCCACCCAAATTCAGAATGGAGGATGATGTTTTGCCCCAGAACTACACACAGTAATTTCACTTTACAGTATATTCTGTGAAGCGCTTTGAGACGAATCGACGATGTGATAAGGTGCTATATCAAATGCAGGATTATTATTATTAAATATTACTATCCCCCGCTCCCTTCCCCAATGATTCTTAGGACAGGCAAGTATGAAGACAATTTTCAGTAGTTCTGTGTAAACATCCAAGAGATCAAAATTCCTTTCTTTGTGTTTCTAAATTTAAGATTGTGGAAAAATTCTGTTGTAATTTGGATTTAAGTATTTTTAAGGACTGCAAAGCAAAATTTAATTTAAGAATTTTCCACAAACTTTAAATTAAAAATTTTAAGACCAAATAGTAATAATAACATTGTGGATTGAAATGACCAATTTATTAGTAGTGATCGCACAGGCCAAGAATAGGTGGAATTTCAATTATCAAAGAACAAGATAGAGCAGGGGAAGTGGAGAAAAGGGAGAAGAAAGTGGTAAGCGGTAAGGTAGGTTAAATGAGGGTATTCCCAGGAGCTTCAGATAAAACCAATGTGTTATTATTCAAAGTGAAATTGAAATTATATTTAGCAGACGTGATCTGAGGAAGACTAGTGAGGTCAACCATTGACAGGACCCATGATTCCCTTGTGACCTTGGTAACAGTTTTAATAATATTATGGGTTAGCTAAGTGATATTTCTCCATGCCCTTCCTCCCCAGGGCCTGAGTTTACACCACCTGGACGCATGTATGTAAATGTCTCTGGCCTCACTGCTTTGGGACATTGTATGAAGTACCACATCAACAGATCTGCTCGGGAAAGGAGCAGATTGTTGCTCAAAGCAGTGTCCTTTGTACATTGATTGCCTTGATTTGACAATTTTAACAACCTGTAGCACAACTCAACCAGTAACCCCATGTGACAGTAATCAGCAACAACAACAACGACAACAAAATTACATTTATGTAGCGCCTTTCACGTCAGGAGGAACAAGTTCCAAGACGCTGAATCAGTCACCTTCTGAAAAGAAGCTGGACCATTATTTCAACAGATCAACATAAGGGTGAACAGGTAATAATCATTACTGACAATTGTATCATATTGCTGTAAGGAACCATCCAAACCTATCTTTAACAACAAAAAAAATTACACTTGTCCAGCATCTTTCACGTCAGGTGGACGTCCCAAGGTGTTCAGTTCAGGTGTGAAGAGCCCCCTCCCCAACTTCAGCACAATGGTTTGGACCAGAGCACTCTCTCAATGCTGTTATTATTGTTTTGGGATGGCAATTTAACCTCTCTATACAGCACTGCCTGAGACCAGCAAAACACACAGATTGGGATCATGAACCAGCAAAGTCCTGGTCCATAAACCACAGCTCTGTTATCTGTCTCTTCCCATTTTTCACAAACCATCACTCTCTTATCTTTCACTTCAAAATTCCGACAGCCATTACAAACCCTTCTAATCCCACCTTGAAAATATTGATGCAACAATACCACCCTCCCGCTCTAACACAGCATTGAAGTGTCATTTGCGAGTACTGCGTATAAATTCTAAATCCTGACGAGCGCTTAAAGCCACAACAACAATGAGCAAAATTACATTTGTATAATGCCATCACTTCAGGAGGATGTTGTAAGGAGCTGCACACTCAGTGATTCAATCAACCTGCTAACTCTGACAGCTACCAACTGATGGGCTGACAGGCTGACACACCAAAATATTGGAACTGATGTTGAGAGAAGAGACAATGAGGAGAAATATGCACTGCCTGAGACCAGCAAAACACACAGATTGGGATCATGAACCAGCAAAGTCCTGGTCCATAAATGAGGGGTCAATGGGGAGGGAATGTCACTGTGGGAGGAAATCATGGTGGAGGTGGGTGCATGTGAGTGTGGGAGGGAATGTCACCCTGGGATGGGTTGTTGGGGTGAGAAGGATGGGGAGAAAGGAATATTTGGGAGAGGGAATCTTGCTACTTAGGCCTTAGGGGCTCTACAGAAAAGAGAATTGAGAATATTATAACAATTATAAAATCATAGTATTTTTGTTATATTATTATTTATCTACATTACGTTTCAAAGCACATCACAGTTTTTTTTTGTTAAGTGCATTATTTGTGTTTGTATATACACCAGCCAAAAATGTATGCATAACAATGCCCTAAAAACAGCCACAAAGTTAATGACCAATTTTTTTCGAGGGCCTTATTGGTCAGAACATTTTCTTCCTCATTACAAGTAATGCTATGAAATCCTGTATATCTACGACAATAGGCAGACAGAATCTCTATTTAATATTTCAAATGAAGTCCAGCAACCTACAACTATGCAGCTCTCCCCTAGAACTATTGTGAAATGTCCAAACTCTTCCGGCCAAGAGAAGGAGAAAAAAACTTTTCAAGCTTGCCATGTGTTCCTCTCCTGTGGTGGTTACTAAAGAGCATAGACAGAGGCTGGTGTGCTCTCCCACTCAGTCTGGGAATAGCACATGAGGGAGAGTGGTGGAGACCTAAAGAGAGGAGGAAAATATCAAAGAACAAAAATGTAGAGAGAATTATTTCTGCAGCTGTTACATAAATGAAATGACGTGCAGATTTCAAAAGCTTTAAAAAAAATCTTCCAGGACTCAGAAGGTAAGGGGTGTACTGCAGAACTGAAATTATAGAACCAGAGAAACAGAAATAAATAGAAACAAAAATCTACAGTGAAGAAAGAAGCCATTGGGACCATCGAGTCCACAACGGCTCACAGAGCAAGAAGATCAATTCTATCCCACTGCCTGCCTTACCCCTCCACTGAGACAAAAAGTTCCAAGATTACAGCCATAAAGTGAATGAATCATTTTATCAGAGGGATCGTTGGTCAAGACACCGTGAGAAACGCCCTCGTTTTTGAGTATTGCCATGGGATGTCCATCTAAACAGGCAGATGGGACTTTAACATCTCATCCGAAGGATATTGCTTCCAGCAGTGTAGTGCTCTCTAACACTGCATGGGAGTGTCATCCAAGTTTGTGACTATGAATTCCAAATCCCAATGTGGGTTTTGAACCCATAACCTCAGAAGTGAGAGTGCTATTAATCTTCCTCCCGATGTGAAAGGCGCTATATGAGTGCAAGTTTTGTTGTTGTTGTATCAATGAAGTTAGGCTGACACCCAAATAGTTCTTTATGATGTGTGGTGCATGGTCAATTTTCTGAATGGTACACTGGGTAGTTTGCTTCTCTTAGCCCGGTGTCTGACACATGCAGAAACCTATTACAATAAAAGCTTGTATATCCGGCACCCTTGGGACCTGGCCAATGTCGGTTAAAGTGCATGCTGGATATTCGGCCGAAAACACAATTTTTTAAAAAATAAAGCATTGTGCCAGATAAATTCCGGTTAATCGAATGCGGACTTTTTTGCGGTGCCAGTTATACGGAAGTTACGGTTGATCGTGTCATGGATAAATAGGTTTTTACTGTACCAAACTGAGGAGTATACAAACCAGAGTTCTGTTGATTGCTGCTATACCTGAAAATTCCATTGATGTTTATTCATAATAATAATAATCCTTGCATTAGATACAGTTCCTTATCACATATTTGAGATGTTGCAAAAAGCCTCAAAGCATATACTGTAAAGTGTAGTGACAGTGTATTTTGTTAGCGAAATGCAGCAGCCAATTGCACACAGCAGGGTCCCTCGAACAGCTGTGGATTAAAATGACCAATATATTATTAGTATTTTTCTTGAAGGAATTATTATTCCTGGAAAGTGATCAATTGCTGCTAGGTAAACACAGGCAGAAACTTGCCCAAGATATTGCCCTGTCCATGAAGTAAACCAAGGTCTCTCGCTTGTCAAGTGAATGCTCTAACTACTGAGCTACAGGACTCCAAACAAGGAATGAGCACTCTTTCCATGGAGGGACGGATCCTGCTGGCCTTGTTCCAGAGAATATTAGACGCAAGTTGTTGTTATTATGGTGTCCATCACAACCCAAGGGACTAATAAAAATAACCAACTGCGAGTGATGCTCGTTGTATCCTGCAATCAATACCTCAATGTCTTCTCTTGAGTCACCCAGAACCATGATTCCACACTTGGAGGCTTGTCCCAATGGATGGCCCAGTATTCAAGATGGTGAGTAGACGACTACAATATCGTCCACCAACAGCCCAGTATCTTCTTCAAATAGAATTGCCGCAATCATGTCAGAAAGGCCTGGAACAGATGCACAAAGTCTGTCCCTATCTATGACCTTTCCATCCAAAGCATCACTGATCTATATAAATGCAACATGTTGTTGTCGAGATGTCCTCTTGGCAGAGAAGAAATGGGTTCATGAGAATATACTTATGTTTCAGTCAAAAAGTACAAAAGTGAAAAATTATTCTCAATGATGATCAGAAAGGTAGCAGGATTTGTTCCTTTTCAGTCAGGTAGCATTTGCAGCACTGGCCCTTTTTGACAGGCTCTGTTTTATAATGGAAATACGAATATCCTTACTCCTTCAAGTCCCATTAAGGAATAAGTTAGCACTCTCGGCTCCTGGGACGCTGTAGAGCAGGTCCGCAGGAAGAGTGGTGCCACAGAAAGAGAAAACAGAAACAATCACAGTTATTGTGTCCGGAACGGGCAGCTCCCTCAGGCCACGTGGGAAATCTTGCTTTTCTGTAAAAAATCAAGTTGGCAATTGTGTGAGTCTAAGGAGGGTGTCATCTTTACCACAGTAAGAGACTCCAAATGTCTTTCTCCCTCAAATGCAAGTCGGGCAAGGAACAGAAGCTCCTGCATTATCCCTTGGTTTATCTAGAACTACATTCCACAGTGCCTCCACCGTGCCCACTCATTTACCTCCTTCAAGACCCATCCCAAGACCCTCCTCTTCGACCGTGCCTTCAGTTATCCTCCTACCACTACACTCCCCATTTCCCCCACCTTCTGATCCCAACCACCAGCTCAGGTCCAAATCCCTGACTGTCCAGTGCATTGGGATAATAATAATCCTTTCATTTGATATAGCATTTTTCAGGTCTTCCAGACATCTCAAAATGCTTCACACAATTTACTGTAAAGTGAATTGACTCTACATTTGTGGGTGAAACACAGCAGCCAATTGCAAACAGCAGTGTCCCACAAACAGTCATGGATTGAATTAACCAATTTATTATTGTTTTTTTGAGGGATTATTATTAGGAATGTGGAGTAAGGAAACTTGACCAATGTTTCACCCTGCCTGGAATCGAACACAGGTTTCTCGGTTGCAAGGCAAGTGCTCTAACCACTGAGCTACAGGACTCTCTCCTAATTATGTTTTATGCCAATGAATCCAGGTTTCAGCAGCAATCCAAAGGGCCTTTTGTGCAATTCTTTTGATGGGGGAGGTAACCAAAGCAAATATGATCTGCGACTGTTAGATAAGGAGTCTTCCCTACTGTGCGCAATTGGCTGCCGCGTTTCGCCCACAAATATTCAGTCAATTCACTTTACAGTATATTCTGTGAAGTTCTTTGAGACGACTAGAAGATGTGAAAAGTGCTATATCAAATGCAAGTATTATTATTATTACAATTATTGGTGATTCTGTGCCTGTTCTAGGCAATGAAGGGGAAGAGCATAATCAGCTTGGCCCAAGCGTAGTCCTGATTATCAAGCCAGTTGCGTTCTAATATTGTTAGGATGCCAACCTACCCTCTCTCTCCACTCAGCAGGCTCCGGCCTCCCCCGACCCACCCACCCCACCATTGGCGGGCAAGCCTTCATCCATTTTGCCTCCAACCTCTGGAACTCCATCCCACAGTCTTGCCCCCTCCCTGGCCCCATTCAAGTCCTGCCTCAAGACTCTCCTCTTCGATGGTCCGTTGGGTCACCCGAATTCCCCCACTTTCCCTCCACCCTCCCCGTCCCTGACCTCAGCTCAGGTATGAAAAAATGATTGTCTAGTACCTTGGGACGTCCTCCTGACATGAAAGGTGCTATATAAGTATAATTTTGTTGTTGTTGTTGTTGTTAATAATTATTATAATTTTTGCATTTGATATAGAGCTTTTCACGTCTTCTAGGCATCTCAAAGCGTTTCACACAGAATATACTGCAAAGTGAATTGACTGTATATATGTGGGCGAAATGCGGCACCCAATTGTGCACCCAGTGTCGCATAAACAGTCGTGAATTGAAATGACCAATATTTTTTGAGGGATTATTACTATTATTACATTAGTATCTGCAATTTGAAGGAAGTGAAGATGGACTTGGAGTCTGCATGGTGAGGAGGGTGGGAGGTTATGGCAGCACAAGACTTGAAGCCAGTGGGTATTGTCACAAGCCTGGCACCCCCCTAGTCCTGCACCTATGGATTAATGAGGAAGGATTTATGTGTGCAATATTATATTTAAAGAGGTATAATAATCCACCTGAAGACTGAGGCTTGAATCCTTCTAACTCAGAGCTGAGAGTAGTACAAACTGAACTAGACTGATACCCAATGTACAACAAAGTCGTCATCAATGCTGGGGAATGTGTGTTACTGGTACCAAGCACAAGAGCGGGAGCCTTGTAATAAAACCCAGCGCAGAACACTGGTAAAATATCAGACTACTTGCACATGCCTGAGAAAGACAGCCAATGAACTCAACAACAAAAACAGGTCGCATTTATATAGTGCCCTTTTTGTGGAGGTAGCAACATGGAGCTTGAACAGAGATTGCTTCTGAACTGGGAAGAAAGAGTAGATGGTTGCAGAGGAAAGTCTTCTGGTGTGATCTGAAGACAACAACAACTTGCATTTGAATAGCACTCCTGATTAATGTGATTAAAGTCACGTGATTTAAATCACGTGATTTTTCTGTTTGTCCTTGTCCATTATTTTGCTTTGTGTCTGCGGTTTTAATGAAGTGAAGATGGACTTGGAGTCTGCACGGAGAGGAAGGTGGGAGGGTATGGCAGCAAAGGACTTCATAGCAGTGGATACTGCCTCAAGCCTGGCACCCCTAGCCCTGCACCTATGAACTAATGAGGAAGGATGTATGTGTGCAGTATTGTATTTAAAGAGGTATAGTTAAATTTCTGGACCTGGGGCTTCGCACAACATTTCCCCCTAAACTCATGATCTTCACGAAATTGACCGTGACTGTTCCTCTATTTTTGACAATTAATCCCATGCCAAATCTGCAGCCCTAATAATAATTCTTCAAATGACAGTGTTTTATCACATCTGTGAAATGTCTCAAAGAGCTTTGTGGGATTTTAGCATAAATTGTAGTTCAGCCAATTCTGCACACAACAATGTCCCACAAACAGCAATAAAGTGAATGACCAATTTGATCTGGGGGAATTGTCTGTCAGAACACCAGCAGAAACTGCCTTCCTCTTTTTAAAAATTATTTTTGAATACTGCCATGAAATCTATAAAATCCATTGGATGTGAGACTTGAATCTTTCTAACTCAGAGCTGAGAGTGGTACACACTGAATTAGGCTAATACCCAAGTGGTCATCACGTCTTCTCCAGCTGCAGCTATTACTTTCTGTGATTAGGTATCCAGGGTGCACCCTCCTTGGAGAGAGTGTATCTTCTATCCCAGACCAAGTGAAACTTCTATGCATATGTGGAACTCTCAAGCTGGTTTGGATATTCTTAAGCATGGTGAAGGATTTTCGTGTTTATCAGACACCTGGCTTACCCTCCCAAAAAGATAGATTGCATATTTTTTGGCTTTCTTTGGTCCAGGTGTACTCTGTCTCAATATGTTTAGACTGCCATATGTCCCACGAGTATTTTACCAACATATTATTAGTAGTTGTAGTAATAGTAGTATTAATTACCTCGGGAACCCCATCCTGCAATCCCTCCGCGACGCGCCCCCCCCCCCACTGGCCTCTTTCAATTCCTGCCTCAAGACGCTCCTCTTCGACAGTCCCATTAGTCACCTCAAATCCCCCATTTTACCTCCACCCTCCCCGACCCTAGCTCAGGTCTGAATAATGACTGTCCAGCACCTTGGGAGATCCTCCTGATGTGAAAGGTGCTAAGCAAATGTAATTTTGTTGTTGTATTATTATTATAGCACTTTTGTGATGGATTTAAGTTACACTGTAGTTTCTCAGTTCCCCGGGGCTGCATGATACGTGTGGTCCCTAGGATTCCCATTTACATGTTTACATATGGTAGCTATTGAATATGCAATAAGGTATCATGGGATCACGAGAGGAAGAGATCTGACATAGTTACCTAAGAACTTTCTCAGTGTTTCAGCTGTGCATTCTCCATGGAACTTTACTTTCGACCGATATGCGTGAGGTTGGTATATACGATTCCAGGATGCGTGAAACCTTGGGCAAGTATCTTTATACCACACGCCTGATCATAATCCCTCAAGAAAAAACCCAATAATAAACTGGTCACTTCAATCTAAAACTGTTTATGGGACACTGCTGTGTGCAGTTGACTGCTGTGTTTTGCTTGTAAATGTACAGTCAATTCACTTTACAGTATTTTCTGTGAAGCACTTTGGGAGGTCTAGAAGACGTGAAAAGTGCTATATTAAATGTTAGGATTATTATTATTATTATTCACTTCTAGTATTTGACCATGTACACTGGATTAACTGGATTAAAAAGATCCCCACACATACACAAGTACACAACTGGAATATGATTATTTTCAGATATCCTAACCATAGTAATTATGTAAAGAACAGAAAGCCCCCAGGCAGTAAAAGGATCTCAATGGTATGAACAATTAGTAGCATTTAGCTAAATACCCCCACTAGAAATGAAATCCAAAAGCTTGGACTACCTTTTCTGTCGATTCTGTTGTTAAAAGTTTGCAATCCCACCACATATTAGCCCATGAAATTGATCCCACCTTCATAAACTCCTTACAGTACTTAAATCTTTAACACCTGCATTTCCTGAAGCTCAGCAAAAGCCAATTGGTTCTGAATTGTTCACATTGAGTGAACCCCTGGAGCTAACTTGCTTCAAACTTGTACCTGAACCTGTGTGCCAGCCAGTAGAAGCATTTGAAGAAAATTTTTATAAGAACATTTGCAAAAACACTAACGTGTTTTCAGTACAAATGGGAACCTGTTTCTTGTGTATTGTCTTTGAAATCTGATAATTGTATTCACTGAATAGTTGGATTACACTTTCATTCACGATATGTTGGATAATTTATCCTTGCCAACAAACTCGAAGCAGCACTGGGGAAGCATAGATGAATACTTTTCCATATGGCGAGCTAGCTGATAAATGATGCATTCTTTGGTATTCACAGTAAATCTAGCAAACTCAAGAGCATGGCTTTGTACCCGCAAGCCTCTGCTCTCTCTGCAAACAATTTGATTCCTTCCATTGCAAAGGAAAACTGTCCAAAGTATCCGTGCAAAATATCAATCTCGTCTTAAAAACAAGCAGCTGGGATCAGACAGCTGATCAGTTCCACACTGACCGCTGCTGTAAGTGTCAAATCTAAAACACTTTCATATCAAACAATTATAATGAGATACAATATCCGCTGGAGTCTTCACTTAGGATTGTTTGCTGCCAAATGACATTCTGGTTAAGCAGAGCTTTGTGGCCAGCACACAGAGCAGGTTGTGCAGACTGACAAAATGTTGGCAGCCAGTTTGATGGTAACTTATGGCCAGACATTTTTTTATATAAACAATCCATTGTTTTTTTTCATAACTGGTCACACACACTCAGTTCATTATAGGCAATTACGTGCAATGTTAAAAGCAAGACTTTTGATAAACGTATTTACTCTATGTACAAATGGAAGTGCAAAATATACACAGGTATTTTTAAATTCTTGTCAGAGAACAGATGAAATTTACGTATCCTACAAAATAAAATTGTTTGAGTGAATTGTGCTATTTTTTAATGAATTAAAATTCAAAGCGTTTCACCCAATGGTCTCAATTTGGCTTTCAATTTTGCACTCAAAGTATACTGTTAATTCACTTTACAGAATATTCTGTGAGACATCTCAAAGACATGATAAAGCGCTATATCAAATGCAAGGATTATTATACTATTATATTCCACAAGGGATCGGAGGGCACCAATTAAACACATCAAAGTGCCTTTGTAACAGAATCCACTTCACGTTTAACTAATTTCATTTTGTAAAGCATTTTACAATGCAAGGTGCTTTGTCAATATAAGTTGTTGTTGCTCATTTTCATTTACAAGATATCTTCCCAGAAGGTTAGATTGCTCAAAGTTAGACCACTTTATTCTAATCTTGTGTCACCTTGATGAAAAGCTTGTGATTATATTCTGTGCGCAATTACCTGCCGCGTTTTGGCCACAAAAGCTCACAGTCACAGTGTAGTTCATTTTGTGAAGCGCTTTAAGATGTCTCAATGACTCGATAAGATGCTATATCAAATGCAAAGATTACTATTGATACTATATAAAACTCCGTGATGAGTTAGCTGATTACAGAGACTGCACGATAATTAAATCAAGAACAGAAAAGATGGGATTGCTGCCTATTCCAGATAGTGTAGAACCTCATCCAAGGACAGGAAAAGAAGTGCAAGATTGGAGGAGAGGTTCCAGATTATCCTACATTCAAAGATGGAAGTACAACAACAGCAACAACAACAACAATTTAAACTTATAAAGCGCCTTTCACGTTGGGAGGACGTCCCAAGGCGCTGCACAGGAGGTGTGTGACCCGAGCTGGGAGGGGAGTGTTCAGGAAGGGGTGAAACACATAGGGGAGGTCAAAAAATTCAGGGGGGAACAAAAGGCACGGTCAAAGAGGAAAGTCTTCAAACTGGCCTTGAAAGAGGAAAGGGAAGAAACAAGGTGGAGGGATTGGGGGATGGAATTCCACAGGGTGGGAGCGGAGAAACTGAAGGCCTGGCCTCCGATGGTGGGGCGGTTCGGGCGGGGGGCTTGGAGCAGGCCAATTCCTGCTGAACGGAGGGTCCGGGTGGGCTTATAGGGGAAGAGTAAATCGGTTAAATAGGGCGGGGCAAGGCCGTGTAAGGCCTTGAAGGTGAGGACGAGGATCTTGAACTCGATCCTCTGGAGGATGGGGAGATAGTGGAGACGGGCGAGGGTGGGGGTTATGTGGTCGCGGAGGCGTGTGCGGGATAGTACACGGGCTGCAGAGTTTTGGATGACCTGCAGCCTGTGAATGGAGGAGCTGGGGAGGCCGACGAGGAGAGAGTTTCCGTAGTCCAGCCGTGAGGTGATGTACGCGTGCACGAGTGTTTCGGCAGCGCGGGGGTGAGATAGTTGCAGAGCCTGGCAATGTTGCGGTGGAAATAAGCGGTGCCGGTCAAGGCACGGATGTGGGGGAGGAAGGAGAGTTTATGGTCGAACGTGATGCAAAATCGGAGTTCCTAACCCAATTAGTGCTGATCTTTTGATGTGCTTCAGCCCGGGAGCCCTCAGACACCAGGACAGAGCTCCTGAAAACTAGCTGCGCACCTTCACTTGCTGGAACAACAACAAAATTACATTTATAGAGCACCTTTCATGTCGGGAGGACATTCCCAAAGCGCTGCGGCCCCAGAGTGACCCCCTTGCCATTCAGGAGGCCAGCGAATGGCAGGTCTCTCACAACCTGGAACATCACATCTGGAAATAACTCTTCTTAAGAAGATTTACAGAACATTCTGTGAAGCACTTTCGAGACATCTTGAAGACGTGATAAGGCACTGTATCAAAATGCAAGGGTTACGATTATTATGTTATAACATCGTCTCAGTCAACTCCAGCATGCAAAAATAGAATTACATTAAATGCTTTTCTTTCTAGCCCTGTACTGTGTATTGCTGTGTTTTTCCCTCCCAGCTTTTCCCACAGCAGTGACGTTCCTTTTATTTCTCTTAAGAATCCTGGATGATAAATAAATATACCAGGTGGGGCAGTAAGATTCTGCAGCCCAGGTAAGTATTTGGCTCCGCCCCAGCTTTTCTGCCTGACAAGAGTTAACAAACTGATAACTTTTCACAAGAAATTCAAAACATGTAAAGTGCAGGCTGGCAGAGGTCCCGCTGCACACATTACCCACATTGCGATGAAAGGCATGATCCTGCCTGTTACTGCGCTCACCTCGACCTCCAAAGGGGGCGGGTGATGGTCTCACTGATACTATACTTCCTCTGTACAGGTGTATGTGTCAGTCTTTACCAAGCAATAATCTGTCTGTCTGAAGGTCTCATCTGACTTCAGTCACTTGGATTGTCGTTTCAACCTGATGTTACCAAATGTTTTCTAATAGACTTTCTCCACTCAATTTAGTTGACGACCATACTTACTCTAAATGCAGAGCACATCACATTATCCTATATTCAAAACTGAGACTAGCTCAGTCCTGGATCAGGTGTATCCATGAAATCAAGGTGTTGCAACTGATCTATCCTGTGTTTCTCTCCCTCATGCTGCCCAGAGATGGAACCACACTTATAATAGTCCTTATATTTGGTATAAAGCGTTTTACTTCAGAAGAATGTCTCAAGGTATATGTTTGGTAAAGAATTAAACTGAGTGGATAGTTTACAAGAAAACAGATGAGTTTATAAGAAACCAGTTTGATGGATTGAATTGGTTATTAGGTGTCTGAGGTCAGATTAGTACATAGTTTCTGTTTTCAGACTGAAAGTGACAGTGTATTTCATAAGATAAAGAGGTAGCCAACTTGCACAGAGCAATGTCCCACAAACAGCTGTGAAGTGAATGACCAATCTTGTTTGGGGGATTGTTGACCTGGACACTGGGAGAAACTCCATTCTGCTTTTGAGTAACACACAAGATCTCCTCAGTTTCATGTTTCATTTGCAAAGAACAGCACCTCTAACAATGCAGCATAATCCAGGACTGCAGTGTGTCAGCATAAACCAGCACCTTGGGCCAACAGATGGCCCAGAGGCCACATCCGGCCCGGTGGATGATTTCACCTGTCCCAAGATCATTTCAAATGTCGGGCTGCGGCCACTCCCTCCCTCCTCGGTCAATGTCCTCTCGGGGCAGTGCAGGAGCCACTCATTGGGAGGAAGCAGAGCAGAGAGTGGACAGTTACTGCAGTGATTCACATGATCAGGATAGCAGGAGCTTCCACAGACAAAGCCTGATTGAAAGGCTGATTGAGAGAAAGAGACATGGGGAGAGAGTGTGATTGAGGGAGGGGGGGATTGAGAGAGAGAGGCGGGGGAGTGATTGAGAGAGGGGTGGGAGGGGAAGAGAGAGAGAGTGAGTGGGGAGAGTAAGAGAGAGAGAGTATGTGTGTAAGAGGGAGGATGAAACAATGTGAAAGAGGGGAGAGAGTGATTGAGAGAGAGTGGAGGTGGAAGAGAGAGTGATTAAGGGAGTGTGATTGCTGGGGGAGAGAGCATGAGGGAGAGGGGGAGAGAAGGAGAGAAAGAAACACAGGCTTGCTTTATATCCCCCCACCATTACATTTGCCCCAACTCTTATGAGCTCCATTCATGGAATCACTCTGACTCACTCCCTCCCCTCTTTCCTGGTACATGAAGACCTAACTCTTTGGCCACACTTTTGGTCATCTTTTCCCCTCCCCATCCCACCTCTCTTGGCTCCTACCCAGCTCAGGTACCCAGCCAGCAGAGTTGAGCACTTTGAGACGTCCTTCCAATGTTAAAAGGGTACTGTGTAAATGTTGATGTATTTCTGGAAGGGAAACACACAAATATTGCTTTTGTGGTCACGGACGTTTCTCAAATAAGGAATCTAGGCCTCAGCAACCAAAATGTTGGACCACCTTGGCATGGACTATAGAAGTTCCAAATTCCCTATGGAGGACTTGAACCCACAACCTCTGACTCAAAGTCAAGAGGAGGGGAAGCAGTGGGGGAGTAAGATTGCAGAGGTAAGGCAGGGCAAGGCCATGGAGTCAATTGAAGGCAATGGTCAAATAGGCTTAGCAAATTCTGGGTCTCAGAAGAGGAGGGGAAAGAATTTATATAAAAAAAGATGCGATCACAAAAATAAACCATATGGAAGTCCCGGCCGCTGTACCATAGAATCGAAGAACCAAATGTATAGAGAACTGCTGTAAGTATTATGGGAATGACACTATTGTGAACTGAGCTGCAACCCTGGGAAATGGAAAATTCCTGAAGTAAAAAAGGACTACCTTTGATTTCCAAAGAACAGAAAATCTGCTAATCCGACAACCACAAACCAATTGAGGAAAGGCTGGGGAGGCCAAGGAAGGAAATGCAAAGCAAAAACTTACTCGGATCAGATCAGCTGTGGTTAGAAAGAGAAACCACGAAAGAGAAAGCCAATTCAAAAAGAGGCCGAGAGGAGAAGAAGCCCTCGATTTACATTCGAAGGCAGTCATACTGAAGGGAAAGCACAAGGGAAAACACACGTGATCTGGTGTGTTTATAAAGGGAAAGAATAAATTAGGAATGAAGTAAGAGTAGTTTAATCAGATGTGTCATTCTTTAGATTGCAAACATTTGCTTTCCAAACTGGAGTGTCAGCTCAGCTAATTAAAGACACAGAAAGTAGGCCACCACTGCAAGAGGTACTGACTTTCGGATCAGATGCTTAAATGAAATCCTACCTGTTCTGGTGGTTTCTGTGGATGTCAAAAAAGTTACACGGCAGCTCTTTTGAAAGAAGAGCCGGGAGTTTCTCCAGGTGTCGTAGCCAAAATTCCTCCCTCAACCAAAGTCAACCAAATAAACCAAAATTCCTCCCTCAACCAAGCAGCGATCATTAATCTTGCTGCTGTTTCTGCAATGTTGCTGGTTCAGATCGTATTAGAGAAAGGCAAGAGGATGTAATGCGGGGGTTGCAGAGGTGAGAAATGACCTCCCAGATGATACACGTCGTGTTGTATCCTGCCCAGGAGTGTGAGTGAGGTGCTGGATATAGACTCAGGATATGGGAGGAACACGTAAACCTTGGTCAGACTTAGATTGCATGGAGAATTAGGAGTTGTTGAGGCGAAATTAAAGGTCTGCCACAAAAGAGGAAACCATAGTCCATTGAGGCAGGTTCAGCCAAGCCGGAGATTATTTAACTGTCTGGGCTGTGATATCTTTTTCTCTCTATTTTATTAAAGACAGAGGCTCTTCACAATAACCCATTTTAACTATCAAATCCTAAAAAGAGATGTATGATTAACATGTTTCTTGTGCAGTGTTTTTCTTTTGGTTTAAAACTAACACTGGCCATAATACTTCTCCCTGAATGAATAAAACAGGGAGGATTGATTGATGTCTACCAATAAAAGCCTGAATTCAAATTTCAAAGAATTCTCAAATGTACTGGCTCTGGCAATTTGCCTGCTCTACACAGGTGAAAAAGCCATAAGATTTCTGCAGTTTTATTTTGAACAAATTCATTTAGGTTTTTCCATTCTTCTGGTTATATAGGCAACCAGAGGAAACAGTTTGTGAGGTAAATTTTTATGATGGTTCTGAACAGATTTGTGCATTAATAAACACATCAAAGAGTTCACATATTTAGTCTCATGTCTGCAAAACTATTTTGTCTTACCAAAATATATTATTTTGTTTTAACATTTAAGATTACAAGTAGTTGTGAAAAATTCTTAAATTCAGTGTTAATAATTTGGAAGCAGCTTTTCTGCTCTTTCCTAAAAGAACAGTTTCCAAACTGTGATTAATTTAAGAGCTTTCTTCAAATCTGCCTAGTTTTACAATCTTTAGAATATTACTGACTGTCCAGCGACTTGGGACATCCTCCCAAAATGAATGGCACTAATCAAATGTAATTGTGTTATTGTTGTTAAGAATATCAGACCTTAAATTCTGGTAACAAGCATCACACATAGTCCACTTCTCTATTACATCACCAAAACAATACCGTCATTAGGATTTGGGGAGCCAAAATTTGAATGATCAGGTACAGAAATTAGTTTGTGATGGTTCAGTAACAATCAAATATTCCAGGTGACATGTACATCTTCCCTGAAAGTTTCCAGCAAATAGGAAGGGACACAATGTTCACAGCCTGGCATGTGAGTGCCCTCTGATTGCCTGCAGTAAACATCAGAGATATTCATCAAATGGCACAGGGAGAGGTAAAACAGCAGCAGTTAAGACGGCTCATGTGGAACGTAAACACCAGCACAGACTAGTGGGGATGAATGATCTATTGGGGTGTTGTACTATAATCATTGCATTTGATATAGTGCCTTATCACAACTTTGAGGCATCTCAGTGTCCTACAAACATTTTTGGATTGAAGTGACCAATCATCATTTTTTTTAAAGAGTTATTACCCCCGGAAATCCAATATGCTAATCGACTAACTTGTTTGTTAGTCGAACTTGTTTGTTCCTACTTAATGCTGGGAAAAAGAGGAGGAAGGAAATTTGCTCAATATTTTGCCCTGCCAGGAATCTTACCCAGATCTCTCGCTTGCGAGGCGAGTGCTCTAACCACTGAGCTACAGGATTACACTCCACTCCAGCGCTATAGATCAGTGGTTCCCAACCTTGGGTCCAGACCCAAATCAGGGTCACAGGGTTTCTCAGTAGGTTCGCAAAGGGTCATCAGAATTATTTTTTTTCTTTTTTTAATGCTTTATGAAAATGCTTTATTAACGCTAAAAAAAATGCTTTTAATGTTTAAAAAAAAGCTTTTAACACTAAGAAAAAATGTGACACCCCGACTAATTTGTATGAAGAGCGTACGTACCAGTTGCGCTGAGTCCACAAAACAGAGATAAAATTTTGGCTGAGCTAAGATTCAGTCGCAATATCACCCTCTGGTGGTAGGAAGACCAGTTGGAGGCTGAATGGGTCGCAGCAAAAACAGGTTGGGAACCATTACTGTAGATTCTATGTAATGTAATTCTACAATTAGTTAATGAGATTAACAAGTTCCCATTCACTCAAATGGAGGAGATATCCAAGGCTCGAATACAAAATCCTTCAGTGTGGGTGCTCTGGACGATGAGATCAGATGGGACGAAAAACCTTTTTCATCTTGACTAATCTTGTGGTTTCATGAATTTCAACAGTAACTAGCAAATTACTCTGTTGCCTTCAGAAATCATGCTAGCTTACAAGGTCTCCTTTACCCTATGTAATGCATCACAAGAAAATGCCAACTTGTCATTCTCCTGCACAGTAGCCCTGAACAGCCACGAGGATGTTTTGAAAATGGGTCATGGGGTCAATGTCGCCCACTAAATACAAAGTCAATTAACTTTACAGTATATTCTGGGAAGTGCTTTGAGACATCTCAAATAGGTGATAAAGCGCTATTACAAATGCAATGTCACTATCACAATTATATATATATATATATAAAATCGATCTTATATAAATTTCTGCACACAACAACCTTTAAAGACACAGTTTGGTCAAATGTAATCAGTGAAAAATACACAAAGATAATTGATATTAGATTATAACTCTGTTAATACCATGGTGTCTTTGTATCACATACAAAATAGTAGCCGAGTGGAAACATGGCAAACAGATTATACAGAAGTACAAATACGATCTGAAAATGACCACAAATGTATAAGAATGAAAATAATGCAGTCTTACGGCAATATCTGTCCTTCAGTTGAGATGGTCTATCCTTTGGAAGAGACATTAAACCAAGGTCCTGTCTATCTGTTGGATGCTAAGCATTTCATGGCACTGCTCAAAAAGAGAAGGGAGTTTCTCCCGATGTGCCAGCCAATAATGCCCCACATATAAAAAATGGTAATTGATTCCACAGCTGCTTGTGGGACATTGCTGTGCACAAATTCGCAGCCACATTTTGCCCCTAAAATACACAGTCAATCCAGTTCACGGTATATATTTTGAAGCGCTTTGAAACATTTCGATGACATGATAAGGTATTATATTAAACACAAGGATCATTAGTATTACAACACTATCACAAACAGCCACAAATAATATACATGCTAATAGCATCTGAATCTCGAGCAAGTCTTACATAGATTTATATAGCATGTACAGCACAGAGTCAGGCCATTCAGCCCATCTAGTCAGTGTCAGTGTTCACACTCCACATAGGATTCAAACCACTCTTTATTTTCTCCCATATGCCTCCATTCCCTTTTCCTTAATGTGAAGTTCTGGCTTTATCCTGAATGCATCTATCCTGTCTGATTCAACCACTTCTTTGGGCAGCGAGTTCCCTGAAGACCTTATTGGAACAGCTGAGAGGAGAACCAATTGAAATCTGTCCTCAGCTCATTTGCACTAATCTTTCCCTCTCACAATCGAAGGATTTCCAATTAAATTATGCAACGTCTCTGCTTATCAGGTGCAGTGAAAATGGCATGGCAAAGGTCAAACCTGATCATCTCTTCTAATAATCATAGCTATAATTGTTTTCATAAAAATGCCATCAGGATTGGGGTTAAAGCAATGGTATTTATTATTCAATGTGTCCAGATGTCTGTCTGTTTGTCAGTGCTCCGTCCATCAAACTTATCCCTCAGCTATCCTTCCTCCTCTATCTACTTCTAATTCACAACCTATGCCATGAATGGAGTTGGGAACAGAAGCTCAGAAGTACTTTTTAAACAGAACTATGAGTCAAATAGTCACTTCTCACCAATTCCATTGCTGGTCAGAATACTTCACAGGTGCTCACTGTGAAGTGCTGTCATCTCGCTCCATGGGACAGCAATATACATTGCAATATTCTTGCAAATGGCCCTCAACCTTAGAGAATAACACTGCTTTAGACAATGGCATTCACCTTTGTATCCCAAGGAGCACAAACCATCTGTCTCAAATAATTAATTCAGCTTAGATCTGACAGTCACTCATTTCACAATGATTTCAATTCTGAACAGGCACTTCCTTGCACTCTGGTTTTCCTTGTTATTAGTTCACAACAATCATCGGACAAACCCCTCCTCTTTCCTCCTTTGGTTTCCTGATGACAATCATTGACTTGGGCACTTCTCAGAAAGGATGATGGTACAATGATCAAGAGCAGGAATGTTTCCCTAACCCAGGCACATTGAAGCCAATTGTATCTCTCCTATCGTCATCACTATCTAGGTCAGCTACATCAGGGCTGTATGATCCCATGACCCAGAAGAGATGCGCTGGATCTTTACATTGGGCAATGTCTTTACCAATCAAGGCATTGGGGGAGCCTGGTGCCAGCTTTTAATAAAACCTGACTGCGATCTAACAATGATTTACTTAAGTTTGCACCAGGCAACACAAGACACAAACAATACTGGGTGAGCGTTTCTATAGCAACAAATAAATATTTCAAACAAATCTCAGCTGGTGTGACGTGAAGCCCAGTCTGCCATTGAATTTAAACCCTAACCTTAATTCACAGGGTTGGTCGTCTAGACTCACTCGGAGTGGGGTAGCCTATGAGTGAATGGAACAGATGTCACAGTCCAGTTTTCCTGTGCTTCTTGGGTTTGGGGTCAAAGGGCAAACACTCCGAATTCAGCTCAGAACTGAGATCAAAAGGGTTCTTACGATGCATTCCTCTTAATACCCCATGTTGCTCCTCCCTACAATGTTTTAAGTCCCAATCACACCCTCCTAATTCTTTATTCTTTACTCAGCAATGAACAGTCCTTTGGCAGACTACAATACCACAGGTACTTACTAGTATGTTGTCCATTCAAGTGCCCATTCTTCAAGTATCAGCCCAGACAGAGTCCTGGCTGTGCGTTTGACTATAAGGGGGAGGAAGCGATCAGAGTCAAGCCTACTGTGTTTTCCCACATCATCCACACATCTTCACATCCACATGAGTGAGGAATTATTATTCAGCAAAATAATTAGGGTAACCGACTAATTGACTAACTGTACGCTTTCTCTCATTTGAGTTCTCTCACCTCTAGGTAAGAAGGGTTCAAACCCCGAATCACAGAATTTGAGTTCCCAATCTAGGCTAACACTTCAATGCAGTTGGGAAGGGATTGCATTTTTGAGGTTCCATTCTTCAGATGCAACATTAAATCAGTATGAAATCTACCTGTTCAGGGAGACATTTAAACAACTTATAGCAATATTCAAAATGAGAAGCAAGCTTTTCTTCCAGTGTCCAGATCAACAATCTTCCAGTTGAACATTGGTCCTTGGCCAATGTTTGTGAAATACTTCTGTGTGAAAATTGGCAACCGTGTTCGCCAACTAATATAATAATAATAATCCTTGGATTTGATAAAGCGCCTTATCAAGTCTTCGAGATGTCTCAAAGCACTTCACAGGATATACTATAAAATGGATTGACTTTATATTTTGTAGGCAAAATATATTTTGGAAAATCATTATATTTTGTAATGATTTTACATTTCATTACATATTCAATCTGTAATGTAAAATCATTACACTTGACAGTAATTACAGAAAATGCTTTTTTAACATAGAGACTATATAAAATGTAAAGATTATTCATTTTTTAAATTTATTATTGCATAGCATCCCTATCAGTTGATTCCACACACACCAGAGATTGAACTTCGGAACTTGCTGATCTTGCTGCTAAATGTGGTATAAATGTGATCACGTTTATCCATCAAACTATTGAGAGAAGAATAATTCATAACAAGGAGCAAATGTTGTAAGTCAGTCTCCCATTATCTTTACTACAAGTAAATTACCAATTGATACCTGGGCATGGAATATTTTTAATGTTTATTTTCTAGTTGGCCAGGGCAGTCCAGCTTTCAAATATACACACCCCTTCTTTTCAAGGGGCAACCATCTGTTTACGAAAGAATCAATTAATCTCATATCACAAGAGACGTTTGGATGAAGTAGGTCATTTAGCCTATTTGGTCTCATCCTTCTACAGCTTCCATTCATCTTTCTTCCTGATATTCCGTCAAGTTATTTCTTAGATGGGTACAGCAGCCAGGCTTTGGTTACTTTATTTTTTTTAAAGTAATTTTAGTCATTACATAAATAAATACTTCCTCACTTACATTGTGAGTATCCCCTTCAAAACCCTAAAGCCCTTCTGTCTGGGTTTACTTTCTTAATTTCATAAATGGAATAGCATACACTCCTAGCATATACCTTCAAAGGCATTCTAAAACCGAACCACTCAGTTGATCTCAACTCCACCCTCCTACCTTCACACCATATACCTCCATACACTTTTCCTAGAAACACATGGGCTTGAATCTCTTCAACCCATTTATTCCATTTGATTTATAGGCTTTCCCAACTAATGGGTTCCATATGTCCATTGCCCTATATGTAGAACAGTTCAGATTAAAGTCCCCATTTATTCTGAACCTTTAGGAATTATTTAATTCAAGTGAAATGCAGAATAATTTGTGATCATAAACCTAAAACACCTCCTCCCCCACAAACCCCCTCCCCTCAAAAAAATCTGGCACAAGCTAATGAGAAAATCCATTGAGTGGGATGTGGTATCTAAAACCCGGAGCGGATCACGCAAAGTTCTCTGTTTGTGCCCTTCATCTGACCTCAGTTTCAGAAAAGTATTTCTCAGTGAATAATTTGTTATTCCTAGTCCTCAACCCGTAGTCCCTATGGGTTGAGGTCTCCTTTGCTCGGAATCACTAGAAACAGCCATTGCACAATCCCTCCTAGCAGCTGGAGACAGATTCCATTAGTCACAGAAGTTTATTTTCTAATCTTTAGAATCCATTTCAAGCACTGCTCCACTGTAAAGTACACTTTCGCAGTGCTTATTAAAATAAGATGTTTGAGAGTTTTTTTTATATTTTGCTTGCTGTTGGCAGTACCTAGCACATGGAATATTCCAAAACCTGAGAACCGCATTGGAAAATTATTAGGTGGGAAAGAGTTAGGACAGGTTGATTGTGGGAAAACATCTCCAATAATCTCTTCAGTTAATGGGAATGATTCAGATTACTTCAGGCCCACTTGTTTATTCCTTCCCTTGATTCCTTTGAATGTTTTTCACTAAAATAATGAGGATTTGGTAACCCAGAGCACTTTCCATTCTATTCTGAGATTTGATTTGGTTTGCAGGAGGCTTGCAGGTTGAAGGTCCTGCCAGCATTTACTCAAAGGCTCGCATTTGTGTATTGGCTCCTTGAGTGAGGCACCAGAGGATGCTTTGGTGTTTTATGAAATCATAATCATAGGGAGAATAGATTGAAATTTATCATTTTCAGAGCCGTTTTACTTTGAACTGTCTCAAAAGTAATTGTCCTTGTTTTGTAGACAAAATACAGTAGGAATTTTGCACATGGGAAGATCCTATATCAGCAAGTGACCAATTAATCTGGAAGATGTTTGCTGGAACATTGGGAGAAACTCCTTTTTCTCTGAGTATCATCAGATTTTTAATGTTTACCTGTGCAGTCAATTCTAACACTGCAGCATGCTTCCCGATACTGCACAGGATGTTAGAATAATTATAAGAATAATCCTAGGGATTGTTATAGTCTTATCACATCTTTAAGACATTTCTACGTGCTTCCCAGAATGTACTGCAAAGTGAATTGACTGTATATTTTGTGGATGAAGCGCGGCAACCAATTGTGCATAGAGGTCCCACAAACAGTCATGGATTGAAATGATCAATTTATTATCTTTTTAAGGAATTATTACCCCCCAGAAAAGCAATCGGCCTGCATTGCGACAAACAACCAGGTTCTTAATTACTGCTTGGTAAATAGAGCTGTATGGAGTAAGAAAACATGTCCAATATTTCACCTTGCCGGGAATCAAACCCAAGTCCTTTCGCTTGTGCGATGAGTGCTCTAACTCTAACTGAAATACTGAGGATAACGGTGAACTCAAGTCCTGTCAATGGCTTGAACCCTTCATTTACTGACTTAAGAGTCTAGAGTGCAATTGACTGAGCTAAGCTGATATGATGAAAATGAGAGGAGAAAATAAAGGACAAAGAAAAACATCACATGGGCTTCCTCTCTCATTGCTAACACTGCATTGCCACTTAGTAGAGGTGGGTGCAGGGGATACCACCACATTTAATTGTGACAAAATAGTAAATACAAGTCTAAATATCCATTCTTTTAATCACTGCACCTCCAGTTCTCAGGGCGTTGTGAATAGAATGAAGCTCCTCCCATTCTCCTGGCACCTCTTGTGGGTGAAATTGAAAGTTGTGGACTTTCCTCCATTTTGTATGATCCCTGGTGTATGTGGAGTCCTGTAGCTCGGTTGTTAGAGCACTCACCATGCAAGCAAGAGACCTGAGTTCAATTCCAGGCAGGGTAAAACCTTGGGCAAGTTTCCTTACTCCACACGCCTAATAATAATCCCTCAAAAATAATTAGTCATTTCAATCCATGACTGTTTGTGGGACACTGCTGCGTACGACTGGCTGCCGCGTTTCACCTACATATATACAGTCAATTCACTTTACAGTATATTCTGTGATTCGCTTTGAGACATCCAGAAGACATGAAAAGCACTGCATTAAATGCAAGGGTTGTTATCATTATTAGTGACCAATCTGTAAACTGTGTCAGAGTCGACAAAGAAGGTGACAACCTCTAGATTGAGGATAAATTGTTTCATTAGAACAAAACATTGATCCTAATGCAAGGACTCAAATTTTCTCTTACTTTGCCACAGATTTATTTGGTTCTGCAGTTCTATAGTTTCTCTCTCTAGTCAACCAGCCAGGAACTCATAGTCATGTAGCCCTGCAGTTAATACCATCCACAGCGGATTATCAAGCCTAAATACTATCTTGTACCACACCTTCCAATCTCACTTTACCTTTGTTTCTACTCCAATTGTATCTTTGTTTTGAGGCCACCACCTGGTATCAGCTACCCTTCTGTATATTGTCCCGAGTGAACATGTGAGACATTGAGTGTGCCAGAGTGAATTTAGGATATTGCAGCCCAATCATATCATAATTCCTAAACCATTACAAACACCTCCTTTAGCTGGGATTATTAGATAGTATTCATACCAGGAGAACAGGCAAAATTCTGAGATCAAATTGTCTGAAGGGCCTTCTTCATTCAAACCTCTCTTGTGATCTTATAATCTTGTGTGATTTTCTTCTCTTGGACAGTAATAATGAGGCCACACGTATTTTCCTTACCACTACCCCAGCAGAAATAAAACAACTTGCATTTATATAGCCCCCATGCCACGCCGGGTAGCGTCCCAGAGTGCAAGTAATATAATCTACTCAGCACAGACCAGGAATTCAACCCAGGATCTTCTTATGCTGTATGGCTCAGCTCTACTCCGGTTAGTACAATGAACAACTGAGCCCTCATTCCAGAGCCTTGATTGAACTATATTGTGGTGCTAATCAAATGGTCTTACTCTGGTTTCCTTTCTGTTTGTGAACTTCCCGCCAGCAAAGATTTGGGTTGTTCTCTCTACATTCTTGTCATTCTTCCCATCTGCCTGTCTACCGTCACAAGGTTTCGCAGGTGTCACAAAAGAGAGATAGAGAGAGAGAGAAATAGAGAGAAAAAAACTAAAAAAGTAAAATAAAAATAAAAAAATTATCCCTAGGAAGCGTGCTACACTTCTATCTGGCTGCTTTGCTCTGTGGTTTTCAATCCTAAAAGGCTTGTATATTTACATATGTCTCGGCAAGTTTTTTTTCCTGAAATAGCCCACAAATCCTGCAGCTCCAAAAAAATTTGGATCTTTTTTCTTTGGCTACTTGCAGTCCCGTGCAATGCAATCTCTCCTGAAATGTTTATACTGGGTGGGTAATGAATACAGGTTTAGTGGTTAACAGCACAGAATTCTTCCCTGTCTGCGTTTTACAGACTGTTTTTGAGAAATACTTTTATTCCAAAAAAAATCTCCTTGCAGCATTCCTCTCTACATGCGTCGAGATCCACACCTCACAACCCACTCACTGTTCTGTTAAGAAATCTAACTTGCTTTTGGAACCCATGCATTGTCATAACCATGTAAAGTAGGTGTGTCAAGTCATTGACAGAATCCCAGTAAAGAAATCCCAGCTGATAGATCTTCACAACTCGAACCTTGTTTTATTTTTAGAATCTATGATAAAAAAAATACCAGCGGGTGGCATTGACTTTGTCTCCACACCTGGCTTGTCATGTGTCCTGTCTGACCAGTACAAAGCGATTAAATGACATTTTCTATTTATGTCCCAATCTGTTTACTATTGTAACACCCCTCGCTTTTTCAATTCACATCCGCTGGAATTCCAGCTGTTTTTCCACTACTGTTTTCCCAGTCAGCGTGCTTGGAAGTGAATTGTGATCAGTACCACACACAGCATATCAGCACACTGGAGTCCCCTGTTGCCCAGAGGAGGAGGCAGGAGAGCACACATCAAAAGCTGGTTCCGATGGCATACCAGGAATCCACGGATACTCTGCCAACACTGGTGTTACATCAGTCCAAAGACCACAGCCAGAGGGTGTGTTTTCATACCAGTATGATACCCGTGTGGGGAGGGGTTTACTCTGGCAACTTGGTCCAAGAGTAAAGTCCGCACTGGAAATGCTCCCATCTGAATTTGGCAGCAGGACGTCAGTTTTGAGTTACAGCACATCAGCAAGCTTGAAATTCAAGGCCAAAGTGATGTTATCGCTCAGCCAAGGTGTAAATTTCCTGACCTATAAATTAAATAATATCTTCTTTTATGTGTTTACATTCCTGCACAGAAGTTCATCAAGCAACTCCTCTCTTCCCATGTCCACCTGCCACAGATATTTTTAATACTGGGTGGTCTCTTTCACAGGAATCATTTGATTTTGGTGCATTCTGACCTCATTGAGATGAGAGATAATAGATTCCTGATCAGGTTTTCATGGGTTAAATGGTGTAACTGGTGAGAGAGACTCTTTCCACTGAACAGGCAACATTAGAATGATAGAATAATGATCAGAAGCAAAAGACAGAAGATGGGACTAATTTTACCCAGTTTTTGTACAACTTTGGTTTGCTTTACCACAATTAGGTCGCAATGAAGTCCTGGAGCTCAGAGGTTAGTACACTCGCCTCGCCAAGCAAGAACTGGGTTCGATTCTTGGGCAGAACCAAACATTGAGCAAGTTTCCTTACTCCACATGATTCTGTTTGCCTAGCAATAAGTAGGAACCTTGTTGTTAGTCAATTGGAAGATAAGTCTTCCAGTGATAATAATTTATTTAAAAAAAGAATTGATCACTCAATCCACAACTGTTTGTGGGACACTGCTGCATACAATTGGCTGCCACATTTCACCCACAAAATATAAAGTCAATTCACTTTACTGTATATTCTGAGAAGGGCTTTGATACAAACATGATAAGAAGATTGTTCACCCCACTGATCTCATTATAGAATCATGTACAGCAAACCTCGCATGAATCCTATCAATTGAGACAATATATTTAATATGACTAATATGCAAAATATGAGTTATGTGAAAGTTGTATCAATATGATTGATGTAAAGTTATGTAAAGTCTGATTTTATATGACTGACACATATACACTGAAATGTCAGTACTGAACTGGCTGGTGACACTAAGGCAAAGTTTCTGTATCATCTTTAAAACATCTTAAAGATATGGAAGCCCATTCTTACCATATACAGTTCTGCACAGTACCACTATGTAATCATTCAAATTATGTAGCTTCAAGTCAAATTTGGAGGCGATGTCCTTCTTTTTCATTTCAGGAGTTGCCTTGAAAAAATGGAGAATCTGGTACTTTTCCTGATCGCTCCTTAGTTGGGCTTCTCGCATTGCCTGATGTCATGGTGGCCAGTTTAAGCCTCGTCTGCCGAATTTGTTCACTGTCCTGTACTGCGCACAGGGCCCTTCAGCCAATAAGTGCACCTGGTCCTGATGGTCCTGACCTAAGTCCCCACGATTGTCTCACCTGGAGCACCACGGTTGCTGTTTCAAGGCCGTTAAGTGCACACTAGGTAAGGGTCCCTTTTGCTCTCCATATGATCCGGCATTTCTTGTCCCCTTGCTCACCATCTGATCAAGTGATGCTCTTTCCTCTCTCAGACACACAGACCCACTGCTGCCATGTGAAATGATGTTGATGTTATGCTCCCCTGGAGGGAGGATGTGGAGAGTGTTGGGGTGCGAGCCTGTAGTGTTCCATTGGAGGTAGATGCGGGAACCAAAATTTGGACTTGGCAGCCAGTGAGTTTTATTAGTGGTAAGTGCGGTAGCAGTTGTTATGAGTTGTGCAGATACATTTAAATGGATTTAACGGGAAATTCAATGGGTTTTGAGCAGCTGCATGACTTAGACGTTTATATGATTTATACAGATCAGACTTATGTGAATTGAACTGTAGCGCTCAATATAATACTAAATTATATTCGTAAAGCGCCTTTCCCAAGGCGCTGGAGAATCAGATTTATCCACTGGACCAGGATAAATAAAGGATAAATAAATAAGCAAACAATAATAATAATTTGGTCAATCAGCCCACATTTGTTTGTGGGACATTGCTGTGCCCATACAATACGCAGACGATTCACTTTACAGTATATTCAGTGAAGTGGTTTAAAACATCTCAAAGATGTGATAAGGAGCAAGGATTATTATTATCATTTGTGTAGCAACTTTCACATTGGGAGGTGCTGGATCCTATGACCTCTACAACAATCAAATTGCATTTGTAGCATGCCTTCACGTCAGGATGTCGGAAGGCGCTGAACAATGAGGGGTCAGGACCCGAGCATGGGGGTGAACGGGATGGGGTTTGGGTTGGGATGAGGGAGGTTTTGAGACCAGTCTTGAAGGAGGCAAGGGAGGGAGCAAGGTGAAAGGATTGTGAGATTGAGTTCCAAAGCGTGGGGGTGGAGAGACTGAAAGCCTGGCAACCAATGGTAGGGTGGGTCGGGCGGGAGACATTGAGCACGCAAGAGCCTGCTGAGCATAAGGAGTGGACAAGTTGATACAGTCAACAGGTCAGAGAGGTAGGAGGGGGCCCTGTGGAGGGCCTTCAAGGTGAGGACGAGGATCTTGAATTCGATCCTCTGAGTGATGGGGAGCCAGTGGAGTCAGGCGAGGGTGGGGTTAATGGGTTGCGGAACCTGGTGCGGGAGAGGACGCGAGCTGCAGAGGTTTGGATGATCTGAGCTTGTGGAGGGAAGAGTTGGGGAGGCCGACAAGGAGGGAGGTGCTGTAGTTGAGCCTTGAGATGACAAACGTGTGTAAGGAATTCAGCGTCCTGAGGGGTGAGGCAGAGTTAGAGACAGGTGACGTTGCGGAGATATTCCTGGTCATGGCACAGATAAGGGGAAGAAAGTACAGTTCAGGGTCAAACAAGACACACAGGTTCCTGATTGGCTTAGTGAGGTGGATTGTGCATCCATGGATGCTGATGCTGCCAGTGGCTGAGGTGTGGAGGCGCTGGGGCAAGCCAATTAGGAAGGCCTCGGTCTTCCTTAGGGCTGATGTTTAACTGTAGAAAGTTGTCTCTGATCTAGGAATTGATGTCTGACAGGCAGTCTGTCAGGACGTCAACAGTCCTGGAATATTTCTTAAGTTTCTTCCCGAACCAAACATTGCTTTCTGATTACCCCAGTCCTCGCCAGACTTCACTAGCTCCCTGTCACAGAGTGGATCGACCTCAAGATCCTAACACTTGTATTTAAATCCCCACTTCTCTGCAGACCCTACCTCTCTAACCTCCTCTCTCCTCACAGGATTACCCGCTGCCTCCGCTCTACTGGGTCCAGCCTCCTCCTTGTCCCCTAAATTCTCCGCTCCACCATTGGAGCTGTGCCTTCAGCTACTACACCCCAAAACTCTGAAACTCCCTGCCTCAATCCCTTCTCCTCGCCTCCTCCCTTTACATTTTCAGGTTGCGTCTGAAGACCTTTCTGTTTGACCAAACCTACGGTCACCTTCCCCCTCCTCCTGGCTCGGCCCTGGGCTTCGCTATTATGAAGCGCTCTGAGATGCCGTCTGGCGTGGAGGGTACTATATAAATGCAAGTTGTTGTTTTAATTGTGCTGGCCGCATCCACCTTTACATGCAGCTGTTGGTACCTTCAATTTAAATAATTATAAGGGAATTAGAAGAGTTTAAAAGGGTTTATTCCACAGCTCACACAAAGCCTTGCTTATTGTAGATTTCTCTCTAACCACTCTATAACCTGGGTAATGTTTCGCACAGACACGCCCTGATCCCCTGAAGTAATTAAGCAGATTACTCATGAATTCCCACACCTCCATCATTGATGTCCCATTTCCCTCTGTAGCGATAATCTACAAGATCTCTGAAACACTCTATAAGGCAATCTGCTTCCAAGATTTCTGTTTCTTGCACTTTGGAACCTATTTGAGATTCAACAGCTTTCCAAGGGTCCATTTAAGAGGCTCAAAATCTGCTGCATCCTTATTAATAATACTTTTCACTACAGCCAACAATTAATCCAACACATGTGGCGACTGGAAAGAGCTTTCAACCTAACAAACCTCTCATTCATCACATTTTCCATATTCTCTTGTTGTTCTAACAGTCTTCCTCAAAGGCCCAAGGACCGCTACCTCACTCCATCCTCCATAGTTCAGTAATAGATGGCTCTCTGTCTGTGGCTCTCTGTCTGTCGCTCTCTTTCATCAGTCAATCTCTACAAGGTGGTGAGTCCTCCAGAAAGTAATAGAAATCTATGAGTGGTAAAAAATGGAGAGGTCTGACGTGCTACTCATCACATCGACAGGAATTGTTTCCCTCTATTTATTGAAGAATTGGGAACTAGAGGGCATAAATAGCAGTAGTATATCTGATAGGCAGTTTAGGAGGAATGTCTTATTTAAGACATACTGGGATGCATTTAAAATGCAGTAATTGGAAGACTCATTTTAGATGAACCCCATTAAGTGAGAGACCTGGGATTGATTCCAGGCAGGGTGAAATCTTGGGCAAGTTTCCTTACTCCACATGCCTGATAATAATCACTCAAAAATAAATAATAATAAGTTGGTCATTTCAATCTGGAAATGTTTGTGGGACACTGCTGTGCACAATTGGCTGCCGCATTTTGCCCACAAATATACAGTCAATTCACTTTACAATATATTCTGTGAAGCGCTTTGAAACATCTAGAAGACGTGATAAGGCATTATATCAAATGCAAAGATTACTATTATTACCTTCAACATTGTTCCCAACTACTGTGTCAATATCAACAACAATAATAATTCTTACATTTGATTTGGCGTCTTTTATCATATAGTTGAGACGTCTGCTTCTCAGAATAAATTGTAAAATGGATTGATATTGTGGGTGAAATGCAGCAGCCAATTGTACACAGCAGTGTCCCCCAAACAGTCGTGCATTGAGTGATCAAATTATTATTATAAGATATTGCAATGTGCTTCATAGGAATTTTCACCATATTGTATCTAAATGGAGCAGCTGCACTTTTGTAGAGAAATGCAGTGGTCAAGGCGAGGCATCACATTACAGTTAACTAGTTCATCAACAACTTGATTAATATCACCTTGTAAAATCGTACTTTGCAATTGCCACCTTTATGTCTGATGCTCCTCAGTGGAATTCTTCACCAAATGTCAACATTTGTAACATTGCTAAGTAATCTAAGTGTCACTACTTCTGTCTCACTGTACCAGAAAGCATACCTTTCTCTCCCTCTTCTCCTCAGTTTCTTGACGCAAATTTTTTGTTTACCGAGGTTTACAGTCTTCATGCAGAGGTAGAAATGCCATTCCCATGACCTAGAACAGGAAGTTGAATTAATGATCACTTAGCTCTAAGGAATATAACATATGGTGAAAGGGGGATCACTGGGTGTAATTTGTTGTTGTAGATTATCGGTTTGGCTCAATTGGTAGTCCTTTGGCCTTTGAATCAGTCAGTGTGGAATCAAGCCCAACTGTGATCAGCTAAGTCATCACACAATGAGATCCAAACCAGAAACTTTATAGTCTATACAGTGTAGCGTTATACCAGGCACACCTTCACCCACTAGGCCAGCTGTCTGATGACAATATACAAATGTTGAATTCAGGCAGTTTTAGTAAGTGAGTAGATCATCATGTCTCAAATGAGATCACACTCATGAGTGGGGGAGGTGGGAACCACAACACAGTCACAGAGAGCATGTTGTGGCATTTGTTTAGGAGCAAGCTTGTACATAACTTGGGCTACACTTGGCTTGTGCAGACTTGGCTGACTGGCAGGATGCTGTGGAACCTGGGAAGTGTGCCCACCACCAAATGAATACAGCTCCCAAACTGCAAGAATGTTGCCAAGCGTGAATGGTTCTGCCAGAGAGCATTTAGTCCTCAATAAGTTGGTGAGATGTGCTGGAGAGATCTTGCTTCTTCACAAGATCTCACTTGCTGAGCCCATTACAACACCAGCAGCATTCTCTCCATTATAAGACCCAGGGGAGACGGGATGAAGGACGCCCTTTGGTTCATTCGATCTCATCATTCCAGAATACCTAGCAAAGTGTTTCCCAATTACTGCGTTTTAGATGAATCGCAGTGTCCTGGCCTCTACCACTCTTACCTATTGGCTTGTACCAGCTGTTAAATACCGTGGTGGGTAAAGATATGCTTCTTTGTGCGTTTTAAAGAAGATGTTCTTTCTAAATGTTCCAAGTTTCACCCACAAAATATACAATCAATTCAGTTTACACTTTATTCTGTAAAGCGCTTTGAGACATATCAAAGACGTGATAAGAAGTTATATCAAATGCAAGGATTGTTATTATTATTACCATAAATAACATATACCTTTATTTTTTATTTTATTTACATAAAATTATATTTTAATTAATTCTGTAGTAGCATTTTATCCCTCCTCATCAGCCTTCCCAGCTCTTCCCTTCATAAGCTGCAGTTCATCCAAAACATGCAGCTCATGTCCTCTCTCGCACCAGGCTCCACCACCCCACCACTCTCACCCTCGCCCGACCCACTCCATTGGTTCCCCATCTCTCAGAGGATAGAATTCAAGATCCTCGTCCTCATTTTCAAGGCCATTCACTGCCCTGCCCCTTCCTATCTCTCCAACCTGCTGTCCCCCTATGAACCTGCCCACTCCCTCCGTGTGGCGGGTTCTGATCTGCTCCATATCCCCTACCCAACCCACCCTAATGTCAGTGTTCAGACTTTCAGCCTTTCTGCCCCCACACTCTGGAACTCCATCCCACAGTCCCTTCGCCTCGCATCCTCCCTTGCCTCCTTCATGGCTGGTCTTAAGGTGCCTTCTGTCGCCCTCCCAATTCCCTGCCTGCCCTTCCCTTCCCCCATGCTCGGGTCCTGACCCCTGGCTATTCAGCACCTTGGGACATCCTCCAGACGTGAAAGGTGCTCTATAAAAGTAATTTTTTTCTTGTTTATCAATGCCTTTTGAAATTTCATTTACACAATATGCACTGCATTCTGGTCATCAATGCTTTCCTGAAAAATCTAATAACTTTTACAAACCCACATTGACTGTTGATAATTAACTTATGTCTCTCTATATGATTATAATTATTATCCCATATTTTTTTAAAATATTTTATTCACTATGGCAACCCAGACAACCTATGATTAGTTATTTCTTTCCTCCTCTTTGAACACAGGTGTTATATTGCCTCTAGTCTCTCGTACAACCTTCACATTCAAGGATGTTTGAAAGATTGTGGTCTTTCAGCTATTGGTGTGGTCTGCTATTTCCTCCCTAAATTCTGAACATTCTGGGATCCGTGCTCTTAGGTTCTGATGACCTGTCCACTTAATGTTCTGCTTCTGTCAATTTTTGTAGCTTTTTTGCACTTCATTTTCTATAGCTATAACCTCAAATGTCTTCCTCTCTTTTTGTATCCTCACATTCACACTCAGCAGTCTTCACTAAAACCTAAGACAAAATACCCATTTATTATATCTGCCATTCCTTCATTCTCTGTGATGAGGTCTTATTTTTCTTCCCTAATTGTGCCTAAGTTTCGTTTCCACTATTCTTTTATATAATATAATACTGTTCTATACCTTTCATTGAAATAGCAGCCTTTATGTGGGGTAGCGTTCCGGAGCGCTTGACACTAGTGCAGTCTGTCTGACCCCGAGCCGGGGAGAGGGATGATCAAAAAGGAAGGTCTTTAGGCAGGATTTGAAAGTGGGCTAGGAGAGGGCAAAGCAGAGGGATTGAGGAGGGAGAGAGTTCCAGAGTTTCCGCACAGCTGCTGATGGTGGAATTTTTCTTGTGTGATAATTATGTGGGTAAAAACAACTTTAATATGATAACACTCTTTCTTGCTTCCCCTTTTGACCCTACCAATTTCCTTTCTTACTTCACCTCTGTATTTTCTGTAGCACTTCTTGATTTTCTTTTGAATTATTATTGTCATATTGAGGTAGACATCGCCTGGTGGAGGTGTCATTCTGCAGAAGAAGAGATGCAAACTCAGATCCCAACTGCCTGATCAGGTAAATATTAAAGATATCATGGTCCTCTTCAAACAGAAAAGAGAGCTCCTGTCAAGGCCAACAAACCTCCAGATAAAATTGGTCATTCCTTCATGGCTATTTGTGGAGCATTGCTGTGTGCCTACAAAATAGTCACTACACAAAACCTGATAGAGATGTTTCAAATTCTGAAAGGATTCGATAAGGTGGATGTTAACAGGCTATTTGCACTTGTTGGTAGGTCCAGCTTGTCAAAGCACTTTCACAATCGCCTTCAGATCTGAACAGAACAAGATAGGTGATAAACAGTCACATAGATCATGGGCTCAATTTATCTGTATTACAATTGACATTCGTGGAACACACCAAGCACAAACTTCAGAGTAATTACTTTTGCAGTGTCCCTCGTACACTTCTGCACACAATAGTGACCTTTAAATGCAGAGTTTGGGCCAATTTAATTAGTGCAAAATATGCAAAGACAATTATTAGCTGATAGGTAGAATTTGCCATATAAATATCATGTAATAATCCTTGCATTGGAGTAGTGTTTTTCATGTCAGGAGAATGTTTCAAAGATGCTTTACTGGGAAGTGACTACATTTATATGTGACAGTCCAATTGTGTCCAGCAATGTCCCATAAACATTCTTGAAACAAAGGACCAATGCACAGTATTTATCTCTCTTTCACATAAGACATGACATTGAGCATTATTGCAAAAATTATAGTTCATTGTTGTCAAACTAAACCTAAATAAGATGTAAATAATGCTATTAATACATTGGTATCCCCATTTTTATGTCACTTACAAAGCATAGCCAAGCGTGCACATGTTAAATAAATAAAGAAATATAACCATGCCCCAAAAATAACCACAAACATTTCAAGAATGAAAATGATGAGAGCCTTACATGATCATGAGTAGCCGCAAATAATATACATATCAATAGATTAAAATAAAAACAGAAGTTGCTGGGAACACGCAGCAGGTCAGGCAGCATCTATGCAGAGAGGAAAGTGAGTTAGCGTTTCAGGTCGATGAGAACTCAAAATGCCGCAATTCCTTGAAGGTGGTTTAGTATGTTTTTCTGAAAGAACTGTGGGTTGAACTTTTAGGTGCTATACCTCCCATGACACTCAAAATGTTATGCTTGTAACTCCTCAAGTCAAAGAGATGGTAGCCCCAAGCAAGGTGAACCAGCGAAGTAGTTCATCGTCTTCATGAGTGTCAACTTGTAGCTTACATTTAAGTAGGTAGAGTTTTTTCTGTCAAGGTTTTCTTTCAAATGGACTGGAGCTATTCCTCCACTAGCAGCTGATTGGTCTCCTGACTCGTTGACAGAAGGTTGGCCATTTAGGCTGCCAATGTTGGAATTGGCAATACAGCCTCTAATTGTTAGTGTTTCTATTTGGAGCATGAGGTGACACTACAGAAAAAGGGGGGTGGGGGAAAGCTCCATTCATATGGCAGCTGTGTTGGGTCATGGGTAAAACATCAGCAAAGATGAAGTGGGTTCAATGAGTAAAAACATTAAAGTAGAAAAGGTAGAGCTTTTGGCTTGTTGGGAAAATGTTTCAAAGCTGATTTACCGCGAAGTTACTGTGTTTGGAGGTGAAATGTGGGAGCCTAATTGTGCATACCAAAGCCTCACATGCATTCATGAAACAAATGACCAACCAAAGCAGAACCAACATGGTTGATCCTGGAGCATATACACAGTTGTTTCACACATCCAGTACATGGCAGAGCAGGGTGTGATCACTAGCACTGTGATGGAACCAGTGCCATCCCAGGCTTGTTGTTCAGCTCAAGAAAATACACAGTCAATTCATTTTACAGCATATTCTGTGAAGCATTTTGAGATGTCTCAAATACATGATAAGGAGCTATATCAAATGCGAGGATTGTTATAAGTGATTCCAAATATTTTGAAAGAAATTCTCAGGAAGGTGAAACCTTGGGCAAGTTTCCTTACTCCACATGCCTATTAATAACCCCCCAACAAATAAATAATGATAAATTGGTCATTTCAATCCACGATTGTTTCTGGAACACTGCTGTGCACAATTGGCTGCTGCTTTTCACCCAATTATATACAGTCAATTCACTTTATGGTATATTCTCTGAAGTGTTTTGAGAGACATCTAGAAGATGTGAAAAGCACTATATCAAATTCAAGTATTATTTTTAATATTATTATCCAATGAATGAGTGCCAATTATTCTGTCTATTACAAATAAAATTTGTAACTATTATTTCATTGATTTGTGGTTCATTGATGAGGTCAGTTTGTCGAGAGGGTATTCACTCTGGTCTCAATGCTTTCTTAAAATTCCAGCAGTTCTTCAAAAGAGCTCTCTGAACAAAACCTCAGAATATTCCTCTCTCTATATAAAGAATATCTATCAAATCTTGAAGTGATATCCTGTGCAGTAAAAGGATATTACCAATACTAACTTGGTTACCAGATGATATTCCTAACATTGCAAAACCTTTTCATGGACTAACTAGAACATTTGACATAAAGTAACAGTTTCCCAATCTCACCTGTTTCTCAATAGACCATCATTTAATAATATAATAATCCTTGCACCTTATCACGTCTTCAAGACATCTCAAAGCACTTCACAGAATTTACTGTAAAGTGTATTATGTGCGAAAAATGCGGCAGTCAATTGCATACAGCAGTTTTCCACAAACAGTCATGCATTGAGTGATCAGACGATTATTATTATTTTTCTTTGACTGGGTTCCTGCTTACTACTCGGTAAACAGGAAAAATGGTGGTTCCTTGAACATTGATTTATAGGTTAAGGGTACAATGTATGATCTACATGAGCAGTGCTGTTAAAAGCCTCGGAAAAGATGGAATTTTAAATAAGAAAACCACATCGCTCTGAATCCTACCCACTAATTAAAGCCAATAAAGGAATTGACTCCTTTATTTGTACCAGATTTGATAAAAATGGTATTTGATATTCATTTTAAAGCAACAATTTGTATTTATGTAATGAATGCATGAATACAAATACACTTAATAAAATATGTGTTACATCCCCTCAAATTATTTTGTAAGTGTAGAGTGTGTTGGTGAAAGTCCTCCGGACTGCAGTACCCCCTATTGGAGGTCTCATATTCAGCCCACATATAGAGCAACTAAGCTTTTTTCCCTTGGAATGATGATATATGAGGAGTTTACTGTATTATTATTATTCTACTTTCTCTTAAATGCACTACCGACTTTGATACTTTGATTCATGGGGACGCAGCTGTCATTAGTACGGAGTAAAGCCAGCTATGTATAAAAAACACCAGAGAACTTCTAACATCAGTCGATGAGTCATATGAACTAGAGAATGCAATGGTGCCAGTACTGCCTTAAAGCAAAATAAGTTCTCAAGTGAATGGGACCTGAATGATTTGTGGGCTCAACGTTCACCAATGGTTTATTTTATGATAAACCACCAAGTTTTGACTCTATAAATCTGAACAAAAAAAATTTCAACAGAGCAAAGGAGAAACCAAAGGAAATAACTTAAAGTTGGACGCTGGTTGAATTCTATTTACAGCTTTGATCCCGAAGGCTGGCGTACTTTGGAGAGATGTGTAAATAAAATAATGTCCGTTTTCTTTTTCCTGATGTAGTCCACAAGCCCTTATATTTGGTATCAAGTTTTTTTTTCTTTGGCTACTTGGAGTCCTGTGCAATGCAATCTTTCCTGAAATGTTTATACTGGGTGGGTAATGAATACAGGTTTAGTGGTTAACAGCACAGAATTCTTCCCTGTCTGCGTTTTACAGACTGTTTTTGAAAAATGCTAATACTTTATTTTGACTGTTCTCAAAGTTAGAATCCGCCGAAATTTGAACTGGATGTTTCGTTTGTCTGACTGTGACCTCACCGAGTTACATCTATTGGAGTGTGAAGTCACAATGGCACCAAGTGAGCATCAGCAAATAAACTCTGTGTAAGACTACATCCCATGGGCAGGTGGATGGACAGACCGGAAAATGAAGTGCTACTCAACAAATAGATCTCTCACATCAATTGGATAGATGGGAACTGGATTTGAGAGAATCTGGATTGGGATTATTTTGTGTCTGGATTTTTGGTTCTATTTCACCCCTCTCAGAGTTAATGTGCCTGAGACATAGCCCCATGGAACAAGTATTGAGATACCATTGCATTTAATATAGCACTTTTAATATCTTCTAGATGTCTCAAAGCGCTTAAAATTATCATTTGTTTACCGTGTCATCTCTAGTTTTCCTAGCTTTAAAGCAACTGTTCAAATTACTGTGATGTCCATCTGTCCACTACTCTTTCCATCCATATATTTGACAATCTAGCAGTCTGGCTACCTATCTGCCAGCTCATCCACCTACCAACCTGTCTGCCCATCTATCCATGAATCCATCCATCCAACCAGTTGCCTCAGTGTCATAATTACTCTAATCTAGCCTCTTTACTGATCTGAAGTAATCAAGTTTCCTGGCAATTTGGGGATTCTGTGATGTCTGAATTCTCTGGCAAACTAGGCGGCCAGATGTCTGAGTTTCATTGTGGTTTAGTATATTTAACACATCTGAAGTTTCTGGCGGTTTTGTAGGTACATGGTGTCCGCGTTCTTTAGTGTTTCCCTAGGTCCATGATACCTAAAGTTGCTCATCATGTATGGGATCCAAAGTTTCTGATTTTTCTGGCACTTTTTGCTTTCCATCTGTAATATACTCTTAGTCTCAAAGCGCTTCACAGAATATACAGTAAAGTGAATTGACTGTACATTTGTGGGCAAAATGCAGCAGCCAATCCACACAGCTGTGTCCCATAAACAGTTGTGGATTGAGGGACCAAATTATTGTTTCTCTACTCTTTGTGTAGACACAGGGTAAAATGCCACTCTGTTTGTGCTCAACTCTCTTCAAGGACAGCAAGGTCCTAATGTAGATTGCAACATACTAGATCCACACAAATTGTCTTCCTTTATGGATCTGAGTAAGGCTAATACGCATCGTTGACTTGGACTTCAAGAACATCACAAGCTTATAGTCTTATGGTCTTCCCATTGGGCTGAAAGCAGATGTCCACCAGATAGCTGATGTGGAAACTTTGAGGCTTTGGGTGATGGCTGATGGAAGGCATTACCTGGAGTCCAAGTTTGTGATTGGCCAATCAACCATGATTGGCCTCTAGAGAGGTAAGCTGCTGCTTAAACTCCGAACCACCAACTGGTGGAACCATTGCTCAATGGGAAGAGATATGTGCCCGATCAGTGGATAGGAAAATGACAACAATGCTCTCAAGCATTCATGCTGACTACACTTTCAGTACCTTGGGACATCCTCCTGACGTGAAAGGCGCTGTACAAATGTAATTTTGTTGTAGTTCTTGTTGAGTTGTGTAACCTGCCAGGAAGCTTACATCGAGTTACTGGTATCTACCATCCACCTCAAAGCCATGCTTGTTAGATGTCAATGATTAACCAGCGACTATTGTCCTCGGAGAGGTACGCTCGGTCTCCTTGGAGCTAAACTGACTACACAATGACACTTTGGCAACGGAATGTTGGAGTTGAGCCAGCCCTCTGTGGTGGGTTCGGTAGCCCAATTCGTTGAGCCAGGGTGAAGAGGAGAGAGATGTGGCTGTAAAACCAGGTTATAGTAAACACAGCATCAAACACAAAAAGGGAAACAGATAATAAAGAAGGTGAGCAGTGAGCGTGATTTTCGCAGTACTTCAGGGCACTGCTAATGGCAGTACAGCCAGGCTGACTGATTGGCAGGACTTGGGAGCACAGATTCTTCCCACTCAGCGCTCATTAACCCTGGAAGCTAAAGTCTTAATGGATAGGATTTTCCTAGCTAGGTAAGCAACGGAAAAGCTTGTCAGGTAGTAATACCAATAGAAAACTATGCAGTTTTAGGTATTTAGATTCCAGCATTACACCATCGCACACCCTGGGTTCCTAAACGTTCAGTAATTATATAAGCAGGATGTGTTCCTCCAAGGTGAGAGTGTGCATTCATTTCCAGTAAATATCTCTGGAATTTCCATGTATATCTGGGATGCATGGAACTCTCAGTTTGGTTTGGATTTGTCACGCTGATCATAAAAAAATCTATTTCTGCACTGTGCTATCTCATGACTCTGTTGGAAATGAAAATAACATCCAGAGAAATGAATAATAATAATCCTTGCAGTTGATCCTCGTCCTCACTTTCAAGGCCTTTCAGCCTTGCCCCCGCCTATCTCTCTAACCTATTATCTCCCTATCAGCCTGCCCGCACCCTCCGTTCAGCAGACTCAGGCCTGCTCCGCGTCCACCGCCCTAACCGCCCAACCGTCAGTGGCTGGGCTTTCAGCCTCTCTGCTCCCACACTGTGGAACTCCATCCCGCAGGCCCTCCACCTTGCTTCCTCCCTTTCCTCCTTCAAGGCCGGTCTCAAGACCTTCCTCTTCGACCGCACCTTCGGCTCCCCAACTAACTCTTCCCCCTCTCCTCCCTACCCCGACCCTCCTACCCCCCGCTCAGGTCCCGACCTGACTGTTCAGCACTTTGGGACGTACTCTCGAGGTGAAAGGCACTATATAAATGCAATTTTGTTGTCGTTGTTGATAAAGTGCTTACCATGTCATTGAGATATCTCAAAGCGCTTCACAGAATATACTGTAAAGTGAACTGACTGTTTATTTGTGGGCGAAAAGCAGCAGCCAAATGCGCACAGCAGTGTCCCACAGAAGTCACGGATTGAATGACCAGTTATTTTTTGAATCAGAAGGAGCTGAATCAGAACTTGTCGAGCTCATCTATAATGCATTCCAAGAACACAGCATCTCACACAGCTGATACATTTTAGAGGACAATAGGTTAGTTGAGCTTTGCCAGGGCAGCAGTTGATGCTTCACTTGGCCTCTGTGTCCTGGAGAAAAATCAGCCATTGTGAACATTAAGTGAGAATGGAACTGCCAACACTCACCATCGTGGCTCACAAGTGTGTTTCAGTGTGAAGGAGTACTCTACATAAAAATGGTCATTCACTTCATGCTGTTTCTGGGACATCGCTGTGTGCAAATTGACTGCTGTGTTTGGCTATAAATGCAGTCACTACAACTCATTGAAACTTTGTGAAGCACTTTGCGACATTCTGGAAAATTTAGGAACTATGCGAATGCTAGCATTATTTTTGCTGTATTATTATTATCATTAATAATATTATACGCTGAGAGCACAGCCTGTAATCTCAACACAAAATCCTGTCAAAAAATCCCAAATATTGATTTTAATCCCCATGTAAAACTCAGGCAGGATCCAATGCAAATAATACATCCAGCGGACAGCAGGGCAGTTCGGAGAATAGGCTCAGCCAACTCACTTGAAGCATTATCCAACTTCATCTGCAATGCGTAGAACCGCAGCAAGATATTCAATTCCTGGAATTTATGTCTTTAAAACATGGTGCATCTCTCAGAGAACACAAGAAACAAATCGAGCAACATGGTGTGCAGTGTGAGACTGAAATTGAGGAGTGAATTAATTGTATATTTGTAGGCAAAATGCGGGAGTCAATTGCGCACAGCTGTGTCCCACAAACAGTTGTGGATTGAAATGAGCAATTTTGTTACTGTGGTTTTTTTCAGAGATTATTATTAGGCGTGAGGAGTAAGGAAACTTGCCCAAGGCTTTGCCTTGACCTGCCTGGATTCGAACATAGGTTTCACGCTCGTAAGGCGAGTGCTCTAACCACTGAGCTACCATAATAAATCTTGTCAACCATGAAAAGCAACTAGTTCTAGATAGTCTTGGTTATCTTGAAGTTTATCACAAGTTTATCACATAAAATCTAACTGGGTGAAGGAAAGGACACCAGAGAGACTTATTTTGAATAGTGCCTTGGGATCCTGAACAAGTACTGCATTGCCAGAGATGGTGTCCAGGTGGATAATAACTTGGGCACTGTGTAAAAGAGAAGGGGAATTTCTTCAGGTGACATAGGCCAAAGAATCTACTTAATAAAAATGGTCATTTTTTGTCCTGTCTTTGAGCCTGTCCTCCACCCCTGACTCCAACTTCCAGCTCAGATCCAAAACCCTTGATTGTCCAGCACTCTGGGACATCTTTCAAGTGGGAAGGGCCTTGTAATTTGTTGCTGTCATTCACTTCATGACCCTGATAGATGAACGTGGTCATCACATTCATCTATCAAATATATAATTTTGGAATCCTGTAGCTCAGTGGTTAGAGCACTCACCTCACAGACGAGAGACCTGGGTTTGATTCCTGGCAGGGCAAAACTTGGGCAAGTTTCCTTACTCCACACATCTGATAATAATCCTTCAAAAAAAAATGGTTATTTCAACCCACGACTGTGGGACACTGCTATGCAAAATTGGCTGCTGCGTTTTGCACACAAATATACAGTCAATTCATATCACAGTATATTCTGTGAAGCACTTTGAGGCGTCTGGAAGACGTGAAAAGTGCTAAATCAAATGCAAGGATTATTATTACTTTTAATAATAATATTATCGAAATCACCAAAGTACAATTTAGCTTGTGAAGCACTTGAAGATACTTTGACAACCTGTCAAGGTATTGTATCAAATGTAAGGAATATTAATATGACAGCATTGTCCCACAAATAGTCATGAAGTGAATGACCAATTTTAATTGGGGGGAAGGCAGAACACAGTATTGCCGTAGCATCCAAAAGAGGTAGACACTACCTTAGTTGAATAACAACAACAACAAAATTACATTTATATAGCGCATTTTACATCGGGAGGACGTCCCAAGGCGCTGAACAGTCAGGATGGGAGAGGGGCAAGGTAGTGGGAAGGAGTGGGAGAGAGTTAGGAGGGGATGGAAAGAGTTGGGAGGGCAGCAGAAGGCACGGTCAAAGAGGAGGGTCTTGAGATCGGCCTTGAATGAGGTGAGGGAGGAAGCGAGGCAAAGTTCCAGATTGTGGGGACAGAGAGTCGGACGGGGGACATGGAGCTGGCCGGAGCCCACTGAACGGAGGGCGCGGACAGGTTGATAGGGGGACAGCAGGTCGGAGAGGTGGTGGGGGGTGGGTGGGCAAGGCAGTGAATGGCCTTGAAGGTGAGGACGAGGATCTTGAATTCGATCCTCTGGGAGATGAGGAGCTAATAGAGCCGGGCGAGGGTGGGAGTGATGTGGTCGCAGTGCTGATGAGGACACAAACTGCAGAGTTCTGGATGATCTGCAGCTTGTGAAGTGAAGAACCAGGAAGGCTGACAAGGAGAGAAATTCTGTAGTGGAGCCTTGATGTAATGAATGCGTGGACAAGGTTTCAGCAGCCTGAGGGGTGAGGCAGTGGTGGAATCTGGTGATGTTGCGAAGGTGGTGGAAGGCAGTACTGGTCATGGCGCGGATGTGAGTGATGAAGGACAGTTCAGGGTCGAATAAGACGCACAGGTCCCTGACTGCCTTAGAGAGGTGGAGAGTGCAGCCTTGAACATTGCATCTGAAGGACAGCACCTCAATCAATGCAGTAAACTGCACTGTACTGGAGTATCAGTCTACACAGCAAGTTTATTCAATGCATATTGAAGAATTCTATTATAAACTCTACAGTTCAGGAATCCCGAGAAAGAATGAGTTACAACAGAAGATTGGAACCTAGTTTGAGAGTTCCGAAGGGAGTTGTTGGACTTTTGTTATCAATGCATTTCATTGTTCCTCACCATCGGGGCTGCAGTCAGGACGTAGAATGTCCTGTACAACTGAGAAACGAACGTCCTGGTGCCTTTAGTTTGGCGAAGTGTTCCTGACCTACAGCTTCACCTCAGGTAGTTAAATCTGCTGACACGAGGTAAATATAACAATGGCTATATTATTGCTGTAACTGTTCGTAAAATATTTCTTAATAAATCATCCAGCCAACTTCCCTCTTGCCCCTCTCCTACACCATTAAAGGGCTTACTGTAGAAATCCTCTTGAAGGGAGTAAAGAATAACCAATAGTCCCCTGGCCCATCATAATCCACACAACAGTCCCCTCACCCTCACCCCTCAAAACATAGTCCCTCCAAGAAGTGGATATTTTTAAAATAGTGTGATTTAAAAGCTGTAATTTCATTTTAAAGTTATAATGATGGTTTTAAATGGTCCTAGATTAACTCTGATGCTGAATAGATGTTTATTAGGTCAGGGTATTGAGGGATACGGGGCAAGGGTGGATAATTGGACATGAGGTACAGATCATCCATGATCTTATAGAATGTGGAACAGGCTCAAGGGGCTGCATGGCTACTCCTGTTTCTATGTTTTTGTGTTCTGTGAGGTCTCATCAAGAAAACTCTCAGTCAGAAACTTGTCTTGCAATAGCTCCTAGCTTCCAGGTCATTCTCTATACTCATGACTTCTGCACTGAAGTGCCTGCATTCTCTGTGTCAGGCTTCCAGCACAAACAGACATCTCAAATCTCCAGTTCAATCCAAAATGCTCTCTCCAAAGACTGATGATCATCCGATGTTATGGAGCTCTGCCAAGTAGGTTTGTAAACGCCAGTAACAGCAGTGACCTCAGGTAATGAAACTACCAGAAGCACTGGCAACCAAGAGCTAAATGTTTGAGCAGCATATCTCACATCTGAAGCACTTAAATTATATTCTCTGTTCCAACAATCCGAGAGTCAAAGCACATTTATCTGCACGTTTTGTTTTGTTCTGTTCACTTCACACGAGTGGCATGTGCGCTAATAGATCCGCATGTAAGGGTTTCCCAATGTGATCAAATCCTTCCAGGTGCCTATCTTGTAGAGATTTCAATTAGCCCTCACGTCAAGTAAGTAAATACTGTAGATGAGAGGAATGTAGTGCAGTCCTTGGGGCTGTTCCAGCAGCATGCCTAGGAACAATAACGTCAGTGGCAGACAGACTGGGGCCACTGTTATTTTATGGGGAAGATCAAGAGATGCAATAATGGAATATCCCTACATGCTCCTAAGAGGACGCAGTGAGCGAGAGGGATATTAATGCTCCTCTAGATTCTCTCCTCCTTGTCTTGATCACTCCACTCCCAACTGTCTTTCAAATCCCACATCTGAGCTCTTACTCACACAGCTTTCTCTCACTTCCGTAACATTGCCTGCCTCAATGGACAATACCAATGCCCTGCTCACAAAACTCCTCAGCTCTTCCCTAGACAACCTGCAGATTATCCAGATCTCTGCAGTCCATATCCGCTCCTGCACCAGGCTCCCAAACCTGCCATCCCTATCCTTACTTGTGGAGTTCAGTAGCTCAGTGGTTAGAGCCATTCGCCTTACAAGCAAGAGAACTGGGTTCAATTCCAGGCAGGGCGAAACCTTGGGCAAGTTTCCTTACTCCACACATCAGATAATGTTCCATCAAAAACCCCCACTAATAAATTGGTTATTTCAATCCACGATTGTTTGTGGGACATTGCTGTACACAATTGGCTGCCATGTTTTGCCCACATATATACAGTTAATTCACTTTACAGTATATTCTGTGAAGCATTTTGAGACATCTAGAAGATGTGAAAAGGGCTATATCAAATGCAAGGATTATTCTTATTATTATCACAGTATTACTATTATTATTATTATTACTGGCTCCATGTCCCCCAGCAGATCACATTCAAGATTCTCCTTGGACTCGCTCCACCCTAATTCTGCAAACTCCAACAATAGAATCACAGAAAATTAGAGGAGGGCATTGGTATTATAGGAGAAGGCCATTTAGCCCATTGTGCCTGTGCTTTCTTTTAAAGACCAGAACTTTCAGTCCCATTTGCCTTCCCTCCCCCAAACCTGTGTAATTTACTCCTTTGTAGATACCTATCTAGCTCCCTTTTCAATCTGATATGAATCCTGCATCAACCATTGTTGCTGGCAGGCATTTGATATCCTAACCACTCTGTGTGTGAAACGTAATTCATCGAAACTAGAGCAAAAACTCGCCCATCCTGCCACCCTGAGAGTTATCCACTCTAACACTGCTCTTTCTCCAATTCTTGAAATTTAATACTAATAATCCTTGCATATGATATTGCGCTTTTCACATCTTCTAGATGTCTCAAAGAGCTTCACAGAATATGCTGTAAGATGAATTGACCGCATATTTATGGGCGAACGCGGCAGCCAATTGCGCACAGCAGTGTCCCACAAACAGTCACAGATTGAAATGACCAATTTCTTTTGAGGGATTGTTATCAGGCGTGCGGAGTAAGGAAACTTGCCCAAGGTTTCTCCCTGCTGGGAATCAAACCCAGGTCTCTCACTTGTAAGGTGAGTGTTCTAACCACGGAGCTACAAGACTCCACACATTCAGCTGGTTTTGCATGATCTGGACATACAGCTGCTAGTGCAGTGAGACTCACTCATCATCCCTGCAGTATCAACATGGCAAAAGAAGCCAAATTAGATAAACTTCGCTTGTTGTTAGTGATATTATTAAACTTTGATTTTGGAGTTTAGGTAACACAAATGTGCATTGGTGATCAAGTGTGCTCACTGAGTGAAAATATAGAGTTCAATTCCTCCCAAATCGAGTCCAGAATCAGGCTCAATTGCATTCACCCACTCCTATTTTAAATAGCTTGGTGACACTCACTGGGTGGGAAGAATGGACACTGAGGCAAAGTCACTGGAGGGCACCATTTCATTGTGTTCCTGATTCACCTAAAAGATACACTGTAACTACAACAGCAACAACAACAACAACAAAATTACATTTGTAGAATGCCTGTCACGTCAGGAGGACGTCTCAAGGTGCTGAACAGTCAGGTGTCAGGACCCGAGTATGCTTGGGGAGGGCAAGGTTGAGGGTAGAGAGGTAGGATAGCTGCTGAAGGCATGGTCGAATAAAAGTCTTGAGACCAGCCTTGAACGAGGCAAGGGATGGAGTAAGGCAAGGTGATTGTGGGATGGAGTTCCAAACCATGGACACTGAGAAGCTGAATGCCCAGCCACTGATGGTAGGGCTGGTCAGGTGGGAGACATGGAGCAGGTCAATGCCTGCTGAATGGAGGGAGCGGACAGGTTGATAGGGGGTCAGCAGGTTAGTCAGGTAGGAATGGGTTAGCCCATAGAAGGCCTTGAACTAAACTTTACAGTAAATATTCTGTGAATGTCTTTGAGACCTCTTCCCAATGTGAAAGACACTAAGTATTTAAAAAATTCAAGGATTATTATTTATTGTGGTTAAACTGTACAGTGAAAAATTACAATCTGACTGTTCTGTAATCCAGTTGTTTTAGATACTTATTTACTGGATATTCTTGTGAGACAAAAAAAAAAGTGGTTTATTTGCTGGTTGGTCATGGATCTGGGAATGTATTAAGCTCTGTTGACATATACTGAAAACTGGTAACTTGTCAACGGAAGGTAGCCTGGTGTGTTTGCCTGGTGTGAACAAACTCAAGTCACCAGTCATTGAACTAATTGTCAGACCTGTTTTTGGCTGATATTAGTCATTAGGGTTTCTGGTTTTCCATAGACAGGCAGATGTTGGAAAATTCCAGAATTATTTCATTACTTGGACGTTTGTCAACATCACTCACCCTCCCCACTCCCCTTGTGTCACCGGAATGGTCAACAAACGATTAACTGCCTGTGAACAGACATAACAACAACAATAACAACTTGCATTTGTATAGTGCCCTTCATGCATCCCGGAGTGCTTAAACAAAGCTCCATAGAGGGTGGATTTACACGAATGTCAATGAAACAGAAATCATCAGCTTGATGTAGGTAAACTATTTGGGCTTATTTTGGAGGGGAATTGGGAAAGATATTCAGTAAACACTTGAAATAATTTGCTGGAATCCCACAACATCTTTACTAGCCCTGCGATGTTCCTTTGAAGGGACTTGCCCAAAGTATAGGGCGACTTGCTTGACAAAGAGACCATACCTGACAAGATTTGACCTAACAATAAAAATAGTTATTATTATAATTGATCCAACTAGTCAATAGAAATTATCATCACTGCTTAACAAAACCAACAACAACTTTGATTTATATAGTGCCCTCAACGCCAGATGGCATCTCAGAGCGCTTCACAGTAGCGGATCCTGGGACCGAGCCAGGGGCAGGGGCAGAAAGGTGACCAAAAGCACGGTCAAAGAGAAAGGTTTTCAACTGTGACCTGAAACTGGGAAGAGAGGGGGGCGAGGTGAAGGGAGTGAGGAAGGGAGTTCCAGAGCCTCTGGGCGAAGTGGCTGAAGGCACGGCCCCCAAGGGTAAAGCGGAAGATTCGGGGGTCATGGAGAAGGCCAGACCCAGAGGAGTGAAGGCAGCGGGTGCTGGTTTGGGGAGAGAGGAGATCAGAGAGATAGGGGGTGCAGAGGAGTGAAGGGATTTTAAAACAAGGGCTGCGTTAAGAATGCAGGTCCCATCCACCTGCCCCCAACACTGCAAAGGCAGCCCATACCAATGATGTGTGTATAAAGAGAAGGGCAACTATGATATAGTTGAAAATGTGGATTCACTGCAATCGCTGATAGAGATTCCTATTGGTAACTAGCAGTGAATCAAGCCACCCCTGGGAACTCTGCTCTATGCACCTGGAAGTCTATTTTCATTGCATTGTTATTGAGAACCACACACTGGAGGTAAGGCACACCCGCCTCTGGCACACTTAATGTAATAAATATTGAATGTATCATTAAATTGACCCAGGGTCAAAATTGAAGCCCATGTTTTAGAAGTGCTTCTGCAGCGCAAATGATGCTCTTGGATTTTTAAAAGTCTTTGGAGAGAGAACATTTTCATTGAAACTGTCTGCATTGGATGTATGCCCAGATCGTATTTGTGAAAGGCCAGTGTTTCCAAACCAGCACCACAGCCAGCCAGCAGCCCACTGTACTCAGCCATCTGTAAATAGAAGTTAAAGGAATGGACTCCCAGTGTTTCCACATAACACAGAAGTGCTAATACGTTATTTACTCCTATGAGTCAATATGAGTTGTCATTCAATCAACATCTTTTTTTTCCTTAACCTTTAAACTATCATGTTGTCCAGAGAAATGGCCATATCCCAGGGCAGGTCAGTTTCTTTTTTTGCTTCTTGCTCATTCACTGTGATACTGAAACAAACATTAATACAGCGGACCTCTGGTCTATTCAATATAGACCTACCTCACTGATAGCAGGAGTTTGCTGTTGACACATACTAACCGGAAGCAAGGTATACATAGCCTCTGTTGCCAACTCTCTGTCTTTCTGCTCAAAACAACGACAACTTCCAGATTATCAAATGGCACAAACGTAATTTCCTGTGTCCTATGCACAGTAAGCGCTGCTGACATCAATTCCATTATTGCTGCTTCCTGCATATTAACACAACACACAGAAATGATATCAGTGACAAATTGACAATCCAGAAGTTGACCATTTTTCTATACCTCACTGTAGTTGGTGAGATAGTGGCCTCAGCCAACCATGTTAAAACAAAGTTTCCCTGTATTATCTTAACTATATTTCTTCCAATTATAGAATATTAGATTATTACAGCAAAGAAACTGGCCAATTTGCCCATCAAGTCTGAGGTGGGTATTTTCTTCCATATGAGCTATTTAATCCATTCCACTCTCCTGGCTCACTCCCAATAATAATAATAATCCTTGCATTTGATATAGCACCTTATGACGTCTTCTAGACACCTCAAAGCGCTTCACTAAATATACTGTAAAATGAATTATCTGTATATTTTATGGGTGACTCGCGGCAGCCAATTGGACACAACAGTGTCCCATAAACAGTCATGGATTGAAGTGACCAATTTTTTAAAATATCATTACTATAAGTTAATATTTCACTTTTTCCAATATCTACCCAATTCAATTTTAAAGAACTGATTAATTCTGTTCAACTTTGGTTTGTGGTAAGTAATTCCATGTTCCACATTCCAACTAGCCTTTCAGAAACGTTTTCTAATCTCCCCTTGAATTATTTTGGTGATCATCTTAAATCCGTGCTCATTTTGTTACTGACTAGGGGACCAAAAGATACAATGTATCGTTAGTTGCCCTTCATAATATTGACATCATATTTCACGTCCTGTTTTAAATGTAGAGGTCAACCTGCCTCCACCATCGCACTGCTCAATATGAAGGCTAGACATTGGCATTTGCTGATCTTCACCAGGTCATCCTTACAACTATCAAATGAATAATGTGTAAAAGATGGGCAGGTCCTCTCTCCCTAACTTGAAAGCCCATATTAAGACCTTAATTTTTGACCTGCCACTCCAGCTTCAGAACGAACCCACACTTGACCATCTGTTTCGGGAAACCAAAATGCTTAGATCTTTCCTGAAAGGAACAAAAGCCATACAGGATGTGAAAAGGGTTAGAAACTCCGGGCCATCTTCAGCAAGTTCCCAATGTTCTTCAGTGATCCTTTTTGGTCATAAGCTTTTAATCACCTTTCCCCATCCCTGAGCTCCCACTTGACTTTAATTTAGAATCCCAGTTGGATCTGTGAAGGACTGTGAGACACCCTCCTGATGTGAAAGGCTCTAGATAAATGTAAAACGTTTGTTCTATTCATTCATGTATTTGACATATCAAACACATCAAAACAGGATGAGCTACTGAATGAATCATTAGTGGCTCATATGCTCCAGATGTCTCCAAGTAAAACTTGTCAATGACATTGCTTCACCAAGGTTTAGATATTCCTAGGAATCCACTTTACACTATTGCAGGTACATCACTGGGTGGATTGATTCACTCCAAAATGTGTCAATGGATTGTTCCTTTAGAGGAAGTTACGCTGTTATTCCTTTCTTGTCTTGAACAATATTGTGTTTATTTGTTTTTAGCAAACTGGAGGAAATTTCACTAAGTAGGATGTAATAATCTGTCTAGTTGGTCACTGACTGTGTTCGAAAGTACTTGCGTCTTTCCACATGTGGTTCAGTAATTTTGACTAATGCCACGTTTTGTAAATATTGTAGTAAACCTAGCTGGGTGCTGCGTCATTCGCTGTGTGTGTCAGCTCTATATCTGGAAACCACATAACTTCGTGTGGCCATCATTTTACTGTGAGCAACTCCGAGATTTAAAAAAAAACGTTTCCTCCTTTGAGACATCTCAAAGCACTTCACAGAATATATCGTAAAGTGAATTGACTGTATATTTGTGGGTGAAACGCAGCAGCTAATTGTGCACAGCAGTGTCCCACAAACAGTCGTGGATTGAAGTGACCAATTTTATTAATTTTGTTTCTCGAGGGATTATTATCAGGTGTGTGGAGTAAGGAAACTAGCCCAATGTTTCACTCTGCCAGGAATCAAACCCAGGTCTCTCCCTTGTGAGGTGACTGCTCTAACCACTGAGCTACAGGACTCTGCAATATTGAATAATATTTATTTCCAAATCATCATTTCTAAACCATCACCTTTTAAATCATTCAATTACAATAAAATATGAATTATAATTCTTGCATTTGATATCGCAAGTGTATTGTTGAGAACATCAAAGAGCAATTCAGCGTTTCAAGGAAGTATAGTGATTGTGTATTTGTAGGCAAATGCAGTAGCCAATTTGCTCACAGCAAATTTTACCTGGAGGGTTATGAGCCCGGGCACAGGGAGAAACGTCCTTTCCTTTTTGAATAACACCAGTGGATCTTTAACACCTCCCTGAGGTCAGACAGATGGGACCTTTGTTGGATATCTCATCTGAAGGATGGCACTTCCAAAATATAGCATAACCCCACCATTGCATTGCATTTTCAGCCTAGGTGGTGAGCTCAAAATCCTGACATGAAGCCTGAATCCACAACGTGGTCAAAAACATTGTGTCTTAAGTTGTGCTTTAAAGATGGGAAGGAAGAAGTTATGGCAGAGATAACAATGAATCCTTGCCTTTGGTATAGCACGTTTCATGTGAGGAGGATGTTCCAAAGCACCTCGCAGGATAGAGTTCTGTACAGCAGGAGCAAAATGGCTGAAAGCTTGCCCACCAATTGGTGGGGTGTGGGAGATGAAGCAGGCCAGTTTAAGCAGTAGCCAGGGTTACAGGAAGTCACAGCAGTAGACAGATCTTAATGCAAATAACTCCTAAGTAATTGCATTCTGTTTAGCATTTGAGGCATTTATTTTATATTATGGCACGATATACATGTGTGTTGTTGCTTTCGCAGCTGTATCATCAGAGGAGCTTTCAGAGGTCAGGTGTTGGAATAGTGGCAGGATGATTTAGGATAAACATTGTGGTTTATTTTCTGTTGGAAGCAACATTTTGTCATATTTTCTGACATTTTTCCTCTGTGGCTTCAGTGGCACATCTCTCTGGTCACCTTGGCCACTTCATAATACCAGCTAGATTTAACATTTTGTAAGTCAATAGGCTACAGGACCACAGGCTACCCACAGCCTGGGGGTAGGAAAGACTGAACCAGGGCAAACTGGCAGCATTCAGCCCTTTAGTCTATCAGCTCACATCCAGTGAGGATGCAGGCACTCTGCACTAACTTACATTGCACAAGTGCCTCTTACCTGTAAATCAGGCACTTGCTATTTTTCTTTAGAGACATGAACTGTTCAAAACATTTATTTAAAGTGCAGTTACATTACCAAACATTTTTTTAATGAGAAGGCAGTGTGCTGAATTCTGCTATAACTCTAAATCTTGTATAGAAAGATTGCACAGTTTTGTGTCTTAGTCACCCTTTGGTTATCATTTAGATTCTCTTGGCATTTTGTGGCCCCATCACATGGCAATGTGAATTGTAGGCAACTCTCCTCAGATGTAATGCCCTGCACAAAATGATTATTTTCTAGACTGTCTTCAGAGAGGTGATTCTTAGAACAATTTTAAATTTGGAGACCATGACAGAATATTGTAATCCCACTATTTGGGATTAAAGGGTTAAGGGATATGGGGATAAGGCGGGCAGGTGGAGTTAGACTAGAAGATCAGCCGTGATCTTATTGAATCATGGGGCAGACTCGAGGAGCCGAATGGCCTACTCCTGCTCCTTAATCATATGTTCTTATGATTAATAGATTTATATAAGACATTACTCAGGTAATTGTTGTTGTGGATACTGTGTGAAAAGTGTGGGTAACTGGATAGATTACAATAGTAAATACAGTAAAAGCTTGGTTATCCGGCACCCAATCAACCAGAACGATCAACCAACCAGTATCTCCCAATACAATTCACCATTCCAGCAACCGGATCTCATACCGTAGCCTTCCGGCATACTCATGGTATGCTCACTTTGCGCATGCGCACCTATTAAAGTTACCAAACGTTGGAATGCTTCTTTTACCGATCATTTTACCGAGTGTGCTGGAATGCTTTATTGGTAAGTATCCATACAATATTCTGTTATTATTTAGTCTATTATTAACACGGTATGTTTTAAAATAAGTAATTTTTTTGTGTAGGATTTTCATCAACTTCCCGCTCGAATATCCAGTATATTTAATTAACCGGTGACGGTCAGGTCCCGAGGGTGCCGGTTAACAAAACTTTTCCTGTATCTCTAATGTAAAATTTAGCATCAGCTGGACTGATCAGTCTCCTCTTTTGCTGTAATTCCTGATTCAATAATTTACAAGGATTTTCAGGATCATTCCAACACCAAGTGCAGTGATGCGGACAATATGACTCCAGTTGAAGCCCTTCTGTGGCTATAAACTTTAATATACGGAATTGTGGAATTTGCAGGTAAGAATCGTGCTTGTGCCGGCTCTATGAAAGATCTATATTTAGTCGAATTCTGCTGCCTTTTTTCCGTATGTTTTTATACTTTTTCCATTGCAAATATTTGTCTAATTTCTTTTTGAAAGTTAATATGGATTTTGCTTCAACCACCAGTTTTGGCAGGATATGCCATGTCCCAATAAATCTCCTAAACTGTTCCTTTCATATTTTGGTGATGACCATGAATTTATACGAGTTACTTTGATTGATAGAACATAGAAACAAGCAAATTTGTGCGGCAGTGCTTGGTCCTCACCTTCAAAGCCCTCCATGGCCTAGACTCACCCTACCTCTGCGACCTCCCTACCAACCTGCCTGCCCCCTCCTCTCAGTCATTCTGTCCCTAACTTCTGGAATTCCATCCCTCAGTCCCTCCACCTCGCCCCTGCCCTGGCCTCCTTCATGTCCCGCCTCAAGATTCTTCTCTTCAACGGTCCCATCGGTCACCCCAAATCCCCGCCTTTCCCTCCACCCTCCCTGTTCCCAACCCCAGCTTGAGTCTGAACCATTGACTATCCAGCATTTTGGGATGTTCTCCTGACATTAAAGGCACTATACAAATGTAATTTTTTTGTTGTTGTTCGTATTCCATCATATAATTATTGCCTCTTTGACCGGTGGAAATAATTTCTCACTATTTATCAAAACAATTGTATCTTTAAACAAGTCTGTCAGGCCTCCATTCAACCTTGTTTGAACTAATAAAAATAACCTCATAAAATTAGGCTATTAATTTCTCAGGTCTGTGTTGGTGATACTGAAAGGCTAATTTTCACTAATTTTACTATATTTAATAGATTTGTATTTTCACTTCACTAGTTTCAGTGACTCAATGTACACCTAAGAAATAGAGTAAAGCTCCCTTTGCACTGTCCCATTCAGCACTCCCAGTTCAGGTTGCAGAGTAAAGCTCCTTCTACACCACTCAAAGCGGTGGAGGTTAGGTACAGGTTAGGTACAGTGGTGGTTAACCTCTGAATACGCTGGTTTTCTACAGGTTTTTTTAAAAAAAACTGGCTTCCAAAATAAGACTTGAACTTAAGAATTTTCCTCAGTTCTATCTTATCTTAAAACTTTTCGAGATAAAACAGCCATACAGCTGGAAGACTAAGACTAGGTGGAATTTCAGCCTTTGCTGAAACCATAGCGCAACCTCTTTGAGAAGATGAGCCACAATTCCAATTGGGAGTTTGAAATGTCCCAATACAGCTGACCCTATACAACCAGTAAAAATACAACCTCAGCGAAAGCAATTGGCTTTGACCGTTTGACTTGCAACAGGACACAATATCCCCACAACCCCCATCTGTACACCATAGCATCCCAGCAGTGAAAGGCTCACCACTTTGCAAAGAGACGGAGAAATGTTTGAAATATTTTCTTGCATTTTAATCACTGAGGCAGTATAGTTTGCTTCAAGGGACTGTAATATACACAGAGGTGAAATAAATAGTTGCTCACAATACAGCTGGTTTTAAAATATTTCCTTGTCATTGTAGCTTTTTTTTACTGGGGGGTGGGGGGGGAAGGGTAAAGTTTTTCCTTTGATGTATAGCAGCATATTGGTAGCAATCCCCGGTGTGGAACACACAGCAGAGTTTGACTGTCGGTATATGGTATTATATCACAAAAAGTTTCGTCTTGCTGCGAGTTCTATGGTACTCCCCGTCTGTAGGCGTGCCAGCGTTGATCAATCTAGCTCCATGCCAATCCCACTTTGATATTCACCTTTGAAGTCCTTCCGCGTTTCGTTGCCAGCGGAATCACGGCTGCCCGCTTTCTTACAGATCCAGTCTCATATACGATATATCTTCTCCTTTCCTTTGTCGACCACCAAATGCACCTGTTTGGTATGGGACACCTTTGTTTGGTAGGCGTGTACGCTCAGCGTCCCGCAGTTTCCGTCCAGTTTGACACACAAATGTACAAAAATAGAATATCTTCCTTTTTTTAAAAAATGCAAAAATATTCCTCTGGTGCCATTAAGAGTCTGTGAAGTTCCTAACTGGGGTTTGAAGGCCGTATTCGCCTAGTCCTTTTGGTTACTGTGGTGAACTTAAACGGTTTCTGTGTCTCTCCTTGCACCTTTGGGTACCTTTTCATAAAGTGTACGTCCTGCTGATTTTCCTGGGTCTTTGGCCCTTTCCTCGGCCGTCCCTTTTTGGTGAAGCCGACATACCAGCCGGTGTATTTCGCAGACATCAGTGCAGTGTAGTTATTTTCTAGAACTTTCTCTATGAAGACACATTCTTTGCTTCGGCCATTGAGCTGTGTTTTATAAGAAAATAAATAAATAAAATTGTAAGCAGTGAAATTCCTCTACTGACACCAACTGACCAGCTTTCTGTTTCTTTAACATCGTCAATTATTTCAACCTTGACAAGAGTCCTTTACGAGGACCTTATACAACAAAATTACATTGATAGAGTGCCTTTCATGTCGAGAGAACGTCCCAAGTCGTTATAGAGTGCTGTAGACCGGCACAGACTAGATGGGCCGAATGGCCTCCTTTTGCCCCGTAAAATTCTATGATTCTAAAATTCTATGATCATGTTAACTCCGGCCTTAGCCTCTGAGCTGTGAGCAGTAATTCCACAATGATGAACAATATTTTATTTAGTTAAATTTTCTTTCAAGATTATTTGGGGTGGAAAAATTAATTTGATTCTGAAAGTACTGCACAATACTACTGTTAACAGTTTTAAAGTGCTAAAAATAAAGACAGCCATGTGTGCGGTTTACCTTTAGAAGCCATAGTGAAGGGGGCAAGGATGCAGGAAGAGCAGGATAGAAGATGAGATAATTCTGAAAATAGTGGTTAGTTTGAGTTAAGTCTGTAGGATTCAAAGATAAGTGGTGTAGACAGCTGATCAGTTAGCCTCAACTTAAATAGACAGTGCAACTGTGTTCCCACAGCTCAGCCTCTCATTCGTTCTGTTTTTGATTCACTAAGACTATTCTCTATGGAGCAATCAATTTAATATTTAGCTCACTGGACAACCGCAGGTGACTACAGCAAAAGACCTTTCTCTTCAACCGCACCTTTGGTCACCTTTCTCCCCCTGCCCCTGGCTCGGTCCCGGGATCCGCTATTGTGAAGCATTCTGAGACGCCGCTCAGCATAGAGGGCGCTATATAAATCAAAGTTGTTGTTGTTGTTGACTTGTTACCCCATGCTCCCTCTCCCCTCCCTGAACTCCAATTTCAATTGCTACCAGTTAGCGGAATATTGTTACCAAAATAACAAAAACACTGGAACTGAATGGCAGTAAATGCACAACGTTAGTGAGCCACAGATTCACTGCCCGATTCACAGACAATACAAATCAGCAAACTTTGATGGACCAGGGAACATACTGTGATCAATAAGACACATCCGGGTCCATTTAACACACGAAGTATCAAAAGATATCTTGTTTCTTTTTTTTGGCTTTTCCTACAGTTTTGTCTACTGATGTTTTCTATGTGATAAACATAGGACTCCCAGCCTGCACAGAGCAATAAACAGCTCGCACACACCAATTAAACAACATGACTGCAAGATGAAGTGTTTATTGGTGTGCAGGACCCATTGTATTTCTGAGCACACACTGCTATTGTACTGAATGGGTTTTATTGCAATCTTTGTTCAGGAAGAATGGTTTACAGGTTAGGTGGTACAGGGTGCAAGGCACAGAGACCGAGAGACTCCAGGTGCATCCATTTGCTTCGGGAGAAGGGCTTTGTGGAATGTACTGCGATAAATGCCTATTACTGTCCAGCTGTTTAAGAAAACGGTCCGAGTCAAATCAGTGTAGTTTGCATAAGCTTGAAAGGTATTAACTATTGACCAACAAAATCCCAGGATGTTCCATCTACCTTACTGTCCCTATTATCACAATTTAAAGGAAATGTGGGAGCTTTTTTTTAAACCCAGTTATCCAGTGTTATTTCCCCTCTTAATGCAAATTCACCCCAAATTCAAATGAATTGACCAATCATCTCGCTGTTGTTTATGAGACATTGCTAGTGCAGATTTGGCTGCTGCCTTTGGCCCCGTTAAGCACTTTTATTTTTATTGGAAAGGCGCTATATAAACACAGCTAATTATTATTACCAACATTCAAAACTCGGTGTGGGATTTTGAATGTCGTTCCTAGGTAAGGAATAGTGCTGTTCTGACCCCCCCCCCCCCCCCCCCATTTGGCTGTGTGGTATATTTTTACCTGGAATAGTTACAGTGGGAGAGAAGGTTGCACAAAGGCATAATTTTCTTTGGTGTCTGACCCATGCAGTAGCCTATCACCTATCATGCTTAAGGGTATCCCAACCAGATTGAGAGCTACATCCATTCCGCCTACACATGGAAATTCCCATATCTGAGAGGAGATTACACCAATCGCAACCTAGTGGGAGAAATACAAGAGAGGCTGAGAGTACATTGCTGAAATTGTGGCATTAAACTCCAGAACTGCTGTCCTTCCTCCATGTAAAATCACCTTACAGAACGAACGATCATAGACATCTACCCATTACTGCATGGAACACATCAATGGGTAGTACAACACACTGACAGTCCTAAAAGGGATGGTTAAAATAATCTTTACTTGTTCTTTTAGCAGATTGTGAAAAGATTGTAAACACTAGTAGATGATAGATGAAGGGAAGACTGCGAGAGGTGAGGCATTCCACAGTCCTGAGGTGCTGAGAAAGAATGAATTAGACAATGAGAAGGTCTGATGAACATTCATTTGAGCAGAGAGAGGATGCTGTGCATTGTTGAAAGCGTTAGAGAGTGTAAAAGATCATAATGGTTCCAGTAAAGTACAGGACAAGAAAGGTTGAAGTTTAGAAATGAACGAAAGTTACTTGTCAGACATTACATTTAGGTTTTGGGTGAAAAATATAGAATAAGTAAGTAAACTCCAGTTTTAAGAACTATTGATAGATTTTACTTCAACACTATATCAACTGTGTCCTTTAGCCATTTGTTTTGTTAAGGAAACGTCCAGATGGACAGGTCCATTGTCAGTGTGCTGTGGCCCAGCCCATTGTAACATTAGCCCAGGCACAGAGTGCAATCAAATAAATAGTCCGGTTTCATGAGTAGCCAAGCTTGTCAAAGCGCTTCAATGAGCATCACTCACCTTTCCCACCAGCTTCCCCTTCTTGTTCATACAGAGGTAATGGTCCGTCTCTTTCCCTTTGATCCTCACCTGGCTGCCAAATGTGTCCGTTTCCACTAAGAGCTGGGCTTGTAAAGTCAAGAGAGATAGGTATTAAATATGGCTGAGAATTCACAAGCCTGAAGTGATGAGTTCAACTATAGAATCTTCACCTTTTGCAACTAAAATCTATCAGTACTGAGGAGAACCGTTTGATGGAATAATCCATTGGACACCTCACTCTTTCCAGAGGCAAATCAGTTCATTGATTCAAGAAATAAATGGATAGGTATCTTGGAAATAAAATTCTGAAGGGATACAATGAGAAAGCAGAGGGATGGGACGAGGAAAGTGAGATGGGGGAGGTGATCATGCCTTATGCTACTGATTAGCAGCAGAACCGACCTATTGACCTGTTGTTCCTAATTTTTTAGATAATCATATAAAAAGAGAAGAATATTAAAGGGTTTAGGAAAGCCCCTAGGAGAATGGGATTAGATTGTGTGACTGGCGCAGAGAAAAATACCAGCCTAGATTTGATGGGCTGAATGATCTGTTTCTATGCTGCAATTTCTAGGAAACTATGAACACTGTATCTCTTAAATAGTATCTTTATTTCAGCATCTGTCACCAAGGTTTGTCCATGAACGCATTGAAGATCAAAGCTCATTCAGCCACAACACACCAACAACTATTAGCTACTGAGCTGCGAGGTCCAGTTATGGGGAGGTTGACTCTTGAGCTGATTAAAGGCTCTCTCCTGTACTTCAGCACTAAGCAGTTCAATGTCACAGGTTGAAATACCTAAGGAAGGCTTAAATAGCTTGAACTTGACAGGCAAACCCTTTCATGCCTGTGAATTACCCTACCATTAGCCCATGCCAGGATTAGCTTGTAAATACCCCCTGCCCATTGAGGGTGTCCTTTCATCTCTGCATTTCTAACTTCTAAACAGTTTGTTTATAGGCCTGTTCCTTCTTGTAGTTTTATCTGTATCTCTGGGATAATGGAGACCAATTGTTGAGTGATTAGCTGCCCAGAAATGGCCCGATTTGGACCCTGCACACATTCAGTCTCCTACATTAGAGACCCCAAAATCATCCTGGTCTTAACCTTTAGGCCTTCACTTAACACTTTGGGATTGCTCAGAATTTGGGAAAATTCCCAAGTTTAGTCTAAATTTGGATGCTTTTTTTGCACTTTGTAAAATAAACTGAACTGGTTTCCAATTAAAACCGAATTAAGGATTTTCCCCAAATTCTGTGTGATGTTACATTTTATGACAATGGGTTCAAGGTAAAACCACACAGAATTTGGAGGCTCAGAGATCAAAGAGAGTTGCAGATGAAGAAAGGCCACCAATTGATCTCATCTTTCCAAATACCAATCCTACTATCTTCCTTATTAAGCTGTTTCTTAAAGTGCAGCACAGGTTGGAGAACAACACATAGCACACACACACAGTGTGAGACCTTCAGTGTTGGAACAGACACGGGATCCAGGATTTTTCTACCTTTTCAGTCCATTTGCTGTGGAGAGGCAATGATGTGTTCACGTCCCCACAGCAAGGGACCTCCAAGGCAGAGCTGTCCTTGTTCTGCTCTATACTGCTTCCTAGTGACCACATTTGGATCAGCATCACTAGAGTCCTGGGATCAGACAGTCAGTCGGTGTGGAGAAGGAAGAAAATGACTATTAAAAAGATAACAGGGAGGTGCTGTCCACATATGCACTCACACACACAAACAAACATTCACATTTGCTCACACATCTACACACAGACAATTCACATTTGCACAGCGACACCCACAGTACCCACAATAACCAACACATACATGCACACAGAACCACAGTTACAAGTCTGCACAAAAGCACGATGGTGTGCCCCAAACAGGTGGTAGAGATGCTACAATTAGTCTCAACATCTCTCGCCAGACAAGAGAAGCTCAGGAAACCTTATCGCTCCTGATCACCATTCAATGACCCCTGATGCAATGTTTATATTTGTATTTATGGTTGTGTGTGTGTGAATGTAAGAATTTACTGGGTGTACACTCACATTTGACTAAGCAGATTCATATAGGATAACTCTCACTGTGCTTTCCGTGAGACAGCGCCTTGGGAAGTCCACCTGACGTGAAAGACGCTATACAAGTGTAATTTTGTTGTTGCTGCCGACTCACAGACACCGACCGAGCAAGAGAGAGAATCAGCTGCCAATATCCGCGCTCTACGTACACAAAGAAAATCTATCCACTTGGTGAGGAACTCGATGGGTCTGGCACCAGGACACTACACCCTATGTTGGTGGTGCTCATATGTTGGCCCTTCTGTGCAGAACATTTCTGAGTTCCTGTTTTACCTTAACACTAACAGGTTAGATACAGATATTGGAATAAGGGGGCATAACCTTAAAATTACAGCTAGGCCATTTAAGAGTGAAATCAAGTCTGTTTTTCACCCAAAGGGTAGCGGAAATCTAAAACTCCCTTCTCTCCAAATGTTCAGGTGGACAAATATTTGTTAGGTCAGGGTATCAAGCGATATGGGACAAGGGTAAGTAATTGGAGTTGAGGTACAGATCAGCCATGATCTTATAGAATAGCGCAACACGCAAGAGGCTGAATGGCCTACTACTATTACTATGTTTCCAACCGTCATCTTCAGCAGAAGAATGAAGAAAAATGAGAGGGGTTTGGGGGGGAGGGAGTACAACGTGATCTTTTTATACTTATACCAGACTCTCAATATTACTCATATTTACAGCAGTGAAAGCAGATGGTTAAACTGTGGCCCTCCCATTCAGTCGGTCATTGCAGCAGGCAATCACTCATGTCTTGCTTAAAGCTTCACATAGCTTTGTGTAACAATGCTTCAGTTATAAAATCCCCCAAAAGAAATGGGATTCCAATACAATCCCAGCAAATTTAAATATTATACACTTTTAATTTAAATAAATGAGAGTCACAGTTGAACATATCTGCTTAGTTTGAATTGAAAAGTCTCAAATTATTTTGGTCAGCAGGATGAGGCACATTAGCGCTCACAGCTGTAGCAATATCTTATTTCAGGCACCTGGGGTCATCATTCCTTTATACAGCCCCATCTCATACTCTCAGGTCAAATTGAGCACAGATCAGGTAGAATAATGACAACTTACATTTCCGCTGTGCCTTTCACGTCGGGAGGATGTCTCATACTGAATAAAGTTCTCAGTACACTGTCTCTTCCAGCACTCCCAGGTCAGGTACAGCATTGTTAAGTACAATCCCTTTAAACATGGTGTGGCCAGGGTGTGATAGGCATTGTGTGCCATAGTGTGGCATGCATGGTACAATGTGGCATGGTGTAGAGTGGTAAGGGTGACGTAGTGCAGCATACCAGGTCTATGTGAATGTAGGCACTGATATTGTACACATGGATGCACAGAATAGGAGATCTTAATATTGACCTTATTGTAGACCTTGTATAGGAAAAAAAATGGTATTCCCCCTAGTGTTGAACAAACCAGGAGGAATCATGAAACACTAACTTTCACGTCATCCAGACATGAAAGGCGATATACAAATGTAATTTTGTTGTTGTTGTATCACCAAATGTAAGCTCATTATTCAGGCTGTCATCCCTATGCATTTTTTCCTGAGGGATCATTGCACTGTCCTTAAGAGGACCTGTCTGCTTGTTTGGGGGAATGTTAAAGGTCCCATCACACCCATTGGAAAAAAAATCCAAGTTTCTCCCAAAGTCCTGGCCACAATCATTCCAGATACATTGACCATTCACTTTATGGTTGTTTATAACACCTTGCTGCCTGAAAAGCTGTTGCTACATTTGCCTGCAAACACCAATTTCTATCATTTCAATCGTACAGTGTGTCCTAATTACATAGCAGGGTATCATTTTCAGGCAGAGGTTCATCTCGCTAACCATCCAACAATCAAAAGATTCATTTGACACATCAATATTCAAAGAGACAAGGTAGAGAACGTATTGAAATGTTTAAAATAATGAAGGAAGTTGACAAGCAAGGAGGCAGAAGAGGTTGTACAGGCAGAATCAATGGGGATCTTTATGAGGGAGAAAGATACAGGAAATAGTTGGGAAGTAATTGGCTGTTACATTTCAAGCACAAAATATACAGTCGATTCACTTTACAGTATATTCTGTGAAGTGCTTTGAGACTTCTTAAAAACGTGATGTGGCACTATATCAAATGCAATGAATATGATTATTACTATTTAGGAATATGGAGAAAAGGCAGTGAAATGGGATCAAAAGATCTGCTGTGATCTAATAAACATCAGAACAAACTTAATGGACTGAATAACCTCCGCCCATTCCTATATGTCATTATCTTAAGTCTCTCTCCCATGCTCCTGCACTAGGGGCCTTGACCCTTTACTTAAGCTTCAGAATGAAAACTACAAGAGGACAAGTTACAAGGATCCATGGTTATGATTTGTGTCCCACAAGGGAACTGATCCGCTGCTCTTAAGAGTAAAGTCACCAGGAGGCTGGTGTCAGGGCCTTGACTTAGATATAAATCACATCTCTAAAGGTCAGGTAACAATCAGGAAAATACAGAGTGAAGCACTAAATGGCTTCATAATGGGCAGTTCACAAGGTCATCAATAATAAACAAAATGTGACCAGGCAGGAAGCAAATTCTATTTACATGAACAGGCAAAAGGAAAATACAGTAAAACCTCCAGCTATCTGGAATTCGTACCTCGCCAGATAGGGCCTGAAACCGAAATATTTAAAAACATTTGTGTGCTGTAGATTGCCGCCCACCCACTTTTATACACTTATTCTCTATCTTCAGTTCGGGGGATTCAAACAATTAGAATGCTGGTATCTGCATTTTTTGGCACTGAAATAAGCTGGTAAATGCCAGTGCTACTACTAACAAGAATAATCCTTGCATTTGATATAGTGCATTTCATGTCTTCTAGACATCTCAAAGCGCTTCACAGAATATACTGTAAAGTGAATTAACTGTATATTTGTGGGTGAAATGCGGCAGGCAGCCAATTGCACACAGCCGTGTCCCACAAACAGTCGTGGATTGAAATGAGCAAAGTATTATTGTTTTTTGAGAGATTATTATTAGGCGTTTGGAGTAAGGAAACCTGCCCAAGGTTTCGACCTGCCTGGAATTGAACCTAGGTCTCTCACTTGTAAGGCGAGTGCTCTAACCACTAAGCTACAGGACTCCATTATACTAGCATTATAATTGCAATTAGCTGGAAAATCGGGCTTGCCAAACAGACCACATTCCCTCTCCCCCTCCCTCCCACATTGGCTTGACTAGCTGGTGCTTTATTATACTGTGAAAATGTATCAGTCAGGAGACACTACAAGAGGGATAGGTTTCACCGAGGCTCAAGTTCTAAAGTTATTCTATCTTGTTTTTGGAATTGTAATTTTGAGTTCTTATAATAAACCATTAAACTGTCAATATCACTGAACCGCTATTGCTAAGAGACCAACTGCAGGTTCTCTCCGCTCCTCACTGCACACCTCACACAAGTCAATGTGGATTTGTGAGGATACAAAAACTCAAGATCAGATTTCTGCTGAACTCAGCGTCACATATACACAGCACTGGTAAAGCATCTAAAGCAATCTGAACCAGGAAGGTCTGCAGTACTGCAGTACTCTATGGCACTGCTGATAGACCAATCTGACTCATTAGCAGGATTTAGCCAAAAGGCCAACGACAACTTGTATTTATACAGCGCCCTTAACGTGGGTAGATCTTGGGAAACCAGTTACAAGAGCATTCTTCCCACTCATCTTCTGTTAACACTACAAGTTATAAAAGGTAGTATAGTTCCATTTGGACAACAGCAATAACTTTCATTTATACAGCACCCTTCACATGGGGTAGGATCTCAAGAACACATGAATGAGCAGCAAGCTTTCCACACAGCCCTCTCAGTGGCAAGCTATGTGGTTAAACTCCAGGAATACCCAAACGGACACTCCGAGGTTCTTGGCTCTCGCCAACCCGCACCTAATACTTTCCAGTGGTTCTGTGCAGTAAGCAGGGTGTTCTCCTCAAGGGAGATGGTACACTTGAATTCAATTCCAGAGACAGAAAAAATTCTATGTGTAGGTACCATGCTTTTGTAGAACTCTTTAGTCTGGTTTGGATATTGTCAAGCATGTTATGGGTTTTCACAGGTGTCATACATCCAGCTGCCCAAAAGAAATCTGAACCAGCTCTCAGCCCTTAAATAGAGCTTGCCAAAACAATTGCTTCAAAATTAAGATTGTGTTTTTAAGTGTTTTCCATAATTCTGCACAATCTTAAATTTTAAGGCAATGGTCTTTAAAGCTGAGATCATGAGATTTGGAACTCTTACAGATGGACAGCTGGTAATATTATTTCTGTATTAACCACAATAATCCTTGCATTTGATATAGCGCCTCATAACAGTCGAGACTTCTCCAAACGAGTTTTTATTGTGAAAGAGTGCTATGAGATCTTTCTGATTTTTCTCAACAGTAAGACGGGCCTCAGTTTATAATAAATGATAATAATCCTTGCATTTGGTACAGCACCTGATTATGTTGTTGAGACGTCTCAAAGCACTGCACAGAGAGTGACTATGCATTTTGTGTGAAAAAACAATTTGCACATAGCTTTGTCCCACAAAGAACTATGGAGTGAGTGACCAATTTTATTTGGGGAATTTCGGGTCTGGAGACCAGGAGAGAGAAACTCCCTTCCCTTTTCAAATAATGCTGTAGGATCCTTAATGTCCACCTGAGTGAGCACACACTCAGCAGTTTTGAATCACATGAACCTTATTTATAGCAGAGTTGCGGGGACCAGTGCATTATAAAATCGAGGCAGGATGAATGAATGAAAATGAGACTTGTGGAGGTTAAAGGATGATTTGATTGAGACAGGTAGATGGGACCTCAGTTTAATGTCTCATCCAAAGGATGGCATCTCCAACAATGTAGTACACTCCCAGCACTGCATTGGAGTGTCAGCTTAGACTATGTGATTCTAAGTCCCGAAGTAGCGCTTAAAACCCACAACCTTCTAAATCAGAGGCTAAAGTGCTACCATTGAGCCAGGATGACACACTTTGGATGCTCCTGTGGCTCAGTGGTTAGAGAACTTGTCTTGAAAGCTGGGGAGACCTGTGTTCGAATCCAGGCAGGTCAGGGCAAAACCTTGGGCAAGTTTCCTTACTCCACATGCCTAATAATAATCCATCCCAAAAAAACACAATAATAAAATTGGTCATTTCAATCTACGACTGTGTTTGGGACACTGCTGTGCACAATTGGCTGCCGCGATTCGCCCACAAATGTACAGTCAATTCACTTTACAGTATATTCTGTGAAGCGCTTTGGGACTTTGATAAGATGTGAAAAGCGCTATATCAAATGCAAGGATTATTATTATTATTATTATTACAGTACCAAAAGCGTGGTCAAACGTAAAGACTTCAGGTGTGATTTGTTGACAGGCACAGGGGAGGTAAGACAGATGGAGTTCCGGAGATTTATGTTATAGTGACTGACAGCACGGCCAGCAGTGTTGGAGCGGAGGGGATAATAAACAGATCTGTGCCAGCTGAACGATGGTGGTGGGTAGATCAGTGCAGTGTGAACAGATTGGAGAGATAAGAAGTTGCTAGGGCATGAAGAGATTTTAACGTGTGAGTGATGATCTTGAAATTGGTCTGTTTTGCAACACGGAGCCATTGGACCCTGGCAAAAACTGGGGTGATAGCAGTACAAAATCTGGTATGAGTGAGCACACTGCTCGGCAGTTTTGAATCACGTGAACCTTGTTTATAGCAGAGTTGCGGAGACCAGTGCATTATAAAATCGAGGCAGGGGGGTGACAAAAGGATGAAGGAATGAAAAATTAAATACGAACAATATATCTGAATGTTTGTTAGATAAGACACCAGGAAAAATTCCTTTCACTTGTCAATCAGTGTAAATATAATGGTCCACTACGGGTCCTCTGTTTAGCATCTCCCTTAATCGCCAGTATACAGCACTGTATATATCTACATAGAACCACTGTAAAGTACAACTAAACCTAGCATCAGCAATTATAGACAGTCTGGCTTTAATTTATGAAAAAATTAATCAATAAATGGATGCAGCAATCAATCATTGAACCAATCAATAAATAGGACCATAGGACCAGGAGGCCATTCACACTGTTCTACCACTTTATTAGATCATAACAGAGCTTTTCTAATTTCTTAATCAATTCTCCATAGACAGTACCTTAATATGTCTAGCTAGCTGATTATCCCCCTATTAAACAGCACAATTATTCCACCTCTATGGCCTTCTGGGGCAATGCATCCCACATTCTCACAATCCTTCATGTGAAGAAATGCTTTCACTTGTAATAGTCTTAGTCTAATTTTACGATGAATCCCTTTATCACAGATAGTCATCCACTATCTGGCTAACTAGCTGGTCAATACCAGGCATTATTTTAAACACTTCAATCAAATCACTCCTTAACCTCTTTGGTTGTTCACTCAGTCCCTCAAAATAGCTAAACATCTCAATTTCTATAATAATAATCTTTGCATTAATATTTTACTTGTTAACGGTCAATCACTAAATCAGTCAATCGATTAATGAATCAGTCTAAGACAAAATCAATTCCGGATTGATCCAGCATCTATTGATCAGTGTGGGTTTGTGGAACTGTGCTGCAGCCTCACAGACTGAACATACAATTTTATGCGCCTAGAATTGGGTTCACCCACAAATATACAGTCAATTCACTTCACAGTATATTCTGCGAAACGCTTTGCGACATCTAGAAGACGTGAAAAGCACTGTATCAAATGCAATGATTATTTATTATTATTAAATATTATGAGAGGTAGAATAATTAAATCTATTTGTCGATGGCTCTTGTAAGAAATTCAAGTTGTTATCACTCTGCTTCCTGGAGGTCAACAGAAATTCTAATGAGATTCATAGTTTAGAAAAATCCCATCAGAAATACTGTAAGTGAGAACCCACTAGGGTACATCAGTGCAGCACGATGCTTTCACAGAATGGATCCAGGACAGCTGCAGACATGCGAACATTGTGGTTATAGCACTCGCCTTGTAAGCGAGAGACCTGGGTTCGATTTTGGGCAGGTCAGGGCGAAATCATGGGCATGTTTCCTTACTCCACAAGCCCGATAATAATCCCTCGTAAAAAAAACAATAATAAATTGGTCATAACAATCCACGGCTGTTTGTGGGACACTGCTGTGCGTAATTGGCTGCTGCGTTTCGCACACAAATATAATAATACATTAAATATACAGTCAATTCACTTTCTAGCATATTCGCTTTGAGGTGTCTAGAAGATATGAAAAGCGCTACCTCAAATGCAAAGATTATTATTAACATTAATTTTGTGCCTTCGTTCTCTCTTTTTCTGTCCAGACCCTCCCTTACTGGAGACAGCTCACTGAAAACCCCTTCTATTTTGCTGCCTTTCTTTCTTAACGTTTCTGTCGATAAACCTTTGTTCACTTTTTAATGTTGCATTTACTAACAGTTATTAACAGTTAACAGCATGCTCACCAACTCAACTACCCATGTCAACAAATCATCAGATTGATCTGTAAAGGCTGAGCAACGATGAGGCAGGGGACATTTGGATGCGGTTCTCTTTTGAGACTTGTGGAGGTTAAATGGTGATCTGATTGAGACACCTAAAAGTTCCCTGCTTACTCTTGTTCTGATTATTTCCATGGATCTTTACAGTCAGCTCAACAGACAACCAAATATAATTTGCACTGTGATTCCTTAAAACCAGAGTAAATCACACCGACCTGTGGGCCCTCTCTCTCTCCCTCTCCCATTCACCTCTTGGTTAGAAGGTTGTAGGTTCAAGCGCCACGTTGAGACATTCAGCACAGAATCCAGGACTGACGCTCCAGTGTGTTACCGGGGGACTGCAGCATTGTTGGGACGTGCCATCTTCCGATGTGACATATATCGAGGTCCTGTCCACTTGTTCAGGATGTTAAAGACCCCATTATACAAAAAGAGAAGGTAATTTCTCCCAGCGTCCTGCCCTTGTGTCATGCATCTGGTTACCAGTAGGAGTCCTCACTATTAGGTACCATATTAAGCAATCTCAGAAGAATTTACTGTATATCTGAGCTGGGTGTGTATTAGTTTCTCAATCTGTCTGATAAAGCAATCAGACTGGCCATAACTGGCAACTAACTGGCATAACTAGAACTCACTCTCTGTGCTCACCTCTCTGTGCTAATCATCAGCAGAGGCCAGACGGCTTCTGTTCTGCAGCGCGGCACCTTGCGCTGACTATGAGTGATAGTAACCAATCTGCTGTAACTCTGTGCCAGAGCACCCCAGCTCCATATACCATCAACCAATTAATTCATTTGTAAAACAAGGTGGGCATAACGCAGCAGCACCATTTGAAAACTTTTCCCAGTTTCCACCGCATGGCTCCTCTCACAGGCTGACTTGCAGATGTGCGTTCCTTTAGAAACACTGCGCACGGATGTGGCACAACTGAATTTACCATAAAAATGCAATGGTATGATAACAGAGATTGATGGAAGAAACACAAAGGCATATTAATTTGAGTTGATAAACCACTATAAAAATGGAAGTTCCATCCACTTTCTATTTATAAGAATACAAGACAACCCTGTTATAATGTGATTCTCTTGGTACTCAACCCCTCCCCCCACCCCCGGCCCCCCCAACCCCTCCCCCCACCCCCGGCCCCCCCAACCCCTCCCCCCAACCCCGACCCCCCCGACCGTTGAAAGCAAAAAATCAACCAACTTCTGAGTCATTACTCAGGTCACTAACTGCCAATGTCACTTCCTGTGAATTGACCAGGAAATGATGTAGCTCGGCTCGCTCACAAGGCTTAGAAAGCGATATCTGGATACCAATATAGTGATATCACTATGTATTAGTGCAGGAAGCCAACAATCTGCGCTATACTGTGCCTCCAGTACTGTACATAATCAGCAATGGTTAAAGTTTGGCTCACTCTACTTAGCAGAAGACTCCAATCTCATTCCAAAAGGCCACAGATAGTTTATGTGCAACATGGAAACCTTACATTGGAACAATGGAATGGGAGCTTTACTCAGTAATTAACCTATTAAAGATGCACCTGTGAGAGTTAGGCTTAATGGTTTAGAGGACATTTTACTCTGTATCTAACCCATGTTGTGTCTAAACTGGGAGTGGTGGATAGAACGGTGCAGAAAGAGGTTATTTAACCCTATGCTATGTCAGAACTGGGGTTGGTGAATACTGTACTAAGAAAACGTTTTATTAGCAGCAATCACTATTCTCCTCTTGACGAGCACATTGCCTCTGTCTAACAGAAAATGGTTCTGTGGCATCTCCATTGTTACCAATTACCAAGCTGAGATGCTTGATTTTTTTTTACCAATTCCCATGTGTTATCTATCGTTCAAGGCAAAATAGAATTTCAAGACTCACAGCCATGTCAGCGCGTGTAATTACTATGAATCGTTCACTGTATTATCCCAGACAAGTAGCCAGACACCAGCTCCCCTTTCTATTTTTACAGAAGATAGTCTATATTAATGAAGGTTACGAAGGCCAATATCAAGCTTACTTTGCAAAAACTTGCTTCAGTCAAAACTGCCACCTATTTGTATAATGGAGCAGGATTTTGGTGCTGACACGGTGTATATCTGATGCCTCTGCTGTGCATCAATATCAGGCCTTGAGAGGCTGACCACAGCTTGCTGGAGGTCATACAAAAATCAATAGCCACTCTACGCTGCCTACAATCAGGCCATTCCAAACAAAGGCAGGGGATTTATTAGCTGTTGCAAACACCTAACACAATCATCCACTACTCCCTGCTTTCGGAATAAGCACAGGAATTAAATCACGGGACTAGGTGCTTTAATGCTCCCACTGTAAGCTTTCCAGTTCAGCAACAAAGGCCCCAAGTCTACCATTTAAAGCCATCGATCGCTTTTAATTGATTACATTTATATTTAAAGGCTCTCATCAATTGTTTGAATGCCAAAGAGCAAACACTCTGTACCCCTGAGAGACAGAAGGTGAGCATCCTTGGCTTTCCTTGGTTTATCACGTTCACAGCAAGAGTAAAAGAGAAAAGCGATTTCAGGGGCATCTGTCACTCAGCTGATCAGCTTCCTTCCCAGCTTGATCTCTCCCCCCCCCATCACCACATACACACATAAACTCCTCTACCCTCTCTCTCTCCTGAAGGTACTGCCTCAGGCTGGGATTCCTGACAGGACCGTGTCCCGAATGCCCATTCTTCATGTTAACTCTAGACAGTGAGGCCAAGGCATTTGATTGTCGGGAGGACATCACAACTGAGCTTGATTATGGATGTGAAAGACGCGATACAAATCTAATTTGTTGTTGTTGTTATTGTGATGTCCACACAAAGGCACACACACACATACAGTCATCCACACAAACACAGCTATTCACGCAATGGGTGGACACACGCACACAACTACTGGTTCACACAGTTATGCAGTCATATACACAAAGACACAGCTTTTCATACATGCACACGCACAATTTTTGCCAGAAGTTACTTTGGATGTCCTTCCGACGTGAAAGGTGCCTTATAAATGGAATTTTGTTGTGATTTTGCACAAGTTGTCAAATGCACAAATTCTTGCATTTGATTTAGCATGTCTTCAAGACGTCTCAAAACGCTTCACAGACTGAACTGTAAAATGAATTGACTGTATATTTTGTGAGCGAAATATGGCAGCTATTTGCACAAAGCAGTGTCCTGAAAACAGCTGTGGATTGAGTAATAAACTTATTTTGAAGGAAATATTACCTCCGGAAAAGTGATCCGCCAATCGATTAACGACTAAGTTTCTACTTACTGCGCGGTAAACAGAGCTGTGTGGAGTAGGAAAATTTGACCAACGTTTTGCCCTGCCAGGAATTGAACCCAGGTCTCTCACTTGTGAGGTGAGAGCTCTAACCACTGAGCTACAGGACTCCATGTAGCTCAGTGGTATAGCTCAGTACCACACAGCTAGCAATCATATGTGGTATATTTACTCACTCAGCCATCAGAGGAGCCTCTGCCAACCCCTTGTGATTGTTTAGAGCTTTTCTAATCCACAAAATAAACACACTGTCTGCCAGGCTGGTCGTGTTGCAGTAGTTAATGCCATTAAAGGAGATTTTTCAATTGGTGAAAGAGGGATCGCAATGAATTAGAATGAATTAGAAGCTGTGGCATTTCAGGTGCTGTCCTGGAGAAGTGGCACTAACCCAAAACCAACGTTTTAACAAATGTGAACAAGCTACAGATCTTAATAGCAAAACACTTGTTACAGAACAACTTCTATCAGCTCTAAAACCAGGAGGAAACACCAGTAGGATTGACCCTCTCCCCTGTTTATATTGTTTGACCATTTCTAGACCACACCAACAACTGGATTGCACAACAGAATAGATGGGGAGGGGGGTTTGAGGCGGGAGAGAAGATGAGAATAGGTGGATATAATCAACTCAATTCACACAGCGCAAGATGTTAGTAATTGTGTAAGGTTATGGTTAAAAAGAATTCTTCAAATATCAAAATCTGTTTCTCCCCCTATCTTTCCCTTCCAATGAAGGAAACTGTATGATAAAGGGGAAAAAGAGAGGGTAATATGTATTATCTTTAATTTTATGTATGTAGAATTTAATTTTAATGTATTTATATTTAATATGTACTGTAATATTTAATTTTACTTTCATTTCAGTCAGTGATACCCATCCATCGGTTCTTAACTGTAGTATTAATCTTATGGGAAGGGAAGTAGAGGAGAACTGAAAACAGGGAATGATAGAAGATTTTCCACTAGTTATATGATTAATAATAATGTTTGCATTTGATATAGTGCCTGCCTCATTAAGTCTTCTAGGTGCCTCAAAGCACTTCATAGAATATATTGTAGAATGCATTGACTGTATATTTTGTGGGCGAAACACAGCAGCTAATTGTGCACAGCAGTTGTGGATTGAGTGATTAAATTATTATTAACCCCGGAAAACCAATCTGCCAATCGAATGAACAAATGGGTTCCTACTTCCTGCCAAGTGAACAGAGGAGCGAGGAAACTTGTCCAGCCTTTTGCCCTGCCAGGGAATCAAACCCTGGTCCTCTCGCTTGTGAGGCGAGTGCTCTAACCACTAAGCTACAGGACTCCACATGGCACGTAGTAGCACTTTGTATACACACAGAGGGTTAGAAATATAACCATGCAAAAAAACAGTGAGACCTGACAGGGCAGCCTGATAAGCTAATGGATAAACACCACATATGACAGTTTAACTTATTCTGATCATAAAAATAACCATCTTTTTGCTATGTCTGACAGGGTATGACAAGTTAAAGAGGGGGAAAAAATATTCCTTTAGTTGAAAAGAAGACATATACTCAGTGGTGCTAGCAAAAGAATCAGAGGAGAAGCTGGAAAGAATTTCTCCAATCAGTGGCTTGGTAGGATTTGTCATTTATAATCATAAATGGCTATTGAGGCTGGATCAATAAAATCATTCCAAAAAAACTGGATAAGAAACAAGCAGAAAAAGCATTAAGGAATATGGAGAAAGAGCTGCCAAATAGGATTAATAAAAAGGCTATATAAAAGCACAGATGTAACTATGGCGAAGACATGGATGGGCCAAATAGCTTCCAAAAAATGCCAGTTCCCCTCTCAGTATCTGGTGCTACAAGATTTCCCCCATTATAAAGGCTGAGTACAGAGATTGCTATGTTTAAGGATCACTGTAACATAGTCGTTTGCCGTATAGACCACAAAAGCCCACGCTGAGTCAGCTGATGTCAGCCAGCGTAACAGTGAGACGTTGCAACAATTACGGATGGGGTGGGAATGTGTAGCCAGTGTACCTCACTGTATGCAGTACTATGCTCCCAAGTTGTCTTGGACGAACAACAGCAATGGCGTTCTTACTGTCTTCGGCAAGAAGCAACTGGGAGAAGATCGGGACAAGGACAAAGCAAGGAAAGCAACTGTATGATAAGCTGCGGCGTGAAAATCTACTGATTGGTAACTTTCAACTTCAGAAGCTGCATTTTTTTAATCCACTTTTCACTTATTTTCTTTAGCTTTTACTCTCTCGAGCCCGACTCCCGTTTTGCCCTCACTCTGGAGATCAGTGCTTACCATACTTGGCTCCGTCCTCTCCCTTCGCGTTGATGCGTCTGCCCATGACCTGCAGGTGTTTGCCGCTTGTGCGACTGTACAGCTGATAGAGGCGGACGTGCTTCCGGCTCACCTCGTCCCTCAGCCTGGTGTGATTCTCCACATGATTCCGGAAATCCACATTCTCCTCCGTGGAAGCCTGCAATCAACACCATCGAGACAGATAACAACCCCATCCAGCGGTGTCCAATCAACACCCGCGCTCAGCTAACACTAACAACTCAATTATCCCTCCGAGCCGCGCAGTAGCACCTTATGCGAGAACTGTTGAGTTTCGGCTCTCGTCACGATTGTGCAGAGAATAGCACTCGCCGCGAAAAAAAAAATGATTTTGTCTCTTTAGTCACGGAGAAGTTGTTGAAAGCAATTATTCGGCCTTTCCCGCACTTACAAAAATCTTCGATTGTATGGAAATCGTATCGAGATGCTTCCTGTGAAGCGTAAAGGGGGACGAAAAGCCCCCCTTGCCCTACTCCACCCTGGCACAGCTGGTAAAGCACCCCCCACCATCCCCCCACCCCACTGGTGCCCAAAGTCATTCACATCAGGAAGTTCACATGTTCGAATCGTGTTCTGTGCTGAGTTACCCGATCGCCCAGTGGAGGTTTAAGATGTTCGATTGACCCGAGTGCCTCTGACTTGGGAAGAGAAAATCACTGTTCGGTTTTTCAGTCAAGTTACCCCCCTCCTCACCCCCAGTGGAAATTTTTCGGTGAGCAATGGTTTGGCCTCAGCTGTAAATCTCTCACACGAAGAAAGACCAGTCAAGTGAGGCAGCAGAGCTGGAGGACACCTGTCACCCATTGAACTGCAGCCCAGAAAGCAGCGCCATCAACAGAAGAGAAAACCGGAGGGAAACTAAATAACAAATGGTTAATGAGACGCTCACAATTCTATACACTTCCTCGGGCTATTTGACCCACGCAAAGTCCCAGCCAGGTAATGAGAACAACAGTTTGCAATTATACAGCCCCCTTCAGGCAGCACAGTCTCTAAGAATACTGACGTTTCGGAGGCAGGGATTTATAAAATAGTAACTAAACCAATAGGTCCTCCCTGTGACAACTTCATGCTTTCAAACAAAACAAAATGCCACATTGTCTTTATTAATATAGTTTCATGATTTACTTATGGAGATAAAGTTGGTTTACATTGGGACATTCTCAAAGGAAATCCCCATAATAATAATCCTCGAATTTGATATAGCGCCTTATCACATCTTCTAGATATCTCAAAGCGCTTCACAGGATATACTGTAAAGTGAACTGACTGTATATTTTGTGGGCGAAACATGGCAGCCAATTGCGCACAGCAGTGTCCCACAAACAGTCAAGGATTGAATGACCAATTCTTATTATTTTGAAGGAATCATTAATCAGTCAAAAGTCAGCTATATTTAAATTTACCGCTCGCTGATCCGGATGCTTTATATTACGATTGCCGGTTGTAATGCACCCCCTCCTCCAATTCTCTCCCGTACTCTCCTGAATACATTGATTCTCACTGGGACTCAGCTCCGTGGGTGACAGACACCATCCAGAACTTCACAACCGAGTGTTGAGTGACAATGAATATCAGTCATTCAACCATGAGGATTTCACAATGACGGCCTGATCCTGTCCTGACATTCATAAGCAACACACCCCGACAGGATCTCTGAACAGGGATCACAAATGGCTATCTTGCTTTATTTGTTTCCTTTCTCCCCAAACCAGTGGCTCTGTGAGCCCTCACTGCTGCCCCAGACGAGATGAGTTAAATCTCGATTTGGGGATTAGGATTTTGGGATGTTTCTAGTCTGTGTGGTTCACTCGCTTTAACCAGTTGAGTTACAAAAGGACCACACAATCGATTCGCAATATCAACTATTTGTTTCGCTTATTTTCTCATTACGGTGGAATTCCTAAATGTGTCGGGCATCCGCAAAACAGCTTTAAACTGCGTCTTCGCAAATCTGGCAGCAACAATAGGGACATTCATTCATTAATTGCTAATTGATTAATGATTTATTAATGAATCACTAGGTAATTGGAGTTGATGTACCGATAGCTATGAGCTAATAGAATGGCGGAACAGGCTTGATGGTCTGAATGACCTATACTCATGGCTGGCCAGGTTTAGCTTTAGAGGCACTTTTCAACTGAGAAAAGACTTGAAAAGTCTGACAAACGATTGGCAAGAAAAATCACCAGCCTCAAAGAGGTCTTGAGCATTGCAAAGTTTGTCTAGTCGTCCCCAGTTTGGGTTCCCAGTCAATTCTGTATAAGACTTTGAGTCATCCTCATGAAAGTGAAAGGTGCCATATAAATGTAAAATGGATGTTATTGCTCCAGTGAATCATGTCAACTCATTCACAAGGTGCAATTAACAATTAGCCCAACAAATGCTGCATTTTCAAGCCTATCATGAGAGAGAAAAACAACATTTATATTAGCGCCTTTCACATCGTGAGGACATCACAAATAGACATCTCAACGTGCTTCACACAGTTCACTAGGAGCCTAAACATTGTTGAGGACAGAGGATTGGAGGACTGAAAGGGTGATCAAAAAGATAGGTCTTATGGTGGGTCTTAACATAGGGAAGGGGGTTATGAGGGTGAGGACACCCCAGGGTGAAGTCCCAGTGAGTGGGACAGAGTGACAGAAAGCGACAGACATCAATCACTCTAGCCTCTGATGTTAGAAGGCTTTGAGTTGAAGATCCGCGTCAGAACTCACATAGTTTTTGCTGACATTCCAATGCAGAACTGAAGCTACTTAGCCTCACACTGCGCCCTGTGCTCGATCTCAACATAGGATAACTGATGGTGCTCAAGACAATGAGGTGATGTTTTATATAGTATCAAAAGTATACAAAATACTTATTGTGAACAACGAACAAGAACAACAAAATTACATTTGTGTCGCGCCTTTCAAGTCAGGAGGACATCCCAAGGAGCTGGGAAGCATTTCAAAGAAAAGCTGTATTCATAAAGAGAAAACTGCCCGTAAAACTATCAGTTGTTCATTATCATCTTACTTCTCAAGAGGAAATTGCTGGAACATGATTCAGAAAAAGTATTTGATTTTTATCCGGCAATTAGGTTTGCCCAATAGATAAGTATTGGAAGTGATTTTAATGTAAAATATTACATTCATGGAAATATCATCTCACCCACCCACCTACCTACCATGACTACTGCACACCCTTTGTCAGTACCAGATTGTTCTCTATCCTAAATGACTTTGAAGGTTTTTTTTTAAAAAGGATAAATTAAATACATCCAGGTCAACAGAGGTGCTACAGTGTTCAGCTCCTTCTACCCCGTCTCATCCAGCACCTCCCAGGTCAGGTAACTCACAAGTTAACACAGAGTAATATTCCTTCTGTTTTGCCTCAACAATGTGCCTCAGCCCAACCTCAGAAGACTATCTAGTATTGCACCAGCGTGACATTTTTCATCTCCCACACCACCGTCCTGTTTGAGATTACTAATTTAGTGTCAAATTAAGGGCAAGCCTTCTGCTGTAAATCCACCCACGGGGGGAATTGAGTGTTGAGACAGACTAAATCCATTTCACTCGAAATCTGCAGATAGAGACTTTCATCAACACCTTTTTGCTTTCAATTATCATTTTAAAGGATGTTCCTTGCCCTTTTGATGCTGTTTCAAAAACATCGGAACTATTGCAAAATAAAACTTTATCTCTTTAAACGATTAAAGCACGAAAAGCCGATGAACAAACACGCTACGGTGTGTTATTCCTTCAGAAATAAATACTCCTGGCAATTAATGTAATGCCCGATCACTTTGGAATATCTCAAAGTGATTCACGCAATACGTTTCTTTGAAGTGTGGTGACTGTTACGTCGGCTAATCTGCAGCAATAACAACCTCCACCGCGCACACACACAGAGCAAAAAACCAATTAATCTGCTTTGGTGGGTGAATTTGGCTGAGGGAGGAATGTTGGGCAGACTACCAAGAGAACTCCCTGCTCAGCTTCCAAAGAGAATCTAACCTCCACCTGATCCAGCAGAACAGACGGGCGGGAGGGAAGTTTAATTACAGCACTGCAATAATTATGGTTTCTTACTGCATTGCTGATCAGAATCCTCTGATAACAACTTATGTTTTACACATCTGTTCGGCACCTGGTAAAGCAGATCAATACCTGGTAAACTAGGTTGCGGATCGATTGGACTGCCAGACCCTGCCTCGTCCAGGATTTCATTCACATAAACGCTTTTATTACGAATTCAATCCAGCCATGAACTCTTGTGCGGCTCTTTTTTTTTTTAAATCGCGTTTTCAAAAGTAAAGCTTTCTCCTCACGATAGATCAACACTCGGCTTCTTGCACTCGACTGCTGTGTCCAATTGGCTGCCGCGTTTCGCCCACAACACACACAAGCCACCACAATTTACGGTATAGTCTGTGAAGCGCTTTGAAACAGGTCGAAGGTGTGATGAGACACCGCGTCACACGCAAAGGATTATTATCGTTATTAACCTTACATTATTATTCGCAGATAAGGACCGAGCCTACCGCACAAATAGGTGTGGGCTCAGCCACTGTACACAGTGGGTCGGTTACTGCAGTCATGTCTGGGCGATCAGTGCCTGATAAATCAGGGCACATTCTTTCGCAAAAGTCTGCTTAACTTCGGGAAGGGCAAGGGCTCATTAATCTAAAAACTAGATTCATTTCACGCCTGTTTTGTGTGTGTGTGTGGGGGGGGTTGGGGGGGGCATGGTGGGAGGTGGATAGAAAACAGTCAGGTGCAATGAGAATCCTGGTCCCTTCCCAGCAAAGCCCAGGTCAGTGGATTGAAGAGAGGAAAACCCTTTTTTAATTAGAACGTTTTATATACTGTATATACACACATATATATATATATATATATATAGAATCGAGGGTTCTAAATAGCCACCGAATGGGGGGCAAAGCTATTGACTCCTGCTGAGAGAGAGAGAGAGAGAGAGAGAGTGCAGCTCTCCTAGTATTGCAGAGTGAGGCGTTTCTAGTGAAATGTTCTGATTGCAAACTACATGGGCTGACAGAACATCTGGAAATATTCGAGCTATTTAAAAAAAAATAAAGCAAAATCATATTTTATGTTTTTTTTGGTGGGGTTGGTGGGTGAGAGACCCCCCCCCCCCACCCCTACACACACACACACACTCCCCCTCCCTCACCTCCCTCTCTCTCTCTCGCCCACCAATCCCACCCAAAAAAACATGAAATCATTATTTTATAAAAGTATTTCATAAAATAGTTAACCCCGGCTGGTTAAACTCCTTTCTGTGCAGTTCACAAGAAGTACACTTTGCACAGGCAGCCCTTTGACTTATTAAATATCCCTTTACACTGTTTTTTTCAGGTGGGAGAGTGAGTTGGGGGTGGTGGGGGTGGGGGGGAGGATCAAAATAAACTGGAACACGATTGAGATATCAGCAAACAAATCAAATATCACAACAGAGAGAGAGCGAGAGAGAGTGAGGGCAGGGAGGGGGGGGGGGGGGGGGGGTGTCTTTAGAGGCAGCGCCCATTCTGTGTTGTATTTGGTGTGTGAGTGTGTGTGTGTGTGTGTGTTCAGGGGAAAACATCAAGAAAATAAGATTTCTCCCCCTTAAAAGTTGTACCGCGGAATGCCATTGACCAACGCCAGCTCCAATAGATGTTCTAACGCTTTTTCAGAAAAAAAAATAACACATAATAATAATATTAATATAGATTCCCACGTTTTTTTCCCCCAAAAAATCCGTCTAAAATCCAGCCTCAAATACTGTATAGAAAAGGTATATCACAGCTGTGTATGTGTGTGGGGGGGGGGGGGGGGGGGGGGGGGCAGGCAATGGGAATCACAGTCCTGCAGACTTACCGGAATCTCGGAGCAGAGAAGCAATGTGTGTAAACATCTGTAACACAGAGAGAGAGAGAGAGAGAGAACACGTTAACAGCCACGATCACTCACCGACATCACACACCATCTCGGCTTCAAATAAAAGTCAATTGACCTCCCCCCCCCCCCCCCCCCACACACACACACACACACCTTGTATTTTTATCTCTCCCCTCATAATTAATGAAGTCATCATTGTATACATGTATAACATATCTAAGCGTTATTGAGCGACTTTCATTCGGAAAACAACATGTAGATTATATATAGAGACACACACACACACACACACACACACACGCTAGAGACAGAGAGACGCGTTTATATTTATCTGACTGGAACTTGCATCCAATGGTAATTAAAAACTGTGAGAAAGTTTGAAGCGTCGGGTCCTTACAGGCAAGTCAATGCGGAGAGGACTGAATGCATAGCGCACGATGTCAGTCAGTCAGGGTCTGTGTGAAGACTCGGGGGAGGCAGACAGGAGGAGAGATGGTCCCAATGTTTGGTGTGTGGGTTGGTGGGTGTCTCCCCCCCCCCCCCCCCCCCTCTCCCCCTCGCCCCCCCTCTCTCTGGGTCTCTCTCTCTCTGGGTCAGGCTGGGGGAGGCTGAGCTGAAGGCAGGCGAGGCTGAGAGGCTGTGGTGCTGATGGAGAGGCGAGGAGAGATTGTCAGTATCCCCGGCATCAGATCTCTCTCTCTCTCTCTCCCTCCCTCTCTCCTTGCCCTCTGTGGGGAGAGAGGCTGCGAGGCTCCTGTGTTGTCACCACTGCCACCGACTGGGAATCAGCCTCTGGCCGCCCCCTTCACATCAGGTCCACTGTCCGCCCTGTGTCCCAGCTCTCTGTATCCTCCCTCGTCCTCTCTCCTCAAATAGGTGCAGCACTCGCCAAAATATCTTCCTCTTGTGGCTTCTGATGGCTGAGGGTGGTATAGATATATATATATATATATATATAGAGAGAGAGAGAGAGAGAGAAAGCCTTTGGTATCTACCTTTCCTCTCTTCTCACTGTGTGTGTGTGTGTGTCTCTCTCTCTATGTGTGTGTCTCTCTCTCTATGTGTGTGTGTGTGTGTGTCTTGTCTCCACGGCCTATATTAGTTCTTGATTAATGCACCATGTGTCCCTGCAGGATGATGGGAGAGAGAGAGAGAGGGAGGGAGGAGGGGAGGGGAGGGGGAGAAAGGAGAGGTCGGTGGGTAGGTGGTGGGGGTGAGATGTGTCAGGAGATGGGTGGTGGGGGGTTGGGTGGGGGGGTGAGCTTGAAGTGGTGTGGAGCCTGGAGAGAGAGGGAGGGAGAGAGAGAGAGAACTGCTGGTGGAACAATGCTGTTCTCTGTCAGGGTCATATTTGCTGCTCTCCTCCCCTCACAACATCTCCCAACCCAGACACACACTCGCCAGCCAAACACCCAGCTCCCCAGCCCATCTCAACCTGTAGCCAGCAACTGCAGCCTGGGTGGGGATGTGTGTGTATATACAGATAGATATATAGATGGATAGATAGAGAGAGAGAGAGAGAGAGAGAGATTTCTACAGTTAACAGGAGAGAAAGGGACAGAAGGACAAGGCTAATAATTACAGAGATAAAAATAATGTTCCCATCTTGGCAGGTAGGTGAGATAACCAATAGAACTAGTGTGTGTGTGTATGTATATATATATATATATCTGTGTGTGTCTCTCTCTCTCTCACTCAGCGCCGACACAGCTCCTAGGGAGAGGTGTGTCTCTCTCTTTATATGTGTCACACATTCCCTCCCTCCCTCCTTCTCTCCCTCCCTCCTTCTCTCACTCCCTCACTCTTCCGTGACATCAGGGCTGGGCACTCAGGATTTCTCAAGCCTCCTCCACGGCTACAATTGATTTAAATAAAGCAAAGAGGAATCATTTTGGTTTTTTTAAAAAAACACACACAAGAAACAGCTGTTTTTTTAAAAAAAAAGCACACACACACACACTGACTCACACACACTCACAACTGGAATTGCCCTCTGTAGGTAGACAGACCTAGCTTGGCTGTGTGTGTGTGTGTTTATATGTGTTGGGGGAGGTGTGTGTGTGTGTGTATGAGGGGAGAGATGAGTGTGAGGTGTGTATTGGGGGGGTGTATGGAGGTAAAGGTGTGTGTATGGGGGGGTGGGGGAGGTATGTGTGAGGGGTGTGAATTTTTGTGTGAGAGGTGTTTGTGTATGTGTGAGTTGGAGGGGTGTGTGTGGAGAGGTGAATGTGTGAGGGGGTAGGCATGTGTGAGGGTGGGGGAAGTGTGTGTTTAGGGATGGGTTGTAATTTTGTTGTTGGGGTGTGTGTGTGGTATGGAGGAGAAGTGTGTTTGATGGTGTGTGTGTCTGGGTGGGAGGGAGGTGTGTGTGAGGGTATATTTGGATGTGAGGGTGTGTGTGTATGGATGGGTTGTAATTTTGTTGTTGGTGTGTGTGTGTGTATGGAGGAGAAGTGTGTGTGAAGGTGTATGTATTTGTGTCTGGGTGGGAGGTGAGGGTGTGTTTGGGTGTGAGGTGTGTGTGAGGTGTGTGTGTATGGATGGGTGTGTGGTGTGTGTGGGGGGGGGGGGGGGAGAGGATGGGTTGAAGTTTGAGATCTGGTTGTGAGTTGAGCCTGTTGAGGGGTGACAGACAGACATTATTGGTTGTGGATTGAAGATGGAATTTGCAAAATGGATGAAAAACAATATGACCAGAGGTTCAGTTTCTTCCACCTTGACTTCAGTAACTAGCTTTTATCTGGTAATCCTTGCACAAGCAAGATTTATTTTCTATGTTTTATTCATCATTAGTATAATCCAACCATAAACCTTTGACCCAAGCTGCCTCAAAATAAAAACTGCATCAAAACAAACTAGTATTGCTGACATGAGGGCGACATTGTGTCAGTTTCATTCACAATCTTGAATCTATATGTTTATTACAGTTGCATTTTAGGGGTAAAATACTTGAGGGTAGAATCCTCTTGTGATGAGGATTAGTGTTGGATGCCATTTGTACCCTCCCCACACACACACAGCTCACACCTTCACCCTCCCCCTAATTCACTCTTATTTCAAATTGGGTGTGAGGACATTGACAAGTTCTGTAGAGAGAAGCATTTGGCAGTTTTGCTATGGGGTTGGTTTGCGCCCCTTTCTGAAAAGCGATGTGTCTTTGACACCCCCAGAATGCTGGTCACCAGCCAGTCCCATTGCTAAACACACCATCTCCTCTTTTATAATCTTTTTTTATGGGGGTGGTGGTGGGGGGAGCAATAAATTGTGAACCCAGATCATTGATTTCCCTTTTCTCCAGCCTCTCCTTCTTCAGCAGGAGTCCAGCGCAGGAGACTATTTGAGAGTTTATCAGGTCGAGTTAGGTTTACTTCGGTGGAGCGAAAGGTATAGATTTTTGTAGAAATACCTTGACCGTGGGAAAATGATTGCTCTCAAGGTTGAGATTCTAATACAATAGACACACTTTAGTGTTTTAACTCAGCGTATTCATTGGCTGAATTATAGGCAAGGTTAACTCTTATCGTGTCATGCAGTCATCAATGCTTTGATGTGTTTGAGTAGTTATCCGGCTGGTTGGTAGTTTTCTTTGTATATTCCAGCTCCTCAGAAGGAAGGCATCAGACACTGAGCTGTGGGTGCTACCCCGGCCTAACAATGGCTATCTGCTTTTCTCAGCATGTGGCAGCCTCTCTGGCCTAGAGCTTTGGGTTATAAAGAAACACCTCTGTAATGCGAGGATTTTCACTTACCCTTTAATTCCAGTGGATGTGTGTGTGTGTTTGTGTTTCCATGATAGTGGGGGAGAGAAATGTGTCAACACAAATTTTCAGCACAGAAGGAGGCCAATTCATCCACGGCCGTCTCTGTGTTTTTATGATAGCGTTACTATCGTTTAATTAACAATAACCCTTGCATGTGATACCCGCACCGTAACACAGCGAGCGACGAAATGTCTCAAAAGCGCTTCCAAATGATTGCTGCGAACTGTAGTAACCACGCGTTTGAGGGCAAACACAGCAAGCCAATTTACGCACAGCAAGATCCCACAATCTGCCCTGCAGTAAAGGAATCATTTATCTGTGGGAGTGTTGGCCAGGCTACCAGGAGAACTTCTCTTTTGAAATTGCAGTTTTCAGTTCTTTTCCCACGTAACAATGTTAGGACAGATGGAGGTGGTTACAGTGGGGTTTGCTATCAGCTGGCACTTATTTTTGCCAGAAGACTGCTGATGTTTTTTTTTGCAATAGCGAGTTTGAAGCCAGACTGCGTGCTTTGCCTCGCCGCATAGAACTTGGGAGTCGATTACACCACCGTAGCCTTTACACAGCTTCCAGGCTTTTAAATGGACAAGTTACGGTTCTAGAGAGAGAGAGATTGAGAGACTGAGAAAGAGAGAGAGAGAGAGAGAGGTGTTGCCATTACGTTTCACACCAGAGGATGTCGCGCACGTTTGTGCACATTAGGTATCATAGACCTGACACGCACACATGCGTACGGCTGGAGCTGGGGTTTGAAGTGAAAGAGGATTAACGGAGTCAGGATAAATACAAACACGGAGTTGCCTTGAGTTTCCAGGGCCGCCGTCAGTGGCTGTTAACTTTATCCACCTCAAGCCCAGGTCCATGTAGAAATCGACAAGATCACAAGAGAGGTGGGGAAGAGGGAGGCCCTTGAGTCCATTTGGCTGCAACCATCCAGAACACTTAGCCCACTATCTTCCCGTTAGATATCAAGCTGTTTCTTAAACAGCCCAACATCCTGGCCTCGTCTAACCTTTCATTCATTCCAGCTGTTAATTACCCTCTGTGTAAAGAAACACGACCCGCTCTATTCTTAAATTGCCCGTCACAACAACAACAACAACAAGTTGAACCAGTGTCACCCTGTCCTTTACATATTTGAAAGGTTTTGTGCTTTTTAAATCCCATTTACCATCTTCCATAAGGCCCCCCCCCCCCCACCTCCCCCCCACGAGATGTTTCTGCAAAGCCAGCGCGCTTGCACATAACATGTCGGACATGCTGATGTCATGGCCATGTGCAGGCATTGAGGATGTAATTTGTTGTTGTTGAACAAAGGAGCAATAAGAAGTGGCACCTCCTCCTCCCCATTGCCAGGGTCCCACTCGACCTGGCCTCAGCAGACAGCCTAAGCGAGGCTCTGTAAAGCCTCAGCATCTGATAATCACACCGACACGTCCAAATTTATATTTATATAAGAATGTGTTTTTAAAATCCTCTCAGTGTGGGTGGGTGCTTTATTTTTCCTGTAGAACTCGTGGCAGGATTTCAAAAAAGCATTCAAATATTTCTTTCGGCTTCACAGACTCGGGCACTGGGAGTGAATCGGGTCAGCGAGGAGACCCCGGAATCTAGCAATATTGATTGTTTGTTGGAGAAGCAGATATGTCCCAGATCTCTGATGGGACTGAGAGATGGCGGGGAGGAAAAGGGATTGGTAGTGAAAAAGACCACCAAGGTAGCCGCAGATGAGAGATACCAGTTTCACTGGAGCTGTGGGCGAACATGGGTGAGAATCCTTGTACACTTCACTGTGTGGATACCGAACAATGCTGCTTGGACTTGGAACAGCCTGGATAGTCCAGACTCCCACTCCAGTGAAATACCAGGGGAGCCCTGCGTGGGTAGAGGTGCCATCCTTCAGAGGCACCAATTACCAGTAATCTGCTCTGCCTGTGCCCCAGGGAGATGTTCAGGTTCCCATATCAGTGTTTGAAAAGGAAAGGGAGTTTGTCCTGATATCCTGGATGACGATCCTACAGGTTAATTAATCATTCACTTCATGCCTGTTTGTGGTTGTGGGGACCTTTGCTAGTGCAAATGGCTGCGTACAAAAACAGTTATTATACTTGAAAGCAATTACTTAAGGAGCACTTTAGGAGATGTTTCAATGTGATAAGGTGCTATAAAAGTGCAAGTTCTTTCTAACAGTCAAACTTTATATCACCTGGGAGAAGAATTCCATTTGATTTATTTGAACCTTTATTCCTTTATTATCAGAATAGTTTGCGTTTTACAGAGCAAAAGAAGGAGGTGTTGGGTCTGTAACTTGATTATAACTGAAGGTGGTCCTCAATAAATGTTACTCGATAATGAATAATCCATGTGTTTGACAAAGCACCCATCCACAATGTCTCAATTTAAATTCACAGATAAACTGCATATCGTATGTAAGGATTGCAGCAGATAAATGCAGGTAAAATGCAGCAGACATTTTGCATACAGTAAGTTCCTACAAGCAGACAATTTATTCAGAGATTTGTTAGCCAGGGCACTCCTTTTTCTACATAACATGGTATTGTACGGATCGAGAAAAGACCAATCGATCCATTAAGTCCACTTCTTCCACAGATGAAACAAAACCTAGCCTCTTGTGGACTTCACCCCCATCCACTCCCAACCCTCAAGGGGAAGTTCTGCCCTGTGATGTCCTGTGAAGATTTCTCCCTCTTCTCTTCCAGGACCTCTTCTCAGACAGAAATACAGATGATTCCAATGCTTGCTTTCTGCCTCTGTGTGTTGAAACCACTCAGCGAATGGAGCCCAGGAGTTTGAGACACAGTTTTGCTGCCACCTACAGGTCATTGTGAAGAATGGCAGTCACATGAACCCCAGATAGACCTCTTGTTCATAAATCCCCCAGAAACATTGGTGTAACACTGGCTCCCTGAAAGGGCTTGGGATTGTCATGTAAAATGGAAGCGCTGTGAGGCGCCAAATTCGTGGCGTGGGAGGGGGGATACATTCATTGGGGTGGGACAAAATCCGCATCATATCCAGAGCCTATTCCCAAACTTTGTTGGATTTAAATGGAAGTTCTGAACCTGGCTGCACGGGGGTATTAAGCATCAGGAACCAATTCACAGGGAAACTGGGCATATTTTCATTGGAACAGAGATTGTTTGAGGGGTGATCAAGGTCTTTAAAATGATCACTAGTTTTGATCGACCAGTGAGTCATTATTTCCACTGGTTGGTGAGTCAGTGAAGAGTGAGTATCAATTTAATATATTTAGCAAGTTTGTAAGACAGGAGACTATGAGATGTTTTGCAATAGATTTGTTAGTTGTGCAATGTCCAACCCAGACATATATTCTGTGAAGTGCTATGAGATGTCTAGACGTTCTCCCGATGTGAAAGGCACTCTCTAAATGTAATTTTGTTGTTGTTGTAGAAGACATGAAAAGTGCTATATCAAATGCAAGGATTATTATTATTAAAATACTGAATTAAACAGCACAGGAAAATTCGAATTGACTCTCTGCACACACTTTACTTCAATTAATTACTTAATTAACATTATGCTAATCAGAGTCATTTCTGTACAGTGATAAAAGCAACATTAAAAGTAACATTTGCATTTACTACAGCACCCAACAAAACATCTAAGAGCTTCACAAAATAAATTGCTTTGAATTGTAATGAGTGCTATTACACAAGTACATCCTGCAGCTAATCTCTGTCAGCAATGTTCTGTCCACAGCAATGAGATGAGTGCCTGGCCTTGGTTACATTTGGATGAAGGTTGGCCAGGAAACCAGGATGAAACTCCCCACTCTTCCAAATATCACCACATGATCTTTAGCATCACATGAATATTCAGACAAGGCATAGGAGGTAGGGTTATTTAAGGTAGTTGTCAAAAGAACCAGAGGGAAGATGCAGAGAAATTGTATCACACGGCGAGTAGTTCGGATCTGGAATGCACTCCTTGAAAAGTTGCTGGAAGCAGATTTGATAACACGTCTGTTGTGGGACACTGCTGTGCGCAATTGGCTGCCGTGTTTCGCCCACCAAATATACAGTCAATTAACTTTACAGTATATTCTGTGAAGCGCTTTGAGACGTCCAGAAGACGTGAAAAATGCTATATCAAATGCAAAGATTATTATTATTAGTAGTAGTAGTATTATAACTTTCCAGAGAGAAGTGGGTAGATATTTGGGGAGGACAAATTGGCCTGGCTATTGGGGGACAGCGGGATTAATTTGGATAGCTCTTTCAAGAGCCGGCACAGGCACGATGGGCCAAATTTCCTCTTCTGTGCTGTATGATTCTATGATTCTGATGCGTTACCTGAAGGATGGATTGGAAATCAGCGATGCTATACTGTACGTTTCAGTGAGAGTAAGAAAAGTATTTTAAGAGTAAAATAATAAGAGCAAGCAAAGCCTCGAGTCACAGCAGCACTTACACGCCTTTAACTCCTGCCTTAAAACCTTACCTAAAAGCAAAGTGTTGTACCTGTTCATTCAAATGTGTCAGTCACATCTCCCCCTCTCTCCTGTCAGCGTCCAGCTCCACCTATATAAAGTGCTCCGAGATGTTTTATAGATGCAAGTTGATGTTGAGAGAAAAATACGTATTTTACATATTATCGTGTGTGAAAGTACTTTACAGTCGTCACTGTCAAGTGTAGTGATTATTCTTTGTCGACAAATGCAGCAGCCATTTGAGATGGCAAAATCTGCAAACAGCCATAAGTAAATATAAGATAAAATTACCTTTGTATAGCACCTTTCGTATTAGCAGGACTTCCCAAGGCACTGGGAAGTCGACTGACTGATCTTATATTTTTATTATCTTGAGTACCGTTGGGCTGTAAACCAGAACTCCGTTTTCTACACCAATAGTAGATGAGACTGTTATAATATCTACATGAACAGACAGACAGAATAATAATAATCCTTGCATTTGATATAGCGCTTTTCACATCTTCTAGACGTCTCAAAGAGCTTCACAGAATATACTGTAAAGTGAATTGACTGTATATTTGTGGGCAAAACGTGGCAGCCAATTGTGAACAGCAGTGTCCCACAAACAGCTGAGGATTGAAGTGACCAATTTTATTATTGTTCTTTTTTCTTGAGGGATTATTATCAGGCATGTGGAGTAAGGAAACTGCTCAAGGTTTCATCCTGTCTGGAATCGAACTCAGGCCTCTTGCTTGCAAGGCGAGTGCTCTAACCACTGAGCTACAGGACTCCACAAGATGATTCCCTCTTTTCACCATGAGAAAACAAGAGGCATCAGAACTCTTGTCCCTGATACTGTTTGTCATTGGGAAGGATGCTAAATATGTCAGGATATAGGAACAGCATCAAAATCCAAAAGAGACAGGAGGAAAGTAGGGACGCAGCCCTGAGACCTTAAACTTTGTTGAGGTTCCCATAATATCAAAAATAATGCTCCACTGGCTCTTGCTAATCTGATTAGGGGAGAGTGGGGTGGTGGGGAAAGTAGAGTATTTGTAGGTAACAAAGCCAAGACCAATCCTGTACTCACTAATTACATAGGCAGCGGGAGGCAATATGTCCTGCAACAATCAGAGGCTTAAAATTTAATTTAGTCTCAGCCGGGAAGATCGTTTTGTCTTAAAATTTGAGACGGCACAGAATTGTGGAAAAAAACTTATGCTTAGTCTAAATTTAGAAGAAGGCCGTACTTAAGAAGATCCAATGTCTAAGACTGAATTCAAGAATGTTCCATAAATCTGTGCGATCATTACATTTTAAGGCAACATGGTCTAGGTGACATTTCGGGCTTTTGGGAGTGGGAACTCTGGCTGATTTCCCCCTCTCTAACCCAAGGGGTGCCTCGTCCATTCGGCACAGCTCCTATCCCGGCTAAGATCAGTAAATTCAGCACCGACCCTGGGGATCAAAGCTGAGAACTTGTTGGTGTGCGTGGCTCGGGCCCACACCATGAAAGGAAATACTAGAGGACCTCACCCCTCACACAAAATACACTGTGCAGCAGCCAATCTTTCAGTCTTCATAGGAAATGGTGAAACTCTGCTCCAGCCACAGACAACAAGAGCTTGGCAACGATCACAGCCCAGGTTGTGGGGAGCAAGTGAGGCACCGCTGAGGCGTAGCCCAGAGTCACTGGCTTTGTGAGGGAAAATGGGTCAGTTGGCAGAGAAATAAACAAGGGGAAACTATCCTGATTAGAGGAAAGAACAAAAAAAAACATACGACTTACAATGGCCACTGAACGGTGTGGGAGTAATAGAATCAGAGAATTTTTCAGCACAGAAAGAGGCCATTCGGCCAATTGTGTCTGCTCTTTGAAAAGAGCTGTTCAAAGTCAATCCCACTCCCTGCCTCTCTCCTCATAACCCCACAAACCCGTCCTCCCCAACATAACCATCCGCCTTTTTAAAGGTGAGCCCAGTGTTGCCCAGTGCAGTTGGTATATTAGCGCTAGACATTACAGATCAATCTGTTGATAGATGGCACTAATATCTCTGGCTGTAACACACAGTAAATAACACGAGAACATTTCTATTAAACGCAACAGACCTGATGCAATGAGGTGTCTGCATCCCAGGTAAACACAGATCAAAAAAGTACAACAATTTGTAAAGGATGTTAAAAAGGTTAGAAACCCTTGGTCATCCTCAACAGCATCCCAAAGTGAGTAGTAGCTGTCAGAATTGCCTGCATTCCTTTTCTATGTCTATAACTTACACTGTCAACTTGCACTAAACCTTTTGAGGGTGTGATGGGTGTGAATATATTATTGAACCAGGGGATCAAGAGTGGAGTGGGGTCTTTTCCACCAGGAGTGAGGGTATGGTTAGGGGTGGGAGTGGAGTTGAGTGAGGATGGAATTTTTAAATGATCAAAGAGGATTGTCTTTAATTGAGTGAAATGCAGTTTTTTGATAATAATGTTCTTTGCATTTGATGCAGTATCTAGTGCATCAAAATTAAAAGTGCTTCACAGCTAATTGCTGTAAAGTGTGTATTTTTAGGTGATTGCCAAAGCCATTTGCTCCAATCAGGACGCCCATTCAGTCATTCAAGTGAATGAACAATTTATCTGGAGTAACGCCTCAAGCAGCTTCTTCTTCAAATAGGATCTTATAGGGATGAGCGGATATCGCTATCGAGAAAGGTTGGACAAGTCATAGATTTTCTCTCTGGAGATGAGGTGATTGGGAAGGGACTGATTGATGCGTTTTAACGTTTTAAAAGGATTCATTAAGATGGACATTAATGTTTACATTTGTTGCTGTGTCCAAAATGTAACGACGCAAGTATAATACAGCCAACAACAACTTGCTTTTATATAGCACTCTTCATGTGGGGTAGCTGATCAGAGAATCTGAAAGGTGGTTTAGGGGGAATCTCTTCATGCAGAGGATAGTGAAAATGTGGAACTCGCAGCTCAGAGCTGTGGTTGAAGCAGAAAACAGCGACATATTTTAAAGAAAATTTGATAAATAAATGGTGTATGGTTCCTGTCTGGCCAGACAATTGAATAACAATGGGAGGGTGACAGGTGAAGAGAACTGAACAACTAAAGCCGGTATAAAACAGTTTCTCCAAGCATCTTAGCAGCCCAGTTAATCAGTCTCAGTCAAATAGCTCATCTCAACCAGGATGGCAGGTGGGGTGGTCTCGGTATTCAAGAGATTTGGGGGGGTGGGGGTTAATCATCTCAACTTCCTTTTTCCTGATGTCAATCCAGATCAAAGTAGAAGACGCATCTGTATGCTCCTGTCCCTATCTAACTGTGTAGCGCTTTAGGATGTCCTCTCGACGTGAAAGGCGCTATATAAATGTAAGTTTTTGATCGAGGGTCTACAATGCTTTCCCTGATAGAACATGCTGACACTCACTGTTGATCTGCTGTGCGCGATTTGGCTGTCACATTTCACCCACAAATAGTCAATTCTCCTACTCTCCTTCATCCTGTCCCGCTCTTGTCCCTACCTGAATGTACAGCGCCTTGGGACGTCCTCTCAACGCGAAAGGCGCTATATAGATGTAAATTGTGAATGATACATATGTAAAGATTGGCCACATTGCCATGGTACAGGGAAGAAAAAACTATTTATATAGAATCTTTCTAATTAGCACATCTTAAAGGTGCTTCGCAGCAAGGCATGGGACGGGATATCTGAAAGCAGTTGGAGGATGAGGTGGAGGATTGCTGGGCTGGAGATCCAGAGTGGGGCACAATGGATAAACCTCGCACAATGATGGGGTGGATTGGTTGGGGAGATGAAGCAAAACACTTTTAGCCAAGAGGAAGTATCAGCTGGGTCATCCAGGCTGCAGGTCACTGAGTAGGGCGAGGCTGAGGAGGGATTTGAAAACAGGACTAGGATGAAATGTAAGGATTTATTTCAAAAATCGATCGTCGGGACAGCACTTTGTCCAAATTTAAATTGACTACTTACCTCACTGTGTGACGTTGATGGCAGATTGGCTGTTTGCCATTATAACTTCTAAATAACGTAATCAGTATTGATCATTGGTCCATTCTACTGGTCGCAGGTGAGGAAGGACTGACCCGAGGATTGGACAGTTGTGGGACATAGCTAGAGTGGCGATGTAGTTGCTGAACACAGCTCTTGAAAATAGATAAGTTTGAAAAGGTTTCTCTTGTACATGTAAGTACTGAGAGGGATCATGGAAAACTCGGGTCAAAAATTAAATGATTGTGGGTGAAAGTCTTTTGCACGCTTTGTATTGCAATCATTTATGTCAGGACATAAACAATTTGGAATATTCTTGGGATTCTACTGTATCAATATATATGTATTTTGCAAGCTCTATGGTAAACAAGAGAATTTGTGCACAAATCTTGTCTGAGGAAGAACCAGAATAAAGACGGAACCAAATTTTATTCTTAAATATGGTTTTTAATACTCTTCTCCATGTCTGTACATCACAACACCAAGTAACGCTGCTTGGGATCTTTCTGCAGAGGCTGTAGTGCATGAAAGCTGAGATCTACCCCCTTTCTGAATTCACATCAGTTCCATTTCGGAGAATACATTGGTCAAAGAAATACAAAACATTTTGGCATCATTTCCAAACTTAAATAGTAAACATTAAAACTACAAAAGGAGCTGCACTCATTGCAATGCATACTTCTTATTCCAAGCAGTGGGCTATCTGAAAATGTAAATATATATTTGTCTGGTCTATGTATCAAAATGGCCCCATTTACACAGATTGAGCAATGCAGTGTTGAAAGCATGGTCCACACCAGTTATCTTTTGGATAAGGCTGGGTTCGGAGAATGCAAGGGCATAGCCTATCCTTCAAGGAAATCAATAGGGTGGTGATTGGGGGGGGGGGGAAAGGAAAAAAAATTCTGCTCTCATTTTTCGAGTACGAAAAACCTTCAAGGCAAATACAACATTTGCAATCCTAACTTGTGAAGATTCTTTACATTTCTCAACTTCTACCGTACAATATTGAGCAGTTAGATAGTCACAGAAAAGCATTCCCAGATTGTATGGCCGAAAAGTGCATCTCAAAAAGCTGTAATCAGATTCAGAACTCAAAGAGTTAAAGCATCAGTGGTAAACAGAAACACAACTGGGGAGTGAATTGACAAGTTTCTACAGTGTATAACACTGTATTAAATAAAATATACATCCAAATTATGTGAAATGGACTTCAGAAACCATGCAAAGGCAATCATGCTATGAAACAGGAGCGAAACGTGATGATTGAGGATGGTGTACATAGGAGTAGGACATACATACATCCCTCAAGAGTGGGGAAAAAGGTGACTAATTCTACAATGTGCTAGTTACAGTAAACCCCCAGCTAACCAGACTCCCAAGTGTCCAGAATCTGGAATTAGCCAGGCAGGAAAAATTCTGTGATTCCGCAAGCCCAAATCCACCTCATTGATTCCAAACTCCCGCCAGCCCACAAGATGCCCCCAGCTTGACACTTTTGCCGAGGTCATCGGTGGGGAGTGCAGAACTATACAATATATTTGGTTTGTCTACTTCATTTAAAATTAATTTCATCCACTTGAAATGTTAGGAAGGATGTTACTTATTTTATATATTAGGATTAATACTTAGCTGGAAAATCCAGATAACCAGACGGGATCTCACCCAATTTTAGTCCAGTTAGCCAGGGGAAGGGTTTACTGTCAATTAAATCTGGAACAAAATCAGGTTAAACTGAAGGGGGCTTTTTGGTGTCAAGACTCCCAACAGTCACTTTACCTAGGTAAATAATACTATCACTTTGTATCATCAGTCACCATGCTAATATCAATCAGTTTCTTGCCTAAAGTATCTGGCTCTGCAGGTTAGTAGAAATGGATTCAATTCCAACGCAGGTGCAGCAGTGCAAGAGGGGAGCAGTTACATAAGACAATATGCCCTGTACATGCAGCATCAGTTTACATTCATTTGGCAAAAGCCCCCAATTAATAAAGGAGTTCCACTCCACTTTCAACGGCCTTATGGAGATATATGGGTGATCAACAGAAAGTTACTTATCTGTCCACATCAGTGATCTTACACTATACTTGCCCATCTACACCTGTACTATTAAGCAACTGTTCCAGTAAAACCTACTTGCCAGGCTTTCTGATCATGTGGATACTTTCTCCGCTTCCACCAACACATTCCCAACTGTCAGGAATACCAGACTCACTTTTCAGTCTCTGTACTTAGCATTAACATCTCCCTGCAGTTTTAATATTCCCCTTCAAGTTATATGTACTTTGATTTGTTTTAAAAAAATTCTACTTTCACATCAGCACTTATAAACAGCCCAACAATCCACTACCCACCCTGATGGCTGGGAATAGAACGGGGGGTGGGGTATACAGTGTACATTTTGTCCCAACACAAACCCAAACCTCAACACAGAGCGATCAATGCTGTATTATGCCTTTGTTGGAATTTGCAGCACTTTTCCCAAAACACATGCCAACTTTAGCCGACAAGAGGCTGCATTTGGCAGCATGGTCTGAAGGGTAGAACCAACTCTGGTTCTGCTTTCACTATGACCCCAATATGGAGCAGGTCCTGGTTAACAAACAAAGTTGGGCCAAATCGAGACTTTCCAAGTCCTAAGGTTAGAACTTTCTTGCTCACACTCTTGCTGGCCAGTTAACATGCCTAGTGAGAGTGGGAATTTAGGCATCTAGTTGAAAGTATAACCCAAACGTGTGGGGGAATTACACCACAACTGGATATCTCCTGCACACAATGTATTAAGTGTACCGGTGACATGCAGAGGCAGCACAAGTACTGCTCAAACCTCTTTTTTAATTTAAAAAAATTGCAGAGGCAGCCTTTTTCCTCAGAAGGTGAAAAAGGCTTAAAAACTCCCACCCCTCGCTTATTTAAAAAGTCACTAACTTTACAATTACTTGTATGACTAAGGCTATATTTATTTCTCAAATACAGCCACAGCTCAGGTTGCCCATGTAAATGGGGTCATACAATGCAGTAGTTGCTCAAATTTAATCTCCTCTCTATTTATTACAGTAGAAACTGGAGGTCTCCGGATGAAAATCGGGGGCTGCTCATATTCATCAGCTTGCAGAAATGAAGTTTGATAGCATTCCTTTTTATTATTTGCCTCTACATATGGAGGTAAAAAAATCTCATTTTCATAAAATACAACAGCAACAAAAGTCCCGTTTTTTTAAGTAAAAATAAAAATGAAAATTTCTCAAAATATTAGTCCAATCTGGCATTGGGAACAGAGTTGGGTGTTGCTGTTGCACTGACACAATGACAAATCAAAGTGTGTTATTTTTTATTCACCATCTCCAATGTATTTAGAATATCAAGTTCTGGAAATGTCTGTTCTAAGGCAGGGATTTTTTTCCATTGTGTTTTTCTCTCCTTGGGTTGGATGTGGGAGGGCTAGGCACATGTAGCCGGACCTAGTCCCGTCTACCTAGTAGTCGTCTAGGTCAAAAAAGTCTTCATCATCTCCTTGGTATTCCATACCTTGAAAGTCCACCCGATATCGTAAGATACCTGTTGTAAAACAGCATTGCCATGTTAGGAGAGGCATTGTACATCTGTCCAGTTATGTTTACTTAATGGGACTAGATTAACCAATGTGAGTTGACTCTAGTTTAGAGGATGAATTTGTTCTAGGCTGGAGAAAACTCACACAAATCTGAAGTACACTTATGAATTATGCATAGTTAACTTACATCTGTGTTCACATGGTGCATGGTTCACACACAATGAACTGGGTGTGTTAAGTGCTTAGATGGCATTGTGCAGGAAAGGGCTTCATCATCATTTAAAGCTCCATAAAGGTTCCTCCAAGGCACCCTCCCACAGACCAGAAGCCTTGAGGTGTCAGTACCAGGCTTTGCAGACTTAGCTGAAGTCACATTAGGGAATAGGAATAAAGGGCAGCCAGGTTTCCTGTTGGCATTGTGGGTGCAGTCAAGTGTGGAAAACAGTGTCATACCCCAATTATCAAATATTCTTCCCAAATTCAAGGCTCACAGATGGATCTTGGGACACCTATAGATAATGGCGCCAGGAGGAAGAGCACAAATTTCAGGACATATAATGGCTCCAGAAGGAAGGAATGCACTGGTAAATACCCAGTGCTCCAGCATTCTCCTTCCTGATTCTGTTCCTCCCTACCTGCCCTATCTCATGGTCAAAGGCAGCTTCCCATGCTACAATTATCCAAGGCTAGATTGGGTCACCCCCAACCCCAGGTGTGGGTGTTTTCAGTTATGCAAATTATTCTGACACTTTTTTTTCTCCAAGACACTGGAAATGCAGCCTCTGATTGTTTGGTTGGAAGCTCAGTATCAGTAGCCCTTCCTGGCTTTGCTCTCAAAAGACAACCACTTCTATGAGGAAGTAAATTAGATCACATTTCATGCCTTTCAGGTTTACCAAACTAACTGTTCATTCAATCTATTAATAATGTTACAATACAAAGTCATTGGATAGAAAGCATAGTGATTGATGAGCATATCAGCATGAAAACATTTTCCCCAAATAACAACAAAATTACATTTGTACAGCGCCTTTCACGTTGAGAGGATGTCCCGAGGCGCTGGATGGTCAAGTGTTTCAGACACTTGATCTGGGATCAAGGGGAGGGTAGAGGGAAGGGAGAGTGATCGATGGCACCATCAAAAAGGAGGGTCTCAAAGTGGGACTTGGCGGAGAGGAGGGAGGATTGTCGGATGGAATTCCAAAGGTTGGGGGCAGAATGGCTGAAGGCTCGCCCGCCAATGGAAGGGCGGGCGGGTGGGTCAGGGGACACGAGCAGAGGGAGTGGGCAGGTTAGTGGGGAGTTAGAAGATAGTAGAGGTAGAGTGGGGCAAGGCCGTGGAGGGCTTTAAAGTTGAGGACCAGGATCTTGAATTGAATCCCCTGGGTTATGGGGAGCCAATGGAGTCAAGCGAAAATGGGGGAGAAGAAGTTATGGAACTTGGGAGCAGGAGAGGACACAGGCTGCAGAGTTCTGGATAGACAACTGATATGAATACAAACCATCAAATAACTAGTTTAAGACTAAGCAAAAAGCATTATTAGTTCAAGCTGAGCAATGGAACATTTCCTCCATCAACCTTCAAAGCATTGTTAAAAAGAAAGCCTAGTTATCTGATCATTAGTTTGTATTCATTGCTCCTATACCTCACGACCCATCAATCAGAATCTAAAACTTAAATTAATACAGGAAGTGATGAGAAGCGAATACGTAAACAGGAATAGCCATTTCACAAAAGTTCTGTCAATCACAGAAATTCAACCTGATTTCTTTTGTACGTGGCTTACCCACATACTCAACTACCTACCTTCTGGGAATAGGTTAGTTCTGCAGGCAGAAGAGGTAAACTCTCTCCCCCCACCCCCATCGGGCGCGCACACACAGACATACACAAAATCCAGTGCACTTGAACATAACACTTTCAAGCAGCATCAGGCAAGGAAAACAGACAAAGCAAAGTAAGGTATAAGGGGATAAACAGAGCATGTGGAAGCTGAATTGGATTTGAAAAATTAGGAAGATTGTGGCTAACGCCATTCGGTGTTGGATGAAATATTTCATATCCAAATTTTTCACGCACAAGTTATAGTATGTGTACCAAGACTTAAAAGAAGATGATCCGGATCTGAAGTCCTTCGAATTACTATTTTGGAACAAAGCAGCAGCTATAAGCTTGTTATCTTGAGCTACCAAAAAAAACTTGTTTACATAAAGCTGCAGATAATTATCTTGCTCCTTGCATGTAGTGATGAGAAGAACACTCTTCATTTTAACCCAAGCAGCACTAGTGTCTAAGCAGCACAAGTGTCCTTGCCAGGGAGCATCATAATAACCAAACTGTGTTTCCCAGCCATCTAATCTGACCGTCATGCATTTTTGTTTTCTTAACTTGATTTCCAAATAAATTGTTGAAGAGTGATGAAATTCATTATGTTTTAGCAACAATTTAAGGTCAGCTTGGAGTGCAGAGGCTTTAGGTTCTTAGAATTTAGTGGAAGCGTGAAAACACACAGTGCTTCATTTCAATGCCTTTACAGATATTTTGAAATAGAATTCTCCACGTGTGATCCAAGGAGATAGTGAGTAAACTAGATCCTACTGTACTTGTTGAGTCGAATATCCTAATCTGTTTGGTAATGAGTCCCAGAGGACAAAAACTATTTCCTACACTGACAAGATCTTTTGCTCAATCTGCATCAAAGAGCTGCTCATGCTCACATCAACTATTACTTCTGTAAGGAAAGGCCATGAGACAATGGACACAAACATGGAAAGTCTGACCATTCTGAGATAAGTAAAACAAAAAATAATCTCGCAGAAAGTTGGGAAGGAGGTGGAGAACCGCACCGTCTTCAGGACAAAGCCGTGGTGGAATGTCCCATAAACATTTTAAATGCTCTCTCTTTTACTATGCTGAAACAAAGATTTAAAAGCTCACAGGAATGCAGATTCCAAAAAGGTCTGTGATAGTTACACACTCAAAAGCAGTCTCCACTTTCCGGCCCGAGTGGGCAAATGCAGAACATGAATAATAGATAGCTGGAGACACACTAAGGTTTCAAGAGATCAAGTGCAGCTGACAAAAATGGTGGTTACGAGGAAATAAACCTTATGTATAACATCTGCACATCAGCACTGACAATTTTTACATGCTGCACAATGCAAAACCTTGCAATGGCTTGCAAATACTTCAATAAAGTCAAAACAGAAAGTTGTTTCATCTTTTTTCTCTCATTGCCTAAATATTGATAATTCTATTCAATGAAACTCATACAAAGATTCCCAAAAGATGGCTCTGCAGTGGGCCTGGATAGAATCTAGAGGATAGACAGCCTATGGCAGAAGACTGAAACATTACTGAGCGGTTTTCTGGGCAAATGATTTGTAAGTGCCAAAACATTTTGCACCAAAATAAAAAGCAACACAATTTAAACATGAAGTGACTTTTCCAAAAAGGCTAATTTAAGATGTGAATCTACAATTTTCCTTCATTTTGTTGGGGTAAAAGTGGGTGTAAAAACAGGGGAGACGTTAAGGAGGTTTCAAACTACATCAAGCGCTTTGAGACATTACCCCATACAAACGGCGCTTTAATGAATAGAAGTAGTTGTTTTTGTTCCAATGGAACCAAACCCCCTGATGCAAAACCAGGATGCAAGAAAAAAAACTATTACATCACTGGACATCGAAAGGGGGATTTTGTTTTCCAACCTGCATACATTTTTTTTCTGAAAGTATGTAGACTATTGGACCTACATCTACATTAAGCACCAAGGATGTGGAAATGTTTTAACAATAAACTGAAGAACGAGTACAGATCTTACATCAGATGTCTTCAGGAGTTGTAGTGACATCTGGGCTTTAGCTTGGTGTGCTTTGAACAAACGATTCCCTGAGCTAACGACAGTGCCTCGAGATGTCTTTCTGTTCCATTGAATAGGGCGGATGCAGAAAGATCAGTTTCTATGCACAGCGCCTGCTGCAAGACAACAGACACTCAAATCAAAACGGAGAGGGTGTAGCCTTCTACCTGCTGCCTGAAACACGGGAAGCTTAATTTCAGCACCTTTCTTTGATACAATCTGAAAACTGGATCAATATGGTTGTATTGTGATACAACTACATATCAACGTTTCTACAGTGAAATGCACATCTTTCTAAAGTGCTTAGGTATGATCCACCTGAAGTCTATCATCATCCATTTGGTTTATAATCCTGAAATTTGAAGGAAAAACAGACGTAATATCAATAGGGTCCTGGTCAAGCTGAAGGATGATGTTGTTGTTGGAATTATGTGGAGTGAGAAAAATTATAAAAATGAACTTGAAGTTAACCAAGAAGAGGGCTTCAACGGTTTGCGAACAAACTAATAAACACAGAAGTTTTGCTGCCACGGGTCTTCTGCCAAGAATGGGGGATATAAAAAAAGTAATGGGCATATCTGAAAACGCTTTCTATATTGTAGGTCAGAAGGTAACATTCAGAGCACAAGGTTTTCCCCCATCCTCCTCTTCCCCCAGCGGGGTGCGTAATTCTGATTTCCAAATGATGGCTAAATAAATACAATACAAAATTACATTTGTTAGCTATACATTTGTATAGCTAACATTACACATGTTTTCAGACTGCTTTTCATAAATCTGTATACTTACATAAAGGTACAACTGAGCGCAACTGAAGCATATACAAAATTAAATTAACAGGTTTATGCGTTAAGATAGAACCAATAAGAATTCTGTTCACTGCTGAGGAGCATTAATTGGAAATAATGAAATGACTGGATTTTCAGATCTGCTTATTCGGTAATTAATACCACCCCAAGGATCTCCTAGTGCACAGGTCTATGATAATCTCATGGCTGGTCCATACTAATAATCGTTTATATTGAGTGAATGAACAGACTTGTTTACATTTTATGGAACAGACAATCCATTGTATCAAAAAGGTTGAGAAACACACCACTAGATATTCTTTATCATAATTGAAAGTTAGCCAAGGTGGCTTGAGCTGTAGCTTAGTGCTCTACCTGCTTCACTCAAAGATAATATAAAGCAGTTCATAATCATTTAATTGTGTCAAAAATGCTTTGCATGACTTTGTAATATAATAATCCTTGCACTTGATAGAGAGCGCCTTATCACATCTTCAAGACATCTCAAAGCATTTCACAGAATATACCACAAAGTGACTGTATATTTTGTGGGCAAAACACAGCAGTTAATTGTGCTGTTAAGTGCCCTACAAACGTCAGGGATTGAGTGACCCAAAATTTTTTGTGAAGGTTATTTATTACCCCTGGAAAAGCCAAGTGACCAACTTCCTATTTACTGCTAAATAAACACAGGAGTGCTGAGCAAGGAAACTTCCCCAAAGTTTCACCCTTCCGGGAATCAAACCCAAGGCTCTCATTTGCGAGGTGAGTGCTCTAGCTAGTGAGCTACGGGACTCCATGGCTATATAGTAACTTTATGTAGGCAAACAGCACTTAATCTGTGCCAGCAGCTTCCACACACATCAGTGAGATGAGCAAGTAGTTAAACGGGATTCTTTGTATTGTAAGTATAAATAAGAAATTTGGAAAGATTCTTCCAAATCGCACCAAGATCTTTAGTTGCTACCAGAGAGCCCATTTCAATATCATCTGAAGTACGGCACCTCCAACAAAACAGCACCCACTTCATTCTGTACAGGTATAGCAGCCTGGATTATTTGCTCCCATCCTAGTGGAAGAATGTGAACTCACAACCTTTCAACCAGAGGATTGTCAAGTGAACCAGTCAGACATTGTGAGCAAAGATGTGAAACGTTAAGAGGAAAAAAAGGTTTGGGGGGAGGAGAACGCATTTCTATTATTTTATGGGGTCAGCACTTTAATGTCCCAGTGCCAGTTCCACCAATAGGCAAAGATTTGCAACACAACCCAAGATATTGCTTTGCTGTTACGTGGATTACTGAGGTGAACACAAATCAATTACGACAATTCTCCCATTCCCTTGCCTAAAGCAACAGAAAGATCCTCACCACCAATGCCACCAAAGCCCTTCACAAACTGAGATCCTTCTTGTGACTTGTCCGTGACGATTTCCAGCGTAGCTCCAAATTTTTTGTAGTTATTGGCAAACCACTCCAGGAGAGGCATACTTTCCACCATCTCGTGCTCTTGCCCAGTCTAAATCAGTTGATTAAAAATAAGAAACAAAAGCATTAGGGAAACACTGCAGGGAAGTTAATCGAGTGGATATTGCAACTGCAGCTAGAAACTATTAAATCAACAACAACAATTTACATTTGTATAGCACCTTTCATGTCAGGAGGACATCACAAAGCGCTGACTCCATTGTCCATTGTATGGGGGAGAACCAGTCCAGACTATTGTGATATACCATCAAGCAGCCCCATACAGAGCAGCATAGGGTAGAAGTTTGGGGAAAGATTGTGTGGTGTAAACATCCTCCTCTGTGAAGATCTGAAATCTTGTACAGCAGGGTTAAAGGGGAAATCAAAAGCTAAAAAAAAACACGCCATGAGCATTAAAAGTGAACGTGAACCCCAAAGCAACAGATGGAGAATATTTTGCAGTTACAACTACTATTCTCATTGTAGGAAACTTCAAGCGCACTCCTCCTCTTCCAATACTTTCCATCATTGTGGTGGTCATAACGTTTATGAGGCACTGCTATGTGCAATCAGCTGCCGCGTATCGCCCACAAATTTACTTTATAGTATATTCTGTGAAGCGCTTTGAGACGCATAGAACACATGATTACTATTACAATAATTACTATTTTATTCCTCTGATGTTTATTAGTTAGGTCAGGCAACAAAACTTTCTAACCCAAAGGGATTTGCAGAATATACAGTATTTTAAGATAGCTCATTTTGGACCCATTCTGAACATAACACATCAACTGTACCTCTTTGTCTGTGAAATGGGATTTATCCTTCTCCTGCTCAGGTGTTAGATACAGGATTTTCTCTTCTGGAAAATAAGAAAAACAAGTTGGAAAGAAAGTCATGTCACTTAACATTTCCAGTCTAGTTACTTCCTAAGGCCAGTGAACAACCAACACTTTAAAAGAAATCCAATAAATTCTCTGAATAACAAAATTTGAAGGTGGAAGATCACCTACCCTCTGTGCCATGACAGCGCAGAACGTATCGCATTATATCCAGATTTTCATAAACTATCAGAATCTCTACTGCCCCCATCTCCAGCGCTTTCAGCGTATCTTCCACTCCAAAACAGTACTTTCCCGTGTCCTGGCTGATTTCATCGAAGTATCGTCCTGAATGCAAAAGAATTGGGAGGCAAAAATTTAAAAATTGTAGATTTTAAGCAGACATTTGATGAGACAAACTGGAAAACTTTGTTTTAAAAAATGTATTGCCACTTTTCTCTCCTCCACTGAAATGGAGATCATAGATGGAGACAATATACATAGTTCTAATAAAGAAATTAAAATGCTAGGGTTATATTAACTCGAGCACTTCAGAGCAGTGTGTTGAAAGAAAGGGAATAAATTGCTTAATCTACACTAAAAGAACATGAAGCATAAAGATAACATTTATCCTCAGTGCTATTCAAGAACATATTGTACAAGTGGCTTTTTGAAGCCAGGTTAAATCAGATTTGTCTCAAAACAAGAAAACAATTCAAGAATATAAAAATAAGGTTTGGGGGAAAAAAAAATTAAAAGCACATAGCTCAATTAGTATTGGTAGCTTCCCTACACTTCCATAACATTTCCTTCTCCACCTCTACCTCTCTATCCAGGTGTAGAGACATAATTTTAATTAGCTCCATCCAATGTTTACAATCTCCGATAATCCTATCAAACTGTCTGCTCCCTTCACTTGGCACCCTCCTGCTTCATGTCCTCAACCCTATCCACCATCAACCTTTCTGCTCCCGCTGTCTGGAACTCTATCCCCGAGTACTTTTGACTTACCCCTCCCCAATTTTGAAGAACCATCTCAAGATTTGCCTCTTTGTGACTGTTTTTCCCACATCCCTCCCACCTTCTTCAGCTCCATCACCAGCACAAGTGTCCAACCAGCCATGTAGAGTTTTGAAATGTCCTCAGACATGAAAGGCATAATACTATATAAATTGGGTTGAAACGCCGCTAAGGAAAAATTGACTAAAATGGTTTATGCGTAACAGTGTCATATTTCCAATTTGATTTAACTTTCCAATCCTGTTGGCCGGCTCAAGTAAAGAATATTAATATTCAACAACAATTTAGATTTATATAGTACTTTTTATCGTCAAACATGTCAAAGAGATGCCCATCAGCATCTCTTTGACATCAGCTCCAGCACTTCATTCAAAATATAGCAAATTGGAGTTTAGCAAATGAGGTGTTGGCTGTCAATCAATATTAGCAAAGCTTGACATGCAATAAGAAACATTTTTAGAATTTTTACAGATAAATCTTACCTATTAGTTTCTTTTCTTGTATGAACTTGACACTCGACAAGACCTCTGCTGAAAGCTCGATTGCTTGATTAAAACCATTCTCTCCCCCATATGAGATGTCCACCAATTTCAGCACTTTGCTCTGCAACCTCTGTGCACGAACGGACCCAAAAGAAACATGGTTTACATCAAGATAAGGTAAAAACAACAACATTTGATATAGCGTCTTATATTATGTCAATTGGATGTCACAAAGTGCATTGCAGGATATGCTTCACTGTTTGTTAAATGAGTCCAGTATCCCACCCTGTTACAGTTTTTAATCAACCTCTGGGGAAAAATACATCAACAGCTTGCATTTATATTACCCCCTTCTTTTGAGCAGTCTCGGGATTGCTATACGTGAAATACTTTCTAAAGCCTACCTGGTCTCGATGACTTGGCATATCTGAAAGTATTGTTTTGGACTTACTTGATCCCACTTAGCAACTTGTAAACAACTTGAAATTATGTTGTAGCTTTAATACATCTCAAAAAATTAGAAGTGATTTATAGTGGCTAGTGATGGGGATGAGGGAGGGAAGGTGACTTTCATAAGGACAGTGTGAACAAGGTGAAAAGTGGGAGACCAAAGAGCTGTTGAAGAAGTAGGTTTGAAGAAGGGAAGGTGAGCTAGAAAGATTTTGTGCCAGAGTTCCATACAGCAGCAAGTGGCAAGTGGCTGAAGGTTTAGCTATTGTAGGAAAGATATGCTGCACATTTGAGTCTGGAGGCAGCACGCAAGCGAGAGGTGCCGCAAAAGGGAGGGTTTTGAAAATTAGAATGATGATTCTGATGTAATCTGCAGAGGGCCAGTTGAGAATAGGATGATGGGAATCTGCATTGTAGAACAGCTAGAGCTCCTGTGATGGAGGACAAAAGCAGCCTTAAGTGAAGAAATTGGAGCTTATTAGATAACTGTGACAGGGGCTCAAATACATACACCAGCTTGAAGCAATTCCCAAATGCTGCTTTCACAGGTCTTGAAAACAAATACCCAAGATTACAGGTGCACTTATCAATTGTCACTTGGGATGTCCTCTCGATGTGAAAGGCGCTATATAAATGTAAGTTTTGTTGTTTGTTTGTTTGTCACTCGTTTGTTGATTCATTGGGCTTGCTTGCTTTCCCTTTCATGTCATACTAGTTGTCTCTTCCAATGTTGACTCTCAGCCAGAGGTCATAAGCCAAAAGAAAAACATTACATTTTGTGTGTAAGTTAAGATGATGCACGGTTCTTAGGCTGTCATTTTTTAAACTGCACTGCACTGAGGTTTCAGCACGAACTTACCGGGTCAAACATGTCAGACTGACTGAGCTCAGTTTTGAAATCAGCCGATCCAGCCAGAACCAAGCCAGCGACGTTCACTTTATCGCTGCTGATGAAAAGCTGCACAGCTGTCTCCGCCACCTTCCTCACGTAGTTGTGCCTCTTCTCCATTCTCAGACGAGCAAAACGCAATGCAGACTGACCTCCTCTGCCTTCAAATGCAAGAGACTTGTCAACTAAAGCGACTAGAAAATACCCACAAAGGACTAAAGTGTCATTCAGCACAAGGAATATGAATCACACTTTAGTCCTTCAAAGATCTAAGGAATTAATCCAAATTGCCATTACTTTTCTGATAGCATTATGAGTTTTCCCACTAAAGTACATCAAATTGATACCCTCAACTGAACATTAAAATCCATATACACTGCACAGATCATCTGTCCTTAAACATGTGTATGGATAATTTCCATACACAAGACATTAAAGTTTGATCTGTAAATACAATACCACTCCCCCTCCACAAAACACAAATAAGTTACTTTTTAAAAAAAGCATTAAATGATGAACAGCAATTAGAAGACTGTTTGAGTACATGTTTCTTCTAATGTGCTACCATTTCAGGCTCTCCAGAGTCGAAAAAGAGATAGAGATTCACTACCTACAGGAGTACTGAGAGCACTAAGAGGTTTGACAGCAAAGTATGGGTCTACTGGTTAATCCTTGGTGGCACTATCAATCTTGCAAACCATTATGCCATGTCAGTCTGTAAAGAAAACTATGGAAGATACAATATATATTAATCAACAAGGGAAATCTAAGGTTTTAAAAAGCAGATCTGTAAAACTATCAGGAGAAACGACAGTCAAGTTGACAGCACTCTTGCAATCCACTAACTACACATAAAGCTCCATTCTTACCGTGCTTCTTTGGAAGATCCACTGTGAACTTGTGCAGTACTTCTCGCGTGTTTCCCTGGAGAGTGCCAAACAGTGCACCACTGCCATCGATAACAATGAATCCAAACTTGCTGTCATCAGACAAGAGAGCAGTCAGAGCCTTCGAAGGAAAGAACCAAAGTTAGCCACATTGACTCAGAAATACTCAACAATCACAAAGAATGTCAGGAGGAGGATCATAATGCTCAAATTCCAGCCTCTGGAAACTACTGAACTGGAGCATCAAGGACCAGGAAAAAATCTGATCTACTTGTGCATAATAATAATCCTTTCATATCAGGAGGATGTCCCAAAGTGCCTCACAAGATATACTCTAAAGTGTAGTGACTGTAATTTTGTGAGCGAACAGGGCAACCAATTTGCACACAGCAATAAACCAGAAACCGCTATGAAGTAAAATCCAGATCTAGGAATCTACTTGTAATGGGTTGTTTCCAATAAGTAACTTCACAAGTCACGGTTCGTTTAAAAGTGACCCCTCTGAAATCAGAAAAAAGAAACGCAGACTCAAGTTGGCCTACAGTTCCACACTCACTGACTTATTCTGACAAGTGGTGTCAGCTGGCTCAGTGGTCGTACTCATCTTGGAGTCAAGTCAGTACTTTGAACTTGTAGTCCAGGCCAGTGATGGCCAACAAAATAATCATAGAAATAACACAATAGGATAGACTTATGCCATAAATCAAGAAATATTCGATCAAGAAACATTTGTTCTGTTTGCCAACCAAAGAGGTTGGCTACCACTGGCCTAGGCCGAATTCCAATTCAATGTCAGGGAGACGATTAAAAGTGCTTCACAGGATATACAGGTAAACCCCACTTAATGGTCCCCCGGTTAATGTTCTTTCGTTATTATGTTGCTGATACATTGGGAACATATATTAATTTAAAGTTGCGACGTTCACTATTACGTCGTTCGCCAGTGGGTGTAAAAGGGGCACGACGGAAATATGGCTTGCGAATCAATCAATCAATCAAAACTTACATTTATATATAGCACCTTTCACGTCAAGAGTGACGGGCAGGCCGGCAGCGAGCCAGGGCAGTGAGTGAAACTGGCAGCGAATGAGACTAGCCAGCCAGCAATGAGTGAGACCAACCAGGCCGGCCGAGTGAGACCAATCAGGCCGACAGCGAATAAGACCAGCCAGGCCGAGTGAGACCGATCAGGCTGGCAGCGAGTGAGACCAGCCAGACCGGCCGAGTGAGACCGATCAGGCCGGCAGCGAGTGAGACCAGCCGGGCCGGCAGCGAGTGAGACCAGCCAGGCAGTCACGGAGCAAGTGACTGAGCCAGACAGGCAGTCAGGGAGTGAGTATAATGTTTTTGTAAAGAAAACTTTGACAAAAAATGTCCAAAAGAGCCTAACTCCAGTTTTTACATACATTCATATGGAAAAAATGTATTCACTTAACATTGTTTCGCTTAGTCTCACTTTTCAAGAACCAAACTACCACGTTAAGCGGGGTTTACCTGTACTGTAAAGTTACTTTTGTGGTGGGTGAATGCAGCAATCAATTTGCACATGGCAATTTTTAACAAACAGTCATGATATGAATGACCAATTTTATGGGGGTGGGTGGTGGTGGAGGGGAAGGGTTAAGAGACAGATATGGCTCAGCTCCTCGATATTTAAGTTCAGTCATTCTACTCTGCACAGGTTGGTTTTTGTGCTGCTGCTACCAACTGAGCCAGGTATTGCATTCTAGACACACGGAAATTTTCATATTGTGTAGTAGACATATGTGGAATTCTCAATGTAGTTTGGAAATTTATAAGCATGATGATGGATTTCCATACTTGTCAGCCACCTGGTTCACCCAAGTTAAAAGCTCTACTAAGATGTCTTAAGACTCCTGGATACTTCTTATTTGCCACACCTCTAAATCTGGTTACATATGATCAGCAAAATTAGAATTTAATTTCTCTACATCTATTTCAAATCTCAGCCAGATCTTTGAACACCACCACCAACAGCATATGGAATTGGTTTAAACCGAAGCACACCCTTCCTGAACTGTTTGGTTTAGCTCAACAAATGTAAAGAAATCAATTAACTTGGAATATGTTCCCTTCTGGATAGCCAACTATTCAATTTAGCCTTTAAAACGTGCATTTGATGAGCAAAATAGCTATTTGGCACATGACTAGAGTAAGTACAGTACCAACTTAACTGAGCATAGGGCTTTCAGGTTACTTACCTCTGTATGAAATTTGTTGTCACAGAGATATAGTGATGTGTTGATAGGTTTAAAGGGCTCAAAATCTATGTTAACTTTCTTTTCTTTGCCCTCTTCAGTTACAATTGTTCCACAGTAGACAACGAGACCATTAGGAGGTACTGAAAAACAAGTAGCATAAACACAGTATTCAAATTAAACAGCAGTCCTGAATGCTCACATGAAGCAAAAGGCAAAGACAAGTGAAACACTTCCTTCATGTCGTTAAGGTTCAGTCAGATAAAACAACATTTCCAGTTTTCATTATGCATTAAGAATTATTATTTATTTATTATAACCCATTTCTCTCAGGGAAGTGAGCACCAAACCAGTTGTGCAGTTTCTAAACTAGATTCATTGCATTCCCTGAACAAACAAGAGCTTGGATTGCTTTTTGTTTCAGAATTGGGAACATAATTAACAAACTTATTCAACATACTGTATAAGTTTGAAAATTTAGAACTTCAATAGCTGTCGCGCAGGTGCAGGTATGAGGTAAAGTTCTCTTTCATGCTTTTAAAAACTACCGTCCTGCTCTCCCCCTTCCATCCCCATTTCTACATTTTAGTTCTGCTGGACTACCGAGATCCCCTTGGGCATCTTCCTGGCCTCAATTTTTTTTTTAAATGAACAAAATTCTCAATTTTATGGCTCGGCTCCTCATTAATATGGTTGAATAATTTTACTCTACACAGGTTGGATTCTGTTCTGTAGATCCTGTTTTACATGTATTGCTTTTGAGAATGTATAAGCATAAACTGATACTCCACCATAGTACTGAGAAAGTGCTATACTGTGGAAACTCCATTCTTTTGAGGTGCTTAAGTAGATAGTAAAGATTCAATGACAGTAATGACAGTACAGTAAAAGTCTGTTTATCCGGCACCTGCATGACCTAGCCAATGCCAGTTAAAGCGCCTGTCGGATATTCGGGCAGCCCACGGCCGAAAACCCACCACCAAATTTTTTTTTAGAGTTCTTTTAACACACGCGACACACAGATAATAACAGAATATTGTATTGGTACTTATTGTTAAAACTACTCTCTTGCGCTTCTCACCTTTACTGATTGAGGTTTACAGTCCAGCGATTCTTTTTTAAATGGAGGATGCCAAGCGGGTGAAAAAAACGGCAGCGCCATTTTAAAGTCACGCGACTTTACTAGCGGCAAGCCGATAGCCCTTGACTCTACTAGCGGCAAACCAAAATACTGCACCTGCACGACAATGTGGGTTATTGGCTAGTGTTATCGGCTTGCCGCTAGAATGACTTTAAAGTCATATGCGCTCCATTTTTTTCACCTGCTTGGCGTGCTCTATTTTAAAAAGAATCGCTGGACTGGGATGAACCTCAACTGCAGCATCATGGCTTCAAGTGCAGCATCTACCAGCAAAGGTGAGAAGCACAAGAGGGTATTTTTAATAATAAGTACCAATACAGTATTCTGTTATTATGTTGTTATTTATGCATTTACAAATGCTCCACCGCTATCGTTCCGGATAAGTTCTGGTTTATCAAATGGGGACTTATCCGGCACAATCGCGGTGGCGCATTTAATGAGTCGATTGTTGTACGAGTACAGCACGATTAGTTCTGAATGCTGACGGTAATTTTTCATCTTAAAGGGACACTGTGGGTTTTTCCTCTCCCTCTCCTTGCTTCCTCTCTAACTCTCCCTCTCTCTTTTTATCTCTTCCTCTCTCTTTCTATCTCTACCTCTCTCTCTCTCTCTCTCTCTCTCTGACAGGATATTATGTCCGTGCCTGTGTAGCTTGACTGTACCATAGGTTTATACATTGTTTTGGTGGGGGTTCGCATGGGAGAAGGAGAGAGGCAGGGAGAGAGGGTGGGGGGGAAAGAAAGGGAAAGGGGGGGAAAGAGAGGAGTGGGAAGGGGAGAGAGAGGTGGGGGAGAGGAGGGCAGAGAGAGAGGTGGGGGAGAGGAGGGCAGAGAGAGAGGTGGGGGAGAGGAGGGCAGAGAAAGAAGTGGGGGAGAGGAGGGGAGAGAGGGGGTGAATTTATTAATTTAGATGAAAAATGAGGAGTGGAGGGGGATTGGGTTTGGAGCCAATGAGATGCCAGACTGACTGGAATGTGTGTGCACGCGCGCGTATGGGTGTGTGTGGGTGTGAGAGAGAGAGAGAGAGAGAGAGAGAGAGAGAGAGAGAGAGAGAAAGAGAAGGAGGGAGAGAGAGAAAGAAAGCAAAGGAAAAATCGACAGTACCGCTTTAAGAGGAAAAAACTCTTCTGTCCAACATTGTAGTTTGTGTATGCTGTGGAGCACCCTGGAGCTCCAGTTTGTCCCCCCCACCCCCTATATTTGGTTGTTCATTTCCTCCGACTTTTTTCAATCCAATATTTGACGTTGGGGATGAAAGCAGCTACATTCTTAGCACAATGAGCCACTAAACCAAAGTTATACATGCATTAATTTCCTTTAAAGTCTGAAAATTTCTCTCAAGTTTAGTTGAATAAAAACAAAGAACAATGACGAACAGAATCAATTTTTTTTAAACAGGCTTAGTTACTATAGGAGAGTCTGGCGTAAAGTATCTATGATGTTTGGTAAAAGCTCAAACATAACAAGCACAATTATACTATTTCTGTATATCTGAACTACATGTGGAGATATTAACTGCCAAAAACAATGATTACTAGTGCCTCCCTGGGAAGGAGCCACACCTCAGATGTTAAAGGAAAGAATATCCGAGGTTGTAAGGTACGTTCTCTGTTACATAATCAAATTCAAACTTTAAACTCAAATTATTTCAATCTGATGAGAACAGTCAAAGCACCTGGAGCTGGCAAGAATATTGCAGTAACATGCCCAACAAAAACAAACTAAACCTGAGAAATCAAAGCTTCGTGGAAAAGCACCTTACCTTTATTGTATAGTTTAAGACGCTGCTGTACAGATGTAATGGCCCCCAGCACAGACAGACGGTTCACTCGAGATTTGATGTTTGATGCTGTACCAAACTCATCTGCCAACATTTTGGCAACTCGTGAGATCTGGTCTTTGGGAGGAATGATGAGCGAAATCATACTGGTTCCATTCCTGAACAAAGAGGAATTAGTGTTTTTTAAAAATGGCCTCATATTAATTACAGCTGGAAACTGTAAATATAAAGAGCTCCAAAGACAATATTAACTAAAGTTAGATTAAAGCATTGAACCTTTACCCTCCCCTATCCCAGCTCGGGTCCAAAACAGACTGTTCAGCACCTCCTGACATGAAAGGCGCCATACAAATGCAATTTGGTTGTTGTACACAGAAGTCTATATTTTCACAACAGAGGGGGAAAAATAACAAACACACATTGAGCTGTACGACATTATACTGGCATTTATTTCTGTATAAGTGCCTTGCAGTCCCTCTGCCTTTCTCTCCCACTTCCTAAATCTATCTTTGCGACCATGCTTTCACCTCTCCCTGCCAATGTTGAGGCTCCAAAATCAACCATGTGATTCGAAGATAAAAAAATAAATTGTTGTTTACATAGCAAGTGTATTGCTCTTAATTATAGTATTAATTTAATGCTGTGCACGATCAACACTCAAATTGATTGTTTCAAAAATCATCTCCAGAGACCACTGTTCAAAACAACATTTAATAATAATAATAGACTATATTTGTGGGCAAAACACGGCAGCCAATTGCGCACAGCAGTGTGCCACAAATAGTCGTGGATTCAAATGATCAATTTTATTATTGTGTTTTTTGGGGACTGATTATTAGGCGTGTGGAGTAAGCAAACTTGCCCAAGGTTTCGCCCTGACCTGCTTGAATTTGAACATAGGTCTCACACGTGAAAGGCGCTCTATAAATGTAAATTGTTGTTATTGTTGTTGTTGTTGTAAGGCGAGTGCTCTAACCACTGAGCTACAGGACTCCACTTAATGTCAATCCCAAACCATACTACTCACTTAGATACTATGGCAATTCAGTTTGCAGCAAACAGAAACAGCAGAAAATGCAACATTCATGCAAAGTGCAAAACTCAAATTTGTTCGTAGAGAATCAAATTTCTCACTAGATATATTCTTGCAGATGAATATCCTTTCTATATATTACAGCAGTAATTTAGGTCAATATAGTTGAGTGATTGGATCTTTCTTTAAACAGACCTTTTATAATATGCTCTTCTCTACAATGTGACATTCAATCTTCAGTTTTACCCTGCTTTCCTCAGTTCTGACGAAGGGTCGTGGACCCGAAACTTTGATTCACTTTTCCTTTCTCCATAGATGCTGTCTGACCTGCTGAGTTTTCCCAGCGATTTCTGTTTGTTACCCATTAAAATATTGTGCAACATGATGCCAGCACAGACTAGATGGGCCGAAAGGCCTCCTTTTGTGTCGTAAAATTCTATGATTCTATGATATTATAATGGGTTCTTATTAAAAAAGATCCAAACACAGCAAAGTCATTAATGTTGAAATGCACCAGTTAACTATCTTTAGTTGTTTCACAGAAATAAATGCCAGTATGTGAATCATTTAGAATTCAACTAAATGTCAAAGGAAAGTCCATTACACCGCTAATCCGCAGCGAAATACACAATAGAGCTTCAAAACAAAACAGATACCAGACTATCCCAAGCAACTTGCAATTCCAAACATGGCATATAAACACATTGGATGTCATCGAATCCAGTGTGTGTGTGGGGGGGGCGGTCATTCAATCAATTTTACTGCATTATTTTTGTTTATCACACGGATCACTAATTCTCAAATAATTGAGGCTTAAAAAGTGATGAAATTGCTTCCTGCATTTGACCTGTTGGGATGTTACATTTGGCTTCAGCAACTACAAGCTTGGGTGGAACATAATAGAACCAGGGTCCTCATTCCTGAATCATATTCATCTAAAAATAACTATACTACAACTCTCATAGACCTCAAGCAATTTACTTTCCAAATAGCCACTCCGCATTTAAATTCCTCTTAAATTTGCTGACTCTTCGGAGTCTATTCCACATATAGTAGAACCCTGTTATAATATGGCAGCCAGTGCAATCAAGAACAACCGGTGCATGTGCACAGAAACCTGACTTGCCTTTAATCAATGCTAAAACAATGGCCAACTTCTGGGTCATCTAGTCAATTGCTATCACTTCCGGTCTAGGAAGCTGGCAGTTCAGTTTACCAGAAATCACTTGTGGCACCCACTTTGTAAGTAAACCAGCATCACGCGAGGCACCTTCTAACACACTGATATCCATTATTGTACAGATGTAGAGAGATATTAAGGCTAATGTAATCCTGCACCAGGCTCAGCAAACCTATTACCCCCTTTCTTGTCTGACTTCACTGGCTTCCTCTGCAACCTCCTAAACCCCTACCAACCTGTTTGTTCCCTCCACTTAGAGGGCTCCAGTCTGCTCCACATCCGCCGACCCACCATCAGCGGGCAAATCTTCAGCCTCTCTGTGCCCAAACTTGAATGAAAATGAATTCCTTCCCACAATCACTTCGCCTCACCCCCTCCCTAGCCTCCTTCAAGTCCCACCTCAAGAAACCTCCTCTGCGACTGTGCCATCGGTCAACCCCCTTCCTTTTCCTCAACCCCGACCCGAGCTCAGGTCTAAAATACTGACTGTCCAGCGCCTTGAGACATCCTCCCAATGTGAAAGATGCTACACAAATGAATTTTGTGGTTGCTGTAATGCAGTTGTTTCCAAACTGTGGGGCGTGCCTCCCTTGGGGGGCGCATACCATTGGCTGGGGGGTCGCGGAGCTTTAGTTTCGAGCCCCCGAGTGCATGTGGAACGAGGACCCGAGTACGTGGAACCGAGTGCGAAGGAGGGGGGTGGGGGGGGGGCGCAATGAAAATGTTGCTGAGTTAGGGGGGCCTCGCTAATTAAAGTTTGGAAACTGCTGTAATGGATTCAAGTTGGAGACAGACAAGAATGTTGATAAATAGAAATATTGAGAGAGAGAAGGGAAAACAGAAGTTGGATTGGGGAGGAGATAGTTACAGTGTAATTGTTGCAGTTTTTCCTCGGTTGAAAAACAATTTCACAATGTATAGAACATGAATACTCGTACAGTACTTAAATCAGCGGCACTTCCTCTTCAGGTTGAAGATTATGGTTTCAAACCCCACATCAGGACGCAAGCTCACAGCCTCATTATCCAAGTCTGCACTCTCCACCTCACAAAGCCAATCAGGAACTTCGGCATCATGTTCGATCAAAAACTTTCCTTCCTCCCCCACATCCGCGCCTTGACCGGCACCGCTTATTTCCACCTGCGCAACATTGCCAGGCTCCGCAACTATCTTACCCCGCGCGCTGCCGAAACACTCGTGCACGCATACATCACCTCACGGCTGGACTACGGAAATTCTCTCCTCGTCGGCCTCCCCAGTTCCTCCATTCACAGGCTGCAGGTCATCTAAACTCTGCAACCCGCCTCCGCGACCACATAACCCCCACCCTCGCCCGTCTCCACTGGCTCCCCCTCCTCCAGAGGATCGAGTTTAAGATCCTCGTCCTCACCTACAAGGCCTTACACGGCCTTGCCCCGCCCTATTTAACCGATCTACTCTCCCCCTACACGCCCACCCGGACCCTCCGTTCAACAGGACTTGGCCTGCTTCAAGCCCCCCGCCCGAACCGCCCCACCATCGGAGGCCGGGCCTTCAGTTTCTCCGCTCCCACCTTATGGAATGCCATCCCTCAATCCCCCCGTTTCATTTCTTCCCTTTCCTCTTTCAAGGCCGGTTTGAAGACTTTCCTCTTCGATCGTGCCTTTTGTTCCACCCCGAACTCTTTTACCTCCCCTTCGTGTTTCACCCCTTCCCAAACACTCCCCTCTCAGCTCGGGTCACACGCCTCCTGTGCAGCGCCTTGGGACGTCCTCCCGACGTGAACGGCGCTCTATAAATTTAATTTGTTGTTGTTGTTAGTGCGGTGCTGGGGAAGAGTTATATTGCGCGAGGCACTTAATATTAAGCGAAGGTTCAGGTAGATAATAATCCTTGCATTTGATACAGTCTCATCGTATCTTCAAGATGTCTCAAAGCGCTTCTCAGAATACACTGTAAAGTGAATTAACTATATTTTGTGGGCGAAACGCAGCAGCCAATTGCACATGGCAGGATCCCATAAACAGTCATGGATTGAAGTTACCATGTTAAAAATCCCATGACACTGTCTGAAACAGACAGGCATTTCTCATATTGTGCTGCCCAAATCCCCTAAATAATCGCCCCATGCCTGTTTATAGAAACTTCTTCTGGGTAAAATAGCTGCTATGTTTTGACAACAAAAACAGTTATTGCACTCCACAGTAATTACTCTAAGACACTTTATATTCCAAGAGAAGCACTATAAAAATGAATTATCTCAAGGGCAAATGCATATGGTATGTTTCAAACCCAGATCCATCAACAATTCATCCTCCTGACCATCTTATTTTACACACAAGTACATGCAGGATTTTTCTTTGCTTTGTGAAATGTGGCATAGGATAATTGAACAGACGAGAACAGAAGTATAAAATCATAGGCTGTATTGACAGAAACAGACCATACAGCCCAATAAGTCTGCAATGATAGTTTCTACAAAGAGTCATCTAATCCCACTCTCCTGTTCACTCCCCATGCTCTTCAATATTCTTCCTGAACAAACATTTATCGTGTTGCCTTTGAAAAGAATTGATGGACATTCATATACGAACCACCCACTGAAAAGCTTTGTCAGACGAGGACAAGAGCAATTAGATTCAGTAGGGTAAACGAGCTATTCTCATTCCTGATGCTGCTTGTGTAAATTCAGCACTATTCAGATGTCCATTCAGTCTATGCATGGATCCATATGCGGTATTACAGCATTGTCCACTTCATCTGACCTCCGTTACATGCCAAAACACAATTTTGCAATGCACTGAGGCAACCCATGATTAACAACCAGACACATTCTCTTCAGCAGACTTAATCTCACTGCCCAAAATAACAGTTTCTACATCTGGGCACCAGAAATTTCAAATTTAACAGAAAGACAAGGCGGAAATGCTCTGCAATTGGTTCAAGAGGTTGAAAGCATAGAACACTTATCTTTTGATACTTTGCACGCCTCTCCCTTACGTTGAACACACTGGGGTGAGAGACTGAAGACACGCTACATTTTTTTCCACTGCACAAAAAAAATGTGGGTAGCATTGGAATTTGACTGAAGCCCTATGGAAGTCCTGAAAAGCATGTGCATCCCACAAAAGAAATAGTGCTATAATCCGTTCAGTAACCAAATGAAGATGTTCCTACATTTTCTCTTCTCTACAAGGCATATGCAACAATTCCTTCTAAAGACCAATTTGCTGATTCACCCACATGGATAGCGGCGTGCTAAACTTTCACTAGCTTAAGCCTTAGACCTACCCTTGAGGTGGTTAAAAAGAAGGGATTTTGTGCACATCCACAGTAATGGAGAAATTCTGTGCAATTACATGAATTAAGATGTGGATGGTGAGCATCATTCCCACATACTGAAGCAACTTTGTAACCACAATGAATGGGGAGGCCTGAACAAAACTGTCCAGTTCCAGATGTCCATCAGTCTACAGGTCTTGAAAAACTAAAATATCTGGCTTTGCTAGGTCTGTGACAAGATTGTAAATTTGGTACCCATCAATGAACAATTTAACATACATCATCTTCAATGTTATTGATCGCATCATCTGAAATATACCATGCACTCCTCACCGGTTTCAAATACAGTTAGCAAGAAGTTATCTGGAGTGGCAATTCAGACCTAGGTCACAAGGGAACACTGTGACCGATGGAAACGATCGGAGGAGGCTGGGTACGCATCGCAGAAGCCTCAAGTCTATTGATCAAACGCAAGAAGGGAAACACATAGCAAAGAAGGTGAGCAGGGCAAAAGGGAAGCATTCCTAGAAGAGAAGTGGCAGTGAATTAAATATTATAGGTACTGTAATATGCACAGGGGAAATGTTGAAACATATTTCTCAATATAATAATCCTTGCATTTGATATAGCACTTTTCACATCTTATCGACGTCTCAAAAGTGCTTAATATCTGTACCAAATACATAGCACACACCTGTGGAAGACGGTAAAGTTTAAAACTTCGACTGGTAATGAAAAATCTTAGAAGTGCGGCTCATTTCGCTTTTTTTTTAGAAAAATAGCAGGCAGAATACGCTTCTAGAAAACTAAAACAAGCTGAAAAAGGTTGTTTTTCACACACATCAATGTATTTGGCAGATCACCACGATAGTCATAATAGTTTATTTTATCCGGAGACATTTATTATTTTGTAAACATAAATATCAAATTCTCAATGTTTCTCTTCCAAACCTAAATATTCTATTTATCAGAATATTTATACAACTATTAACCTCCAGCATCCAAATGCTTTCAGATTTCTTCAGTAATCTTGTGTTGACAATAGCTGAATGCACTCACCTCTATTAGTTTGAATGAAAGTTTTAGGACAATCTCCCTGGCAGCAGATAAAGGTATATGTTGGTGGATCATTGAATCATATAGACAAGAGGCTGTAGGTCGGTACACTCCATCGTCTATTCTGCGGTGGCCAATTTCAGGGCAGCAGCAAGGTTTCAACAATTAGGTTGTGTATACTTGTGGTGGTGAGGGGGGGGTTGAATTTGTCTTTGCATTTTTTGGAAGACATTAATGTTCATTATCCCTAACCTCTATTCTGTGCTTCTATTTGCTTGAGATGACCGTGTGGCTTTGCTGGTAACTTCTAAAACTAATTATTTACTCTAATTTGTGGAGTTCTGTAACTCAGTGGTTAGAGCACTCACCTTACAAGTGAACGACCTGGGTTCGATTCCAGGCAGGGTGAAACCTTGGCTAAGTTTCCTTATTCCATATGCTTGATAATAATCCCTCAAAAAAAATTGGTCATTTCAATCCACAATTGCAATTAACTGCCGTGTTTTGTCCACAAATAGTCAATTCATTTTAGTTTATTCTGTGAGATACTTTGTGAGAGGTCTAGATGTGAAAAGCGTTATATCGAATGCAAGGATTATTATTATCCATTTCTTCCCTCCTTGATTCATGATATAATGCATTATCACAGGATATGTAGGTTAGTGATTAGAGAACTCGCCTACTAAGTGAAAGCACCTGGGTTTGACTCCCAGGCAGCCAAAACGTTGGGCAAGTTTCCTTACTCGATTTGCCTCGATGGAGGTTTACCTTGAATTTCCCACCTTGGAAGGGGTACCTTGAATTCACTTTTCCAAAAGCTGATTTAAAAAGAAATGACTCAGCGACCAGTTCTTTGATAACATCAAAAAGTTGGAATGTGGCCTAGGAACTTCAATATAATTTCTTTATGATTTTAAAGTTCAATTTTAATCTTCTCATACCAGAATCAGCACACCAATTCCATTTTGAAAGCACCTGCTGATAGGGGTTTTGGAAGCAGACTCCCAGCTGAATCAATCTATTTTAAACACTGTCAAATCATGCTAATGGTGAAGTATGATTCAGACATAGACTTCTAACTGCAGCATCACAATTAAATGTTCTTCATTACTTTGTCCTTATTTTCTGTTACTATAAACTTTCTTCCATTCTCAATTCTCCAGTCACAACACATGGTATAGGCCAGGGAAGTCCAACCTATTGGCTGCTGAGGGCTAGATGCAAGCTGCATAAGCAATATTTTGGGGTTTCCCTTCCAGAAACATAACATTTATGGAGGGAGCGGGTGGGGCAGATGTGACCAGCTGACTGCCAGTTGGACTATGCAGTCATGACTTCTTTCTCCTTGTAGGTCACCATATATTGTGATTCCTCTACTCCTGCCTCTATGCCTCTACATGGAATCAGCCCCACAGTGAGGCGATATGTTTGCTCAATTACAACAAGGAGAAAATTCCTGAAGTAAGCAGATATCATTGTTAAAGAGTTCCATCAATTCATACAGAATGGAAAGAGGCCATTTGACTAAACAGGTCCATGCTGGTGTGAATACTCAAGATGATCACCCATTTACTCCAATTAACATACCACTTGGTACGTTCTGCAAATTCTTGTAATGTAACATTGATTGCATGACTCGACCTATAAGATGATGTTTTGCATCATCAGGTGCAGTAGTGGCCTCTGGTATATTGGAGGGCCAAGCCATGGCTCCGTGCTCCATCTCACCCTCCTTATTCACCAACAGCATGCTTTTTTTTTTGCATTTATATAGCACCATTTACACAAGGTAGCATCCAGGAGTACATATTTTTGACACTTCTGAGATACAAACAAGTATCCAACCTTGCACGGCGAAGCACTAACAGGTAGGACCACACTATGATAACAAACTGATGGTGCTATCAAGTAACTGAAAGCAATTCACCGAATGTGTTGTAAAGTATTGTGACTGCGTACTGAAGCGCTCTGAGACGTCGTCCTGCGTGAAGGGCACTATATAAATCTAAATTGTTGTTGTATTCTTAACAGCAACCAATTTGGGCACAAAAGGAACAGTCATTTTGATCCACAAATTGGTCAAATCACTTTACAGGCATCTCAACAACATTATAAAGCTCTATATCAAATGCAAGGATTTGAATGACCAATTTAAATTGGGGGATTATTGGTTAGAACACTGGGAAAAACTCGCTTCTCTTTTCAAATAGTACAATGAGTGTGCTTAGTGTGCTCCTGAACAGGCAGACAGGGACCTTGATTTAATCCACCCTTTACCACCTTTACTGTAATGTAAATTTAAAATAGGAATTCAAAGTCTGATTGTGGGTTTTTGTACCCAGGACTCAACATTCATGTTTGCATATACGCAGAGGCTTTTGAAACAAGACAAGTTGTTGGCAACTGAGCTAGTCTTGACACCTACTGGGTGGGAAAAGAAGAGGTTAAAATGGAAATCTTACCAATTGCATACTCTATACTTATATTTGGTTTAGTTTTTCAAATTGGAAGAATATCTCAAAGCACTTTGCAGGATATACGGCAAAGTGGAGCAACTGGTTTGTGTGCAAACATGGCAGCCAAGTTGCACACAGCAATGTCCCACAAACAGCCATGATATATCTGACCAATTTTAGTTATTTTAAAGATTGCATAGCACTATTCGAAAAGAGAAGGGAGTTTCTCCCAGTGTTCTGGCCAACAGTCTTTGAAATTAAAACAAATGCTCATTCACTTCATGGCTATTTGTAGAACAATGTAGAGTGCAAATTGGCTGCTATGTTCGCCCACAAAATACATTCACGACACTTTAACAGTATATCCCGTGAAGCACTTGGGAGACATCTTGCTGATATGAAAGGTACTACAGCACTGTATATAAAAAGTAAGGATTATTAGAGACAAACCTATAGTTATGAGTTACACAGAAAGACACACACACCATGGGGAGAGAGAGAGACACACACGTTTCCTTTTGAGGAAAAGTCTGCTTTTTTAAAAAAACGGATCAATGTAAACAGTATACGTGTATTTCCCGTACTGGGAAATTAAAGTAAGGACCCATAGTGCAAGATTGCCCCAAGTTGAAAGATTAGAAGCTAGGAAAAATAAAAACAGTAGACACCGGAGGCGTGTTTAAAAACTGAATCAGATCAGAAGAGGAATGAAGACTTCTTGAAGCACTTAACAGTGACAGATTCTGACCCCAGTCCGGGGAGGTGTCCATAAACACGTTCAAATAGGAATGTCTTCAGTCGCAATTTAGAAGGGAAGGAGGGGGTAAGGCACAGGCATTGGTGGAGAATTCCATGCTGAATTTGTGGCCGCTGATGATGGAGCGTAGGGGAAGAGACAAGAACGGAGACAATGGGTAGTAGAGTGGGAAGAAAGCAGGTCAGAAAGTTAGGGAGGACAAGAGTGTGAAGGGATTTATAGACAAGTGAGAGGATCCTGAAATCAATCAGTTCTATAACAGGATACCAGAGCAGTCCAGCAGGACTAGTGTGATGAGAGTCCGAAGTTTAGTGTGGATGAGAATTCGGGCAGTAGAGTTCTGAATCTGTTGTAGTCTGTGGGTAGTGGAGCTGGGGAGACCACCGAAGAGGACATTGGAATAGTCGAGCCAGGAGGCGACAGACATGCACAAGGGTTTTGGCTGCTTTGGGGGTGAGGTACAATAGGAGGCGAGCAATAATAATGCTTACAATTTATTTAGAGCCTTACCACAACTTTGAGATGCATCAAAGTGCTTCACAGGATATTTTATAAAGTATATTGATTGTATATTTTGTGGATAAATCGCAGCAGCCAATTGTGCAAAGCAAAGATCCATAAACAGTTGTGGATTGAGTAACCAAATTAGCTTTTTTTAAAAAGAAGCATTATTATCAGACACGAGTAAGTAAGGACACTTGCCCAAAGTTTCACCCTGCCGGAAGTCGAACTCCAGTCTCTCACTTGTGAGGCAAATGCTGTAAGCACTGAGCTACAGGAATGTCTAACCAATATGACTTAGGTGGAGGAAAGCAGTCTTGGTTAGGGAATCGGATGTAGATAAGGACAGTTGTGAGTTAAACCTGGTGCCCAAGTTCCAAACATTTTCAGTAGGTCTTACGGAGAAGCCGGTGAGGCTGAGGAGGTCAGAGCTGCAGGATATTTGCATTGAGTGCCATACTCTGAAAGCTGACATTTCATCCAAATAACTCGAGGTAAGATTTGAAAGGAATCTAAGTCCAGGAGGATTCTTCTTTGTACAGTACTAAGAAATCAGAGAAAAATAAGTGACAAATCACTCCCGAGGTTAAGGTACCTTTACTTTAACATAACATCCAAACTCTCCTCCGCTAGTATCTGCATTACAATTCGCTGTGGCCACTTAATGGCGCTTAAAAGGTTAAGCCAGATCCTTATAATGCTAACAAAAGTTCAGTTAAAGCTGGATATTGTTGCATACTCATTGCTAATGATCCTTCCAAGTTTGTGCAGCTACTTATTGAATCTCAGGGCAGTCCAGAGGTACTGAAGCCTCCCTTCACTCAAGAATAGTTTCAGGACAATGACATTTTTTCTATTTCTGCCACATCAAAAAAAAGATTTAAGGATCCTAAGGATTTAAAGATCCAACATTCTGCTCAAAAGATGCAATTTGACATTGATGCAGTGATTAGGTGAAACAAGCTAGTTTTAAAAGGGAAGTAGTTCTATGCCTGGCACTTAGTCAGATCATTGGAGAAGAGTTTATACTGTAGTTTCACAGCTCTTTGGTAACTGGCTGAGTTTGTAAAAACCCTGCGCAATCAACACTAAGCCATAGAAATGAGAAGTCCCAGATTCAATTGCTAGTTTCTGCTAAGTTGGCTGATCTCAGGCAGGAAGACAGTGGAAAAGCAAATCTGACAAAGCATCCACCAGATAGGAGGGTAAAATAGAACACGGTTCCCGTTCTTGATCATTATCCAATGAACCCTGCTGCAAATATGTGGATGTCAACATTAACGCGGTACAGGGGAAGAATTGCTACTTAAGCAAGATTGATAACAGGTTATACCCAAAGCGAGTCTTCAAGAAAGAAAATAAATCAGGTTAAGAGTGATAGGGCACTAAAGCTCCTCTAAACAGAGGAAAAATATTGAATCTTCAATTGCCCCATCTTCAGATCACGCCTCAAGACCTTCCTCTTCCACCATGCTTATGGTCACCTCTCCCCTCTTTGGCGTAATTCTCCACCACCGTCAGGCGCACTGGGACACTACCCTGAATGAGGGGCGGAGAAAAAAGGTAAACTAGGTCTCCTTCACCCTAAAGTGCCTCGGAGATATTTAGCAACAAAATGTTGGAATTGCATGGTGGTCTCAGGAGTCCTATTCCTACACCATGCAAATGAGGAGCACCCCAGTGCACTGCTGATGACAGACCATCGATTGTAGCAGGTTGGCAGGACATGGGAGGGGCAGACAAGTCACTGGAAGCTGGGATTCCAGCAGTATTCCAAGCGTACAACAACTTGCATTTATATAATGCTCTCCATGCCGGGTGGCATCTCAGAGCACTCAGAACATACATTCATGGGTTCTCAAGCATTGGTTCTTGCTATCCTACTTCTAATACTTTCTGGGACTGGGGAAGAAAGGTCCACCCTCGAAGGTGAATCTCCATACTCCATTCCAGACAAGGGAAATCTCAATGAATACTACAGTACAGATGCTCAAGTACGATGACAGATGTCTACATCCGTAAGATATCTGGCTGATTAAAAAACATTAAGATCAGACATTAAGAAAGGCCACCTTGGTTAGGGGCGTAAAGGTTGCTGGTGACCATAGAACCGCCTTCCAACATGACAGCACCTTCAGAGGTGGAGAGAAAAGAGAAAACGTTAGCAGGTGGGTCAGCTGTTGAGCAAAGGAAAAGCTCTTATTCAGTGGGTGAAAATCAGCAGAATAATTTTGAAGTAGTTATGTTACACCTTCTACTCATCAATTACAGAGCAACACAGACTTGGAAGCAGTTGATGAACCTTATTATACCTTTACCACAGTGGCAATAACTTTGTCCATGTACAAGCTGCCGATCTGGAAGCAGCCATGTTTCAGGAATATTCTGAAATCAACTTGGTACAGTGCTTCATTGCTCAAAATATTATGGACATGGCATGGACATTTCAGGATTCTCCTCCAATAAATACCAAGTTCAAACCTCTCCCCTGCACTTCAAATAGTACATGATGCAGGGGAGAGAACTGTAGCTTCTATTGTACATAAACTGTTACTCCTGGACACCGCATATGTTGCTGCAATAACAAATAGCGCAAACAGTCAAGGGTGTTTTTTAACCTGGGCTTGCTAACTCACACCACACCTGCAGAGCAAAAGATTAACGAAACTGCTGTCTATGCTGTAATTTACTCTTGTATTGGGTTACTAAATTCATTTATATATACAATATAAATCATATATTGCACAAAGAGCATAAAACAACCTTGAAAAAAATAGCAACGGCATTGGTTGTGTGATTCAGGTAAGTTTTTTTTTGCCAGTGGTTACTAGCACAATTTTTTGCTGAGCTCAATCTAGTTTTATATCTATACTGATTTAAAGCTTCATCTGGGTGAATTTGACCTCCATTTGCTACATATAATCATATTTAGACTTAAAGTAGCTCAAATTGGGGATTAAATCTATACCCTTAAGGTGTGACAAGTATTATCAATACCGCAAACTGGTTGCAAATTTTCAGATATAGCATCTTTATTTGGGTCAGCGGGTATCTGACAGATAACAATCACTGCATTTGATATAGCACCAATCATGCTACATATATAGCGTGATGGGCGCCGCATCAAAGCGCTTCTCAGAATATACTGTAAAGTGTAATAATTGTATACTTTGTGGGCAAAACTTAGCAGCCAATTGCATACAACAGTGTTCCGCAAATAGTCCAAGAATGAAGTGCCAAATTTATTATTATTTTTTAAAGGAATTACTACCCCTGGAAAAGCGATCCACCAATCAACTAACCACCGGGTTCCTACTTACTGCTAGGTAAACAGAGGCGTGTAGAAGAAGGGAACTTGCTCAACATTTCGCCCTACCAGGAATCAAGCATAGGTCTCTCGCTTGAGAGACGAGCGTTCTAACCATTGTGCTACAGGACTCCATCTATGGAAATCCATCACCATGCTTAAAAATATCTATCCAAACCAAACTGAGTTCTATGCAACCCACATAAAAATTCCCTGGGATATTTATTGGAATGGATTCTGCACCCTCTCCCTGGAGGGACACATCTTACTTAACTAATTCCAGAGTATTATTAGAAGTTTGGTGAGAGTCAAGGCTCTCAGGAACTCACTGTGTGTGCTGGAGTCTAATTAGCTAAAGCATGCTATGGAAAATACTATACAGCAAGCATTCCTGCTGCCAAACCTGGTAGGCCGGCCTACCCATTCAGGAGCTGAGTGGGAAGAGCTCCTACCCCAGTGACTGGTCATGGCATTGAGTTGAGGACTTCTATGAAACTAGATTTACAGGTTTCTCAAACTACAACTACCATGGCTGGCACTTACAACTGCAATTTTGTCATCTGATAGCTGGGGGACATGTTCTAAAGCACATGGTCTAACTTAAGTTGCTGCAAACGTTTCTTAGAGAGAAAATATCAAAGTTGCTGCTTTTGAATTGATCTGGGTTTCCATTTAAAAATAGCAAACAAAATTGTCACAATTTGTTTCATGATTCACTGTACTTATCAATGTTAGCTTTGTACTACAGATCCCATCAGCTTTTCTCCAAACTATACTGCTGTGTGGACATTTTGTGGCGTGGATTGTGATCTAACCTCTGTGAAATAATTTTGAGCCCTGTGACAATCATTCTTCACAATTGACACTCAGGTAGCCAAGCCAGTCATCAACTAATATACATATGTTGAAACCAACATAAAATGGTATTTACAGGCAATTACCATGATCTCTTTCAAAGAGAATTTAAAGACAAGAGATTTTTATTTGAACAGCTCAAAATTAAGATTGGTTTCCGATGCATTTACAATCCACATCCTCCAAGCAAGTTGAACCCCTTCATGAAGCAGTAAGACAGATAGGCCCTTTTTTTTTTGGCGTTTTTCTCCTTAAACACATATATATTTTAATGAACTTTTTGATATAACCAGACTTATTTTTTTAAAAGAACGTAGTACTTATATAAACGTGGCTACAGATAGTTAACCTTTAACACAATGTGTCACTGTCTGCAATAGAGGGATGATGAAATAGTTGTTTAAAAGATTTTTAAGAAAAAACATTAAATCGAGGGAGTAGTTTTCCAATACCACGACACACAAACCACTGCCTCTAAAGGAACCTCTTCCCACACCGGCACAGAGAGAGAAAAAATTACCTCGACCCATTTTTGTCAAATCTAGAGGATAGAGACAAGAGGGGGGTTGGTGGGTAAGAATGTGCGCCAGGCCCGAGTTGTAAAGTTATAAATAATGATCCTTGCGTTTGATATAGCGACTTATCACGTCTTCGAGACGTCTGGGCGCGCTTCAAGAGATATAGTGTCAAGTGAATTGACTGTATAATCTGTGGGCAACATAAGTAAAGTTATTTTAATGTCCGGCTTCCCTCGCTTCGGGGGGAGGCAGGTGGGCTGGGGGAGGGGGGGTAGGGGAAGGCTGAACTAACGCGTGCGTTGCGCTGCTCACTCACCCTCGGGCGGCTTCCAGGCTCTTGATGAGTTTTTTGATTTTCCAGATTTCCACGTTCCTGTCGGCCGCGGTCGGATCGTCCGCCATCTTTTTCTTCTTCTTCTTGTGGCTGCCCTGGGAGCGGGGAGCGCGCGGCGGCGGCGGGAGGGGCGAGGCGGGGAATGGAGAGACCCTGGGACACGTATAAAGACACACAGAGAAGACGGACCGCGATGACTCCTCTCTCTCTCCTTCCTTCCTTCCCTCCCTCACACACACTCCTCCCTCCCGTCTCTCTCTCTCCCTCACTCTCTCTCTCTCTCTCCGGCTTCTTCTCTCCGGCGGCTACGACCTGCGACGCGACCTCTCTCTCCCTCTCTGACGTCACGACACCGGCTCCCGCATGTGCCACAGTCACGTGTCCTCGCAACCCACCCACTCCCCCCCTCCCTCAACACCGCCACAGTCCATTGGCCGGTCTCACCCAATAACACCTCTCTTCATTGGTTACTGAGACTGCCATGCGCCGGCTGCCGCATTGCCCTATGGGACTTGTAGTCTCCCCCCCTCCCTCACATGTTCCTCTGGCTGCTCTGCTAAATCTTTCATGTTTTGGGGGGGCTTTCAAAACATGTCAACAGCTTCAAATTAGTATTTTATTTTTAAAAAGCAAGAAATGAAGTTCACAACATGGAAATGATTAGCCTCACATAGTTATTGATGTGTCAGTCATAATAATGATTTGAAAACAACTTTCAAGAGAGAAGTGGATAGATATTTGGGGAGGACAAATTTGTGTGGTTATGGGCAGAGAGCAGGCGAGTGGGATTAATTTGGATTGCTCTTTCAAAGAAGCGGCATAGGCATGATGAGCTCATTAGCCTCCTTCTGTGCTGTATAATTCTACGATTCTATGAATAACGTTCGAAAGGGAAATGGATCAACGTTTCCTATCCCCCACCCACTTGTTCAATATACTTCCTGGTTGCTTTTCCTATCATAGACATTTGGTCAGCTTGCTTTCTACTTTTAATAAAAATTAGGACGTGAAATGTTTGGCCCAACATTGTAAAGTATAAGTTGATAAACATATGACCGGTCGTGGAAAGAACAAGGAAATCAAGTACATTAGTTTGGTTCAACAACAACAACAAAATTGTGCCATGCACATCGGGAGGACACCCCAAGGTGCCAGTTAAGTGCAGGAGTCAGCTGGTTTAACCTCAATGGTCCAAATGGCCTCTTTCTATGTTGTAATTTCTATTCTAAATATGCTTTGAAGTCTGAAATTTTTTTGTGTTCAACCATTTTTTGGTAGAGGAGGTGGATCTTAACAAATATCTTATAAATGTGCCTATTTATTCAAAGCATATTTAATATTGCTGGTGTGAGTGCCTACCCTGAATGTGAAAGGCACAGGGGCGAACTGTTCACTGTTGCCCTGGTTGAAATCTAACTTCAGTTACAATTAGACTGTTTGGCAGGGTGTGTGTTGTAACAGTGTGTAACAGTGAGCCTGTTAGGCAGGACTTGTTTGCAGTAATAATAATAATAATCCTTGCATTTATCTAGGGCATTTCTTGTGACACAAAGAGTTGAGCGGAGGAGTGACAATGGGAGACAGCTGTGAGTGTTGGCAGAGGGAAAAGCACGTCGCTAAGGTATTCCTGGTACCTCCATGTCCAACCTTATTGTAACAACTGATTGAATGCCCTTAGCGAACACTGAAGTCAAAGTATTGAATTATTCGTATTTCAGAAACTGTTCCAGACAAAGTTACCCAATGCAACAAAAAATAGCCAAAACCACATTAAAGTACAACAATTGAAGGTATTGAGTTAAATCCAGGAGGCTTCCGAAGTGCGCAGCTGTGTTTTTATTTTTGTAATGTATCCTTCTCCCTTTCACCTTGAGTCTGTTTGAAGGTGTGTTTGTGCAGCTGAGCGGACAGCCACTGTTCTGCTCTCACACCTCTCCCAACACACTTTGTAGCCAGCTGGAAGCCAGTGCCAGGTGCTGCCAAATCAGAAATGTCTTTGTCCAGCTTTTCCTCTCCTTTCCCCCCCGACCCCCACCTCTCCCCACCTCATTATGTTAACTTATGTTGGAGCAGGATTGCCCCACATCCATATGTGAGTCTAGACATGTGTAAACTTAGATAGTAATTTTCAGCGGGATTTTCAACCGTGACGCTATCACAGTTGATCCTGCTCTTACTCAACACATGCACTTTCCAACTTGGGATCACTGGATAGTAATCCCAGATGAGATCAAGTATCTCAGCACAGATCAAGCAGTGGGAGGCTTGCCAGATAGTCTTCAATGAGTTTTAAACAATCAAATTCTAGCAGTACTTGCATCCAATACCTTTCAGAATTAGGAAAGGATGATCCCTCCTTGAAGAGAGAAAGTGTGTTCATATCCAGACACAGGTAAATTTCCATATACAGTACTGTATATGCATACACGTGTGCAACAACAACAACTTGAATTTATATAGCACTTTTCTTGTTGGGTTGTGTCACGGAGTGTTTAATGGAACTCTCAATCTGGTTTAGATACTCTTGTGCATGGTAATGAATAACCTTATGTTTCCACCATGTTGTCTAAACACGTTAAATGCTGAGCCTGGCACAGTTGGTTGAACTCTAGCCTCTGAGTCAGAAGATTGTTGTTTCCCAGCATCACTCCTTCCTCTACCATTACTCCCTTCATGAACCTCTCAATCGTGCTTCCAATGCCGCCCACATCACAGAAACTGCTCTAGTTGAGAGCAAACTGACGAACAACATTCTGTCCATCTGCGACCAGGGATCCCTCTGCCTCCTCGTCCTCCTTGAACTCTCTGCTGCCTTCAATACTGTTGACCACTCTATCCTCACCCACCGCCACTCCTTTCATCTCAACCTTCATGGTTCTGTCCTTGGATGGTTAAGAGTTCATACTTCTCACATTGCCTCCACATCATCTCCACAAACCGTTTCTCCTCTAGCCCCTGCACCATTTTATGTGGCATTCCTTAGGGCTCCTTCCTTGGTCCCCCTCTTCAATATCTATATGCTCACTCTTGGCGACATCATCCGCAGACATGAGGTCAACTTCCAAACATGTGGATGATGCACAATTGTATCTCTCTGCCTCCACTCGACTGCAGGACCACTGTTGTCTTGACAGAATGTCTGCCAGACATCAAGACCTGGATGAGAGCTAACTTTCTTCAGCTGAATGTTGACATGACCAATGCCCTCCTGATTAGCTTCCGTCAGCATCTCCCCACCTCAGGGGCCGATAGCATCATTATCCATGAATGAAAACTCCATCTCACTAAGCCAGTCTGGAACCTTAACAATCCTTTCCACCTCACACCTGTCCCATTACCTACTCTGCCTTTCCTCACCTCTGCAACATTGCCCAGCTCCTCCATTATCCCACACCTCAGGCCACCAAACCTCTCATACACACATTCATAACATCCAGGCTTGATTTTTGCAAACTCCTCCCTCCACAGGCTGCACTTCATCCAGAACTCTGCAGCCCTTGTCCTCTCCCACACTAGTCTCCGTGACCTAATCACGCCAACCTCACCCAACTCCACTGGCTTCCCATCACAGTCCCTCCGCCATGGCCCATTCCTTGCCTCCTTCAAAACCCACCCTCAAGGCCCTCCTCTTCGACCATGCATTCGATCAATCACTTTCCCCACATGCCCTCCAGCTTTGATCCAAAGTACTGTTTGTCCAGCATCTTGGGATTGAAGGCCCAACGTGAAAGGTGCTATATAACTGTGATTTTGTTGTTCAAGCTACATGTCGGAACTTGAACTCAAGTCTGAGCTGACACTTCAATGAATTACTGGAGATGTGCTGTATTGTCAGAGATGCTGTCCTTCAGGATGTCTTCTGGCCAATAAATCCCCAAATGAAATGTGCCACTCACTCTGTGGCTATTCATGGTACATTGCTATGTACAAACTAGCTGCCATGTTTCGCCCACAAAATACACAATACACTTTACAGTGTACCTTGTGAAGCACTTTGAGATGTCCTCCTTACGTGTGACACGATATAAAATGTAAGGATTATTCTATTAATATCTATTGGCATGTTTCAAGTGTTAAGCGACGTTCCAGAGCGCTTAAAAATGGGCCCAATACCGAACGGGGGCAGTGGCATCATAGGCTATGTCGAAGAGGACGGTCAGGCGCAATCTGAGAAAGAAGGGCAAAGAGGACTGATGGAAGGATATATTGTTTTAAAGCATTGGGGTATAATCTTAAAGTTAGAGCTAGGATTATGAGAAGTGAGATCATAAAATAATTCTTCGAATAAAATTGGTTCTTCCAATAGAGGGTTATTCTGAGATGGAGTCCGGCATGGAGGGCGCTATATAAATCGAAGTTGTTGGTTGTTATTGCTGTTGTTCACCTTTAAAGCACTCCATGGCCTTGCCCCACCCTATGTCTGTGACCTCCTAACCCCTACCAATCTGCTCACTCCCTCTGCTCAGTGGGCTCCTTTCTCTCCACCCGCCCCGATCCTGACGCCAGCTCGGGTCTGAAACATTGACTATCCAGCGCCTTGGGATGTCCTCCCAACGTGAAAAGTGCTATACTAATGTAATTTTCTTGTTATTGTTGAGAACGTGGAATTACACTGCTCCAAAAAGCAACACAGAATCAAAAATATTCACAGAATATTTACATTATTATACTGTATATTGATTTACACATTAAGCGTCCATTCCTTTATGTGCCAAAGATTTGCTAAGTTCAATTATATTAATATCCTTGCAATTGATATAGTGCCCATCATGTCAGGAGGACTTCTCAAGGTGTTTCATAGAGCAATGAAGTAAAAAGTAGTATATTTTGTAGGTGAACAAATATTGCTTGGGTTCCCTCAAGACTCAATTGGTAAACTGGTGAAACTGAGCCATTCACTCGAATGCAGGGGCAATCAGCCACGGTTCTTGTTCACTATTTTATGAGATTGCTATAAAAGCTATGCTTGTATAGCGTCAGGCTTTGGTGTAACCACCCTCCCTTCTATCCACCGTGTACATACTATTGGTCACCCTGAACAAACTATTAAGGGTTCCAAATATACATGGAAGTTTCCCTTGTTCTAGAATGGAGTCACTTTCTACCCAGAGGATCACTCCTTGTTAACCAAATCGCAGAAAGTATTGGATCCAGGTTGGCAAGAGCTAAGGCTTGGGGATGAGAGAGTGTGAGGGTATAGGGCTGCACTTAAAGTAGCTAAAACCATATAGGTTTCCATCACAATTGGTCATTCATTTCACAACTATTAGTGGGACATTTGCTGTGTGCAAAATGGCTACTATTACAGCCATTCATAATTACTGCATTTGATATAGCGCCTTGTGCCTGAGAGGCATCTCAAAGCACTTCACCGAATACACTGTAAAGTGAATCGACTGTATTTTGTGGCCAAACATGGCAGCCAAGTATAGCAAATTTAAATTGAAGTTGCGCCGCTTTCTTTAATCTGCCGTTAGGATTCAGAATGGTAAATAAGCGCTGGTGTTTGCTTACGTTAACGGAATAGTAATTTGGTCCGTCAACCCACGGCCGTGTGTGGGGCGCTGCTGCCGCGTTTGGCCCACAAATACACAGACAATTCACTTTACGGTATATACGGTATCCCGTGAAGCGCTTTGAGACGCCTAGAAGACGCGAACAGTTCCGTATCAGATACAAAGATTATTACCATTACCATTGTTACCATTGCTATTACATTTCCGCACGAAGCACCCAGTCACTACACGTAACAGCAATTACCTATCACAAGACTCATTTGGAGGAAGAAGAAGAAACTCTGGGCCCATGTGATCTGATCCAGTGAAATGATCTGACAATGACAATAGTAAGGCTTGTGTGTTGTATTCAATGATAGACCTGTACAACGCCAGGGGTCACCGTGATGTTCAGCAGCAGCCAAACACTTCCTGTCCCGTCTCCTTGGCTACCCGCTGACGTCACCGAGCCCCATGTGACCAGTAACCATGAGTTGCTTTTCGGTGATTGGCTGGAAACATTCCGCCCGCTGCTAGGGTCCGGACTCCAACACGTCCCCCCCTCCAACCCCTCCCCCACAAACACACACTCGCCACAATTGTTCCGAGGCCACACCCGGTTGTATCGACATTGGACGCTCGACACTCTCTCCGCCTCCTCTCCCGTCCCTCCCCTCTCACCAAGCGGACTCAGGTTCCGGTGACGGAAGCGCTGGAGAGAGAAGATGGCGGCGGCGGCGGCGCGCGGCGGTTCCTCCATCCTCCTGCTCCTGCTCCACCACAGCCTGGTCCGCCTGGCCTCTGGCGACATCACTGACGGCAACAGCGAGCACCTGAAGCGGGAGCACAGCCTCATCAAACCCTATCAGGGTGAGTGGGTGCGGGGGGCGGCCTGGAGCTGATCACGGGGTTACCACCCAGGGCTGGCGGGGGCTGAGCTCGGGGCTGCACTGAGGAGTTACAAACGTGAACGTGCGAGTTCTTTACAGTGGATTCTGTCAGTGGCTTTGAGATGTGAGTCTGGGAAGCCGTGAGAAGCGCTTCATCGAAAATGCACACAAATAAATTCTTATCGTTACACACGCACTGTAAAGTGCTCTGACTCCTTATTCATTAAATCCTGAGTCAACTTCCCCCCCGGCCCTTGCCCGGTGGGTTGGCGGATTACATTTCCTAGAGTAATAATCCGTTGTTTTTAAGAAGTATGTATAATAATAATCCGATCCCCCAATCTACGACTGTCGTGCGCAATTGGCTGCCGCGTTTTGCTCACGAAACGTAGTCGATTCACCTTTTTCCTGTGTCCCGTGAAGCGCTTTGAGACGACTCGAAGATGCGATAAATTGCAATATCAAGTGATGATCATAATCCTTGCATTTGAACAGCGCCGTATCACATTGTCGACATGTCTCAAAGAATTTAACGGGAAAGCCACCGTGTATTGACCGTTTGCTTGTAGCCAATTTGCACACAGCAGTGTCCCAGAAAGGTAGAGTCGATTAGCAGTTTTATTTGGGGGGGTTTGTCGGCCAGGACACCGGGAGAAACTCCCGTTTTTTGGAATAGTGCCATGGGATATTTTAATGTCCACCTGAACAGGCAAACGGGACTGCGGTTTGATGTCTCATCAGAAGGACAACCCCCTCTGACAATGCAATACACCTCCAGCACTGCATTGGAGTGTCAGCTCAGACTATGTGATTCTGTCCCAAATTCACAACCTGCTGACCAAGGGGCAAAAATGCTGCCAATAATAATACATAGTAATAATCCTTGCATTTCGTATAGCGCTTCTCACATCTTCTAGACATCTCAAAGTGCTTCACGGAATATATAACATTTCTTCACTCAGAGGGTAGTGAATTTATGGAATTCTCTACCCCAGAAAACTAGATGCTCAGTCCGTGAACATATTCAAGACTGGGATTGATAGATTTCTAATGGATAGAGGGAATAAAGGAGATGGCGATAGGGCGGGTAAATGATACTAGGTTAGAAGATCAGCAATGATCTTATTAAATAGCTGGCTCGAGGGGCTGAATGGCCTACTTATGCTCCTATTTCTTATGTTCTTATGAATTGACTGTACATTTGTGGGCGAAATGAGGCAGCCAATTCGGACAGCTGTGTCCCACAAAGAAGCTGTGGATTGAAGTGAGCAATTTTTTTCTTGAGTAATTATTATCAGGCTTGTGGAGGAAGGAAACTTGTCCAACGTTCCTGCTGGGAATCAGGCAAACTGACACTTGAGATGAATGGTGTCAATAATTCACACTGGAAGAGCAAGAGTGTTCTCTGAGGCTGATAAAAGCAGATTGGAGACCTTTATTTTATCATTAACAAAAGTTGCATGTGTCCTGAGTGATTGATTGTGGACAATGGTTATGGTACGTTACGGACTGTTCTTTTCTGCTAATGTGTAATTAAATGCCTTCTGCTGGACAAAACCTGCGTATGATTAAGCCAGTAAGATCAAGCTGCTTCAAAGACTGACGTTCACATATCCCCATTTTTAGAACGAGGATAAATCGATAACCATGGAAGTGAGTTTAACCATTAGTGCATTTTGATCACGTACAAAATGTTTATTGCAGCTGAGCTGAAACCTTCACCATTGCTCTCCGCTAATCTGAAAAAAAGAGTATTGACTGTTTCTACCTCTGCCATTATTGCCTATAGTGGAGTGCTACGAGGAGGCAAGAGTGCTATCAACTGAGCTAGGCTGACACACAGAAGAAGCGGACCTCCTGTTTTTGAAACTTGCTCAACCATCTTGTTTTCTTTTGAACATGATTGCAGAGTCACTTTTTAATAACAAACAAATATTCTGTTTAAAAGTGGACTTTGAAAGAACGGGGGAATGCACCGCAGTATGCACCTGTTGTTAAAACTGGCCTGTTGCTGCTCATATTGTGCCGTGAGTGTTCCAAGCAGTCTGAGAAGAACAGCTCGTTCGGTGTAAACGCAGCATGAAATATGGAGCAGTTTAATTTTTCAGAATCGTCTGGTGTAATTGGTTACAGTAACATCAGAGCAAATATGAGGAGGATAATAATATCTACTTTAAATAATCTTTATTTTAGACCGGTGTAATAGATATCTTTATAGAAGTACATTGGTACTGCTGCAAAATTGATTGAACAAGAAAATATCTTATAATTTTGATCAATCATTTGATGTAGTGTCTTATCTTCCTCTTTGGGACACATGATTATGATAACCTGTCGGCTCGGTGTCAGGCTCCCCTCCCCCCCCCCTGCAAACCACATGGGCAAAGTACTCATTCCTGATCATCACCAGTAACCCCTGGGCTGCAGTTTGTGGATCAGTGTTGGGCCAGTATAAGATCTGCTTTGGCTCTTTGGGGTTTCAGATCGTGATCTCTGTCTTGTAACCCACCCCGTTGCAAACTGCGCACATTTCAAGTGTTGCTGAAGTTAGGATTGGTCTTGGTTGTGAATACTCCGCTAATGATCGTGTATGATCGATGGCCACTTTAGCAAAGATATGTTTGAGAGTGCTGATACTTATAAACCTGATGTCAGCATGTTATGTTTGGAGTAGAAAAATCCCTGCCCAATGCTTCTCACAATTGAATCTAGTTTCTTTCTTATCCATTTACTGAATAAGAAATTGAATCTGATATGTTGAAAGTCTGGACTTCGATCAAAAATTAGCTGTTTTTCCTGCAGGAGTGGGATCCAGCTCAATGCCACTATGGGATTTTGGTGGAAGCACAATGTTGACTAGTCAGTATATTCGACTGACTCCCGATGACCGAAGCAAAAGAGGATCAATTTGGAATCGAATGGTGAGTGTGAATTATTACAATGATTAAATACCTGAGAACCTCATGCTTTAAATGTGTGGCTGTAATGGCTGCACTGGCAGTGAATGTGCAATATTATCCAGGTGTATTAATTCTTCTGAAATTGTAAAATAATTTATTCACAAACCGACCACTTAGTTGAATTTTTCATAATACTTTCTTTCCTTTCATTCATTTCCTTTTTATAATTCTGCAGAAATGCACAAATTGAATTGACAAATTGGTTCTGAAACTCTAAACTGAATGGTGTTCTCAAATAATTTTATACAAATGGATGACGACAGCAGTTGTCTTACATTCCCAGCTGAATTGTCAAGCCAGGACTGTTGAGAGAGAGGATTACGATGTCCTCCCAACTTGAAAGGCAATATATAGATGTAAAATTGTATTGTAGTTTTCTCGGACTGTCTAATCTCAGACTTTCTTGTTGTAGCCATGTCACCTGAAGGATTGGGAGCTCCATGTCCAGTTCAAAGTTCATGGATCAGGGAAAAAGAATCTCCATGGTGATGGGTTTGCTGTGTGGTACACAAAGGATCGACTAATCACTGGTAGAGTAATGCTTTCTCCGTTGTGTGTATATCCACTGTAAAAATAGTCTTTCCATAATCGGATGATGTTTCCACTGATCCCAAGTCAGTGATGCATGTTTCCTGCTATTTCCCTCTAGTCTTCTCACATTATTATGTCTCATTTATTTTATTTAAATTTAGAATTTAGAATCCATTCTACTTTTCATTCAAGATTGATAAATGCTAGCTGCAAGTGTCTGCTCTGAAGCTAGTACCAGATTATATGAAAATTTGTTAAAATTGCAATCCTTCAATTTTTTTCCAGTGAATGTGGAGATTGGATGTTAGAGTCGAACCGTACAATGGGAGCCTTTAGATCGAATGTCTACCTAGGCTCTCTGGGTGCCAGGCAGATTAGTTTCTGAATACTCTGCAAAAAGTTAATAAACATATATTGCTGTTTATTCTGTATCTGATTAAGATTCTTTATTCAGGGTCGACTAATCGATTGGTTGAATAATTTGGAAAATGTTTGTGAGACGTTAGGCATGCTTTTGTTGTAATGTTTATAGTCTTGTCTCATCAGAACTGCTGTGTAATCCAGAATTCTCACTCCAAGCAATGCTCACAATGCTCATGCTTCAGGCTTTTTGGTGATTGGCTTCCATAGCTACCTTTGAATGCCTTGAAGTACAAAGTTTCTAGAATAAGCCATAGGCTGGCAGGGCGAAACTTTGGCCAAGTTTCCTTAATCCACATGCCTAATAATATTCCCCCCCAAAAATAATAAATTGGTCATTTTAATCCATGACTGTTTGTGGGACAGAGCTATATGCAATTGACTGCCACGTTTTGTCCACAAGTATATACAGTCAATTCACTATAGTATATCTTGTGAAGTGCTTTTTAAATGTCTAGAAGATGTGAAAAGTGCTATAATGCAAGGATTATTATTATTATAAGGTGTGAGCTTGTGGAGAAGATCCAATGCTGTGACATAGAGCTTTAGGACATTCCAGATCCAGTGAGAAATCCTGTGATATTTATGCTTGAAACAGTTGGTATATTGAGGTCATTTCCCTTTGAAATTAGAATATTGTTTGGAGGAGACAACTAGTCATTCTTGATACTTTTAGATTACCTTCTATCCTGGGTTTTATTGTAAAGAGGCTTACTAGCAATTGCTGGCATAATTTTGTTGTGTTAATACAAACTGCACATTTCACAAGAAAAACCAGGCCGCTGTACTTTGTGGTGCTTTCCATGCATACCTACAGAGTACCACAAAAACTCCTGATTAAGGATTATCAATCGATTGGATTTCCTCCCCCAAATTGCTTGTTTTTCTGTTTTATCGCCTCTCCTTTGAGGGGATTGAATAGCTGATATCAGAAGAGATGTGCGGACATTTATTGTATTGAGGTGGGGTAGGAGGATTGTCCTGGGAGCGGAGCAAGACATATTTTGCTCTTACTGTCTATGTACTGTATGTATGTAACCTTGGAAGCTATTTGAATTGAAAGAGAATGTTCTTTGGACCCAGTATGAGTCAATGTGTGTTTCATAGGTCCTTATGACAGCTATTAATGAGCATTGTGTACATTTTGCGAAAAGACCATCAAAACCAAACCTTTTGATTCCTAGTGATTAACCCAGTAGAGTAATTTAAATAGATATTTGCCCAAGCTTTGGTACCTGTAGTACCAGAGTTTAGTCACCAGGGGGATTACATGAGCCTGCCTTTATCGATACCTATCCCGAATGGCGGCTGCAATGGTGATCATTTGTAATGTTTGTACACCTTGTTGTTTTGCTTGCAGGCACAGTGTTTGGAAGCAGAGATAATTTCCACGGGTTAGGATTGTTCATAGACACGTATCCAAATGATGAGAACACTGATGTGAGTATGGGCTGGTATCCCACCTGTTTTTCCTTCCTTTATAGATTCTCTGTGATGTCTACCTCCTTGTTCAAGGTTTTGTGCTTTTAGTTATAATTATAATAATAATTTGACGTAGTACCCTATCACGTCTTTAGGACATCTAAAAGGGCTTCACAGAATACATTGTAACGTGAGTTGGAAACTTGCCTAACATTTTGCCCTGACCGAGAATCAAACCCGGTCCTCTCACTTGCAAATTTTGTTACGAATGCTTGTTTTTCTTCTCTTTACTCTTATTTGGGATATTATATGGAAGTGGTAAGAGGAATTAAACAAAGGCTCCATTCCTCAGTTACTCCTGCTGAAGAGTGCACTCAAAGTGAGTGTGGATTTGGCCTTGGTCTGCAGTTACATTCACTGCTAAGTCTTGCTTCTGAAGTGTAGCCACGAGTGAGGTATTGGAGAGCATCATTTACCTATTGAAGTCCCCCAGGGAGTCTGTCTCTTCAGGAAAGGGCTTCATATTCTGTTATAGTTCTTTGGAGTCCTTTAGCTCAGTGGTTAGAGCACGCGCCTTACAAACGAGAGACCTGGGTTTGGTTCCTAGCAGGGCGAAACATTTTCTTACACTGCATGCCTCTGTTTACCTAGCAGGACTGTTTGTTATTGAATTAGTGCATCTCTTTTCTGGGGAAAATAATTCCTTTTAAAAACAAAATGTGGTCACTCAATCCAAGACTGTTTGTGGGACACTACTGTGTGCAATTTGCTGCCGTGTTTCGCCCACAAAATATACAATCAATTCACTTTACATTTTATTCTGTGAAGCGCTTTGAAACATCTCAAAGAGACAATAAGGTGCTATGTCAGGTGCGAGGGTTATTATTATTGTTATGATAAATGTTATCACCCTGGCTTAGTTGATGACATTCACGCCTCTTGAATCAGATGATTGTTGATTCAAGACAGTGTTAGAACCTTGAAGTCGTATCATCCAGGCTGACACTCCGAGGCAGTGCTCGAAAGGCACGACAGCCTGCATTCAAGAGAAGGGAGTTTCTCCCATGACATGGTCAACAGGCCATTTACTTCATGGTTGCCAGCGCCTTGGGATGTCCCCCCGAAATGAAAGGCTCTCTATAAATGTGTGGAGTAAGGAAACTTGCCCAGCGTTTCGCTCTGCTGAGTATCAAACCCGGGTCTCTCTCTTGCGAGGTGAGCATTCTAAACTCTGAGCTACAGGACTCCATAATTCTGAGTTAGTTGATCTTAGCCATTGATGCTACTGTTAGTCTTTGTGTCCCCTGGGAAGGAAGGAACATATGGACGCACGTAAGCTATAGTGTTTATTCTGACATTTTATTAAATTATGGCAGCTCTTTATCGCACTAATCCTATTCTCTTGCCTTTTCTCCAAATCCCCTAGTTACCTGTCGTATCTCCCTTGCCTCAAATTAATTCTCTATCTATTGCCATCTGGTGTAACAGCTTTACTGAAGAGGGAATTTAATCTGGATCATCCTTAATTAAGGGTAGAGCGAGATGCTTGGTGTTTGAACTCTTTGAAGTGATTTTTAATTATTGTCTTCTGAATGCAGCGTGCCTTTCCTTACATTTCGGCAATGATTAATAATGGGTCCATGAGTTACGATCATGGCAAGGATGGACGGACATCGGAACTTTCTGGATGCTCCTCAGAAATTCGAAATGTGGACCACGATACTTACTTGGCAATTCGATACTCCCGTGGCAGATTAACAGTAAGTGGCTGGGGAGAGGGAGGAGAAATGGTTGTTGTGTCTGTGAGCTTGTGCTGCAGCAGGTGTGTTTGAAGAGAACCCAGGTTTGGGGCCATTTTGAAACCTCTAGGGATCAGATGAGTGAATAAGAGAGAAGAGAGTCGTTGGGTCTGAGAAATCCGTAAAACGTCAGAATAAATTGGGAAAATAAATAGGAAGAAGAGCCTGAGGTGCGAGTTTCACTTAGAAATAGTAAGAATCTGCAGTTTGAATTGCTTTTTAAGCATCCCACAAACAAGCAAATAGTGGCAGGTGTAGCAATTGTTTTTGTCGTCAAATACAACATCTATTTTTGCTCCCAAACAACCATGAGGCTGTTTCCAAAAACAAGCATGAGGTGAATAACTAATGACTGAAAGATTGTTGGCCAGTAACTGGGCAGGCAGTTTTTAACTGTCTAAACTTTTTAACAGCCTTGTTCCTCCCTACCTCTGTGACCTCCTATCCCCCACCAATCTGCCTGCTCCCCCTGCTCAGCGGGCTCCGGCCTGCTTCACACTCCCCGACTAGCCCACCCCGCCATTGGTGGGCGGATCTTCAGGCTCTCTGTCTCCACAGACTTCCCTTCGCTCCTTCAAGACCCATCACAAGACCCTCCTCTTCGACCGTGCCTTTGGTCACTCCCTACCGTCCCCTCCCTCCACCATTCTCACCAGCTCGGATGCGGATCCCTGACTGTCCAGTGCCTTAGGACGTCTGACTTGAAAGGCACTATATGAATGTAATTTCTTGTTATCTTATTTTGTACTGTTCATGTCTATTTCAAAATCATGCATTCCTGTTAAGGATGCTTGGCATTGAGCTAAGAATAGTTTAAGATGATGGAGCCAGACTTTGAGCATCTTTTGTAACATATACACAATATTCGGATGGATATTTGGAGAGAAAGTACTGGATACACTGAATAATGCGGGATTCTACTCTGCGGCTTCCTTGTCTATGAATTGAAACTTCAAAATCAGCAGCTGTTCTGAAGCCAAGTGTGATGATCAAACAGTTGGAAATGATTGTACGTGATTCTAATTCCTTTAATTTCCCTTTTAAGATGGTGGGCAGGCAGTCTGTCACCAGGTCTCTGCCAATTGTTTTCTTGGGCCAGTTGCTGAGATTTCCTCCTTGCTCTTCCACTGCCACCTGAAGAGCTGGCTGACCTTTTGTGCCTCTCTAATGGCATGTTTTGATGCTTTACATATCAGGCGTGGAATCACAGTTGGCTCAGCATCCTGGCCACCTGTGCAATGCCATGCAGTTGAACTTTCTGCCAGCTATGAACTGTTTTACTAATCAGCTGCTAGGGCCAAAGAACCCGGCATTGTGGGAATTCATTCCGTAGTTCAACCTTAGTGAGTATTTTATAAAGGTACGTTTTCTGGAGTTTAGCTTGTGAGGCAGCATTCTGATTTCTTACTTCCCTTCTTGATACTTGCTTATTTCTTACATTTACACCGCAAGCAGAACTATCGGTGACTTGTCCTCATTGGATTGAAATCCTATACTGTTCAGAGTCTCATAGCTAAGTCTTGTCTCCACATTAATTGGGGTATTTGATATCCATTATCGGGCATATTGTTGATATGGAAATCTTGTTCCAAAATCAGGCCATCACACAAAATACAATGCGTTAAACTAACCATTAGTACTTTGTGGTTACCTATCATTACAGTATCAGGTAGTGCCATGGTCAGTTTCTTTCACACGCCACATTCGGGGCGTGTGAAAGAACGCCCCCACCCCGCCACAGTACTCCCAACATGCATGAGTCTGTGGATGCAGCCCTTTGTCTGTCTTTCTGTTTCTCTGTCTCTCTTTCATCTTCATTCTTTCTTGAGTTCTCTGCCTTATTTTTTCTCTTTCTTTCTCTCTCTTGCTTTCTGATCTTCTTGTTCTCTTCCTTTTCAACCATTCCCATGTTTTATCTCTCTCCTCCCCCACCTTGTATTCTCTCTTTCTCCCTCCCTCCCTCCTTTGTGTTCTCTCTCCCTCATGTTTTCTCTCTTGTGCTTTTCTCTCTCTCGTGCGTACCTGCTCACTCCCTGTGCACCTGCTCCCCGGTAGGTTATTTACCACAGAGGATAGTAGGGATGGAAAGGAATAACAGCTGAACCCGATTATGTTCAAAAATGCACTTTTCAGTAGGCGTTGAGTGCAAGAGCGAAAACCCGGGATGAATTACATTCTTTTTCTTTCTCCTCTCTGAAACTGGGTGCGATTATAGCCCGTGGTGCTGCCAAAGCTGGGCTTAGTTACTTCAGACTAAGGTCCGGCGATATATCGATATATAGCTAAAACCCGATATAATTTTCATATCGATACGCCGATGTAGACATTTCGAAAAATCGATATATCGAGGTAAAAAATTGGAATGCGCGCACACTGAACTACAAGACCCAGAATGCTCATCTCTATACACAATGCACAGACCGAGGTGCAAAGCCGCCATATTGTATTCATAGTCCTCGAATATAATATACAGGGGGTATGCAAGGGGTGGGGGGGGGAAGAGAGAAGGCTGGGGGAGGGGTGGGAGGGGGAGAGAGACGGCTGGGACGGCGGTGGGGGGGGTGAGAGAGAAGGGGGAGGGGGAAGAGACGGCGGGGGGGGGGAAGGGGGGAGAGGGACGGCGGGGGGGGGGAAGGGGGGAGAGAGACGGCTGGGGGGGTTGGGGGGAGAGAGAGATGGCTGGGGTGGGGGGGGGACACAGCGGTGGGGTGGAAAGGGGGGAGAGAGACGGCGGCGGGGGGTGGGGTGGGGGGAGAGACGGTGTGGATGTGATAATATACAGATAGATAGAGATGGGGGGGATGTGAGAGAGACACAGAGAGAGAAAGATATTTACCTCCTGAGGATATAGGCCCCGAACGCGCGCGCACACGTAACGCGCGCGCATGCGCAGTACGAAAAACCCGGAAATATCGATATTTCGGTATATCTCGATATGAGCCCATCGATATATCTAAATCGGAAAATTTCCATATCGACGGACCCTACTCCAGACCAGACCAGGATTCAATCCTGCCACCTTGTGGACTATGTTGACGTTTCATTGTAAGATTGTAATTGGGAGTTCATAAAATCCAACCTGTTTCACTCCGCCCTGCCTGGCTTCCTGTGCTGAGCTAATGGCCACCTCTCTGAATCGTCAGGTTAACACTGAGGTCATTTACTGTTGGCTGCATATGTGCAAAACCAGTGACCTGGAAGATGCCTTTTTTTAAATATACCTTTATACAGTGAATGGCTCCACGTTACAACTGTGTTATAACCAAATTTGCGCTAAAATAATGTTCTTACTGTAATAATAATTATCCTTGCATTTGATACAGAGCTTTTCACATCTTCTAGATGTTTGAAAGCGCTTCACAGAATACACAGTAAAGTGAATTGACTGTATATTTGCAGGGGAAATGCTGCAGCCGATTGCACACAACATTGTCCCACAAACAGTCATGGATTGGGTGACCAAATTATTACTTTTTTCATATATTTTATTTCGTGAGGAATTATTATTAAGTGTATGGAGGAAGGAAACCTGCCTAATGTTTAACACTGCCTTGAATTGAACCCGGGTCTCTCACTTGCGAGGCGAATGCTCTAACCACTGAGCTACAGGATTCCACTACAATACAGTATAAAATTATATTTGTATAGCACCCTTCATGTTGGTTGGATGTGCCAAGGTGCTGGACAGTCACAGATTTGGACCCGAAAAGTAGAGATGGGTTGTGGTCCGGGATGGTGGAGTAGGAGGGTGGCTGAAGGCGCAGTCAATGAGGAGAGTCTTGGGATGTGCCTTGAAGGAGGCAAGGGACGGAACGAGGTGAAAGGAATGTGGGATAGAGTTCCAAAGAGTGGGGGTGAATCACTGAAGGCCTCACTGCCGATGGTCGGATGTTTAATGTTGCCCTCAGTGCTATCTTTACTCATTTGGGTGTCAGAAAGACTATTGTCTCCATAGCTTATACTTTGTTTCTCATTCTTGCAGGTGATGACTGATGTAGAGGATAAAAACGAGTGGAAAGAATGCATTGATATCAGTGGGGTTCGATTGCCAACCGGCTATTATTTTGGGGCTTCCTCAGCCACTGGCGATCTATCAGGTAACAAATCCACTTATAAACTTTCTGCACTGTTTTCAAATTGAATGTTTGTGAATAGAGCATTATTTGTGTTCTGCAAAAAGTTGTGTGGAATTGCATTTATTGTCGACCTTTTAGGGGTGGGGATGGAGTCTACAGAAAGTAAATTGGAAACTCAGTGTTGAGGATAATCAGAAGAGTGAAAAGCTCTATGTAATGCAAGGATTATTATTATTATAGACTAGGGAACGGCGATGTATCGGTTTTTTGATTAAACCCGATATGATTTTCAGATCGGTATGCCGATATGGTGATTCTAAAAAAACTGTTATATCGAGAGATTCGATTTAAAAAATATACATCGTTATATTTTTAATATCGTTCCTGGCAATATATCAATATTGTTGGTATTATCAGTGTAATGCGATCTTTTCCAGCTTACCTTGTCGCCGGCATTGCAACCTCCTAGACCTAGAGCATGGAATGCGCGTACATTCGGTGCGCGCGCACAATTAACGGGCGCGCACATCCGATGCGCACGCACACTTTACTGTGTATACTCAACGTGAGTCGTGGCGTCTTAACAAAGTCGCATCGCTGAAAATTGTAGTTTGAAAATTTACCTTTCTCATCATGGGGAAAAGAAGCCCCGTATGGGACTATTTTGAAAACAATGCAGTCAGTAATGGTGTGTATAGATGTACAGTTTGCAAGGTCTTGGTTAAGACATCTGATTCGAGCACGAGCAAACTGCGACAACACATTAAGCAGCACCACCCCGCCCAGCACGCTGCCCTCAGAGCGAAATCATTGTCGACAACAGCAGGAAGTCGAACCAGCGCTTCGGAGAAAGCGACAGGTAGTGGGGCCAGTGCAGCTCAAACAATTCCTGCTTTATTTAAGAGGAGAACATTGTACCAGAGAGGGGACAAAAAGTGGCAAAGTATCACGAACGCTGTCACTTTTTGCATAGCAAAGGAGAGCTTGCCAATGGCGAAGGACATTAATTCAGACTTCAGACTACATAAAAATAAGTGGCATTTTGTGGCTGTAAATGTTATTTTTGTGTGTGAGAGAGTTAGAAGCCAGATTATCACTGCTTCTGTGTGTGTCTAGTCAGACACATGTTTGTGAATAGAGCATTATTTGTGTTCTGCAAAAAGTTGTGTGGAATTGCATTTATTGTCGACCTTTTAGGGGTGGGGATGGAGTCTACGTGTGTGTCTGACTAGACACACACATAGAAGCAGTGATAATCTGGCTTCTAACTCTAACAGTCAGACTGTCTGTCTCTCTCTTTTCTATTGTAATAGATCTCATTTACACGTGGACATTACATGCTAGTTTCAAGCAAGAAATGGAGGAGAATAAATCTCTAGATTTTGTTTTTGGTGTGTATGTGTTCTATTTTGTGTTTAGAGATGGAGGGAGAGAAGGAGAGGGGGAAAGTTGGGAGAGAGGAAGAGAGGAGAGGGAGGGAGAGAATGAGAGGGGAAAAGGAGGGAGAGAAGGAGCGAGGGGAAAGGAGAGAGGGGAGGGAGGGAGGGAGAGAATGAGAGGGGGAAAGTTGGGAGAGAAGGAGAGAGGAAGAGAGAAGAGGGAGGGAGAGAAGGAGAGGGTGAAAGGAGGGAGAGAAGGAGCGAGGGGAAAGGAGAGGGAGGGAGGGAGCGAAGGAGAGGGGGAAAGGAGTGAGGGGAAAGGAGGGAGAGAAGGAGAGAGGGGAGGGAGGGAGAGGGGGAAAGTTGGGAGAGGAAGAGAGGAGAGGGAGGGAGAGAGAGAAGGAGAGGGGGAAAGGAGGGAGAGAAGGAGCGAGGGGAAACAAGGGAGAGAAGGAGAGAGGGGAGGGAGGGAGAGAGGGGAGGGAGGGAGAGAAGGAGAGAGGGGAGGGAGGGAGAGAAGGAGAGAGGGGAGGGAGGGAGAGAAGGAGAGGGGGAAAGGAGGGAGAGGAGACAGGGAGGAGGGGGAGGGGGAGGGAGAGAAGAAGAGGGGAAAGGAGGGAGAGAGGAGAGGAGGGAGAGAAGGAGAGGGGGAGGTAGGGAGCAAACAACATAGTATAATTCAACAGACCTTGACACCAACATTACAAACTTTCTGGACCTAGAGCACGCATTTCGAAATGTGCGTGCACCGCGACTGCGCGCGCATCGTCAGTGCGGACGCACCGCGACTGAGCGCGCACCATAAATGCGCGAGCGCCATCAATGCATGCACACTTCGAATGCACGCGCATGCGCAGTATAAAAACTCGATAGATCGGTTTAAGCAGGTATGAGCAAACCGATATATCCATATCCGGAAAAATCCCATATCGCCGTTCCCTATTATAGACTAGTCTAGTTTTCTCTTAGTGAGGTGCCGAAAGTAGTGATGTTGCATCTAATCCATTTCAAATTTGTAAAATAATTGACTCGCCCTAAATACTTTCCTACAAGGTGTGTTTTTAGTTTAAGTACACCAATGATAGAATTACCATGAGAAAGAATTCAGAATAGTTGCTGCATGTGGTTGGAGTGATACTGTATAATAGGGATTATCAAATGCCTGAATTTTTTTATGAAGAATTATTATTATGGCTAAATTACCCACCATCCAGCTGCAAATTAACCGATTTGCCAGGTCACTTATTTGAAACGTACCATATATTAATAATGTAATCTATAAATAATGTACATGTTAGGAATAATCCTGCATTTTGTACAGCACTTTTTACATCAGGAGCATGTCTTAAAGCGTTTCACAGGATATATTTGTAAAGCAGAGTCACTGAGTAGTGGAAGATGAACGCGACAGTCAATTTCTGCTCAGCAATATCCCACAAATAGCCATGGAAGTCAATAACTCATTTTACTGTTCATGTTTCTCAGATAACCATGACATAATCTCCATGAAGCTTTACCAACTCACAGTGGAACACACACCAGAGGATGAAAGTATCGACTGGACAAAAATCGAGCCTAGTGTAAACCTCTTGAAATCTCCGAAAGGTGAGAAGTGTTTTTTTTTAGTTTTCGGGGTGGGGGAGGGGTGAGGGGGTGGTCTAACTTCAGCAACATCAGTGAAGATGTGGTGAAGTATAACAATAAATTGTTTTGGATCAGACATTCCCAAATGCTGGAAGACATTGCATATTAGAATTCTGGATTCCTTGCTCCTTGACTTCAATTTCTGTGCATTTCCCCACAGTCACAGATGTTAAATTCACAAGCTCCGTCCTCTGATACAGGGAGATAGGAGGAGTTCAGGGTGTGTTACATTGCAAGAATAGTTGAGCTACACTTGAAGGGAGAGGTTCACCATTCACCTGTTTCTCACTGACGAACAGAATTAGACACAGTGAGGAAATGGCTCCAGGGATGAACAGTGAGTGTTATGAGATATAAGAGGAAATTGATTGAGGATGACTGGCGCAGCAAGTGTGATCAGAGGAAATGTGGCAAATGGCCATTTCACCCACAAATATACAGTCAATTCACTCTACAGTATATTCCGTGAAGCTCTTTGAGATGTCTAGAAGATGTGAAAAGAGCTCTATCAAATGCAAGGATTATTATTATTTAAGTGGAGTTCGCATGGTTGCATTTTAAAACTAGATATTACTCCAATTGTGATCTAACTAAAGTGTAGCTTTACCATTTGGCTTTTGTATTATATGCTGCTCTTTATGAAACGTGGAATTCCAGTAACTTTCAACAGCTGTAACAAACTGTTGGGAGGCCGGCCCAGTTGATTCTATAATAACAAGAAAATTAGATTTGGGGAGCGCCTTTCATATCGGGGGAATATCCCAAGGTGGTGGACAGTCAGGGATCAGTACCTGAGCATGGGGTGGGGGGGTTGCAGCAGGGTTGTGATGAGGGAGGGTGCGGCTGAAGACAGTCAAATAAGTGGTCTTGATAGAGGCAAGGGAGGGAGGATTTATAGGGTGGAGTTCCAAAGCGTAGGGGCAGAGGCTGAAAGCCCGGCCACCGATGGTAGGGCAGATTGGGCGGGAGTCATGGAGCAGATCGAAGCTTGCTGAACGGAGAAGGCAGACAGGTTGATAGGGGATCAGGAAGGGGCAAGGCCATGGGGTTTGAAATTGAATACGAGGATCTTGAATTCGATCCTCTGAGTGATGGGGAGTTAGTGGAGCCGGGTGAGGATGGGATTGATGGGGTTGCGGAGCCTGGTGTGGGATGCAACTGGATCATACTGCTCTCACGTCTTTTAAAGTACCATTTAATATATATTTTATTTTAGTGCCTTTGGCTATACAACCATTCCCCTTACCCATTCTGAATGTCGAGTGCCTTGGGATGTCCTCATGATGTGAAAGGCTCTATATAAAAGTTGACATATTGTGGAGCTCCTGTAGCTCAGTGGTTAGAGCACTTGCCTTACATGAGACCTGTGTTCAAATCCAGGCAGGTCAGGGCGAAATCTTGGGCAAGTTTCCTTACTCCACACGCCTAATAATAATCCCTCAAAAAAAACACAATAAAAATTGGTCATTTTCAATCCACGGCTGTTTGTGGGTCACTGCTGTGCACAATTGGCTGCCACGTTTCGCCCACAAATACAGTCAATTCACTTCACAGTATATTCTGTGAAGCGCTTTGAGACGTTGATAAGATGTGAAAAGCGCTATATTAAATGCAGTACAGTAAAAGCCCGTTTATTCGGCACGCTCGGGTGGGGGGTGGTTGACGAATTGACTGTGCTGGATAATAAGGCGGCAAGTTGCCGAAAACCCAACACAAAAAATGTACTTATTTCAAAACATACTATATTAATAATATAATAAATAGTAACAGAATATTGTGTAGCTACTCACCAATAAAGATTTCAGCACACTTGGTAAAAAAGCATTTTTTTCCGATCGGTAAAAACCTCCAGGTTCGTAAGTTTAATAAGTGTGCATGCGCACACATTGCGCGCATAATAATCCCCCACAAAAAACACAATAAAAATTGATATTTTCAATCCACGGCTGTTTGTGGGTCACTACTGTGCACAATTGGCTGCCACGTTTCGCCCACAAATATACAGTCAGTTCACTTTACAGTATATTCTGTGAAGCTCTTTGAGACGTCGATAAGATGTGAAAACCGCTATGCTTTTGCGCGCATGCACAAATTGAGAATACTCGCGATTGCTGGAATGGGGAATTGCCCCGGGAGAGGGTCAAGCAATCCGGTTAATCGGGTCATGGATAAACAGGGTTTTACTGTATTATTATATTGGGAATATTGGACAAACTGGTCTATAGTTACTTGACTTAATGCTTTCTCCCTGTGGGAACAGAGACATTGCATGATCATATTTGGGTCAGTTTTCCCCTTCCCATCCTGACTCACCAGTTACTCCAGTCACCATAAGCAGCACTATCTGCTTTGCAAAGATGTGCAGCAAACAAGAAGTGACATAAGGAGATACCTGCAAGTTGGGCTGTTTTTTGAAGCTTGTGAACTTTGCTCAATCATGTCCATCATATCTGAGATTTGATGGATTCCAACCACTGTGTTACAGTCAAGTTCCACTTCTTTATCCCTTCATCTCGCTTCCTCCCTTTCCTCCTTCGAGGCCGGTCTCAAGATCTTCCTCTTCGACCGTGCCTTCTGCTGTCCTTCTAGCTCTCCCCCCTTTCCTACTCTCCGTCCCCCTGTCCCTTCCCCCCCTGCTTGGGTCCCGACCTAACGGTTCAGTGCCTTGGGACATCCTCACGACATGAAAGGCGCTCTATAAATGTAATTTTGTTGTTGTTGTTATTATTCTGCCATTGCACATCTAATTTCTGGATGTATTGTCTTCCTTGTCTTCCAGATAATATAGATGATCCCACAGGGAATTTCCGTAGTGGTCCGCTGACTGGCTGGAAGGTTTTCCTGCTGCTGCTCTGTGCCCTCCTTGGAATCGTCGTGTGCGCTGTGGTGGGGGCTGTGGTTTTCCAGAAACGCCAGGAACGAAACAAAAGATTTTATTGAACAGAAATTTGGCTGCAGCTACCATTTTAAAAAAAATGAATTTTTTTTTCTACACAATGGTTTATATGAAAAGTTTATATCTAGAACGGTGTAGAAATTACAGATATTTTCATACGTTTCTATAGACGAGGCAGTGCTTGGGGTAGCGAATGCTGCCACACGAAGGGGAGAAAGGTGCAGCCACAATCCCTGATACTCTACACAAGCGCCTCGCATTTCTTTTTTTATTAATGTGTTTGTTGGAAACAGATCTGATTTTTATTTTTGGGGGAAACTGTTTCAGCTAAAGATGTTTGCTTTTAATTAGAACCTTTGCCAATGGAGTCCAGCCCTTTTCAGTTCCTGAATGTACAGCAACCAAACCAGACAGATGTACAATGTACTAGCTAGCATCATACCTTACTATGCATCCTGCTGGATGCATGGAGCCTTTTGATTGTCTGCATCAATCTGCCACTTTAAAACTAAACTCAGACTTTGGGATTTGGAGAGGGTAAGATAGAGTTTAAAAATAAAATTTTGTCAGAACACTTGATCTGTACTTTCTACAAATCAATTCTTGCTGGTGTCTTTTGAACTGAATTGGATCTACCTGCTCTCAGCTATACCTGTGTTTGCCAAGGAGATCAGTGCCTGGGACTATTTTCATTGTAAACAGAAGCTGATGCTTGCATACAGGCTTATGAAATAAAAATGTAGCTCCTTACATACTTCAAATGAGATGTTGGATTTAGTTCCCCTCTGCATATTTATGGTGAACACTGAAGATCTTATAACATTATTTTTTAAAAGGGGGAGTATCTCCCAGTGTCTTGCCCAGATATGCCCCAGAATGATAGGTCATTGTCTTTTTGGGGACTGTTATATGCACAAATTATTGGGTCAGTAACATTCATTATTTCTAAAAAAAAATTCTTAACTAAAAATGCCCCACATCAATTTGCAATTCATTGTCTCATACATTCTGGGCACGACCTGATGGAAATAATGTGAATTTAAACTTATGAAGCAACGCGCATACCGTCCAAAATAAACCACTTTCCTCTGCTGACTTTTAAGATAATTGAACGAATTTGTGAATCCATCTGTCAACTACTATCAGAGTTCAGACATCACTGATTGCCAGTTTATGATGAATTAATATTTGTTCTTGATTTGCACTACTCTATGGCAAAGGATAATTGCTGGTTCTTCCTATGATTGATTGCTCTAATAACTAGTTCAATTGGACTGTAGGCAGTAGGTTCTAATTACTGAGACTCAACAAAGTTACTGTCATGTTTAAATGAGGGGTGTCAAAACGCAAGTTGTATTCGTGTAACATCTTTACAATAATGTAAACTGGAATAAACCTTGTGTTCTGGGTGCTGGTGTAATTAAAACCTGGTTAATTTATAACCACTATCTGCTGCAAACCTTTTTAATTCTTGCCTGCCTGCCAATGCTGGAACCTGTTTCTTTATGCATGACTCTGCTGTTCAGCTTGTGCATTCACATGATTGGTTTGTGTTCAGTGTGGATTTTCCGATGTACCTCGTTAGATTTTTAAGTCCAGAAGGATATGATCATCCAAGAATTCTGAAAGAATCATAGATATGATTTTTGCTCTGCCTTTTTTTCCAATGTCTTGCCTTGTACCTCACTGGGGTCTGGTTAGAAGAGACCACCTTGAGAGAGTTTCGGCAGAATGCTTGTCGTAAAATGCATGAATATAAATTAATTTGGTCTCCACCAAAACAAAATAACAATTCAGATCCTTGTGTACTGACCCCTCAGAATGTTGTAACCTCCCATTCGGATCAATTGAATGCACTCTTCTCCGGTCTCCCCAGCTCCACTATTCAAAAGATCCAGCTAATTCAGCACTCCGCAGCCCACATACTGAACCGGACCAAACTCTGTTACTCCAGTCTCACCAGTTCTGGCCAGGCAGGGCCCCCCCGGGTCCCCATCACTGAATACATTGACTTTGAGGTCCTCAAACTCATTCAAATCCACTCACTCCCAGGCACCTCCCTACCTCTTCAACATCCTCACTCCTCGATCTACCCTCCAGTATCTCCACTTGACTGGCACTGGCCACCTGCTTGTCCCTCATACCCTCCACCCCACCATCGGAGGTCGCACTTACAGCCACTAAGCAATGCCCCCAAACCCTGGAACACACTGACTCGATCCCTTTGCCTTGCCCTCCCCCTTTTAAAGACCCACCTGAAAACCTTCCTCCACCTGCCCCCACCTCTCCCCATCCTGTATCGGAATCAGGCTCCATCACTGGAAACACAGTGAGATGCTCTGAGATGCTACCCGGAGTGGAGGACACTATATAAATGCAATTTGTTCTCTTCACTGTTCCCCTACCAGCTGATGATTCACCCGCTATACCCTCATTCTCTCATCACTTTCAAACACTCCTAAAATTCTGTTGCCTTTCAGCCTTTCACTGCTTCAATATCGTTTTTAGAAACACTTTCTTTGGTTTGCTTTCGTGAAGTACTGAGAACTCCACCCTCTGCTGCTCGCTTGCTTTCCCATTGTCTTTAAACTATTCAAGCTGCCCATCCTACAGGTAAGATCCTGCCAGCAGTTGTTTCTGGCTGGCCACACAAGCGATTTCCCTGAATCTAAAATGCCGGTTATTTTCCCAACTCTCAATCACTTGAAAAAGGTCCAGTGCAATTCAGAAGGAAATCTCAATCTGGCTAATCATCCCTTTACTCTTAGAAGCAATACCGGATCACATTTACTTGGATAAACTGGGCACAGATCCTATAATTGGTCTGGGAACTATCCATCCTGCTGTGTGTTGCAGTGTTTTTCCAGCGTTCAGATAAACTAAAGCCCATTGATGCTGCTATAAGCAACTGGTGGAACATTGCTGCATTATTTAATTCAAGATCCTTGTCTTCACTTTCAAGGCGGGCTCTGGCCCACTCCATGTCCCCTGCCCATGTCATCCTACCATCGGTGACCGGGCTTTCAGCCTCTCTGCCCCCACACTCTGGAACTCCATTCCACAATCCCTTCACCTCGCTTTCTCCCTTTCCTCCTTTAAGGCCAGTCTCAAGACCTTCCTCTTCGACCGTGCCTTCCGCTGCCCTCCTAACCCTTCCCCCCTTTCCTACTCCTTCCCCCTACCCCTGACACCCCTCCACATCCACTCGAGTACCGACCTAACTGTTCAGCGCCTTGGGACGTGAAAGGTGCTCTATAAATGTAATTTTGTTGTTGTTATGTGACACTAACCAGAGCTTTTTAAAAAATGTTTTAAACTTAAGGATCTCATTTGTACAGCTGGAGCATGAGCAGGGTTTTCGGTGGAATATTTTCCAGATCAGACACAAATTAAAAGGATTATGTTACAAGAATAACAAATGAAATGACTGTGAGAGGACCTAATAATAATCCTTATATATTTAAGAGTCTTATTCAAGCACACCGCTGCCTGGTGTAAACACTGGAATATGATGAGTCTTTTTAAGGTTGTAGATATTTGACATGTCATGCCTGTGTTGTGATTACTTCCCTGCTGTTAAAGCAGAACCATAGGTCTGTACTTGTCTTGCTCCTCCTTTTGCAGGTTGGGACATGAGCTCACAAACTGGAGTGCTGGGTTTTGGGGAGGAAGGGAAGAAAGTCAGAGTTGCTTATTGCACCTTCGGGAATCAGTGCAGAATTTTGTTTCATTCCCACCTGAAATTGTAAAATGGGACCAGTTCGGCAAGGCTTGAATGTTTGTGGAAAAAATAATTGAACCATAAATCACAGAAGCGATTTCTTTTGGGATAAGTATATGGACATTTGTGGAGTCCTGTAGCTCAGTGGTTAGAGCACTTGCCTTACAAGCATGAGACCTGTGTTCGAATCCAGGCAGGTCAGGGCAAAACCTTGGGCAAGTTTCCTTACTCCACACGCCTAATATTAATCCCACCCTAAAAAAAAACCACAATAATAAAATTGGTAATTTAAATCCACGACATTGTGGAACACTGCTGTGCGCAATTGGCTGCCACGTAAATATTCGCACACAAATATACGGTCAATTCACTTTACAGTATATTCTGTGAAGCGTTTTGAGACGTCTAGTAGATGTGAAAAGCGCTATATCAAATGCAAGGATTATTATACGTCTATTGGAATGGGATTTGGTTTAATTCTGCTCTGTGGGAAAAATCGCATTCACCACAAATAACAAAATTCTCAGCCAAACCCACAATAAACTTGGTTTAAACGGATGCTAATGTTCAAACAAAATATCACCTGATTCCGGAGGTGCTGGGTTTCCTTTGTGTTTCTAAGTAGAACTTTACAGATGATTGAACTGCAGATGATCTTTATTAACACTCACATGGAAATGTGAAATAATTGAAACAAGCTGAATTATATGGATAGGAGGTGAAGAGAAGCTGTATTGGGTGGGGAAGGAGGAGCACTGTGATAGTGAGAGAATATATGAAGGAGAGAAAAGACTGCTTTGAGGAAGTTCAGGCTGTTCTTGGACCTAATACTGTAATCAAGACAGAAAATTGCTTGAGCACCAACTCCTACCAGGTCATGAGTTCTGCTCTTTTGACTGACTTTGTTTTAACTTGATGGTGGCTATATGGTACCAGATGGAATGATAAGGCAGTCAGTTATTTTGCCTTGAAGCAAAGTGTGCGAGTGGCAGAGGAGTTTGCAATGCCTGTATTTTCCCACTTGTTCCCACTATCTGCATTTTGTGTTTGAGATTGTGGTGAGTAATAATAGTAATAATAAACCTTGGATTTTTGTATTGCACCTTAACACGTTGGAAGGACGTCTCAAAGCGTTCAGTGTAAAGTGAAGTGACTGTGTTCGTACGCAAATACAACAGCCATGGACTAAATTACCAATTTTATTTGGGGGTTTGTTGGCTAAGACACTGAAAGAAATTCTCTTCTATTTCTGAATAAATAAAGGGATCTTTAACGTCCACCTGAACAAGCAGACGGGGCCAACAAAGTTGGTGGAGATTATAGATAGATTTTATGAGTGACTAAATCTGTGACCTAAATATCTCAGATCTAAGTGCTCTCAGCTGAAGTCTGATGGATGCTACAATGTAAGAAGTGTTTTTTTAAGGGATTACAAGGCGTGGAAATCATTTCTTACTGTAGATTTGCAACAATAGGTTTACTTGTTTCAACTTTGGTTACAGTAGAACCTTGTCACTACATGACACAATGAGTAACAACAATAAAATTACATTTATAGAGCGCCTTTCACATCAGGAGGCCGTCCCAATGCACTGAACAGTCAGGGGTTGGGACCCGAACATGGGGGATGAGCAGGGTAGTGGGGAGGGAGAAAGGTGGGAGGGTGACAGAAGGCACGATCGAACAGGAGGGTCTTGAGACCGACCTTGAAGGAGGCTGCGGGATGCAGAGAAGCTGAAAGCCCGGCTACCGATGGTAGGGCAGATCGGGGGGAGGTTGGGGGGGGACATGGAACAGACCAGAGCCTGCTGAACAGAGGGGACAGGCAGGTTGATAGGGAGTCAGCAAGTCGGAGAGATACGAGGGGGCAAGGCCTAGATACGAATGGCCTAGAAAGTGAGGACAAGGATCTTGAATTTGATCCTCTGGGAGATGGGGAGCCAATGGAGCCGGGCGAGGGTGGGAGTGATGTGGCCATGCAGCCGAGTGTGGGAGAGGACGAGCTGCAGAGTTCTAACCACTGAGCTTATGAAGGGAAGAGCTCTGAAGGCCGATGAGAAGGGGGTTTCCATAGTCAAGCCTTGATGTGATGAATGCATGGTTGAGGGTTTCAGCAGCCAGAGGGGTGAGGCAGTGGCGGAGTCTGGCAATGTTACGAAGGTAGCGTAAGGCAGTACTGGCATAAGGCACGGATGTGGGAGAGGAGGGACAGTTCAGGGTCAAACAAGACACCCAGGTTCCTGACTGGCTTCGTGAGATGGAGAGTGCAGCTGCGGATGCTGACGCTCCAAGCGTCTGAGGTGATGCGAGCCAATCAGGAGGGCCTCAGTCTTGCTGACGTTTAGCTGAAGAAAGTTGTCCCTTGTCCAGGACTCGATGTCAGAAAGGCAGGCAGTCAGGACGCTGCTAGTCCTGGAGTTGAGGGTGGAAGCGGAGAGGTAGAGTTGGGTGTCGTCCGCATACATGTGGAAATTTACCCCATTATAGGGGGGACATGTGGAAGGTGAAGAGGAGGGGACCAAGGACAGAGCCCTGAGGAAATCCGCACAAGATGGTGTGGGGGCTGGAGGAAAAACTGTTGGCAATAATTAAGCATTAATGTAGGGCAGTGTGTCCAGATGGAGCAAGTTCCTGTAGCAAACACATAGAGTGAATTCTCTCACAAACAACCATGAATGACCAATTTTATTTGGCCATGGACACTGGGAGAAACTCCCTTCGCTTTTCAAATAGTACCAACGGATTTTTAATGTCCACCTGAACAGGCAGACAGGGTAGTCAGTTTAAAATCTCATCCAATGGATGGCCCGTTTAACAATGCAGCAATCCCCAGCACTGCTTCGAAGTATCATCTTAGACGACATATGTTTCATGTTCCGACACGGGGCTTTGAACCCACAGTCTTTTGAGAATTTTTGTTGTTTGTGGTGACTGTGGTTTTTCCCCACTGAGCAGAATTAAACCAAATCCCATTCCAATAGTTGAGAACTTGCTTATCACTATCCTGAGTGAAGGCTGCTATGTGAGTGCAAGTTAGTGTTGTACGTTTATCTATATTGAGCTTTATTTGGCATTCATTAGCCCAGGTTCACACCTTATCAACTGGAATGTTATTGTTGTTGTACCAAGCTCTCTTTGCCTGACCTTTGGTGCCTCCTCTGATTCCGCAGTTCCCTCTCTCATTTTGGTATTCACCTGTAAACGTAGCAGTTTACATACTTCAGACACTTCTCATTGAAGATATGGAGAGTTCACAATAGGATTCAATAGTAGCAATTTACTCATTGGCGGTCACTCCAAACATGAAAAACTGCTCTTTGGCACAGGAATCCCACAAATTGACTGTGATAATATTGTAGCTCATAAGCAGGATTCCCATTTAGTGTCTGAGTCACTATTAGTGACTATTTACTATCATCATAATTTTATATCCCATTGTACAGAGTGTTTTCAGAAATATTAAACTCATGAGGTGTTCCCTACAACCAATGCAACCATAGTTGTTTGTAACTGATTTAATTTCCCCCCAACTAAACGTCAAAAAGCCAAGAAAGTAAATGCCCCTCTTTAAACTTTGATTTTATTGCAGGAGGATGGGTGGAGTAATTAATTACTACTGAATGTTTGCTGTGCGATTAATTTACACGGTCGACACAAGCTCTTCCCTCTCACATATAGTACTGGACACAATATGCAACTCCAATAAGATAATCGAGGGCACTGTATATAATAATAATCCTTGCATTTGATTAAACGCCTTATCATGTCTTCTAGACGTCGCAAAGCGCTTCACAGAGTACACTGTTGTCAATTGAGTGACCAAATGTATTGTATATATTATAAATAGATTGCTATACACTGTATATTATTATAAATAGAAATTATATACTAGCAATATAAAATAATAATCATTTGGTCATGTCAATCCACGACTGTTTGTGCGCAATTGGTTGCCATGTTTCACCCACCAGAACATACCGTCAATTCGCTTTACTGTATATTCTGTAAAGCACTTTGCGATGTATAGAAGGCATGATAAGGTGCTAAATCAAATGCAAGGATTATTATTTTTGTTGCTAGCGTTTAATTGTTATTATACTTTTAAAATATATATATATTTGTGGAGTCCTATAGCTCAGTGGTTAGAGCACTCGCCTTAGAAGCGTGTAACCTGTGCTTCGAATCCAGGCAGGTCAGGGCGAATCCTTACTCCACACGCCAACTAATAATCCATCAAAAAAAACTATAATAAATTGGTCATTTCAATCCATGTTTGTGGGACACTGCTGTGTGTACTTGGCTGCCGTGTTTTGCACACAAATATACACACACAAACTTTACAGTTTATTCTGTGAAGCGCTTTGAGACGTTTAGAAGACGTGAAAAGCGCTATATGAAATCCAAGGAATATTATTTATTATTAAATTACAGAATAGTTTAAGTCTATTTGAGAAAGAAAAGGCACATCAGTTGGCTTTACAGAGGTTCCAGTGAAATCAGATGCCGGGATTACCATCATTATTATATTTGCCAGATTAGAATTGTAAATGACAGTGTGTTTTTAATATACTGTATATATAATAATCCTCGCATTTGATATAGTGCTTTTCACATCTTATCAACGTCCCAAAGCGCTTCACAGAAGATGCTGTAAAGTGAATTGACTGTATATTTGTGGGCGAATCGCAGCAGCCAATTGCGCACAGCAGCGTCCCCACAAACAGTCGTGGATTGAAATGACCAATTTTATTATTGTGGTATTTTATGGAGGGATTATGATTATTAGGCGTGTGTGTGTGTGTGTGTGTGTGTGTGGAGTAAGGAAACTTGCCCAAGGTTTCGCCCTGACCTGCCTGCCTGGATTCGAACACAGGTCTCCCCATCTTGGTCTCCCCAGCTATGAGCAGGTTACAGATGGGTTGGAAGTGTGCGCGGGAGAGGCACAGAGGTCGGCTTTGCAAAACTTTGCGTCGCGTTTTAACGTTTCGTCAGACGCTTCTTTGTCAGAACTCAACAACAAAACACAACCACAAAATGACGACGATAAGAGCGGCCTTCACGCTGTCGGGAGGACGGCGCTCGCAAGGCGCTGAACGGTCAGGTCGGTTCCGGCGAACAAACGTCGGCTCGCTCCCCCTTTCTCCGCGGACGCTGCCGCCCGACCCCCCCAACCCCCCCCCCCCCGAGCGGCTGAGGCTTACATGTTGATTTTGAAGTCTCTTACACACTTGTGAATGAGATCAGTCTCTACCAACAACAACAACAACAATTTACATTTATAGAGCGCCTTTCACGTCGGGACGACGTCCCACTGGGCTGGGGGGCTGGGTGGGGGGGGGGGGCAATCGAGATACATTTCACGGTTTAACTCAATCATTCAGTCCCCCCCCCCCCCCCCCCCCCACATACAAAATTATTTGGCATTTTAAACCAATGGGAAAGGGCTGGCTGGCCATCATGTGATCAGAAACGTGGAGGAGGAGGAGAGGAGAAAAGTTGATTCCAAAGTTGGGGGACAAAGTTTCCTAGAGTTTGTCTGTGTGTGTGTGAGAGAGAGAGAGAGAGGAGGACAGGGGGTGGGAAAGGAAAGGGTCAGATCAGAGACACACACACACACACACACAGCCATCAGGATCAGCCTCAAAATCAACAGGATTGTACCTGCTGTGTGTGTGTGTGTGTGTGTGTTTTGATTTGAGTTTGTGGGAGTGTTTGTTTGGCAAGGGAGTGTTGTTGTGAACTGTGTTGGACTGTGGGCTCGTGTGAGTGTGTTTCAGTGTTGGTGTCCGTGAGTGAGTGTGTGTTGGTGTGTTTGTGTGTGTGTGTGTGTGTGAGATAGTGACTGAGTTGGTGAGTGTGTGTTAGTGTGATTGTGTGTTGGTTTAGTGTGAGTTAGTGAGTGTGTGTGTGTGAGTTAGTGACTTGAGTTAGTGAGTGAGTTAGTGACTGAGTTGGTGAGTGAGTTAGTGACTGAGTTTGTGTGTGTGTGAGTTAGTGAGTGTGTGTGAGTGTGTGAGTTAGTGACTGAGTTAGTGAGTGTGTGTGAGTTAGTGACTGAGTTAGTGAGTGTGAGTTAGTGAGTGTGTGTGAGTGTGTGAGTTAGTGACTGAGTTAGTGAGTGTGTGAGTTAGTGACTGAGTTAGTGAGTGTGTGTGAGTTAGTGACTGAGTTAGTGAGTGTGTGTGAGTTAGTGACTGAGTTAGTGAGTGTGTGAGTTAGTGAGTGTGTGTGAGTTAGTGACTGAGTGTGTGTGTGTGAGTTAGTGACTGAGTTAGTGTGTGTGTGAGTTAGTGACTGAGTTAGTGTGTGTGTGAGTTAGTGAGTGTGTGTGAGTTAGTGACTGAGTGTGTGTGTGAGTTAGTGACTGAGTTAGTGTGTGTGTGAGTTAGTGACTGAGTTAGTGTGTGTGTGAGTTAGTGACTGAGTGTGTGTGTGTGAGTTAGTGACTGAGTTAGTGAGTGTGTGTGAGTTGGTGACTGAGTGTGTGAGTTAGTGACTGAGTTAGTGTGTGTGTGTGTGAGTTAGTGACTGAGTTAGTGAGTGTGTGTGTGAGTTAGTGACTGAGTTAGTGTGTGTGTGTGTGAGTTAGTGACTGAGTTAGTGAGTGTGTGTGTGAGTTAGTGACTGAGTTAGTGAGTGTGTTAGTGTGATTGTGAGTGTGTTAGTGTGATTGTGAGTGTGTTAGTGTGATTGTGAGTGTGTTAGTGTGAGTGTGTGATTGAGCGCACGTCCCCCCCCTCCCCACCAATCCCTCAGTCCCTCCCCTCAGAAGTGAACCGTCTTCCACACCCATGGCGACTGAACAAAAACCTCCCAAGCGGAGAGACAGCGAGAGTCTGGGTAAGTCACTGGGGGGAACTGAGCAGCCCCTGGGCTAGGACAGGCAGCAGTGAGGGGGGGGGGGGGGGGGAGAGAAAGCTCCATTCACTCCATTTAATACAGGCAGGTGGGGACCCCCGCTAAACTGCCCTGTCTTGTCCTCCCCCCTCCCCCCCCCCCCCACCATTTGAATCTATTCAAAGTTTATTTATTATCTTAAAACACACAGTCAATTCTCTTTACAGTATGTGCCGTGCAGCGGTTTGAGACGCCTTGACGATGTGACCGGGCGCTGTACCAAACGCCGAGGGGATCATTATTTATTATTGTTGTTTTGATTATTATTGTTGAGGTAACATTACGCGGGCGCTCTCTTTACCCACCGATTGTTTTCGAAGCTTGACCGCGTCGCAGGCCGACGCAAGCTCGCATCGCAAACGTTCGGCTGTAAAGCCGTTTGATGCGTTGCGTTGGACCGGAGAGACGAGGCAAAGCTCACAACAACAGCAGCAGCAGCAGCAGCAGCAGCACGGAGACAAGGCAATAATATATCAGTGTTTAATCCTGCACCACACTGGACACCGACCACCTCACTGCTGGTTTAATAAGATGCCCTTTTAATGTGAGAAAAAAGTGAACAGCAAATCCAAAGTGAACATGTCTGGACTCGTGGGGTCCCGTGGCTCAGCGGTTGGGAGCGCTCGCCTTCAGCCCAACCCAGATGCTTGGGTTGGATTCCAGGTCAGGGCGAAACCTTGGGCAAGTTTCCTTACTCCACACGCCTGATAATAATCCTTCAAGAACAAAAAATGGGTCACTTCCATTCACGCCTGTTTGTGGGACACGACTGTGCGCGATTGGCTGCTGCGTTTCACCCACAAATATCACTTCACAGTATATATTCTGTGAAGCGCTCTGAGGCGTCTGGAAGACGCCGCATCGGACGCGAGGATTATTATTGTTGTTGTTGCTCCGAGATTCATGTCTTATTTCACCGTGTGATTGACATTTTAAGCAGATGTAGACATGTGGGAAGAGGCCCATGGGATGTTGGAGGAGCAGAACAGCTTGATCAACAAGAGAAAAAGGCTAAAATAGACTAACATGGGTGGGTGTGACCCTTCAGGGGAACTGTTAAAAACCACAATCCAAGTGCACATTGAATCTTTTCCAGGGAGCTTTGTGAATTGTGCAGTTATTCCGCGTGTTCACTGGGCAGACGGCAGCATCTCTTAGGACCTAGGATTTAAAAAAAAATACATGCCCTCACTTGTTTTTCTCTCTTCGTGCTTTATAAATAAAACTCATGTCCAGCAGAGGGGGTAGTGACTAGCTCTTCCTCCACAGTCAACATCCTGAAACACGCCTGGTATGCATGGGGCCACAGACAGCAGAGTTTTGTATAATTTGGACCTGGTTTATACACTAAACCCCACATAACTCGTATCGTTTGTGAGCATACCGTTAATATGACTCGCGCAAATCAGGAGCCTGCTCCACGACACCCGACCGCCCCGCCCCCATCATTAGTGACCGAGCCTTTCAGCCACTCTACCCCCAACCCCTGGAACTCCATCCCGCAGCCCCTCCACCTCGCCTCCTCCCTGGCCTCCTCCAAGTCCCGCTTCAAGACCCTCCTCTTTGACGGTCCCGTCGGTCACCCAAAATCCCCGCCTTTCCCTCCACCCTCCCCATCCCCTCCCCCAGCTCGGGTCTGAAACAATGACTGTCCAGTGCCTTGGGACGTCCTCCTGACATGAAAGGCGCTATACAAGTGTCATTTTGTTGTTGTCAAACCTGCACAAGTTCCATATATATCATCATAATAATATAATAATCCTTGCATTTGATATAGTGCTTTTCACGTCTTCTAGACATCTCAAAGTGGTTCACAGAAGCGACTGAATTGACTATATATGTGGGCGAAATGTGGCAGCCAATTGCGCACAGCAGTGTCCCACTAACAGTCGTGGATTGAAAATGAACAATTTTTAAAACTGTTTTGTGGGGGATTATTATTAGGTGTGTGGAGTAAAGAAAGTTGCTCAAGGTTTCACCCTGCCTGGAATTGAACCTAGGTCTCTCGCTCGTAAGGCGAGAGCTCTAACCACTGAGCTACAGGACTCCACGTAGATGACTTAAAAGTGTAAAGTTATGTTTGTAACTCGCATTTTGTACGACGCACGTATAACAAATACACGAGTACTAAACTGGTCGATGACATTAAGGAATGGTTTCAAAACGGAACTTTTCAGACACATCATTTTCCATAACAACCATTTTCACGAGCTTTTCAAACAGTTTTATTATCTGTAAATGTTCTATTTGAATATTCATGGTGCCTTCCTTGATTTTATTATATTTTTCTTGCAGTGGGGGATGATACAAATGTGTGAATTATTTAACAGTTGGGGGGGGGAGGGGGGGGGGTGAGGGGAGGGGTGGTGGTTGTTAAGAGTCCTACTTAATTACCTCAGTTATAAAGGGAGATATGTGCAGCCTCATACTTTATACAGCTGTCAATTGGAAGCATACGATTCATCCAGATCAGACATATGGGAGTTTTACTGTACTGCAGTTGGAGAGAACAGCAAGCAGTTGCTTTGGAAACATTGAGGCAGAATGTGATGAAACCATAAATGAGGGTTTCAGCTGTGTTTGAAAAGATGGGTTGATAGAATAGAATTGGACATTCACTTCTTGCCTGTTTGTCGGACAGTGTTGTGTGCAAATTGGCTGCTGTGTTTGCCCACAAAACATGTTATCGCTGCGATTTACAGTATGCCCTGTAAAGCACTTTGGGATATGTTATACCACATGTAAGTATTATTATCATTATTACAAGATGCTACATCAAATGCAGGTATTGTTACTAACAATAAGAATTGTCTAGATAAATCAGTCATTAATCTCATGGACAGATTTTATAAATATTATTACCCCCGCAAAAGTGATCCGCCAATCGACAGAAAGCCAGGGTCCTACTTACTGCTAGGTAAACAGAGAGGGGTGTGGAGTAAGGAAACTTACTGAATGTTTTCCCAGGAATCAAACCCAGGTCCCTTGCTCACCAGGCGAGTGCTCTAACCACTGAGCTACAGGACTTTGTAATAATAATAATAATCCTTGCGTTTGATATAGCGCACAGCAGTGTCCTGCAAACAGTTGTGAAATTTGGATGTTAGAGCTTTACCCATTGGGTCTTTAGGGAAACATTTTCGTATTTATTATTTGATAGGCCTAGACAGCGTCACCAGGTTCTATTCCCCAGCTTTATCTCAGGGTCACTGAGGCTATTTGTCGTGGCAATACTGCCACCTGGCTGAGGTCCTCTGACTGATCGCTGTTGCATTCAGTAGCAATGTAACCAACTCAAGTCAATTGGAGCCTCAAGGTAGCTCTTTAAAATGGAGAATGAATCTCTTTCCACCCTTCGGTGATCTGTGGAAATACCCATAAAAGAGCTAAACTGTCAATGTGAATAATTGAAGCAGTTTCTAATTATATACCACTTTCCTTATGGGAGGGTTCAGTTCAGTTTGACATAATCCACCCAAAGTTCTTTTATCTGTGTCTGGTTGTCACTGCCCAGGAGCGTACACTGTACTATACACAGATCCCTCATGGCCTGTCAAGTGAACTGTCAAGAGAGTGGGAATGGGAACAGGAATGTGCAGCTGTAGTTACCAAAGCTGCGATGTATTCCGTATCACAGCCGAGACCCAGACCCTGGGCTAATATCCTTGTCATATCTTCAAACTGAAGGTCAGAGTTTTTGAAACCGCCAGATCGCGGCAATATTTTTAACTGGCTGGCGACATTGTCCTTTATTTTTTTGTTGGACCTAATCCCTCTTAGACAGAAGAAATAGCACTTCCTGATGTCGAGACATCACTAAAAACGTTCCAATAATTGCTGCCTTATATAGTAACTCTTCTTTTGTAGGTAAACATAGTAATTACTTTGTACATACAAATAGGCGAGTGGCGAATAAGCAATTTATTTGGAAGTCAAAAGGCAAAATACAGCACAAGCTGGAAATCTGAAATTAAAAAAAAACAGAAGTTGCTGGGAACACTCAACAGGTCAGGCAGCATCTATGGAGAGAAGAATGTGAGGTAACGTTTCTGGTCAATGAACGTTTCTGACGCAAAAGTCAGAAAGGTCAGCGACTTCTGTTTTTATTTGGAGGTTTGTTGTCCAGGCATCTCAAGACATGTCATCAATCAAGAAACATGTTATTTTATCACCACTGGTTCAGAGTTTCACCCATAGGATGGCAATTCTGTGCTTTCCCACGACTACAACACTACCGCACTGAAGTTTCAGTCTATACTGTGAGTCCACGTCAGGGTTGGTCTGAGATTAAACTGGAGGCAATTGTTTGGATGGTGTAGAAGAATCTTTTCTTTATATTTAAACTGCGAGACGTTGAGTGTGTGTCTAAAATGGGTAAGTACAGGTAGACCTCACTTAACGTTGCTTCAGTGAACGTTGTTTTGTTATTACGTTGCTGATACTAACATTGCGACGTTCGCTATTGTGTGGTTTGTGTGGAAACAAACTACTTTGGGTAACATGGGTGTGTATAGACGCCGAACGTTCAGTATTCTTGCGTGGGTTCGCTTAATGTCGTTTTGCTTAAAGTCGCACTTTCTGCGAACACAACTGCGGCGTTAAGCGAGGACTCAGTGTAATTGGTTTCCCAGCAGTACAATCCATCGCCTTGAGCAGTAGAGAATTCACAACTCACACACATCCTGTTGGGAAATGTTATTTCAATCGGTGGTGTTGATTAATTGGGACGAGTTAATTAGGGAGAGAATTTCAGCAGGCTCGGGCATGCCCTGGCTTGTTTGATCACGCTGCGCGTGGCATCTCTCTTGATGGTTTGTGCTGCTTTACAGGAGTGGAGGATGGCCCCGAGCCTGGAGCTAAAGCAGAGGCTGAGGCACGTCGCGAGAGGGAGCTGCAGGAGGCTCGTCTGGCGGCCAAGGCTAAGAGGAAGCATCGGAAAAGCTCGTCGCGGGATTCGGATCGGGAATCCGGGCGGGAGTCCTTGTCTGAGAATACAGATGGCACCGTCTCTAAAGGCAAAATGGGAGATAAAAAATCCCGATCTGGGAAAGGCCGGGGGCTTCCGAAAAAAGGTAATTTGGTTGGGAATCCACAGCGTGTGGGGTAGGGAGGCAGGTTCTGTGGTATTGAAGGCAAACAGTGTCACTGCACTAACAGCCTACTGCACAGGTTGACACACCCATCCATTGTAGGTCACAGACTGTGAGCATAGGTAACACAAGACTGTATCTGTATCAGGCACTGGTCCTATAACTGAGCTGTAGCTTGGTTCAAAGGTGACACACTCTCGTCTCTAGGTAAAAAGATTGTGTGTTGCATCGCGGGATGGATTTCCAGAGGTTGGGGGCAGAGTGGCTGAAGGCTCGCCCACAAATAAATTTGGTCACTCAATCATTGAATAATTTACACGGTAAATACAAACTCTTCCCTCACACATATAGTACTGGATACAACATGCAACCCTTTCTTGGGATGTCATCCTGACGTGGAAGGCGCTCTATAAATGTAATTTTGTTGTTGTTTGTTGTTGTTGTATATCCAATGACCAATTGAGTGACCAGATATATTGTATATATTGTAAATATATATTGCTATATATGCATATATATATAAACCCAGTAAAAGCCCATTTATCTGGCACGGGACTCGGCCAATGCCAGTTAAAGCGCGTGCCGGATATTCGGCCAAAAACACCCCAAAAAATAATTTAATTTTTTTTTAAACATACCATATTAATAATAGACTAAATAATAACAGAATATTGTATGGATACTTACCAATAAAGCAATAAATATCGATTATAGTCAGCACACAATCACATAGCAAACTTCTACAATGGCTGATGGAAGAGTTTTTTCTTCTTCTTAAAGGGGTGCTGTACCGTCGATTTTTCTTCTTTTTTCTTTCTCTCCCTCCTTCCCTCTCTCTCTTTCACACATACACACACACACACACACACACACACACATACACTCAAGTCAGTCTGGCATCTCAATGGCTCCAAACCCAACCCCCCTTCATTCCTCTCATTTTCCATCTAAATTAATCAACTCACCCCCTCTCTCTCCCCTCTTCTCTCCCCTCCTCTCTCCCCTCCTCTCTCCCCTCCCCTCTCTCCCCCTCCTCCCTCTTTCTCCCCCCCCCCCCCCCCCCCCCACTCTCTTTCTCCCCCGAATCTCTTTCCCTCTCCCCCCCCCCCCCCCCACCCCCTCCCTCCCCAACCTCTCTCTCCCTCTCAAACCAGGAAGTGCAGCATTCAGAGGTAATCCTGCTGTACTCTGAGGGAACAAAATGGCAGCACCACCTTCAGGCACTAGTAGCAGCATTACAAAATATTGATACTGATGCATTGTGCCGGATAAGATCCGGTTAATCGAATGGGAACCTTTTTTTTGAAGTGCTGGTTATACGGAAGTTATGGTTGATCCTTCACGGATAAACCGGCTTTTACTGTATTACTATATATGGAAATTATATACTAGCAATATAAAGCAATACGAATGTGGTTATTTCAATCCATGACTGTTTGCGAGACACTGCTGTGCGCAATTGGCTACTGCGTTTCATCCAAATAATATATGGTAAGTTCACTTCATAGTATATTCCGTGAAGCGCTTTGAGACATTTAGAAGGTACAGGCATGCCTCCCCAACCACGGGGGATACGTGATAAGGCGCTAGTGACATCAAATGTAAGTATTGTTAATATCAATCCCTCCGTTTCGCCTCTTCCCTTTCCTCTTTCAAGGCCGGTTTGAAGACTTTCCTCTTCGATCGTGCCTTTTGTTCCACCCCGAACTCTTTTACCTCCCCTTCGTGTTTCACCCCTTCCCAAACACTCCCCTCCCAGCTCGGGTCACACGCCTCTTGTTCAGCGCCTTGGGATGTCCTCCCGATGCTCTATAAATGCAAATATAAATTGTTGTTGTTGTTGTTATTATGTCACTTGGCTTGATTGTGTGGTTTGATGAATGACTTAACGAAAGGTGGTCCTGCTGTAAATGTGTTGTTGCAGGAGGTGCTGGTGGCAAAGGTGTGTGGGGGGCTCCGGTTGAGGTCTATGACGTAGAGGAGCCAGATATCCGGGACCCAAACTATGATGATGATAAACAGGTAATCTTCTCCCCCACCCCCCACTCCCTCCCTGCTCAGTGTGTGGTACTCCCAGAGCACAGGGTTGGGTGGTGGGTGGGGGGGGGGTGGGGGGGGTCTCACTAGGACTCGCTGTGTGTTGCGCTCCGAGGGCTCTTGTCCTGCTTCCTTGATATATCTGAAAGTGATACGCTGGATTCCATAGTAATACCTTATATATTCCCTAAAACGCGGATCAGATTCATTGCTCAACTCTGAAACCAATTCCGCCATTAGAGCCCCAAACAGACTTCGCTGGGAATACTCAGCAGGTCAGGCAGCAACTAGTAGAGAGGGATAGTGAGTCAACGTTTCAGTTCGATGACTTGCATCAGAACTGATGAAATCAGCGCTGTCTGGAAACCTCCCTTTACAGTGATGTCCTGGAGTGCAGTTGGAGTGGGGGCAGTTTAGACGATGGGATTATTGATATCCATTTCATTTATAAACGACAGATGCAATTAATTACTGGAATATATTGCATGATTCTACGTTTTGTCATGGCTGTTGCCGCAAAATAGTATTGTAAATTAGTCCTGAATTTCACCAAATTTTCCTCAAAATGTGGCTTCCATAATTTTGGTAAATTGGAGGATTATTTGAGGGATCTTCGGGGGTGTGAGCTGGCTCTGAGGTGACCTGGCTGGCACAGGGAGTGTAGCTGAGGCGTTCTATGTAATGGACTTTGGCGACTGCTATCTAGAGAGAGCAGATCTGCAATGCTCCAGCGCGCTGTTAATGATTGACGAATCCTGTGTGATTAATAGGACACATCACTGGGGGAAGGGATTATTCCCATTTGGCTGCTGATAACCTGTGAGCCAAAACTTCTAACAAATAGAGCTGAACAACCAGCTCACCCCCTCTCAGGAAGCGATAATTTGTAATGGAAATAATGAAGGACCACGTGAGCTCATTCTGCATTTCAGACTCCTGGCTGACAAGGGATGTGTATTTTTGGTCTCTGGAAGGACTGACGATGATTGTTTGGTTTCAGGGGGAGACTGTGTTTGAGACGGTTGTTCCTGAATTGAATGAAGATGAGTTTGACAAGGCCGTGACATCGATTATTCAGGAGTACTTTGAGCACGGAGACACAAAGGAAGTGGCTGTAAGTTCATCTTGGTTTGCCACAACCTGAGCCCAGAATCTCACAGATAGAACAAAGCTGGTTAAAAGTGAATCCAGATTCTATTAGCCAACAAGATGGGCAGAGCGCTTTTTTTTCTGCGCTGGAAATGTCTATGGTTTTACTTAAAGGGAATGAAAGACATACAGTGAGAGAGAGAGAGAGAGACAGACACGCACACATGCAGAGGTATCTTTGCTGCAGAATCAATTCAGATATTTAAGAGGGAGATAGATACAGAAAGCACGCACACATGCATACAAAGGCACATACATACATGTGCAAAAACAAATCTACATAAGGTAATATGTAATATTATGTAATAATAACAACACTTCCATTTGATATGGCGCATTATCACATGTTTGTGACTTGTCAAAGCGCTTCCCAGAATATCCTGCAAAGGAAATTGACTGTGTATTTGGTAGACATACTTGGGAAATAAGAGACGTAGAGAAAAGGTGGAGAGATGGGATTGAAAGATAAAATTGCCTTGACATAATGCATCTGTGCTGGTTCCATGTGTTAAATAGTATTGAATGTTTGTGGCCCTGGTACAACGACAACAACAAAATTACACTTAAATAGTGCCCTTCACGTCAGGAGGACGTCCCAAGGCGCTGGACAGTCACTGTGTCAGACCCAAGCTGGGGCCGGGGTGGGGAAGGAAAGGTGGGGATCAGGAGTTGCCAATGGAACCATTGAAGAGGAGAGTTTTGAGGCCGGAATTGAAGGAGGCCAGGGAGGGGGGCGAAGGGACTGCAGGATGGAGTTCCAGAGGCTGGGGGCAGAGTGGCTAAAGGCTCTCAATGGTGGGGCATTGGAATGCGTGATGTTTCCTGATCTCAGTGCAGTTGCTAACCCTTCCAAACGCTGTCTTATCGTGTTGCAGACCCTCCTGGGGGAGCTGAATCTGGGCAGCAAGACCAGCCAGGTGCCGTTCCTGTCGGTGTTGATGTCGTTGGAGGGCAAGGCCAGCCACCGGGAGCTGATGTCACAGCTGTTAGCTGATCTGACGGGGAGACGATTGAAGGCAGAGCATGTGGCCACCGCCTTCGATAAACTCCTGCGCAATCTGCCTGACCTCATCCTGGACACGCCCGAGGCCCCCCAGGTACGTGACAGTCTGTTCTTCGAGGAGAGATGTCCCGGAGGAGATGCGGAAGGCTGATTGCCGGGGTTAGAGGGATGAGCTATAAGGAACGAATGAATACACCAGGTTCTTTGGCTTGAAAGGAAGGACATCTCAGAGGAAACCTTATGGAGATAGGTAGATGTAACACAGCTAGTTTAGGACAGAGACAGCAGTTAAGTGTTTCTTTACACAGAGCAAAATTAGTGTCATGTTATCAGTAGAGGATGTTCAGACCAGTGTGGGGGGAGATAGGAACAAAGCAAAAGGACAAAGGAGCAGTTGCCTTTGACTCTGCTTTATTCCTTTGTGAAACGCTGTGATCTTGTGCTGCAGATGCTGGGTCAGTTTGTAGCTCGAGCAGTGGCTGACCATGTCCTCACCACTGAGTTCCTGGACAGCTATAAAGGGATGGTGGATTGTGAGCATGCCCGGTAAGTTCCTGCACAGTTCAATGAGCCACACGTCAGTGTTGCTTCGCGCATCCCTCTGTACCCCTGTCGCATAATAACTCCCTTCACAAAAGACAATAAGAATACGTTGGCCACTTCCATCCACGACTGTTTGTGGGACACTACGGTGTTGCAACTGGCTGCCAGGTTTCACCCACAAACACAAGTCAATTTACATTACAGTAGATTCAGTGAAACGCTTCGAGACGTCTCAAAGAGGTGATACGGTGCGATATCAAGTGCAAGGATTATTATTAATGACCATAATGATGCCGGCCTGGAACGGAGCTCCTTATGTGCTCTTAGACAGTTTTCTTGTCTCCGCCACCTGCCCCCACGGCTGACTACTGTAAACTGGACGTTGTAAAGCTACAGGCCTGACTTGTGTCCTTTGGTTGGTCACTGACAGCGCAGCGCTGGACCGAGCAGCCCTGCTGCTGAGCATCAATCGAGGAGTCCGTCTGGACAGTGTCTGGGGAGTTGGAGGTGGCCTCAGACCAGTCAAGCAGCTTGTTAAGGAGGTAAGGCAATGATTGTGGAGCACTGGTCTGATCCGATCCAGTACAGCCAGACATTCACACACCTACAATAAATACACTATGTCCAGCTTTTGTGGAATATGTCACAAACACAGTCCCCTGCCTCAACTTACAAAGGAAGTCAACATTTCTTTTCATCTTCATTCAAATTGGTCCATCCACCACCACCACCCCCACCCAATTCGAAATTAATTAACTATTCATCTTTATATATATATATATATATATTTAATTGCTGCCTTTGCCTCAGTTGGTAATGCTCTCATCTCTGGGCCATTAGATCGTGGCTTTGAGTTCAGCTCTTAAGCTCCCTCTCTCTACCTCTGCCATTCTCCCAGCCGCCCCTTGCTCCAACCTCAACGCTTTATTTCCGCCCCTCCCCTCCTCCCCACAACACTAATGACATTGCTCCCCTGTTTCAGTGGCTGATCCCTGAGCACTGAGACTAACACCAGATACTGTGGTTTCTAGTTACAATACAAAATTACATTCGTATAGTGCCTTTCATGTCAAGAGGACTCCTAAGGAGCTGGACAGTCAGGAATTCGACCCAAGCTGGGAGTTGGGATCGGGGAGGGTAGGATGGTGGCCAAAGGCATGGTTGACGAGGAGGGGCTTAAGTCATGCTTTGAAGGAGGCAAGGGAGGGAACCAAGGGATTGTGAGATGGAGTTCCAAAGGGTGGGGTAAAGAGGCTGAAGGCTTGACCATCGATGGTGAGCTGGGCCGGGTTGGGGACGTGGAGCAGGTGCTCAGCGAGGAGAGGTGGGGTGGGGTGGGAGCAGGTTGATATGAGTGAGTACAACATTTATCGTGGACTGTGTTTCACAGATGAATCTTCTGCTGAAGGAGTACCTGCTGTCCAAGGACACTGTGGAAGCTGAGCGGTGCCTGCAGGTTCTCGAGGTTCCACACTTCCACCATGAGCTCGTCTACGAGGTACATTGCGTTTTGCCCACAAAATATACAGTCAATTCACTTTACAGTATATTCTATGAAGCGCTTTGAGACATCTAGAATACGTGAAAAGCACTATATCAAAATGGAAGGATTATTATTATTACATTGAGCTGCCCTTTTTACTGCTTATTTATTTTGCTCTTTCTTGCCTTGACTGTATAATCCTTTCAAGCACCAATAACAATGTGACTCATTCTGGTGGCTTTCCCATTGCCCTTATGGGTTACCTCATAATATGTAATCACCCTTGCACGTTATCATGTCATCGAGGGGTCTTCTAGTGCTTCACAGGATAAACTGGAGTGAAGTATTTTGTGGACAAATGTGGCAGCCAATCTGCACAGTGGGTTGTAAAATAATCTACGTATTCATATTTATATAGTGAGAGGCCGTCCCAAGTGAAAGCTGCTCTGCTTGCTTCCCGATCGCTGACGTGTTTTGTTGCTCTCAGGCTGTCCAGATGGTGCTCGAGTCTTTGAATGACGATGCTTCTGATCTGATCGCCAAACTCTTGAAGATCTTCTGGGAGTCGGGATTTGTGACCCTTGACCAGATGAACCGGGTGAGAGACCTCCCCCCCACCCCCCACATCCCCACCCCTTGATGCATCTCATGTAAAAAGCAAAGGAAATGTCTTACTGGGATGATCTTACAGGTTCTGTCTTACTGGAACCAAAATGAGAATTCGCACTGTGTACATGAAACAGAAACTCTTCTGTGTCAAACGTTTAGTTGTTCTGACGACTCAGTGGTTGACTGACTTGTGTTTTTGCTGGAGCAGAGAAGGTTAAGGATCTAATCCAGGTTTTCTCAATTTCAATTGCTGTTTGATGGAGAGAACGTAACAATATAATAATCCATTCATTTGATACAGTAAAAGCTCGTTTATCCGGCACCCGATCAACTGTAACTTCTGTATAACTGGCATCGCAAAAAAAGTCTGCATTCGATTAATCGGAATTTATCCGGAAAAATGCATTAAAAATGTAAAAAGCTTTTTAAAGGTTATTTACTGGATATTCGGTCGAATATCCAGTAAATAACCTTTAACCGGCATTGGCCAGGTCTTGAGGGTGCCGGATAAACGGGCTTTTACTGTACAATACTTTTAATGTTTTCTAGATGCCTCAAGGCGCTCCATGGCCTCCACGTGCTTCCATGGCCTTGGAGGGCCTTGTGAATGGGAGATACATGTGGTTTATGGAATTCTCTACCCCAAAAGGCTGTAGATTCTCAGTCCTTGAATATATTCAGGACTGAGATTGATAGATTTCTTATGGAAAAAGGGATTAAGGGATGGCGATAAGGCAGGTAGGTGGAATTAGATTAGAAGATCAGCCATGATCTTATTTAATGGCGGGGCAGGCTTGAGGGGCCGAATAGCCAACTCCTGCTCCTAGTTCTTACGTAAATTTAGAACAGCAAAATGAATGAAAATTGTTAGAAAAGGTAAATACGGTGTTAGACAGTCGGGATAACACCAAGATTGACAACTGCATCTTGAACTGTCGCAGTCTTTGAACAACTACGAACACTTTCTCGACAAACCAGAAGAGATAGAAGAAGTTGCCTGATCAAATCTGCATAGCAAGGGACAGTGAAACCACCAGAATATGCTTTAATCCCTCACCATCAGCACTGTGCAGACATAGATAGAATTAGCAAAGCTACTCTGCTACTGTGAGCTTTCAATCAGACTTGCAGCATTTGAGACGATTGTTGCAGTCTATGAGAATCATGGATCGGAATTACTGCTACAGTTGAAATTGGCTATCAAGCAATTACACAACAACCTTGAGACACTGCATTGATGCTAAAGCTCACACACATGCCTTCACACACATACACACAGATAAACTCACACACGTGCAGACACTCACAAGCTCATGCACATATATTGACACAAACACACACTCAAAATCATACACACACACGCGCACACTGAGATATATACTCACACACACACTAACATTCTCATACACACACACTCTCCCCTCTGAGCCAGGGCTGTTATGGCTGTGGTCACATGTGAGAATTGACCGCTGTAGACTGGAGGGTGAGTCAGGAACAAACTGGCATAAATTCCAGATTATCACGAGAGGTCAGAGGAATTAAAAAAAAATGTAAACAGTTGTTAGACTAAGGAATTATTTACTGCAAAAGTCTGTTGAAACCAAGTTGTTAACAAAACCCCCCCACAAAATTACATTTGTAAGTCTGATTGAAAGCTCACAGTAGCAGAGTAGCTTTGCTAATTCTATCTATGTCTGCACAGCGCCTTTCATGTTGGGAGGACGTCCCAAGGCGTTGGACTGTCAATGTTTCAGATCCAAGTGGAGTGACGTAGTGGCGGAGTCGGGAAGGCAGAGAGGATCATGATGAGGATCAGAGAGGAGGAGAAAAGACAGTTGAGGATTGAACAAGACACCTAGGTTCCTGACTGGTGTGGTGGGGTGGTGTGTTTAACCATGGAGGTTGCTGCTGTGAGTGATGTGTGATGTGTGAAGGTGCTGGAGCGAGGCCAATCTGGAGGGCCCCGGTCTTGTTGACTTTTAACTGCGTTAAGCCATTTATAAGGGAATTTTAGTCAACAACTCGATCGAGGAAAACTAGTACAACAGGAAGACAGAGAGCAGCCATGAAATTCCACTTATTCCCACCTGGGAGGGCAGGAATCAAGGCCCATAGTGGATGGAATAGTTTGTGCATCATTATGGGAAATGCTGATTTAATGACGGACATTATGTTTCTGTAATACACATGCACCTCCACTAGATGGCAGCAGAGAGATGGGCAATGGCCTAATATCCAAAGTGCTATAATTGGAATCCTTTCTATAGCTTATCACAAAATGTTGTTTTTTGAGGTCTATCTCTAACTGTGCATTTCACTGCCCCGCCCCCCCACTCTCTCTTTCTCTCTTTCTCTCTCTCATTCACTATTACCCTGACCATTTGCAATCAGGGCTTCCTCCCACTCCTCGATCTATCCACTGCCTTTGACACAATGGACCACACAATCCTCCTCCTCCACTTCTCCTCCCACCTCAAACTTCAAGGTTCTGTCAAGGTTGATTGGTTCTGGTCCTACCTCTCACACCGCCGTCACTTTGTCTTCTCCAACGACTTTTCCTCCAGCCCTCGCACAGTCTCATGCGGTGTTCCTCAGGTCTCTGTCCTTGGCCCCCTCCTCTTCACCCTCTACATGCTCCTCCTCGGCGACATCATCCGCAGACATGGGGTAAACTTCCACATGTATGCGGATGACACCCAACTCTACCTTTCCGCTTCCACCCTCAACTCCAGTACTACCGGTGTCCTGACTGCGTGTCTGTCCGAATTGAGTACTGGATGAGGGACAACTTCCTCCAGCTAAATGTCAACAAGACGAAGACCCTCCTGATTGGCTCACATCAGCGCCTCCGCACCTCAGGCGCTGGCAACATCAGCATTCAAGGCTGCTCTCCATCTCTCGAAGCCAGTCAGGAATCTGGGCGTCTTCTTTGACCTTGACCTGTACTTCCTCTCCTAAATCCGCGCGATGCCCGGTACTGCCTTCCACCACCTCCGCAACATTGCCAGACTCCGCCACTGCCCCACCCCCCCATGCGGCCGAAACACTTGTCCATGCATTCATCACATCAAGGCTCGACTACGGGAACTCTGTCCTCATCGGCCTTCCCAGCTCCTCCCTTCACAAGCTGCAGATTATTCAGTACACTGCAGCTTGTGTACTCTCCAGCTCTAGGCTTCGCGATCACATCACTCCCACTCTCGCCCATCTCCATTGGCTCCCCATCCCCCAGTGAGGATCACCCTCACTTTCAAGGCCATTCACGGCCTTGCCCCCGCCTATCTCTCCGACTTGCTGTCTCCTTATCAGCCCTGCCTTCCCACTCTGTTCAGTGGTTTCTTGCCTGCTCCATATTCCCCGCCCCAACCGCCCTACCATCGGTGGCCGGGCTTTCAGCCTGTCTGTTCCCACACTCTGGAACTCCATCCCGCAATCGCTGCCTCGCTTCCTTCCTTTCCTCCTTCAAGGCCGGTCTCAAGACCTTCCTCTTCGACCGCGCCTTCTGCTGCCCTCCTAACTCTCCACTAGGGAACGACGATATATCGGTTTTTCGATTAAACCCGATATGATTTTCAGATCGGTATGCCGATATGGTGATTCTAAAAAAAACGTTATATCGAGAGATTCGATTTTAAAAATATACATCGTTATATTTTTAATATCGTTCCTGGCAATATATCAATATTGTTGGTATTATCAGTGTAATGCGATCTTTTCCAGCTTACCTTGTCGCCGGCATTGCAACCTCCTAGACCTAGAGCATGGAATGCGCCTACATTCGGTGCGCGCGCACAATTAACGGGCGCGCACATCCGATGCGCGCGCACACTTTACTGTGTATACTCGACGTGAGTCATGGCGTCTTAACAAAGTCGCATCGCTGAAAATTGTAGTTTGAAAATTTACCTTTCTCATCATGGGGAAAAGAAGCCCCGTCTGGGACTACTTTGAAAACAATGCAGTCAGTAATGGTGTGTATAGATGTACAGTTTGCAAGTTCTTGGTTAAGACATCTGATTCGAGCACGAGCAACCTGCGACATCACATTAAGCAGCACCACCCCGCCCAGCACGCTGCCCTCAGAGCGAAATCATTGTCGACAACAGCAGGAAGTCGAACCAGCGCTTCGGAGAAAGCGACAGGTAGTGGGGCCAGTGCAGCTCAAACAATTCCTGCTTTATTTAAGAGGAGAACATTGTACCAGAGAGGGGACAAAAAGTGGCAAAGTATCACGAACGCTGTCACTTTTTGCATAGCAAAGGAGAGCTTGCCAATGGCGAAGGACATTAATTCAGACTTCAGACTACATAAAAATAAGTGGCATTTTGTGGCTGTAAGTGTTATTGTTGTGTGTGAGAGAGTTAGAAGCCAGATTATCACTGCTGTGTGTGTCTGACTAGACACACACATAGAAACAGTGATAATCTGGCTTCTAACTCTAACAGTCAGACTGTCTGTCTCTCTCTTTTCTATTGTAATAGATCTCATTTACACGTGGACATTACATGCTAGTTTCAAGCAAGAAATGGAGGAGAATAAATCTCTAGATTTTGTTTTTGGTGTGTGTGTGTTCTATTTTGTGTTTAGAGATGGAGGGAGAGAAGGAGAGGTGGAAAGTTGGGAGAGGAGAGAGGAAGAGAGGAGAGGGAGGGAGAGAATGAGAGGGGGAAAGGAGGGAGAGAAGGAGAGAGGGAGGGAGAGAAGGAGAGGGGGAAAGGAGGGAGAGAAGGAGAGAGGGAGGGAGAGAAGGAGAGGGGGAAAGTTGGGAGAGAAGGAGAGAGGAAGAGAGAAGGAGAGGGTGAAAGGAGGGAGAGAAGGAGCGAGGGGAAAGGAGGGAGAGAAGGAGAGAGGAGAGGGAGGGAGGGAGAGAAGGAGAGGGGGAAAGGAGGGAGAGAAGGAGCGAGGGGAAAGGAGGGAGAGAAGGAGAGAGGAGAGGGAGGGAGGGAGAGAAGGAGAGGGGGAAAGGAGGGAGAGAAGGAGCGAGGGGAAAGGAGGGAGAGAGGGAGAGAAGAGGAGAGAAGGAGAGAGGGGAGGGAGGGAGGGAGGGACAGAAGGAGAGAGGGGAGGGAGGGAGGGAGAGAAGGAGAGAGGGGAGGGAGAGGAGACAGGGAGGAGGGAGAGGAGAGAGTGGAGGGGGAGGGAGAGAAGGAGAGGGGAAAGGAGGGAGAGAAGGAGAGGGGAAAGGAGGGAGAGAAGAAGAGGGGGAGGTAGGGAGCAAACAACATCGTATAATTCAACAGACCTTGACACCAACATTACAAACTTTCTGGACCTGGAGCACGCATTTTGAAATGTGTGTGCACCGCGACTGCGCGCGCACCGTCAGTGCGGACGCACCGTCAATGCGCGCGCACCGCGACTGAGCGCGCACCATAAATGCGCGTGCGCCATCAATGCATGCACACTTCGAATGCATGCGCATGCGCAGTATAAAAACTCGATAGATCGGTTTAAGCAGGTATGAGCAAACCGATATATCCATATCCGGAAAAATCCCATATCGCCGTTCCCTACTCTCCACCCTTTCCTACCCTCCGCCCAACTGCCACTACCCCGATCCTCCTCCCCCCTGCTCGGGTCCCGACCTAACTGTTCAGCACCTTGGGACGTCCTGCCGACGTGAAAGGCGCTCTATAAATGTAATTTTGTTGTTGTTATGCCTCTCTAACTGTGTGTTTCTTTCTATCTCTGTACGTGTGCGTCTCTGTGCCTGACACAGTGATTGTCCATCGCCTTGGGACGTCCTCCACGTGAAAGGCGCTATATGAGTGTCATTTTGTTGTTGTGCCTCTCACTCTTTTTCCAAATATATATGTATGTATATGTGTGTGTCTCTAGAAATATGTGTGTGAGAAAGAGAGAGAGAGAGGCTCCCTGCAGGTTTATTAAGATTGTGATGCTGGAAGCCTTGCGTATCTGTGTGCCACAAACCAACTTCCTGATATTGCAGCCTGACCTGACTGTGCAGAGGAGCTCACTGCTCTTAGCCGGATATCCAACACAGAGATATTTGACATGTGGTTTCTGTGACTATACTTGTGAATGCTTGTCGACCTCTCCGTGATTTATTTAATCGTCTGGATCTTTTTCTGTTGACGTTTTCTCACTTTGGAATGGGTTTCTCAGGCCTGCAGTTTTACTCGCTCTGCAGTGCCTAACTCCTGCCTCTTTCCCTCTGTCCGCAGGGATTCACTCGGGTGTTCGAGGCCATGCCCGATATTAGTCTGGACATCCCCAACTGTTACAGCACTCTCGAGAGATTTGTGCAGCGTTGTTACAAGGACGGAGTCATAACTAAAGCTCTCCAGGATCAGTGCCCTTCACGGTAAGTTACATCAATAACTATTGTTTGTATTGAATGTCCAAAGATCAGAAGAATAACTCTCAGTCTCTTCCCTTCTCATCTGTAACAGCTCCTCTGCTGACCCCATTTTTTTTTACCTTTTCCATGGAGTCATTGGGTGACCGGGGGGGAATTTATTGGGTTCTACTCTGCGGTGAGGGGAGAAGTCCTTTGGAGTGAGTGTGTGTGTGTTGGAGTGGTGGGGGGGTGAAGGGCAGGTTGATGGAGGGGGCTCTGTATATAGGGGAATGGGTGGGGGTGGAGGGGTTGAATCTGACTGACAAAAACAAGATGGAGTTTTGTTACCCGCACAATTAGGTATAGAGCTAGTTTTAATTAAACTCTGTTTCCCATTCCCAGGGAGGTGAAGTCGGCTTTGAGTGAAGAGGATGGCGGCAGTGTGCCAATGGCTGCCCAATGAGACACAGACCGCGTTGGACCTGAAGGAGAGGGAACGTTTCAGAATCCCTGGCGTGAACGGTCGCTATTTTGACCGTTGCATTGGTTGCATTTGGGTTAAAAATTCATCGCCGGATAAGGATGAATTTAAACAGGGAAGGGTGAGGCTAACCGGCTCAGGGTTAATTGCCACAAACTAGGATTGTTGTTATTATTTTGAAGGCTTGCTTGTGAGGCTTGGTTCTCGGGAGTAGTGGGAATGCTCTGTTTCCTGGGTTGCTCAGTGCTCCCTGTTCCTGACCTGACTTGGGGCTCCCGTCTAAACAGACACTGACACAGTGTGAAATGCTGCCATTTAGACCAGCCCAACCAACCAAATCTTCAAAATCGTTTATATAAAAAAAAGTTTTTCATTCACAAGACTTCAATATATTCAACATTGCATAAGGAACGTGAGGTGAATATTGGTACATTTGTAGTCAAATGTAATCCTACAGTATATAACAATCAAGTCTGGGATTGGAATTTGAGCCATTTGTTCTGTACTGTATCTTTGTACGGCCTCTAATAAAGCTTTACGTTTTATGGTGTCTCCCATCTCTTACCTGGTGGCTTTCTCAGCAACCGCCCAGTATTACAGCACCTGTCGCCTGGTCCATTCATTACCTGCTGCTGTTTTTAGTGCCGGCTGGGGACGGAGAGAAAATACAGCCGATTGCTTTCAGCACTGCCCCACAAACAGTCGTGGATGGAATGACCAATTTATTATCCCCCGATATACGACACGGTTGCGATCCTGAAAAACACGCAAATCAAAAGTTTGTAAATCGGTACACGTTTTCCCATGCGGTCCCATTATATAACCTGAGATGCATTATTTTGACAAAAGTTTTGGACCTTAAACCCACTAAAATAACACGCATCACACAAAATAACACATAGGCAAGAAGGGGTACTTGGGGTAACTGTACAGTACTGTACTGTAACACTGGCAAACTTTAATACAGTACAGTACTAGTAAACTTTAATACTGGCAGTGTGAGGGATAGGAAGTAGAAAGTTGATAATCTGGTTGCATCTGTAGCTGTAACACACTTTGAACTTGCCAGTATTTTGTCATTATTCTTCTGTACAGTAGCCACCGTCGATCTAGCTAGCCCTAAAGCCCTCCCGATGTCCATAAGTTTTTCGCCAGACGCAATGCGCTTTATCACCACTAATTTTGTATCTAAAGTGATGACTTTGCGGGATCTCTTCCCGCTAGCGGTATTACTGCTACTATTTCATTTACTGGTCTCTTTTCTGACATTGTAGAAACACGATAGAGGCTGTAAATCGCTCGAAATTGCTGGGGAATTTTCGGAAATACAATAATACTGACCACGCTGTCGCTTCAAAAGAAGCTGGCTTTTAAACAATTACATAGCGACATGCTATTGGCCAGTTGAACAGCTTGGATACAGTATACGTACTGCAAATTTACCGCAAAATACTATACTGCGCATGCGCAAAAAATAAGCTCATTTTTTGCAGTTTAAAATGAAATAAAACATTGTACATCGATAAAAAGGTGTTAAAAAATTATGTTTGTTAAATTGAAATCATGTAGAGATGTCGCAAATCGGAAGGTACCTGTACTAATTTATTTTTATTGTTAATTTTTTGAATTATTACCCCAAATATATAAGTAATCTGCCAATCGAGTACCCACCGAGTTCTTACCTATTGCCAGGTAAATAGAGGTGTTTACCTGGCAATAGAAGAGTAAGGAAGCTTAGTCACCATTTCGCCCTGCCGGGAATCAAACCTAGGTCTCTCACTTGTGAAGCGAGTGCTCTAACCACTCAGCGTCTGGCAGGTGCTGTGTATTATAGTTGTAGCGTCTGCTCTCCACAGTGTGTTGTGTGGTGAGGTGTGCTGCTGATGGCTGGACTGTGTGTGAAGGTGTGACCAGCACATGTTTGTGCTGAGGTGGCTGATACTATCACTGGGCATTACTGACACTCAAACTCCAGGAATCCTCTGAATGGCTGGCTTATGATCATTATATTTCATGGGTGAATATTACAACAACAAAATTACATTTGTATAGCGCCATTCATGGCAGGAGGACGTCCCAAGACAGTTACTGCTTCAGTCTTAAGCTGAGGACAAGGGGGGAGGGAAGGGGAGATAAAGAGTTGCCGATGGGTCCATCGAAGAGAGTCTTGAGGCGAGACTTGAAGGAGGCCATTACTATGAAAACGGGTGAATAAATGTAAGACCTCAATCTGGTTCAATTGGGAGCACTCTCAATGCAACACAATGGGTCGAAAGACTGTGTTGTTGATTTCCATGATTCTGTGAGAAATGAACAGAAAATATTGTGACTGAGTCACACAGAAGATCCCAGATGCAATTGTTGGAAATTGAGTGACGTCAAGATTGAACTTGTCTCCTAGTGACATAGGGATTATAGGGAAGAAACGGCCAGCCAAATAGTTGGATCTCCCTGGCCGATATAACAATAACAATTCTGGCATTTGATACAACGCTTTCCACATCTAGATGTCACAAAACACTTCACAGAATATACTGTAAAATAAATTGACTGTATATTTGTGGGTGAAATGCAGCAGACAGTTGGGCACAGCAGCGTCCCACAAACAGTCATGGATAGTAATTGACCAATTTATTATTCTTTGTTTTTCAAGGGATTATTATTAGGTGTGTGGAGAAAGGAAACGTGCCCAAGGTTTCGCCCTGCCTGGAATCAAACCCAGGTCTCTCACTTGAGAGGCGAATGTTCTATCCTCTGAGCTACAGAACTCCATGTTGTCTTTATCTCTAATGAATTATATTTCATAAAGATATTTGAGATGTTTAGTTTACATGAAAGAGTATATAAATGCAAGTTATTGTTACTCTACCAATACTAATGTGGGCTGTGCTGCTCTGAACTGTTCCATTCCTGTAGCTCTGACAAGGTTATCCTAAACACTGAGTCAGGACACCGGTAGTGCTGGAGTTGAGGGTGGAAGCGGAAAGGTAGAGTTGGGTGTCATCCTATTGAAATCAAGACCTCCAAAATTTACAGGGTTTTGCCAAAATATACAGTCCATTCACTTTATGGTTTATTCTGTGAAGTGATTTGGGATGTCTGTAAGACATGAAAAGTGCTTTATCAAACGTAAGAATTATTATCTCCATTAATAATAATAATTATAATACCAATCTTCCCACTGTTAACTTTTTTTTAACCAGAACTTTTAAGATTGTGGAGCTCCTTCCCCAGTTATCATATCGTCTGAAATCCCACAGACTTTTGCTGTGCACAAATTGGCTTTCTGCCACATTCCCCTACACAATATAGTCTATCCACTTCACAGTCCTATAGCTCAGTGGTTAGCGCAAGCACATTGCAAGCTTGGATCCAATCCAGACAACGCGAAAGCTTGGGCAATATTCATGGGTTCACACGCCTGACAATAAAAGCTTGCCACACAGTGCTTGCAATAGCAAGCTGGATGGTTTCAGTTGCTTAGACTCTAGCAGTAACTCAAGGCACACTCTTGCTAACCTTGCCTGTTAATCCAGGAGATGAGACAAACTGGGTGCTTCACTCTGGGGAGAGTGTGTGAATTCCATTCCAGAAATAGGGAAATTTCTTTGTGTAAGTGGAATACATGTGTGGAACTCTAATCTGATTAGCACGGTGATGAGTTTCCACATATAACAAGCAGCTGGCTGACTAACACATAGTGTCGTGTACTTCCCCTTTCTTTTCAGGATGCTATGCTAAAGGATTATTATTAAACACTAGGAAGTCCCTGCGAAGTTGTATTTCATTTTGTCTCCACCCACTGCTTTGTTTAATGCCCGTGCTGCTGGTGTTAATAATAATCCTTGCATTTGATATAGTGCTTTTCACGTCTTCTAGACGTCCACTTACACACAGAAATTTCCCTGGAACTGAACACGAGGAAGGTACAGTTTACTGAGCTGCCTCTTTTGCAATGTATTGCCATGTATTGATAATAATATTGATCCTTGCATTTGATTATTTGCTCCCTCTTTTGCCTGGTTGAAGCCACGACTCAAGAGCTTCCTTTTTGACTCTGCCTTCAGACACCCTCCTAAATGCTCTGCCCTCTCTCATCCCAATCCTGCCTCCCACTCTTGGGTCCTCTTCACTGACTGTTCAGCTCATTGGGACGACCTCCTGGAGTGAAAGGCAAATGTACAAATGTAGTGTAATTTCTTTTGTTGTGGTTATCAGGTCGTTGAGGCATGTCAAACACTTAACAGAATATGGATTGACTGTATATTTTGTGGGTGAAATATGACAGCTAAATGTGTACAGCAGTGTCCCACCAACTTTCGTAGATTTAGTGACCAAATATTATAATTTTATTTATTAATTTGAAGAAATTATTACCCATGGAAAGTGATCTGTAATCAACTGACAACCAAATTCCAACTTAATGCTTGGTAAACAAAGGCACATAGAAACTTATCTAAAGTTTTATCTCGGGGTATCGAACCCGGGTCTTCTCACTTGTTTTATGTAAAGGGAGCATTGGCAATCCAGCTCTGGGGTGAATCATAAAATAATGCTCTTTATTAATCCTTGCATTTGATGCATTGGATGTAACATTTTTCATATCATAAAGATGTCTCAAAGTACTATGAGATATGAAAAATATCTAGAAGACATGAAAAGCGCTCTATAAAATGCAAAGTTTATTATTATTGTTCTGATTTTAAGGCTGTGCCCCCATAACAGAGTTTTTACCAGAGGGAAGAGTCATTCACTATCTAACCTGTCAATTGAATTGCATTCATTATTTTAAATACCTCAAACAAATCACCCCATAATCTCCCTAATCTGGACTACGGAAACTCTCTCCTAGTCGGCCTCCCCAGTTCCTCCATTCATAGGCTGCATCCCATCCAAAACTCTGCAGCCCGTGTACTATCCCACACCCGCCTCCGTGACCACATAACCCCCACCCTCGCCCGTCTCCACTGGCTCCCCATCCTCCAGAGGATCGAATTTAAGATCCTCGTCCTCACCTACAAGGCCTTACACGGCCTTGCCCCATCCTACCTAGCCGATCTACTCTCCCCCTACACGCCCACCCGGACCCTCCGTTCAACAGAACTTGGCCTGCTCCAAGCCCCCCGCCCGAACCGCCCCACCATCGGAGGCCGGGCCTTCAATTTCTCCGCTCCCACCTTATGGAATGCCATCCCTCAATCCCTCCGTTTCACCTCTTCCCTTTCTTCTTTCAAGGCCGATTTGAAGACTTTCCTCTTCGATCGTGCCTTTTGTTCCACCCCAAACTCTTTTACCTCCCCTTCGTGTTTCACCCCTTCCCAAACACTCCCCTCCCAGCTCGGGTCACACGCCTCTTGTTTAGCGCCTTGGGACGTCCTCCCGACGTGAAAGGCGCTATATAAATGTAAATTGTTGTTGTTGTTGTTGTTAATCTCAAGGACATCTCAGTCTACCCAGCCATTCATTATTACAAGCTCTTTTAGCCCAGGTATTAATCAAGGTACTATAACTCACCAATTACTTTCCGAAGAATTGGTGCCTAAAAAATCCCACACTCACTCCAAATGAGGTCTGACATCTGACGAATCTTTTCTATAACAGGAGAAGCAACTTCTCACTTTGATATTGCAGATCTATCTTGTAAGAACGCTTTATTGCCTGGTGGTGAGTCTGTGAATTTAGATATAAATTACGTGCTATGCTCATCTGTCCTTCCTCTTGCTTCTCCATTTAGAACATACTCCAAATTGCTGCACTTTTTCTATCCCAAGTTTATTGTTGCCTTACTCTTTCCAAAGTGGAACCTTAGTGTCTTGTTTAATTCTTCCCACACTCTTTCAAACCCCACATCCATCCAAGAGTCCCTATGATTCGCTCTCTCTCTTACCTTGTTCAGTGTCCATCTGAAGACCTACCTCTATGACTGCTCTTTCAATTATCCCTCCCCTGTTCAACAACATCAAATTCCTTTATTTGTACCTTTCACTTGGGGAGGACATCCCACGGTGCTGAGCAGCACCCTTCGATCCTATCCCTAACTCACTTGTTCAACCAGCAGTGATACACACTTTGCCCTCCCAATGTGAATGGTGTTATATAAATATAAATCCTATTGTATGTTGAATGATAAACTCCATCTTCCATAGCTAGCCCATTCTCTTAGTATGCAGACTTCTCTGCAATTTTTTGCCTTCCCTTGACGTAAATTCACATTAGGATTTTCAGGGTGAATTATCCACCATTTTGAGGTGATTCCCCAACCTATACTGTGTTAGCTGATCTCTGCTGCGTGGAACTGGCCTCTGAGTGTTCCTGGTTTAAGGATAATCGGTCAGAATCCCTGCTCCTGATGGCTGTCCAGCAATCCGACTGGAGTTGTGAGGATTAGTTATCAGGATCAGCTGTGCTGCCATCCTACAGTAAAAATAAGATACTGACATTCACTGTCAGGCTTCACATCATAGAATCCTAAAGCATAGGAGGCCAAGCAGCACATCATGTCTGTGACAGCTCTTTGGAAGATCTACCCAACCATTCCCACTCTCCCGCTCTTTTTCCATACCTCTGCAATTTTCCTTCTCATTTACCTATCTAATTCCCTTTTGAAAGTTTTTAAAAAATCTTTTTACACCACCCTAAGGCAGTGCATTCCAAACCATAACAACTCTCTGTGTAAAAAAAAATTCCCTCTGGTTCATTTTCTAATTATCTTAAATCTATGTGCTCGGTTATTGACTAACCTACCAGTGGAAACAGTTTCTCCCTATCTATTCTATTAAAACATCTACGAAAATACATATGAATAATGATCACTTGGTTGTGGATTCACATGGAAATGGTGTATAGTGAGAAGAAAGTCAGGATGGAGAGTAGGGAGGAAATTAAAAATGTAATGTTTGATTTATATTGAAAAATAGAATCTTTCAAAAAAATTATATGTACAGTATATATATATCTAATCCCCATTTTGCAAAACTGAAGTATGAATTTCTCAATACCAAATTCAGACTTGTGTGCCCATAGTTTCAACATTGGTTTCATAATCTGTATCGTAATAGATACATAATTCTTAAATTGTTGCATTTTTAACACTTTTTTTGGAAACCAATATTTCCTGTAAACGTACAATTTGCATTTTGAAGTTTTGTGGTAAAATGCTTTACATGGAGTACTGTAGCTCAGTGGTTAGAGCACTCGGCCTTAAAAGTGTGAGATCTGTGTTCATATCTAGGCAGGTCAGGGTGAAATCTTGGGCAAGTTTCCTTACTCCATGCCTAATAATAATCCCTCAAAATAAATCATAAAAATTGGTAATTTCAAACAACAACAACAGTTTATGAGACATTGCTGAGCACAATTGGCTGCTTCATTTCACCCATATATATATACAGTCAATTCACTTTACAGTACCAGGTAAACCTCTATTTAGGACGGGGTTGCGTTCCTGAAAAACGGTACTCCGATCGAAACATCCTAAATCGAAACGCGGTTTCCCATGCAGTCCCATTATATAACCCGAGATATTTTTCACAAAATGTTCAGACCTTATATCCACTAAATAACATACAAAACACACAAAATAACATGCATAGTCAATATGGGGTGCTTGGGGTAATTGTACAGTATTGTACTTTAATACTAGCAAACTTTAACACAGTCCTATGTTTTGATAATCTGCTTGCACCTGTAGCTGTAATATACCTTGAACTTGCCAGTATATTGTCCTTATTCTGTTTTATAGTAGCCACCGTCGATCTAAAGCCCTCCCGACGTCTGTACCTTTTTTGCCAGACTTGTGCGCTTTATCACCTCCAATTTAGTATTTCAAGTGATGATTTGTGGGGTTTCTGGCCTCTAGCGGTATTACCGCTTCTCATTTCACTTACTGGTCTCTTTTCTGACATTGTAGAAATGCGATAGAGGCTGTAAATCACTTGAAATTGCTGGGGAATTTTCGGAAATACAGTAATACTGACCACGCGTGCTGTTGTTTCAAAATCAGCTGCTTTTAAACAATGACGTAGCGACATGCTACTGGCCAGTTCAAACGCTTGGATACACTATACCAGGTGCGAGCATGATTTACCTGCGAATACACGATGTACTGTGCGTATGGACAAAAAGGATGCGGCAAAAACGACCGCGATATTCAAAATACATACTGCCCATGCACAGAAAAGAATGTTGTTCGTTAAAATGAAACCAAGTGTCCATATCGATAAAAAGGTATTAAAAAATGATGTTCGTTCAATCAAAATGTCCTAAATGGAAGTGTCCTAAATCGAGGCTTACCTGTGTATATAGGTGTGTATGGGCTGATTGTCCACGGCCCATCATGCAGGTATCAATGTGTCTGATTGTTTTCCGCTCTTCTCTCCACGTTCTCTCCAGGCTGTGATCCACACAATGAGTGCCTCTCACTGCATCCTGGCACTGCAGTTGGTGTGTCTCATCCAGGGTAAGGCTTCACCCTTTACCACCATTATCTCTGAGCTATAGATCAATGGTAATCACTAACTATATGTGTGAGCTTTTCACAGGGACCCTTTGTCACCAAGGAACAATGGGCTTTGATCCTCTTTCCCACAGGGTGAGATTCTGGTCAGGTGAGACACAATAATAATTTCTCTCGCTGCCCTCATGCCGGGTAGTGTCTCAGAGTGCTAGACGGTGGTGGAGCACAACACAGAGACGGGGGATGAGATAGCAGCCATAGGCAGGTTCGAAGTGGAAGGTCTTCTGGTGCGATCTGAAGAGGCAAAGGAAGGAACAAGGTGGAGGGATATAGGAAGAGTGTTCCAGAGGTTTGGGGTGGTAATGCACTGGCTTAATGGTGGAACCATTACCCATCTCCCACATGCAACATGTGGGAGATGGAGCCAGCTGGTAATGGGTTGGAGAGTAAGCAGTTCAGACACTTTGAGAGGTGGCAGGGCATGAAGAGATTTGAAAACAAGTGCGAGGATCTTGAAGTTGTTTGGCGATATAGGGTGAGTGAAGCTTTGCTAGAACTGGTGCAATGGGTGTATGGAGTTTAGTGCAGGGTTGCAATATGTGGTAACCACATAATGTTGTACTTGTGTAAATATGAGGACCCAGAACATTTTAGTTCATGGTGTTGAAGGCGTGTCTGCAGCTTCATGTCTTATTGATGAGCCAAATAAACTGTTTAACTTGGTTTTCTCTGGAGTTGCTTATCGTATCAGAATAAATTCCGCCTCAGGGACATCTCTCCTCTTCCCCACCTCTGGTTCTGAGGACATAATTTGAAACATATAATAATAATCCATGCATTTGATATAGCACCTTCCATTTCTTCTGGACGTCTCAAAGCGCTTCACAGATTATACTGTAAAGTGAATTGACTGTATATTTGTGGGTGAAACGTGGCAGCCATTTACGCACAGCAGTGTCCAACAAACAGTCATGAATTCAGTGACCAAATTTTTTTTTTGGTAAGGATTAGTATTAGGTGTGTGGCGCAAGGAAACTTGCCCAATATTTCACCCTACCAAGAATTAAACTCAGGTTTCCCATATAACACAATACCGTACAAAACTATAATTGTATAGCACCTTTCACATCAAATACAGGTACCCCACCCTAACCTCGTCAACCGCGAAACTCACGCATCCATGGTTTGGTAAATGTGACAACCCTTGCAAACCACGGCTTATAACCCTTGCTTATCTACGGGTTTTAACACTAACACTCGTGTTTCGCGCTAGGACCCAGTTGCATCAACCAGCCTCATTGTCGCTTCGCGCTAGCGAGCACAAGAACCCAGTTGTGATGTCGCAATCAACCAGCGACAACGCTTCTCTCTTAGGATTAAGATAAATACAGTAACATGAATTTATTGTCGCTTCTCCGCAGCCTAGCTAGTAAGTTTGGGAGCATTGACTGCCAGGATCTGCAGATCTCTCTCTCTCTGTAAGTGTATCGTAGGCTGTAGAAGTCTTTCTCTGTATCTCAGGCTGAAGAGGGATCTTTCTTTCTCTCTCTCTCTCTCTCTCTCTGTGAGTGCATCTTGGACTTTAGAAAGGTTTCTCTCTCACCTTCTCTCTATTTCATCTTCTCTTCCCCCCACTCCCCGTCCCCCACCCCACCCTCTTCCCCCCACCCCCACCCCCACTCCCCCACCTCTTCCCAACCCCCGCTTCTCTCTCTCACCTTCTCTCTCTCTCTCTCTCTTCTCTGTCTGTGTGTAGATCAGTCAATCAGTCAGATAGCCTCGCGGATTGCTGCAGATGCACCCAAACTTACTCCCCCTATCCCCATGTATGTTATAACTGTATGTGTTTTTTTTGTGTTTAGTTCTGCGAAACGCAAACTTACTCCCCGTATCCCCATGTTTCCCATGGGGCCTTGCATTTTCCAACCGCGAAAAAACAAACTTACCCCCGCCTATCCCCATGCTTGCTGTAGGGCCCTGTATTTTCCAACTGCGGTTTTACCAAACACGGAGGTTTACAGGAACGTATCCCCCATGGTTGGGGAAGGATACCTGTATTACTCAAGTTATGGTTAAAAACTAAGTGAGTTGCAGTGATTCAATCCAGATACTTCTCAGCCCAAGTTAATTGATTGAGCTACTTGAAACATGTTTTGGGGATTCCGCCTGACACTAGCAGAAACTCATCACCACACCAGTTAGCACTTTAGCTTGCACTGATAATAGGAGCTGAGTGGAATGACTCCCTGCCCCCAGTAACTGGTCTGCTCTTCCAAGTCTTGTCAATGAGCCAGACTGGCTGTGCTATCATCAGCAGCCCCTCAAATACTATGGACTCATCTGGCTCAAGAGCTGGACTTATGAGACCACCATTAAATGATGGTTCATATCTGTAAATGATGGCTCATATCTGTAAATGATGGCTCATATCTGTACATGATGGCTCATTTAATTGCCAAACAGACCCTTTTACCATCGCCCCACCCCCTGCCCCCCTCTCCCCTCCCCCTTAAAAGAGGATAATCACTAGTTGGTCATTCCACACTGACTAGAGCAGGTTTGAGCTCTGACTAAGTGGATTGCAGATACCCACTGTGAGCCACACATCTCAGCTCGAATTATCGTATTCATGGGGTGGGGAAGGAGGTGATTGTAAGAGGGGTGTCATGTCCTGCCCATGTGTCTGCTCCCCTTCACGGTTGTTGTGTTGCTGTTCCACAATTCCTGTGTTATGGTGGAATGTCAGGCTTCTGGCAACTTAAATACATTTTGTGTAACTTTACATATTGGCGTAAGTCATGCTGAGGTTTCCAAATCTTTGCAAAGAAGTGGACAGTACAGAAAGTTACCACCCTGTCAGGTATTACATACAGGCAAGCTCTATTTAGGACGCTTCTATTTAGGACGTTTCGATTGAAGGAACATAATTTTTTAACACCTTTTGATAGGACACCTGGGTTCATTTTAACGAACACATTTTTTTTTGCGCATGCGCAGTACATAGTTTGAATATCGTGGCTGCATTTCCGCGTCCTTTGTATCCATACACACAGTCCATAGTGTATTGGCGGGTAAATCCAAACGTTTGAACTGGCCAATAGCATGTCGCTAAGTCATTGTTTAAAAGCAGCTGATTTTGAAGTGACACCACGCCACGTCAGTATTACAGTAATTTCCAAACATTACCAAGCAACTTCGATCGATTTACAGCCTCTACTGCGATTCTACCATGTCGGGAGTAGACAGCAGTAAGTGAAATGAGCAGCGGTATTACAGCTGGTGGCAACAGACAAGTCATCACTTTAAATACTAAAGTGGAGGTGATAAAGCTCATCGCGACTGGTGAAAAAGGTACAGACGTCGGGAGGGCTTTAGGACTAGCTAGATCGACGGTGGCTACTATAACAACAACAACAACAAATTACATTTATAGAGCGCCTTTCACGTCGGGAGGACGTCCCAAGGCGCTGCACAGGAGGCGTGTGACCCGAGCTGAGAGGGGAGTGTTTGGGAAGGGGTGAAACACGAAGGGGAGGTCGAAGAGTTCGGGGTGGAACAAAAGGCACGGTCGAAGAGGAAAGTCTTCAAACCGGCCTTGAAAGAGGAAAGGGAAGAAACGAAATGGAGGGATTGAGGGATGGCATTCCATAGGGTGGGAGCGGAGAAACTGAAGGCCCGGCCTCCGATGGTGGGGCGGTTCGGGCAGAATAAGGACAATATTCTGGTTCAAGGTGTGTTACAGCTACAGGTGCAAGCAGATTATCAAAACATAGGAGTGATGTGATGGAAAACATGGAAAGAATGCTGATTGTCTGGATTGAAGATCAGATCCAGCGTAATATACCACTCAACATCCTGGTTATCCAAGAGAAAGCAAAATAATTGTTTAGGGAGTTAAATGATCAGAAAGGAGAAGGCTCAACGGCACCATCTTTCAGTGCTGGCAGAGGGTGGTTTCAAAGGATTAAAATACACTGTGGGCTCCACAACATCAAGATGAGTGGGAAAGCTGCAAGTGCCACTGTCACTGTCACACTACCAGTATTAAAGTTTGCCAGTAGTGTACTGTATTAAAGTTTGCCAGTATTAAAGTACAATACTGTACAGTTACCCCAAGTACACCTTCTTGCCTATGTGTGTTAATTTGTGTGTTATGTTGTGTATTCTTGTGTGTTATTTAGTGGGTTTAAGGTGTGAAAATTTTGTGAAAAGAACGCATCTCTGGTTATATAATGGGACTGCATGGGAAATTGTGTTTCTATTTAGGACATTTTGATGTAGATACAGTTTTTCAGGAACACAACCCCGTCCTAAATAGAGGTTTACCTGTATTATTATTATCCCCTGTTAATCAGTAATGGAGTCACATTCAGTCACTCAGTCTGTCTGTCTGTTTCCTCTTCCACAGCTTCTACCGATGATTGGGGAGTCTCACATCCCAGGTCTGCTGCTGGGTTGGAGGGAGAGTCCGTGATTCTGAAATGTTCATTCAAACACCCTGACCCACCAAATGCACAATATAATATAATCAGCAAATTGTTCAAAGGTACTGCATGCAGTCCATACTCCTTGCTGTCCACGCAGTTGGTGTATAAAAGCAGCCAGCCCCAAAGATACAACAGAATAAAATTAACAGGAAATCTGAAAAATAAAAACTGCTCAACTGAGATAAACAACCTCAATAAAGCTGATTCTGGTGACTATTGCTTCAGGTTTGAGATCCAGGATTTCGATAGTTGGACCGGACAACATCCCATCAATGTCGTGGTGTATGGTAAATATTCCTTCTCACTTCTTGTTACATATTTGACAAACCAGCAGACAGACAGACAAGTTTGCAGGTGTTTTTATCCAGTATTTACAGGTGCCAATTTTGACCAGGTGCCAATTTTGAACATTGTTTATTTCTGTTTCCTTTTGTTAGGTCGTCCTGGCAACCCCAATGTCCTCCCAAGTGAAGTGACTGAGGGGATCAGCACCACTTTATCATGTTCCTCCTCTAACATTGATGATCAGGCCAGAGCCAAGCTGACCTGGGAAGGAATCACTGAGCTGACAAAGCAGGAAACCGTGACTGAGGAAAAACAGTCTGTATCTAACCGGGTCCTCACCAGTTCATTCACTTTTATCCCCTCATACAGAGATCATCTCAAGCTGATCAAATGTGTGGTCAGTTCTCCAAACTACCAATATTCCAAACAAGGCAACATAACACTTCAGGTAAAATGTAAGTTATCCATACTGAAGCAGCGTTCAAATGATCCCAAACTGTACAGAAAGTTCTCAAGAGGTTTTGTATTGGCTCTGTTCTACCACCTGACCTGCCTTTGCCCCTGTTTACCAGTACATGCTTTGACTGAATACCCTCAGGGATATGTCTGACTAGGTGGATGGTAGATACTCAGCTAGAGCCACACATCTCAGCAGGAATTATTGTAGTGGCCACTGGTACCTCAGGGAGGAGGCTCGAGGTGATGATGTCAACCCACTGACTGGGGCTGGACTCTCCTGATGGTCAGAGCCAGTGTGGGGGGGGTGGGGGGGTGATTGTAAGAGGGGTGTCATGTCCTGCCCATGTGTCTGCTCCCCTTCACGGTTGTTGTGTTGCTGTTCCACAATTCCTGTGTTATGGTGGAATGTCAGGCTTCTGGCAACTTAAATACATTTTGTGTAACTTTACATCGTAGCGTATCTCATGCTAAGGTTTCCAAATCTTTGTAAAGAAGTGGACAGTGCAGAAAGTTACGACCCTGTCATGTATTACATACATCAAGTTCTATTTAGGACATTTCAATCAAAGGAACCTAATTTTAACACCTTTTGATTGATATAGGACACTTGGATTTATTTTAATGAACAATTTTTTTTTCTGCGCAGTAGGTATTTTGAACATCATGGTCGCATTTCCGCATCCTTTTGGTCCATATGCACAATACATAGTGTATTCGCGGGTAAATCATGCTCGCACCTGATATAGTGTATCCAAGCGTTTGAACTGGCCAATGACATGTCGCTACGTCAATGTTTAAAAGCAGCTGATTGTGAAGCGACACCACGCCAGATCAGAATTACTGTATTTCCAAACATTCCCGAGCAACTTCGAGCGATTTAGTACTGCGATTCTAGCATGTCAGGAGTAGACAGCACTCCTGTAGCAAGCAAATTATGAAAACATAGGAGTGATGTGATGGAAAACATGGAAAGAATGCTGATTGTCTGGATTGATGATCAGAACCAGCGTAATATACCACTCAACACCCTGGTTATCCAAGAGAAGGCAAAATCATTGTTTAGGGAGTTAAATGATCAGGAAGGAGAAGGCTCAACGGCACCATCTTTCAGTGCTAGCAGAGGGTGGCTTCAAAGGTTTAAAAGATGCTGTGGGCTCCACAACATCAAGATGAGTGGGAAAGCTGCAAGTGCCACTGTCACTGTCACACTGCCAGTATTAAAGTTTGCCAGTAGTGTACTGTATTAAAGTTTGCTATTATTAAAGTACGATACTGTACAGTTACCCCAAGTACACCGTCTTGCCTATGTGTGTTAATTTGTGTGTTATGTCGTGTATTCTTGTGTGTTATTTAGTGGGTTTAAGGTGTGAAAATTTTGTGAAAAGAACGCATCTCTGGTTATATAATGGGACTGCATGGGAAATTGCGTTTCTATTTAGGACATTTTGATCTAGATACAGTTTTTCAGGAACACAACCCCGTCCTAAATAGAGGTTTACCTGTATTATTATTATTATTATTATCGCCTGTTACTCAGTAATGGAGTCACATTCAGTCACTCAGTCTGTCTGTCTGTTTCCTCTTCCACAGCTTATGCCGATGATTGGGGAGTCTCGCTTCCCAGGTCTGCTGCTGAGCGAGAGGGAAAGCCTGTGATTCTGAAATGTTCATTCAAACACCCTGACCCACCGAATGCACAATATAATATAATCGGCAAATGGTTCAAAGGTTCTCCATGCAATTCTCAAGCGAAGTTGGTATATAAAAGCAGCCAGCCCCAAAGATACAATAGAATAAAATTAACAGGAAATCTGAAAAATAAAAACTGCTCAACTGAGATAAACAACCTCAATAAAACTGATTCTGGTGACTATTGCTTCAGGTTTGAGATACAGGGTTTCAGAAGTTGGACCGGACAACATCCCATCAATGTCATGGTGTATGGTAAATATTCCTTCTCACTTCTTGTTACATATTTGACAAACCAGCAGACTGACAGACAAGTTTGCTGGTGTTTTTATCCAGTATTTACAGGTTCCAATTTTGACCAGGTGCCAATTTTGAACATTGTTTATTTCTGTTTCCTTTTGTTAGGTCGTCCTGGCAACCCCAATGTCCTCCCAAGTGAAGTGACTGAGGGGATCAGCACCACTTTATCATGTTCCTCCTCTAACATTGATGATCAGGTCAGAGCCAAGTTGACCTGGGAAGGAATCACTGAGCTGACAAAGCAGGAAACCGTGACTGAGGAAAAACAGTCTGTATCTAACCGGGTCCTCACCAGTTCATTCACTTTTATCCCCTCATACAGAGATCATCTCAAGCTGATCAAATGTGTGGTCAGTTCTCCAAACTACCAATATTCCAAACAAGGCAACATAACACTTCAGGTAAAATGTAAGTTATCCATACTGAAGCAGCGTTCAAATGATCCCAAACTGTACAGACAGTTCTCAAGAGGTTTTGTATTGGCTCCATTCTACCACTTGACCTGCCTTTGCCCCTGTTTTCCAGTAAATGCCTGCTTTGGATCCAATTCCCTCAGGGATACTGGGCAGCAACATTTTCTTCCCAATGCAACCCTGTAAACTGGAGGGACTGAACATGCCCAGGAGGAAGCTGGAAGTGTTCAGGCTTGAGAGGATGACACAGAGAGTGTGAATGATGGGTTAAACCAGTCATTGGGGACGGCCATTTTGTCCGGCCTAAGACACTCCCGAGGTTAACCACAATAACTGCCCAGTGAAGGAGTGGCACAGACTCCATCCCATTGACATTGGAAGGGAGGGCGACTTATTAGTGGTGGCGCTGAGATGATTCAGGAAGAACAGACATTTTACACTCTTGTTTTTTTTAAAAGCTAGAAACCTCTTTAGGGACAGTAAAATGTTATTGTGCTCATTTGAAACGCAAAATGCAATCAAAGATGGTGTGATGGTTTTGTCTGAAAAAAGAACCCAAAACAATATTTTAGGATTTACCAAGATGGTAGAATATAATAATAATCCTTACATTTGATATTATGCCTGATCACTTTGTTCAGAAGTCTGTAAGTGCTTCACAGAATATATTCTACAATGGATGACTGTGTATTTTGCAGTCTAAACGCACCAACCAATTCCACAGCAGTGTCCCGCAAACAGTTTTGGATTGAGTAGCCAAATTGTTATTTTTGGAAGTGATTATTACGCTCAGAAAGAACAATAGAATATAGGTTTTGAATTATAAAGGGCAATTGGATAATAATAGTCAGAAATTATCTGGGAGTATTCATAGCCACTGCTCCCTTTACCTGAGCCTTTAGGAGGTGAGCTCCTCCGTCCATCTCCATCACAAGCCTGCAATCTAGGATACACTATCAGAGAATCATAGAATGTTACGGCACAGAAGGAGGCCATTCAGCCCATCGAGTCTGTGCCGGCTCTTTGACCGAGCAAGTCACTTTTGTTAACCTACCAGTGGAAGATAGAGGTAGAGAAGGGAGTGAGATAGGAATTGTGAGCTTGGCACAGTGACAGTCTGGTACAAGACAAAAAGAGACACAAACACAACAGAAACTCTCAAAAGTACAGACAGCATCCTGTTGTTCAGAACAATATCCAGAAAGGATTCAGGAATCTTTACCTGCGTGGTAAATAATTCACAGGGAAATGATACCTTTGCAGCTGACATCAATGTCATGTGTAAGTATTTGACTTTAACGGTTCCTGAGTGGATTATACCATGTTAGAGTGAGAGTTCAATTTGACTGGTCATGAGGCACATCAATAGATCACTGTCACTTGCTAAACTGTTCAAAATTAAGATTTGTCTACAGTCATCTTCCCAATGATTTCTTGAGTGTAATGTCTTTCAAATTCTCTCTTCCCCAATCCAGCAAGCACTCTTACTCTTTGTCTCCAGGTGTCTCTTGTGATTGGTCTAAGGAGAGGAGGGAAATGGTTAAAAATCAGGGAAATGTGAAAAATGGGATTTAAATATTTGTTAATTCCCACTTACAGATGGACCCAGTGAAGTTAACGTTAGTCACGATGGGCTGAATTACAAGTGTGTCACGGATGCCAACCCTCCAGCAAACATCATTTGGAAACTAACTGAATTCAAGACTAACAGAACAACCCAAATCGATGATACTAAGTCTATGAGCAGCCTGGCTATGCATGAATTAGAAGGCTTGTGTGTTTCCTGTCGAGCTGAGAATAAATATGGTCGTGCACATTCAGAAGCTTACTGCAAACCAAAGCCAAACCAGAGTAAGTAACTTTTCAGAGCTTTTTATCAATCAAGTTAATTGAACTGCAACAAAAATTATGTAGGTATGTATAATGTATGTATAATATACAATATACTGTATTTAACTGGGCATGAAGCACATCAATAGATCACTGTCACTTGCTAAACTGCACAAAGTTAAGATTTGTCTAGAGTCATCTTTCCAATGAATTCTTGGGTCTAATGTGTCACAAATTCTCCCTTCCCCAATCCAACAAACATCATATCTAGTTGTCTCCATGTGTCTTTGTGGCTCGATTGTTAGCAATCTTGTTCCGGGGTCAGAATGTATGGATTTCATATTATTATTTTAGTTCACATTTATGATTGTCAAATCTAGTAATTGCTTTTGCAGACAACCTCAGTGACCATTTTGTACTCATCAAGTTCCCATCAATTGCCCAAAGGGCGACCAACGTATCTGGAAGATTATTGGAGTGACACTTCCATCTCCCTTCCAAAAGTGCACACATTCCATTCCAGATACCAGGAAGTTTCCATGGGTAGGAGGAGGCATGCGTGTGTAGGACTCTCATCTGGGTTAGATAGTAAACATGGAGATGAGTTTTCACATGTGTCAGACACCTGGCTGATCAGAAATAATTTGCGCTTTGGGCAACGAAAACCATTGACTCCAGTTCACAAAGGAAATCACATCAGTGGTCGCTCCTTATCCCTCACATGGAAGGTGCATCAATAGTAACCTGATGACCTGGACGTTGGCCATTTTATGCATTTTTGTTATAATATATTTGCCAAGGTTATCAAACTCAGAAGATTGTGTTAATACAATGCTGCCTCATATTAATCTGTAATATATATACAGTATATACAATAATCCATAGAATCTTATTGCTAAACAGCTTTGATATAAATACGTTGATCAGAAATATTTGAATATTCATTTTGCAGGTTGGTCAGCAATATTGCTATTCATGTCTGTCAAAGTCATCTTTGTCCTTCTCTTGATGGTAGCTTGCTGTGTAAAATTCCTAAACCAAAGTAAGTTCTGTCAATCTCTCTTCTGTGCCAATGTTGTAGTTCCCAGTCCAATATCAGATAAAACCCACACAAACACACTCACTGCACTTCAATTCTGCTCAACCAATGTGGCAGCTCAGCTTACATTGAGACCTCAGTAATAAACCTCATAATTATTGATAATAATAATCCTTACATTTGTTATAGCTGCCGACAATGTGGGCACTTTTCCCAGTAACAATATTATGCCAGAACAAAGTGCAGAATCATCCAAATGAATTGCAGTGATATTTTACTTTCTTGCACGTTGCTTTGTTCCTAGTGCATGGTCAATCTTAAACAAAAAGTATCAATCATTTTGTTTTGTATTCCATCAGCGAAACAGATGAAAAATAATTCCCAAGCCGTGGTGATCCATGAATTTCCAACTTCCATTCAGGTATATTCAGGTCATTTTAATTGTTAAAGAATTGAGGTGGATTCCCTCTCTCAGTGGCTCAGAGTGAAATGCACTGTTTGGTCTATCATAATAATAATCCTTGCATTTGATATAGCGCTTTTCATATCTTCTAGATGTCTCAAAGCGCTTCACAGAATATACAGAGTGAAATATCAGAGCGAATTGACTGTCACTGAGTCAAGAGAAAGTCACCCCTTTCCTGTGTTTCCTTGCCATCTGTGATGAATTAGCTGATGTCAGAAGAGCCTTGAGTGGGGAACTCTGATTGTCCTAAGGACTGGCACGACAATATAATAATTTGCTGTATGTGCCAGGTTTTTTGATAAGCTCTGGCGCTCATTAACGCAAGTGTCCCTTGAGGCTAGATTAGTACAATTTTACAGAAGGGAAGTAGATAAGCATCTGAGCAAAGAAAATGTTAAGGGAGAAATAGCTATAAAGTGGGAATAATTTTCAAAACGGGGCAATTTAGAAAAAAGAGGTAGCGGTGTGACAAGGTTTCAGAGTGCTCAACATGCCTTCTTCATACTTCCCTGTGTAGAAAGATTGTAATTATTATGCTGTTGGCAGGATAACCGGGTCATTGAGGAGGACAACAATCCCCAGGAAGAGTTTGAGTATGAAAATTGCAAGGTTGGATCGGCATCAGCTCGGGAGGAGCCTGGAGACAATTGGCTGCATGATTCCCCCATCCCCAACAAGCGAAAGCATTGTAAAGCAGCCAAACTAAATGAAGAAAGCTTTGTATCGTAACAGAAAGGTGAATCAACAACAACTTGCTGTCCTTCAATATAGCACGCTTTATGTGGGGCAGTGTCTCAGAGCGCTTAACAGTGACAAAGCCTGGCAATGAGCTTGGGGAGGAAGGATGAGGTGACTATAAGCACGGTCAAAGAGGAAGGTCTTCTGTCATGATCTAAAAAGGGGGTGGGAGGGGGCAAGGCATTGGAGAGTTCCAAAGCTTTGGGTGTAAGTGGCTGAAAGTGCAGCTGCTGATTCAGAAGGGACGAGCAGGTGGCTAGAGCCAGCCGATCGGAGGCAGCGGGTGGTGGAGTGCAGAGAAAGCAGGTCAGAAAGGTGAGGAGGTGCCAGAGTGGTGAAGGGATTTATAGAGCAGTGCTAGGATTTTGAAAAGGATCTGTTCTCTGATAGTGAGCCAATGGAGCCTGGCGAGGACTGACGTGATGAAGGAATGAGCTTGTGGATAGTGGCGCTGCGGAGACTGATGAGTAGAGTATTGGAATAGTCGATCAGGAGGTGACATCACATCTACATAAATTCTAACAATCACTCTTTTATGATCAACCAGCTGAGCCAGGGGAGCACTGCATGCAAAAGGAACAAACCCATCTCAGAATGCTGACAGGAAGTTTACTAAACAGCCAGAGTCAATGAAACCAGCAGGAGATGATTCAGAACAAATTACTTATTGCAATTTGCAGATAAAATAAGCTTGAATAAAACAGGTTATTTTATGCTTTCATGAAACTGATTATTTTCCATGATTAACTCCGATGGCAATGACTTGATTTGTTGCTGGCAGCAAAGTTACTGCTTACAGCGTTCCATTCTAATGATGATGATAGAAAAAAAGCTTTGCTTCTTTATAGCTTCTGTAATGTCAAAACACAATTAATAACAATATTAATCCTTGCATTTGATATAACGCTTTACATATCTTCTAGACATCTCAAAGCGCTTCACTGAATATTCTGTAAAGTGAAAGGACTATATTTTGTGCGCGAGAGAAAGGAGAAAGGAAAAATAAATGGTATTAAAAGATCTGGCATGATCTACTAGATAGCAACAACTTGCATTTATATAGAGCCCTCCATTACAGGGTAGTGACTCGGAATCCTGCTGAACCTATGGAACATTCACTCTGAATGACGCACCTGTTTCTACTAACAGTGCACTTGATACAAAAGTCCCGAACATGTCAGAGCAGAGAATTTTGCATGGTGCCAAGATCAGTGACATGCTTTTATTAATGTGGGTTGGGGTGGGGGCAGGGGGGTGGGGAGTGTGGTTGGGGAGGAGGGAATCCCTTTCCTGATCAGCAGAATGTCACCCTACCGACTGAGTTAAGGAACAATAACATTGATGCTTGGCAAACAGCAGCCACCAGACTAACCACGGAGTAGCAACTTTGTTTATTGTACCTACATGGAGATATTGAGTCATTGGGAAAGGCATTGTTCACTTACACTGGAAAAAATGAAGGAAGCTCAAAAGAAGATATTACTCAAATCTATACAATTGCAAAGAAATGATAACTAATGTTAACCATTAATGTGAGCAAGAAAGGAAATCATTTTTACATTACAACAGTTCTTAGCAGAAAATGTCATTTTAAAAAGCACTTTAATTAGCTAAATTATTTCCGCTTTGATATAGTGACAATGCTTTTCGGTGTCTTTGTTGTATGATCGAATATATAACATTGACATTAAATATGTTTTACATGCAGATCATCATCCCATTTTTGATTGTGTTATTAATTTACTGCTTTAGTTCTTCTGCTTGGTGATTCAGCCATTTTTTGCTAATTCAAAGTAAAGTGGAGTTTTCCTCCTGGTTATCCTGATTTATATTCATCCAAACTTTGCCATATTTAAATGAATAGCCTGTTGCTCTTCATAGTTCCGCCAATTTACAATTAATTGTCTGAAGTACTTTGGGCTTTGGAACGTCCTCCCAATGTGAAAGGTACCAAAAATCGTAGTTTGATGTTGGTGGGTAGATTTGGTATAGCGCAGTAATAAATACAAGGATTTCACTTTGTTTGTGGGATGTGTTTGATGCAAGTTAGCTACCACTTTTGCTTATACAACAACTTCTTTCATTTACATTTCTAATAAAAATGTTGAGAAATTTGATTTGCTTGTGAAATACACCGTATAGTATGAATAAAATGATTGTAGTTATAAATGAGTTTTGTATATTTATTAGACCTCAAAGTCTGTGTGGAACTATCCAATATTCAGAGTCCAGCAGTGTACAGTACATTCAATGTAAACAACAACAAAATTTCATTTTTATAGCGCCTTTCATGTCGGGAGGACGTCCCAAGGTGCTGAAAAAGCCACACACAGTTAGCAAGGCATAGAGAGAGAGAGAGAGAGAGGGATGGATGCACACAGTTAGAGAGAGACCTCATAAAACATAAATTGGTCATAAACCCTTCTCTATTCCAGCAAACACTTCAAGGGCACAAGTCAGCCATCCTTTGAATGAGATGTTAAACCAATGTCTCATTTGCCTGTTTAGGTGGATGTTAAAGATCCCATGGTACTATTCAAAAAGAGAAGAGAGTTTCTCCCGATGTCCTGGCCAACAATGTCCCAGCTAAAATTGGTCATTAACTCCATGGTTGTTTACATTGCTGTGTGAAAATTGGCTGTCACATTTGTCCACAAAATACTCCACTTCACAATAGGTATCTTGCGAAGCAATTTAAGAACCCAGGTCCTCTTGCTTGCAAGGCGAGTGCTCTAACCACTGAGCTACAGGACTCCAAAAGCTCTGAATCGGATTCTGAGGTAGTGCCTTTACACACGGGATGTGAATGACTTGCGGAACATTAACATTAGCTAAATTCTCAACCACAAACCATATGTATTTGATCCAAAGCAATGAGATGGAGCTGAGGACCTGTATCTCCAGTGAGTGTCCTATAATGGACATCCTGAGGAATGACACTGTCCTGAATCAGGAATATGATTAGGAGAAACTTGCATCGAGAAGAACAGATGGCTGCTCAGAATTGTAATTATCCAAGGAAATGATACCACCATGAATGTTCTACAGCAGGCGCTGTGCAGAGAGGAGCAATATTTAATGCAGGATCTTGGTAACGTAAGCCAGCGATAAAGCCATGTAAACCCATCAAACATTTGAATAAACAATATTCAATCTACACAGTTCAACAGCAGGCAGCTCTGGCCATCTTACACTGACTGATTGTCTCACAAGTCCACTTAGTTACAGTTTGAATATCATTCCTCTTTGAATAAATAAACTTTCAAAGGAACAGAAATCACCTTTTATTTTTACAAATATTAGATGATAGAAAATGATTCCAGCAATCGAGGTGTTAAAGTGTGTTCTCACCCAATGTGGTAGTGGGTGTTTTTCCGGCTCAGTGGGTGTTTCTGGGTCATTGGATGTCTTTGAGGGTTTGTGGGGGGAGGGGATGGGATGTCTGGGTAAGTTTGGTGGTGGGGAGGGTGGGAGATCTGAGAGTGTGTTCCTGAATATGGATGTGATTGATTAGGGAGCCTGAGGAAATAGGGTGTATCTGGGGGTGTTTGGGGGTATGCTGTGTATTTGTTTGAGGTCTGGATCTGATCGAAGTAATGGGATCATGATCTCCAGCTTATCTCTTCTTGGCTGCCATGTTGCTGCAGATCCAATTCATGCCATCCTGAAAACAGAGACACAGTCAAAGCCTCGCTACTCAGCCAGGCCAAGCACTCGAACTAAGCAATAAACCCAGAAAGGGGCAGCATGGGATAGTCAGCATGGGATAGTCAGACTGTCTACATTCACACTCACCCTTTGAGACATTTAAGCACTTACTAGTGTTCAGCAGAAATAATAATTAATATTTTTTGCATTTGATGTAGGGCCTTTCATGTTAGGAGGATGGAAGTAAAACAATACTTCACAGCAATTGTTGTCATTGTATATTTTGTTCCGGCCATGAAACAAATAACCAATTTTATTTGGGGATTGCTTGCCAGGACTCCGTGAGAAATTTCCTTCTCTTTTCGAATAGTGCCATGGGTTCTTTAATGAACAATCACCTGAACAGGCAGATGAGACCTCGGTTTTAATGTCTCATCTGAAGGGTGACACCTCTGCAGTGCACAAAGCCTAGCACTTAGACTAAGTGAGTTCAAGTCCCACAAACAGCTTTGAAAGGAGACCCTGGTTTAACATTCAATTGTGAAGCATGGCACCCTCAGTAAGGCAGCACTCCCCATTACTGTACACTACTGGAATGTAATCCTTGATCATGTTCATTAAACCAGCATTCGCCTACTAAACATACAGTTTCTGCACTTTACATTATATCCTGTGAAGCGTTTGGGGACATCCTCCCAATGTGACAGGTGTAATACCTGGAAGACCATAACAAGATTAGGCAGAGTCAGCAAGGCTTTACAAAAGGGAAGTCATGCTTAACTAATCTTTGAGAGTTTTTTGAGGATGTATCTAGCAGGTTGGATAGGGGGGAACCAGTAGATGTGGTATAATTAGATTTTAAGAAGGCATTTGATAATGTGCCACACAAAAGGCTATTGCACAAAGTCAAGGCCCACGGGATTAATGGGAACATATTAGCATGGATAGATGAGTGGCTAACAGGTAGAAAACAGAGTAGGGATAAACAGGTCATTCTCAAATTAGCAGGATGTAACTAGTGGAGTGCCACAAGGATCAGTGCTTGGGCCTCAGCTATTTACAATTTACATCAATGATCTAGACAGGGACATTGAATGTAACGTGTCTAAATTCACGGATGATACTAAACTAGGTAGGAGAGTGAGCTGTGAGGATGATGCAAAAAGATTGCAACGGGATATAGATAGGCTAGGGGAGTGGGCGAGTAGGTGGCAGATGGAGTTTAATGTGGGGAAGTGTGAAATTATTCACCTAAGTAGCAAAAATAAAAAAATGAATTGTTTTCTAGATGGGGAGAGGTTAGATAGTGTTAGTGTACAAAGGGATTTGGGTGTCCTTGTACACAAGTCTCAAAAAGTTAGTTTGCAGGTGCAGGAAGCAACTAAGAAGGCAAACAGCGTGTTAGCGTTCATTGCAAAAGGTTTAGAGTATAAGAGTAGGGAAGTCTTGCTGCAACTGTATAGGGTTCTGGTGAGACCCCACCTCGAGTATTGTGTGCAGTTTTGGTCTCCTTATTTAATAAAGGACATACTTGCCTTAGAGGGGATGCAGTGTAGATTCACTAGAATAGTTCCTGGGATGAAAGGACTGACCTATGAGGATAGGTTGAATAAACTAGGGCTGTATTCTCTAGAGTACAGAAGAATTAGGGGAGATCTTATTGAAACATATAAGATTCTTAAAGGCCTGGATAAAGTAGACAGTGAGGGACTGTTTCCCCTGGTAGGAGAATCTTTAACCAGGGTTCATAATCTTAAAATTAAGGGTCAACCTTTTAGAACAGAATTGAGAAAACATTTCTTCACTCAGAGGGTAGTGAATTTATGGAATTCACTACCTTAGATGCTCAGTCCTTGAACATTTTCAAGGCTGAGACTTTTTAAAAACAGAGGGATTAGGAGATATGGGGTTAGGGCAGGTAATTAGAGTTAGGTCAGAAGATCAGCCATGATCTTATCAAATGGCGGGGCAGGCTCAAGGGGCCGAATGGCCTACTCCTGCTCCTAATTCTAAAAAAAATACCGTACTACACTAAATGTAAGGATTATTATTAACTCAGTAATACAGCTTAAACTCCAGCAATACCTCTGCCACACTTTGGCTCTTGGCAACCAGTACTTACAGTTTCTGGGATCATGTAGGCAGGATGTATTCCCTCTGGGGAGAGAATGTACACTCCAAACCAGATCAATGGCACAATAATGGCACGAGCGAAGGATAGAAATTAGATAGTTAGTGAGCTCTTTACCTGCACCCCTTCACCAGACAGCGCGGAGCAGGCCTGTATTTGCCAAGCTCGGTCGCGGTATGTGTGCAGGTTAAGCCCCTCTGCGATGTCGGCAGCTGGAGCTGCTGTGAGCAGGTCCTGCTTATTGGCAAAGATGAGGACCGGCACTCCGATCAGCTTCTCCTCCTCTATCAGCTCTGCCAGCTCCTGAGAACCAACAGGTAACAATCCAGCCCCATCGTTACACACAGGCTTTCACTTAAAGTAACCCGTGAAAACACATGCTTTACAACAACAACAGCTTGCCTTTACATAGCCTTTATATAGCGCCCTTCTCGTAGCATCCCAAAGCTCTTGTTTATACAGCTCTGATAGTGCGCATTCTCTTTCTCAGTTACCCCCACCTCCCCGCCACCGAAATAGATGGAATAATAATCTTTCCATTTGATGTATCCCCTTATCACTTTATCTAATTGTCTCTAAGCGTTCCACATTAGTAATTAAAGTAAGTGAAAACCAGATTATATTACTCCACTATTCTTCCAAAGATGCTGACACTCCAGGTTCACCTGATCAGGCAGATGGGACCCGAGTTTAAAGTCTCATCTGAAGTACAGCATCTCTGTCAATGCAACATACCCCCAGCTCAGAGGTGAGAGTGCTACCACTGCACCAGGCTGAGAGAGTGGGAGATAAGTGGGAGATAAGTGGGAGATAAGGTTCTGTGTGCTGGTGGGAGTTCTTTTACCTGTCCTGTTTCTTCAAATCGCTTCTTGTCGGCACTGTCTATGACATAAATCTGTGACGGAGTAGAAAAAATGTAAAACTTTATGGGAGATTCATTGAAAACAAAAGTGAATTTGTGTTTATTAGTGTGAATGTTGCTAATGGGAAACATCCCCGTTTCAGGCACCAGTGTCAGCACCCAGCACACGGTCACAAGGTGGGTCTGGATGAAGATCCCCATTTGATCTCATCCCTTCAGAGCACCCATCCTACCATTCCCCCATTACTGCATCAACAGCAACAACAACAGCTCAATTACATTTCTAGAGCGCCTCTCATGTCAACAAGACGTTCCAAGGTGCTAAACAGTCATGGTCAGGACCTGAGCATGTGGGAGGGGAGGGGCAGGTCTGAGATGAGGGAGGGGAGAGAGATGTGGGGTGCTGAAGGTAGGTCTTGAGTCGAGCCTTGAAGGAGGCAAGGGAGGGAGCAAAGCGGAGGGATTGTGGGATAAAGTTCCAAACAGTGGGAGCAGAGACGCTGAAAGCCCGGCCACCGATGCATCAAGCTGATTTTGAAATGTTTCCTGTGACCTGGCCTCTACCACATTTTGCAGCAACCTGTTCCAGTCATTGATTTTCTTCGCCGTAAAGAAAACTTTCTGTTTTCAGTCCTAACATTGCCCTCGACAACTCCAAACCTATGTACTTGTTCTACATTCTTGATATATTCTAAAGCATTGATCTGGGTTTACTGTCTCAATACCATTTTAAATTTTGTACATCTCTATGAGGTGAGGTTCCCCTCTGAGCTGTCTTCTCTCAAGATTGAAGAGCCTTAGCTCATCTGATTGTTGCCCGTAGCTCATTCCTCTAACATCCTGATCATCTTTGGTGCTATCTTCTGCACTGCCTCTGGGGCCTAGGCAGCTCTACAAGTGTAATTTTGTTGTTGTTCTTGTAACCATGGTAATCTGGGGTCTTCAAATCCTGGTCATTCAATATATGAGTGACAAGAAGGATCCCAGTATGGACGCCTGAGACACCCGGTTTAGCACATTTCCCTTCTAACCTGACTCCCCTAACAAAGGCTCTCTGCTTCCTTCCCTTCAGTAAATTCTGAATCCATGTCTTAGCTTTGATAGCTAATGACCACAGTTATGGAGAAGTTTTTCATGAGATGCTTTGTTCAATTTTGCACTTTGCCGTTTGGAAGTATATATTTGTATGGCTTCCCACAGTCAATTTGGGCTGTCACCTCCTCAAACAAGTCTATAAGAGTGGTCAAGTAATCTGAACCCTTTCTGAACCCGTGTTAGCTGTAAAAACTCCCAAGTCAGCCAACTGCCCAGATTAGTGCCACGTAAAAACACCCTCTACACTGTCCCATCCAGCACAGTACAGCATGGGTTTTGATACAGAGTAAAGTGTGAAAGACCAACTATTCACTATCCTGGTTGGGGGACAGGGAAGAAGAGGGTCTCCTTGGAGCTGGACTAACTGCAAAGTGACAGCATTGGAAAAACAATTGGCAAACACTGGTCAGTCAATTGCAAGCTATGGGTTTAGCTCACCAAGTGCTCCAAATGTTACCTTATGTGAAGGGTATTATATAAATTCAAATTGTTCATCTCCAGCAGTAGAGATTAACTTGCCTTGGCTGTTGTGAATCTGCGCCTAATATTCATCATAATTAGATAAGTTGGGTGTGTGTCCCAAGGATCATCCCCGGGGTCTTATTTTACATTAGGCTTGTGGAAATTTCCATATGTAAGTGACTGGTTCACTACCTGTAAGCATTGTGATAGGTTTCCACATGTGTCAGACATCTGGCTGACTAAAAAGTGAACAAAGTAGGACTCCAGCTATACTGTCCCATCCAGAACTCCTTTGTCAGACACGGCACTTGTTAAATGCAGAGAGAAGTTCCATCTACACAGTCCTGCTCAATACCCAAGTCACGTTCTTATAATGGCTTATGAATAATCAATTTTTTTGTAACAGAGATGCTGTCAGATCAATGAGACATCACCAGCAAATTTGTGCTCTCTAAGTAGTTCCTCCAATACTGGCGGATCTTCCTCTGCCCTCCAATGTCCCAGAGATTAAGTTTCAGGCCATGGGCTTGAACACTTTTGATATTGAAGCCCTGAAGGATAAAAAGGAAATAACGGCAACTTAGTGTAAACGGTAATCACAATTCAAGGTGCACACCCACGCCTGAAAGGCAACACAGAGGAGATTTGTTGTTGCAATCTGCAGACATCAGAGGAGACATTTTGTAATGCCTCTTCATCCTTCTCACACTAGTCCTCAGTGCTGGAAGGATAAAATAGATAGAGAACAGGGAACCTAGTTATTTAATTTATAAAATACTAAATAGCATAGAGAAGGTAAACCCCAAACAACATGATCAGCTACACCACCCAGTAGGAAGAAGGCAGAAGTGTTTAGTGTTGTGAATATATATTTTAGGACATACTCCAGAATCAATGCTAATAGTTACTTGTCGCTTTCTAACCAGCTTTTGTGCTTACCAAAATGCCCATAATATTATTAAACTCATTCTCTTTTATTTTTTCCCCGTTTCTTTCATTCTCTGTCTTCCTCTTGCACTCTTTCTCCTCGCCGTTCTTCCTCTTACCTGGGTTGGTGTAATGGTATTGATGTCTTCTGAGGCTAATTGTTTTAGCAGCGTTGTTTTCCCCGCATTATCTAGACCAAGAAGCAGGATCCGCAACTCCTGCTCCTGAGAACCTTTCAGTTTTTGCAGCATAGAGAGCAAACCCTGGATAGAGAGGGAGAGAGAGAGAGAGAGAGACAATGAGGGAGAATGAACGAGAGCAAGAGTGAGGGTGAGAGCTTGAGAGAGAGAGAGAGAGAGAGAGAGACAAAGAGAGAATGAATCAGAGAGTATGAGAGAGACTAGAAACAATGAGAGACAGAGAGAGAAATAGTGAGAGGGAAAGTTTAGAAATTGAGGATCAAGGAGTGGAGCCTGTGTCTTCTTAAAATTGTGACTTGCATGGTTGTAAGACAGGCACAGGCATTGAACCCAGTTGCCTGCACTTCTCAGTGGTCACCTTAGTTGTTGTTATGGGTTCCTCGCTGGAGAAATTAAACCCATGTGTTGTTATAGCTGAGAGTCTCTGTTTGTGTTTATTCCTACCTGGGTTGGGGTAGGGGTGGGGGTTCACATTGCAGCATAATGAGATCTTTAATGCCCATCTTTAATGAGCAAGCAGAGGACACTGGTTTAATGCTTCATCCAAAGGACAATAACTCCAACAGGGTAGCACTGTTCAGTTCTGTGTTGGCATCTCAGTCCATAACAATTAACCTTTCATTTGATAGCATCTTTCATGGCAGGGGACGTCTTAAAATGCTTCACGGAGTCTATTGTACACTGTAAAGTGCACTGGCAAAATTGTAGGCGAACATGAGACCTAATTTGTGCACAGCAATGTTCCACAAACAGCAATGAAGTGATTGATCAATTTCATTTGAGGGATTGTTGGCCAGAACACCGAGGGAACCTCCGTTCCCCTTTTCAACAGCGCCACAGAATCCACCTGAACAAGGCAAACATCCCAGGATCTTAGTTTAAAATCTCATTTGAAGGACACTGCATCAAACAATACTACACAACCAACACAACAATGTGGTTGTCATCACAAACTAGATTAGCTCAAAGTTCTAACATGGGGCTTGAATTTACAATCTTCTGACTAAGAGACACATCATTTAGCTTTAATACCTCTTGACTAGAAATGGAAAATCAGCCAGGATTCCCCATCCTGATCACTTTCCAGCAAATGCTACTGAAACAGGTGTTTGTGTAGATGTCAGTTGAGGATAAATCAGGGTTTATTGCCCCATTATAGTAATGGTATCTCTTTAAGATCTCACTTGATCAGCTCAACAGACACCTGTTAATGCCTTGGTGCAGAGATACAGCAAAAGCCAAAAATCTTCAGCGGAGAAAGAGGAAAGAAACCTGGATATGTGTTAAATCAAAGTTCATTCTATACAATATATTGACTGTTATTCTCAGTTTTGACAGGTCAACTTGCTACTTCATCTCTGTTAGCTCCGGAACTCTGAGAATGGGTTTGTGTGGTCACATTTCTGGCTGTTGATAATAATAATAATAATACTTGCATTTGGTATAATGCCTTATTACATCTTCGAGATCTTCATAGAATACACTCTAATGTGAACTGAGTCATCAGAGAACAGCTCAGATTCACCGACGAAGGCACCCTTTACATGTAATTTCTTGTTGGCATCTCCTTTCGTTACTTACCTTGCTGAATTGAACTGTTCATTTGGTTAAAAGTCATCACCTGACCAGCCAATTGAATTTAGAAAGGGTTTGAATGCTCTCTTGCCATAGTTATGGAGTTATTGGGGGAAGGGAAAAGAGCAGTCATGTGATGAAGACTTCAGCATATAAGGTAGAGAGAAATAAACAAAGTCTCAGACAAACACATTAGAATACATTAAAAGATATTAAAATATACAGCACAGGAACATACCATTCGGCCCAAATGGTCTATGCCGGCATTTATGCTCCACTTGAGCCTCCGCCTGGCCTTCCTCAACTAAGGCTACAAGCATAATCTTCTATTCCTTTCTCCCTCATGTATCTATCTAGCTTCCCCTTAAATACATCTATGTTATTTTCCTCAACAACGCCTTGTGGTAGCAAGTTCCCCATTCCCACTACTCTCTGCATAAATACATTTCTTCTAACTTCCCCATATGATCTACTTATATGACTATTTTATATTGTTATTATATTAGCTCCCAGTTTTGGTCTCCCCCTCAAGCGGAAACATCTTCCTTATGTCTACCCTATAAAAACCTTTCACAATTTTAAAGACCCCTATCGGGTCACCCCTTACTCTCCTCAAGAGAAAATAATCTAAGCTTGTTCAGGCTTTCCTGATATGTATAACCCCTCAGTTCTGGGATCATCAGCGTGAATCTCTTTTATACTTTCTCCAGTTCCTCCGTATCCTTTCTACAATGTGGTGACCAAAACTGCACACAGTATTCTAAGTGTGGCCTAACCAAGGTTCTTTAAATGTTTACCATAATTTTCCTGCTTTTCGTTTCTATCCCACTAGATAAGAACCCCAACGCCTGGTTTGCTTTTTTTAATGGCATTAATCTGTGTTGCTACTTTAGTGAACTGTGTATATGTACCCCTAGATCCCTTTGCTCCTCTAACCCACTTAGGTTTTTATTTTCCGGGATGTATATACATGACTTCCTTATTCCTCCTACCAAAATGTACCACCTTACACTTTTCTACATTGAAATGCAACTGCCATTTAAATGTCCATTCAACAAGTTTATTGATATTTTGCTGATATCACCTCTTGGCTGGACTATTCCAATTCCCTCCTCGCCGGTCTCCCCTCCTCCACAATCCAGAGTCCAGCTGATTCAGAACTCTGCCACCCACGTTCTCACCCACACCAAACTTCGCTCCCCCATTATCCCAGTCCTTGCCAGACTTCACTGGCTCCCTGTCCCTGAGAGGATCGATTTCAAGATCCTCACCCTCGTCTTCAAATCCCTCCACTCCTCTGAACCCCCCTACCTCTTTGACCTCCTCTCTCCTCAAACCATCACCAGTTGCCTTCGCTCCACCGGGTCTGGCCTCCTCCATGTCCCCCGAATCCTCCGCTCCACCCTTGGCGGCCGTGCCTTCAGCCACTATGACCCGAGGCTCTGGAATTCCCTTCCTCACTCCCTTCGCCTCGCCCCCTGTCTTCCCAGCTTCAGGTCCCAGCTGAAGACCTTTCTCTTCGACCGCCTTTGGTCACCTTTCTCCCCCTGCCTCTGGCTCGGTCCCGGGATCCACTATTGTGAAGCGTTCTGAGATACCTTCCGGTGTGGAGGGCGCTATATAAATTGAAGTTGATGTTGTTGCTATCATTTGTTGCAGTTTTCCTCTGTATTCACTACTCCCCCCCACCAGTTGGTGTCATCTGTTAAATTTAAAATTGTACTGTTGGTTCCCAAGTTCAAATCGTTAATGTAATGACTTGATATTATGAACAATAGTGATCCCAATATAGATCCTTGTGCCCACCCTCGGCAGTCTGAGTAGTTACCTTTTACCCCTGCTCTCTGTTTCCTGTCTTGCAGCCAGCCCGCTATCCATTCTGTTACTTTTCACCTGATTCCACATGCTCTGACCTTGTTCATTATTCTATTATGTGGTACTTTATCAAACGCCTTTTGGAAATCCAAATATATTACATCTAACGCATTACCCTTGTCTACTCTTTCTGTTACCCCTTCAAATAATTCAATGAGGTTGGTTAACACATCACTGTGGGTTATGGCAGTCTGGACCAAGGTTTAATTTTCTGTCTCGCCAAAGCTGGAAGCTACCCAGCAAATAGAGTTTTCCAGCCCTACATTGAGATTATCTATGATTAGGAGCACTGGGCTAAACCACTGTTATCTCCTCAAAATAAAGGATGTGAAAACCTAATACAGTAAAAGCTTGGTTATCCGGCAACTGACCAACTGGCACACTCAACCAACCGGTATCTCCCAATACAAGTAAAATTTGAGTATGCACAGTTTTCCCTGCGCTTATGCTCACTTTGTTGCTTGCGTGCGCATGCACATTTATTAAACTTACCGTACGCGATTTTACTGAGTGCGCTGTTTTCCAGGAACGTAACGCTTTTGGCAAGGGTTGACTGTACTATTTACATATGCTTTATTGATAAGTATCCATACAATATTCTGCTATTATTTAGTCTATTATTATGGTAAGTTTTAAAATAAGTAAATTTTTTGTGTAGGATTTTCGGTAACTTGCCGCTTGAATAACCAGCTTATTTGATTAACCGGCACCGGTCAGGTCCCAAGGGTGCCGGATAACAAAGCTTTTCCTGGAGGATGTCCCAAGTTAATCAACCAAAGCAACACTAGCCATGCCATCATCTGTGATCATTGTCCGAAATATTGCTCAAATTCTCCATTTGTTAACATGACAATAATAATAATCCTTGCATTTGCTACAGCGCCTTATCACATTGTTGAGACATCTCAAAGCACTTCACAAAATATACTGTGAAGTGAACTGACTGTATATTTTGTGGGTGAAACATTTATACTACATTTAGTTCTGTATTTCATCTGTTAAACTGCTGCTAGCTCTTATGAAGTGTGGAGTGACTTGAGAGAAGGGGCAAAATGTTACAATAAAGAGTTACTCTTAACTGGTGAACTGAAAATCCTTTGATAATAAATGGGAGTAAAGTAGGGCCTGGAGAATTATGTTACTGAATGCTTAACTCGGCATTTCTAGAAGTATTATTCTAGAAGTATTATTCTAGAAGTATTATTCTAGAAGTATGACTTGAGGTTGCACAGAGAGCACAAGGATTTAGATTCTGTGAGAAAACCTATCGCAACACAGATTACATCTTAGAAAGGAGGTTCCCTTGTAAAGTTTACACTTCCGTTTTGCAAATAGACGAAAGCATGCTTAACAAGTGTTTTCTTTAGAGAACCAACTGACTGCTCGTAGAGCATCTACCTCACAGAAAGGAAATCAGCGCAAACCCCTTTCCCCATCGTGCCAAGAAAATTCACTTACATTTTTTAATAGAGAATAGTGGATCTCCACTTTCCATCACCAAGTGGGAAGTCTAGACTGGGCTTTTACATTTACGTGGAATCCCATTTCTGACTCCAAAAAATTATAATCATCTGAAGCCCAGTAAAATTGTCTCTGCAGTGTGAGGTGGCTGTCACACTCAGTTCAAGTGAAAAGTGCATCTAGTCTATGTTTGCTCTTTCCCCACAATGCTGGCAAATTAGAAATTGGACCACTTTTCTGCACTGTTGAAATTGTCATTCAGAAGCAGATGTATGTGAAAGATAAGAAAGATAACTTGCATTTATATAGAGTTCTTCAGACCGGGTGGAGAGCGGGAGCACTTGTAATAAGCAGAATATATTACAACTTCATTGACTGTGCTCAATATTCTGGGTGTTTAAATAGCTTCAGAATAAATTACAGTAAGCCGTCCAAGTCCAAACAACCTTCGCACGGTGAGCTAATCTATTATTTTACAATTACTATCACCAATAAAGGAATAGTCCCATCAGACTAGACTTACCTTGTGATCATCTCCCATTTTAGCACCTTCAGGAATCCTGCTACATTCTACAGGATGAAGGAGGTTGCAACACCACTGATTTCTGTGCCTTAAATGTCCAGTTGCTGTACCCGCAAACCAGCCTATCTGCGGAGAGCGAGAGAATTAAGGGATCTTAAATTAGCTACATGTTTCTACATTTACCCACGGGATTAAATTATGGGGATAATCTGTCAGACAGCTGTCACACACAGCAAATCACTTTAACTTTCTGAGCTGCCCTAATGGGTAAAGAAAGACGGAAGATGGGGATGATAGACTGGCTTTGAGGTCTATGTGACATTTACTTGGGGTATATATAATCCATAATGATCGATTACAGAATTCCTTAATATGGAAACTAACAGTGCATCATCCAACCAGCGGGAACTCCGCTCTGACCCCATCTAGTTTCAAATCAATACAATTTACATTTATATAGCACCTTTCACATTGGGATGACACCTCAAAGCATTTGATAATACTCACTAGGCTCCCAAGTTGATGCGGAATCCAAAGGGGGAAAGATGACTGAAGCCCAGTAAAAATGGTACATCTAGTTTCTATAAATGAAATTAAGTCTTGTAGCTCATTGTTTAGAGCATTCGCTTCGCAAGTGAAAGACCTGGATTTGATTCCCAGCAGGGCGAAACGTTGGGCAAGTTTCCTTACTCCACATGCTACTGTTAACCTAGCAGTAATTAGGAACCTGGTTGTTAGTCGATTGCCGGATCATTATCTGGGGTAATACTTCCATAAAAAAGATAATATATTCACCAATCCACAACTATTTGTGGGATATTGCTTTGCGCAATTGGCTGCCATGATTCGATCCCAAATATGCAATCAATTCATTTTACAATATATTCTGTGAAACGCTTTGAGATGCATTGATGTGATAAGGTGCTATTTCAAATGCAAAGAATATTATTATTACGAATGATTCCGTTGAAGGTACTGAGGGTTTCCATGTTGATATATATCAGTGCTAAATTCTGGTTCTACAGGTTCATTGTTGGAGGCACAATTGGACGCTGCACATATTATGCTTTCAAATAGTAACTGAGATACACCTAGACAGCACGATAAGAAAGCATAGGGTTAGGGTGAGAGTTTAGGAACAGATACCAAGAATTATTTATTTATATAAAGTTAATTAATATCTGGGTGATATTGGATTAATTTAAGAAACAACTTGTTCCTGCACAATTGTCATTCTGACATGATCCAATGATTATCATCCGTCTCAAATCCTGCATCTTTCAGGTGGATGGTGGGGGAATCACCACCTTCCTTTGGAAACATTTAATATTCTAATAATCTGTGTGAGAAACATTTCTTCTAAAATCCTCTTAATTCTTCTCATGATAATCCTGATCTTTGTAGACATGGCAGTTATTCCTATGGGTGTAGTTCTCTCAGGCTATCAGTGATGGTTCTCTGTTTGATTTATCCTCATTGGGAATCATTTACTCTGGGATAAGTTTAACTTCAGACCTCAGGTTGGTGTTGATAGAGCTGTTGGATCATTTAACTTTCTGAACATCTCACTAAGTACAAGTGCCAGATGTCAGATGGACATGTCACCTGTCAATTTGCTTAATATGTGTTTAAACTGTATTTTAATTCTGTAAAATGTAAAGGGATTTTTAAAGGCTTAAAGCACACAAATGAATTACAAGAGTTATTTCTTTACAAAGAGGTAACTAACATTTGGGTAGTGGAGGTCAGTACACTGGATTCACTTAAAAAACCTGATGCTGTAAATTTGGTATTCAGATGGGATCCAACCGAAACTAATTTGGAAGCTAATGGAATCTATCTTGTGACTGTTTTCAGCCTCAAATACTGTCTGTTGCGTCAGGAGTCAGGCCTATGAGTTCTTTGTGTTGTTAACGGTCCAGTCCTCCAGGACTCCTACTTCTTCCAATAATTACCCCAAGTTTCTTGAGAATGTAACCTGGTTTATGCACCTAACCCATTGTGAGTATGCGTCTAAGGGGTTAAGGGTTACCAAATATCTCAGTATTTTACATTAAATAAACACTGCTGGACTCTGAACAATGGATAGTACCACACAGATCTGATAATATATTGGATATTATATTGCAGTCTAATAAATATACAAATCTCATATACTAGAACAATAATTTTTATTTATGCTGCATAGTACATTTCACAAAAAATGTTTTCTCAAAAATAAAATTCTGTAAAAATGAAAGTTATCACATAAGCAAAAGTGGCAGCTAATTTGCATCAAAACCACCCCATAAACAGCGAGATAACAATCCTTGCATTTGCTATAGCACAACATCAAATCAATGGACCAATAATAAGCTGCATTTATATAGCGTCTTTCACGTCCAAAAACATCTCAATTCCCAAAGAGCATCATAATACTTACTGTCAATTGGAGGAACTATTTATTTGTAGGTGAAGAGTGTTGGGCAATTAATTTACAGGTGAGGAAAGTTTGGATGAATATAAATCAGGAGAAAAAGTCTATCTTACTTTGAAATAGCAAAAATTGGCTGAATCGCAAAGCAGAGGAAACTGGGAAAATGATTTACCTGCTTAAAATGTTTTTCTAAATGACAACACTTCCGTTTCAAATCACTTTGATTTTTCACCTCCTTTCATAGCTGTTCACATTCAGTACCTTTGTGTGTGGTGTTCCATGTCTCTGTGACACGTTAGCCATAGAGTCGTGGAATGGTTACCTCACTTCAGGCCATCTTGTTCATCATCTCTGCTGTGGTCCTCCCTGCCCCAATGGAGCTATCTCTCTAACCCCAACAACAACAACAACAACAACAACAATTTACATTTATAGAGCGCCTTTCACGTCGGGAGGACGTCCCAAGGCGTTGAACAGGAGGCGTGTGACCCGAGCTGGGAGGGGAGTGTTTGGGAAGGGGTGAAACACGAAGGGGAGGTAAAAGAGTTCGGGGTGGAACAAAAGGCACGATCGAAGAGGAAAGTCTTCAAACCGGCCTTGAAAGAGGAAAGGGAAGAGACGAAACGGAGGGATTGAGGGATGGCATTCCATAAGGTGGGAGCGGAGAAACTGAAGGCCCGGCCTCCGATGGTGGGGCGGTTTGGGCGGGGGGCTTGGAGCAGGCCAAGTCCTGTTGAACGGAGGGTTCGGGTGGGCGTGTAGGGGGAGAGTAGATCGGTTAACTAGGATGGGGCAAGGCCGTGTAAGGCCTTGTAGGTGAGGACGAGGATCTTAAACTCGATCCTCTGGAGGATGGGGAGCCAGTGGAGACGGGCGAGGGTGGGGGTTATGTGGTCGCGGAGGCGGGTGCGGGATAGTACACGGGTTGCAGAGTTTTGGATGATTATCTGATGTTACCTTATCAAGTCTATGCTGTGGCCAACTCCCTTAATTCTCTAATTCCATTCCGTGCCCTTTCTCTACACCTTTTAATAATATTTTCGTTTTGTTTCCAATTAAATATCGTTATGCACTTTGGTTCAGAGGAAGTAAGGCATTCCTGGGGTAAAGTTCCACCTGGATCTAGATTTACTCTGCTAACATAGCATTTAAGAGAGTTCAGAATAGTTCAGAAGTTTGGTAAATTGTCAAATACAGTTTAAAATTTTGAAGTCGATTTTCTGTTAAGAACTGACGGTAATACGAAAATCTGACAATACTTCCACAATTCCATTTAATATCATACATAGTGTACCTTCATAAAAATCCTCTCTGAGATGTCTCTTTTCAAATCTGATTGTAATACCAATTTCTGAAGTGTGTTTTGACATTACAGAAGCTATAAAGAAGCAAAGCTGTTCTTTCTATCATCATCGTTAGAATTAGGAGTAATATTGGAACTTCATTGCTACTGGCTGCAAATCAAGCCTAAGGAGCAAAACATGGAAAATGTCTGTTTTTTTTTTATTAAAGCTTATTTTACTCGCAAAGTGGAATAAATAATTTGTTCTGAATCATATTCTGCTGGTTTCAGTGCCTCTGCCTGTTTAGTAAACTGGATGGCAGAGTACACCAAACAGGCTTCAGAATCCTCGTCAGCATTCTGAGATGCATTCACTGCTGGCTGCTTGCACTCCTCTTCTGGCTCAGCACCTCCACGCCTTGCTTTTGGCTGGTTAATCATAGCAGAGTGATTGTTAGACGTTATGTAGATGTGAAGACAAAATTAGTTATTAAAGGGGATGATAAAACATATTTCTTGGCACACAGGAAGGTGAGAATATTAAATGGTTTGCCACAAACCACAAAGTTTCAAAAATTAATTAATTGCTTGAGAGGCAGGGCTATTTCAGGACACTATCCAACTGAACATCAACAAGATGGAAGCCATACTCTTTCACATCTGTCAACATCTTCTATCCTTTGGCTCTGACCTCCCCATCCTCCTTGGCGTTTTGCTAAGACTTACCAAATCTGTGCGTAACTAGTCATCAGGTTTGACCCCCAGGTTTCCTTCAACCCCCACATCTGGTCCCTAACTAACTTTCCTCCATCTCCTTCAGATTGCATGCTGCACACTATTCTCACCATCCTGTGTGCCAAGAAATATGTTTATCATCCCCTTTAATAACCAATTTTTGTCATTTCAGTCCACGACTGTTTGTGGGACACTGATATGCACAATTGGCTGTTGCATTTCACCCACAAATATACAGTCAATTCACTTTACAGTATAGTCTGTGAAGCTCTTTGAGATGTCTAGAAGACATGAAAAGCACAATATCAAAATGCAAGGATTATTATTATTATTGATGGCCCCTGGGTTTGGTCTCCCCCACAAGTAGAAACGTCTTTTCATTGTCTACCCTATCAACCCTTAATTTTAAAGACCTGTATTAGGACCCCCTTATCCTTCTTTTTCAAGAGAAAGGAGACCAAGCTTGTCAGTCTTTCCTGATAGGTATAACCTTGCAGTTCTAGGACCATCCTTGTAAATCTCCTTTGCACCTTCTCCAGCCCTTTTATATCCTCTCTATAATATGGTGACCAGAACTATATTCTCACGCACACTAAACTTACACCCTCATCTCACCACTCCTCATAAGGTTTGAGTAGCTCAGGGTCATAGAACAGATCGAGTTCAAGATCCTCTCACACATCTACAAATCCCTTCAGCCCCTGACCTCATCTTTCTGACCTAATTTCTCCTCACTCCACTACCCGCTGCCATCACTCAGCTGGCTATAGCTGCCAGCTTGTCTTTCGTCCCTTTGGCACCACCATTGATGGAAGCACTTTCAGTCAGTAGACCTGAAGCTTTGGAACTATCTGCACAATTCCTCTACTTCGCCATCTCCTTCCTCTCTTTTACGCTTTGAAACCCCATCCTACAACACCTTCGCCTTGCTCCCTCCCTTGCTTCCTTCAAGGCCGGTCTGAAGACCCTCCTTTTCGACCGTACCTTCAGCCGCTCGCCGACCCTCATCCCAACACTGCCCCCACCCTCCCAATGCTCGGTTCCTGACCCCCTGACTGTTCAGAGCACTGGGACATGCTCCACATGAAAGGCTCTCTACAAATGTAATATTTCTGTTGTTGTTTCAGATCACAACAGAAGACCTTCCTTCTCAACTGTACTTATGGTTACCTCCATCTTCCACTCTGCTTAGCCTCAGACTTTGCTAAGCGCACCAAGACATTGCCTGCCATTAATTGGGCTAATATAAAGCACAATGTTTTATGTTATTTAATATTGATTCACCTTTATGTTACTATATATACTTTCTTCCTCATCTGGATTAGCTGCTTTGGAATGCTCTGGCTTGTTGTGGATGGAGAAACCATCCAAAAAATTGTCTCCTGGCTCCTCCTTAGTTGGTGCCGATGTTCCCATGACATTTTCACAGTTACACTCTTCCTTGTGTTTGTTGTCCTCTTCAATCAACCGGTCATCCTGCCAACAACATAATAATTACAATCTTTCTATACAGGGAAATATAAAACAGGCATGTTGAGCGCTGAAAGGGCCATTCAGCCTTTGTCTGTGTCACACTACTGGTTCTCTAAATTGCCCTGTTTTGAAAATTATTCCAACTTTCCAGCTCTTTCTCCCTTAATATTTTCATTGCTCGGGTGCTTATCTAATTTCCTTCTGAACAATTCTACTAATCCAACCTAAAAGGACCACTTGTCATAAAGAGCGCCAGATCTTATCAACAACACCCTTGACTTATGCCCTTTATGCTGGGTAGCAACTCAGAGCGCTTAACAATAGTGGAGCTTGATAACGCGCCAGGGGGAGAGGTAGGTGGCTGATTGAAGGAGATGGTCTTCGGGTATAATGTGAACATGAACAAGGAGGTGCAGAGATTCACGCAGAGACTTGCAGAGTCTGTTTGAATCAATCTAATGGTTGCTCATTTCACCTCACTGATCTGATGAGGAACCTTTGTGTATAGTATAATATTGTATTGTCAACTATCCTTCAAACTTTACATCTGGTTTTCACTTCTCTAGCATATCTCACCTTGCCAACGTTTCTTGCCACTGCCAGTATTTCTACCCCCAGGCTGCTTCGACCCTTATTCAACAACAACTTCAATTTATATAGTGCCCTCCACACTCGATGGTATCTCAGCGCTTCACAATAATGGATCCTGGGCCAGGGAGAGGGGGAAAAAGGTGATCGAAGGCGTGGTCGAAAAGAAGGTCTTCAGCTGAGACCTGAAACTGGGAAGAGATGGGGGCAAGACAAAGGGATTGAGGAAGGGAATTCCAGAGCTTCGGGGCATAATAGCTGAAAGCATGGCTGCCGATGATGGAGCGGAGGAATCGGGGGACAAGGAGGAGACCAGAACCAGAGGAACAAAGGCGACGGGTACTGTGTTGGGGAGAGAGGTCAGAGAGATAGCAGGGTACAGAGGGGTGGAGAGACTTGAAAACAAGAGTGAGGATCTTGAAATTGACAGGGAGCCAGTGAAGTCTGGCAAGCACTGGGGTAATCGGGGAGCGAAGTTTGGTGCAGGTGAGAACGCGAGCGGCAGAGTTCTGAAACATGCGTTCATCTACTTCAGGTTCGACTATTCCAATGCTCTGTTCACTGTACTTTGTAGCGTAGGTCCTCTTCTGGGCTAGGAACTGTGAGCACATTACTCCCAGCCTCACATACCTCCACTGGGTCCGTATCTCCAAGTGAATCAAGAATCTTATCCTCGCATTCAAATGCCTCCACTGCCTTGCTCCACTACTTCCGTGACTAACTGTCATCCTACTGCCCCCTCTAATGCACCTGAGGCATGTCCCCTGCCATCCCCTATCCGCTAGTGGTGGGTGAGCTTTAGCGCTGCCCCATTTCTCTGAAGTTCTATTCCAGAATCCTCTATTCCAGGTCAATCAGAGTACTGTACTTCACTCATGGCTCTTCTGACAACAGCTAATTCAGCATAGACCACAAAGAATCACAGGAAAGGAGTGACTATCACTGCTCAATGATAGACCGATCAGTGCATTTCACTCTGAGCCACTGAGAGAGAGAGAATCCACCTCAATTATTTAACAATTAAAATGAGTAACATCTTCACATACCTGAATGGAATTTGGAAATTTATGGACCTTCATGACTTGGGAATCATCATTTAGCTGTTTGACTGATGGAATAAAACAAAATTATTGGTACTTTTAGTTTAGGATTGACCATTGAGCAAGATTGAACAAAGCAATTTGCAAGAACAAACGTAAATGACGTACAAACGTACAGTAATTAATTTGGATGATTGTGTCATATTTATTGTTATTGGGAACTTGCCCATATTGTCAGTTGCTGTTATATAATGACATGAAAATCAGTAATAATAAATGTAAGGATTATTGTTAATAATAAGGATTATTACTGTGGTCTCAATGGGTGAGGGATTGAACGCAGGATTTTATCAGGTAATTAACTAAGCCAAGCTGCCACTTTGGTTGAGCAGAATCGAAGTGCCGTCAGTGTGTATATATAAGTTTCATCAGATATTGGTCTGAGTTCTGTAAACATGGGTATAGAAGAGTGATAGACAAGACTTACTTTGGTTTCGTTGTTTTATACAAAATGCTAGTACCACAGTCAAGAGAAGGACCAAGACTAGATTAACTCCGACAGTTATTAACAGAAATTTTCCTGGTTGACCTGCCAATATAAATAGTTCTGATCAACACACTTATAGCAAAGCTTTGTAGAAATAAGATTCTAAGGATTATTATTATTTTTATTATTATATTATGGATTAATAAGGGCCAACACGGTACTAACACAACAAGGACAACAACAAAATTATATTTGTATAGTGAGTGCTTTGAGTACGATAATGTTGGCAAATATATTATAAACAAAAATGCATAAAAAGGCCAACTTCCAAGTCATCAGATCACTACAAAACCAACAAATTACATTTATAGAGCGCGTTTCACATCGGGAGGATATCCCAAGATGCTGAACAATCATGTGTTGAGGCCCGAGCATGGGGGACAGGCAAGGTAGGGATGTATGGAGGGAGAGAGGTTGGAGGGTGGCTGCAGGCATGATTGAAAAGGAGGGTCTTGAGACTGGCCTTGAAGTAAGCAAGGAGACTGTGGGATTGAGTTCCAGAGTGTGTGGGCAGAGAGACTGAAAGCCCAACCGTTGATGGTAGGTGGGTCGGGCGGGAGGGAGGGAGACATTAGCGGACCGGAGCCCGCTGAACGGAGGGGCAGACAGGTTGGCAGAGTTGCTACCTTCCATGTGAGGGACAAGAAGCGCCCCTTTGCGAACTGGTGTCAAAGGTTTTTGTTGCACATAACGCACAGTAATTATTTCTGATCAGCCGGGTATATGACATATGCAAAAACTCATCTCCATGTTTACTATCTAAACTAGACATGTATACCCCACTCAGCTGGAAATTTCTTGGTATCTGGAATGAAATGTTCACTATTAGAAGGGAGAAGGAAGTGTCACTTCAACAATCTTCCAGATAAGTTGTTTGGGACATTGGGACAATGACTGCAGACAAATTGAGTCATTTAACAAATGACAGTGACAGTGATGTGCTTCATACCCAGTTAAATACAGTATAATGTATAGGTCTAATTTGCAGATTTCTTAACGGAATTTACTTTGTAAGGAATCTGAGGTTTACAAGTCAAGACTCCTTTCAGCTATTGGAAATAAGGCGCACAAGCTCCTGGGAACTCCAATTGGATCCACTTCCAGAGCGGTTTTCACTGGGTCATCGAGAATTCTAACAGGATTTCTTAATATGGAATCTAGTTAGAAATGAGGCTGCAGTGTTACTATAACTTAGTGAGATACGTTCCAACAATCCCTTCAGAGCTACCTTAAGTGGGCCTACCTTAAATGTGCCACTCAATGACCTACACCATTTTTGCTGCACTTCAATTAACTTGATTGATAAATAGCTCTGAACAGTTACTTACTCTGGTTTGGCTTTGGTTTGCAGTAAGCCTCTGAATGCGCACGACCATATTTATTCTCAGCTTGACAAGAAACACACAAGCCTTCTAATTCATGCATAGCCAGGCTGCTCATAGACTTAGTATCATCGATTTGGGTTGTTCTGTTAGTCTTGGATTCAGTTAGTTTCCAAATGATGTTTGCCGGAGGGTTGGCATCTGCGACACACTTGTAATTCAGCCCATCGTGACTAACGTTAACTTCACTGGGTCCATCTGTAAGTGGGAATTAACAAATATTTAAATCATATTTTTCCCTCTGACCCTTATTTTCAGCCTTTTTCCCTCCTCTCCTTGGACCATTACTGAGAATGCCTGTAAATACAGTGAAATCTGCTGAACCACCGCTTAACCCTGGACACAGGGAAAATCGAACAAAACGCTCAACTCAGATTCATTTATATACTTCCCTGTATTAAATATGTTGGTTAATTTGGACAGATATCCGGTTCATTCCAGTCTGGTCATTGTGGGATGTACTCACTTGTGCCTTCTGTGTGGAGACTTGCTCCTGGATCATTTATTTTAGGGACTTTCTCAGGCCTAGAGTTAGTTAAATAGAGAAATGATTTGATCTAACATGATTGTTGTGGATGATGCAGGCTGTATGGCCCATCCGATCTGATCCCTCCAGAACCCTTAACCTACCATTCTCTTTATCAAGTTGTTATTTAAATGAGTCCAAGGTTCTTGCCTCGACCACCTTTCCTGTCATTGATATTTCCTGTCATGAAGTCCTCAAGCTCAATTGTTCAGCATGCGCCTCGCAACCTGGATTTGATTCCCAGCCGGGCAAAACTGTGTGCAAGTTTCCTTACTACACACACCTTACAATACACTTTGCTCTCGACACAAAGTATGGCCAGAATCAATCCATGTTCCATAAGTTTTGAGTAATAGCAAAGTAAAAGTAATAGCAAAGCAAAGTAAAAATATCAATAAAGTGAGAAATAATTAAAGAATGCATTGGTCTGCACATTGTTTCTAAATAAGACCAAATAATTTAGAACATGTGATGCAAGCATGAAGCAAGAAAGTAGAGTAAGCATTTAGGATGAACTTGTTAGTTTTGACTTATGATTATTAATAATGATATACTGTGAATGTTGAATTATGTGTCTGATGTACGTAAAACTGTTGGAAAATATTTCTTATGAACAAATAAGAATCATAAAATGTTCAAAATAAGTTGGAGTTCGAGTGCAGTGAACGAGATGGAGGAGAAAGGTATCAATTTACATTATTTACAGTGTTAAAGTGGGTTTACGTTTGTAACCACTTGAGAGCTGTCTGTAAGATTCTGTAATTAATGTGTTAAATAATATCTCAAATTAGATTAGCGATATATATATATATATATATATATATATACAGTAAATTCCCGTTTATCCGGCACGCTATATGGTGCGTCGACTAATTGACTAATTGCTGGATAATCGGATGGCAAGTTGCTGAAAACTAACACACAAAAAAACTTATTTTAAAACATACCATATTAATAATACACTAAATTGTAACAGAATATTGTATGGTTACTTACCAATAAAGATTCCAACACACTCGGTAAAAAGATCGGTAAAAAAGCATTTTTTACCGATCGGTAAAAACCTCCAAGTTTGTAAGTTTAATAAGTACGCAAAGTGAGCACACTCGCGATTGCTGGAATGGAGAATTGCCCCGGGAAGGGGTAGAGCAATCCGGTTGATCGGGTCACGGATAAATGGGCTTTTACTGTGCATACATATTAATTGTACAACATTTGTGTCAGTCCTTACATCACACAGAACATACAGTTCAAGATCTTGGTCCTCACCTTGAAAGCCCTCCATGACCTTGCACCCTACTTCTGCATCCTCCTAAACCATACCATCCTGCTCACTCTCTCCACTTAGCACTCTCTCACACACCCAATCCTGATGACCCCAGCTCTAGTTCAAAATGTCCCCCCTACGTGAAAAACGCAATACAAAAATGTAATTTTGCTATTGTTGTTGTACATCCTCTTGTACACTATCTTGGTGATTTCTAAACTATTGGGTTTCTTTTTCAATTCCATTTATAACTGCATACACCTCTTTAAAATTCTCTATGAAGCATTTTCCTCTCAGGACTGAAGAGCCCTAATTTAACTTGTTGGTGGCTCATACAACAACAAAATTAAATTTATAGAGTGCCTTTCACATCGGGAAAACGTACCAAGGTACTGAACAGCCAGGTCGGGACTCGAGCACTGGGGAAGGACAGGGTACGGTGAATTTAAACTATTTGTTGTTCATAACACATTCCTCTAACACTGGAGATTTCAGTGGACTCCAGCCTTTCACAAGTGGCTGGAGTTGGGCTGCCAATTAGGAGGAGGAATAATAAGGGAGGGAAATAGCTCAGTGGTTAAAGCAATCACCTTACAACGTGAGACCTGTGTTCAAATCCAGACAGGCAAGGGCAAAATCTTGGGCAAGTTTACTTACTCCACATGCCTTATTCCTTACTCCACAATAATAATCCCTCCAAAAAAAAACAATAATAAAATTGGTCATTTCAATCCAAGATAAATTGTGGGACACTGCTGTGTGCAATTGGCTGCCACGATTCACCCACAAATATAGTCAATTCACTTTCCAGTTTAATCTGTGAAGAGGTTTGAGACGGCTAGAAGACACGAAAAATGCTATATCAAATGCAAGGATTATTATTATCATGATTGATTGACAGCTGGCAGCAGCTTGTGAATAGGCTTTCGATCACTTAAACACTACCACTAATTGGTCCCCTTCTCTGCGGTGCAATACAGCTTCTATGTTATTTGGGAAGGAATTTCGTTAAACTGGGGCACCTCGTATGTCGGGCTGTCCATATTCCACTCAGGAGCCATTATGCCAAATACTCACACTTGACATTGATGTCAACTGCAAAGGTATCATTTCCTTGTGAATTATTTACCACACAGGTAAAGGTTCCTGAAATCTTTCTGGAAATTGTTCTGAACAACAGGACTCTGTCTGTACTTTTGAGAGTTTCTGTTGTGTTTGCGTCTCTTTTTGTTTTGTACCAGGTGTAAGTAGCTTGAGGGTAACTGTCAGTGCTGCATGTCAACGTCATATTTTCAATCCCCTCAATGATTTCCAAAGATCCATTTATATGAACTGTTGTATTTTGGGGGGCATCTGAAATGTGGAGAGAATTGTGTTGGAAGCAGCCATGATATTGACAACATGGTGGTATAAGCCATGTGATGATATAAGACAGTGTTTTATTATCAGGAGTTCACTTTACATTGTTCCAGGCCATTAGAACCTCCCCCATTATGATTGATTCCCTCACATTATCTGTCAGTTGTGTCTTGTCCCTGTAAGTATGCTGGGGTATCATCCATCCCAGGGGTTTTGTTGGCTTTGTGCCCCTCGAGCCTCTCTAGAATCTCAGCCTCACTTATGTTGAATTCCAGGAGCTCAAACAAAGCTGAATGTGGGGGGATCAAGTATATTGTATTGTCCTCCCTAATTCATACTCCCAGGAAGTAAGTATTTAATATGTTTCCTATCCCCCATTCATTCACATTGAGTTGATCTTTTGGTGATGGGAAGTTTAGAGATTTGGTGGTAAAGTTTGGGATTTAATTTAACTTCGGGTTGTTCTAATCAGATGGCAGCACATCCCTCCCAGTAAGTTGGTTCCTTTTCCAGACAAAATCGTAACGTTTGACTGTATTTTGAAAAGAGGACAATTTTGGAATCCCTGAAGTGGCTTCTATCTTATTTTTTTTAAAAAACAAAACACATGCAGAGGGAGGGCAAAATCTGTGTTCTCCCTGACTAAAAAACAATGAACATTTTACTTATTGGTTGCACTGGTTGTGAGGCCCCCATGACCTAACCTGCCACACATGACAATCATCAAAAATCAAATACTTTGTTCCATGATAGAAATTCATTTAACGACTCTCTTGTACAAACACTGTTGGGGGTAAGTAACAGACAATGAAGGTTGACCAGAAGGCTCTCTATCAATGCAATTTGTGTGTTTGTACTTGGGAGCAAAATGCTGAAAGCAGGCAATTACTGCTAAAGGCAGGTCAGGTAGTAAAACTTGAGAACTTTCTGTAGTTTGGAATCATTTGAACGCTGCTTCAGAATGGGTAACTCACATTTTATCTGAAGTGTTATGTTGCCTTGTTTGGAATATTGGTGGTTAGGAGAACTGACCACACATTTGATCAGCTTGAGATGATCTCTGTATGAGGGGATAAAAGTGAATGAACTGGTCAGGACCCGGTTAGATACAGACTGTTTTTCCTCAGTCACGGTTCCCTGCTTTGTCAGCTCAGTGATTCCTTCCCAGGTCAGCTTGGCTCTGACCTGATCATCAATATTAGAGGAGGAACATGATAAAGTGGTGCTGATCCCCTCAGTCACTTCACTTGGGAAGACATTGGGGTTGCCAGGACGACCTAACAAAAGGAAACAGAAATAAACAATGTTCAAAATTGTCACCTGGTCAAAATTGGAACCTGTAAATACTGGATAAAAACACCTGCAAACTTGTCTGTCTGTCTGCTGGTTTGTCAAATATGTAACAATAAGTGAGAATGAATATTTACCATACACCACGACATTGATGGGATGTTGTCCGTTCCATCTATTGAAATCCTGGATCTCAAACCTGAAGCAATAGTCACCAGAATCAGCTTTATTGAGGTTGTTTATCTCAGTTGAGCAGTTTTTGTTTTTCAGATTTCCTGTTAATTTTATTCTGTTGTATCTTTGGGGCTGGCTGCTTTTATACACCAACGTCGCTTGAGAATTGCATGGTCAACCTTTGAACCATTTGCCGATTATATTATATTGTTCATTCGGTGGGTCAGGGTGTTTGAATGAACATTTCAGAATCACAGACTCTCCCTCCAACCCAGCAGCAGAACTGGAAAACGAGACTCCCCAATCATCGGTAGAAGCTGTGGAAGAGGAAACAGATGGACTGGGGTGACTCCATTACTGATTAATAATAATAATAATCAAATGTAATACACGGCAGGGTGGTAACTTTCTGCCAGGCCACTTCTTTACAAAGATTTGGAAATCTTAGCATGAGATACACTACGATGTAAAGTTACACAAAATGTATTTAAGTTGCCAGAAGCCTGACATTCCACCATAACACAGGAATTGTGGAACAGCAACACAACAACCGTGGAGGGGAGCAGACACATGGGCAGGACATGACACCCCTCTTACAATCACCCCCCCACCCCCCCACACTGGCTCTGACCATCAGGAGAGTCCAGCCCCAGTCAGTGGGTTGACATCATCACCTCGAGCCTCCTCCCTGAGGTACCAGTGGCCACTACAATAATTCCTGCTGAGATGTGTGGCTCACAGTGAGTATCTACCATCCACCTAGTCAGAGCTCAAACCCACTCTAGTCAGATGTTGAATGACCAACTAGTGATTATCCTCCTTGGATGGGGATGTTAAACAGGGTCTGTTTGCAATGAAAGGTTATAATTTATGTCGGTCCACGATATTCTGAGCACTGCAGATGACAGCACAGCCAGCCCGGCTCATTAGCAGGATTTGGAAGTGCAGACCAATAACTGGGGGCAGGGAGTCATCCCACTCAGCTCTTGTTAAGAGTAATTTTGTTGTTGTTAACAGTGCAAGCCCAAGTCATAATGGAAGGTTGGCCCTGGTCAGATAGCGACATCAATGGCATGCTATGCGTTGTTTGCTGGTTAGGCTGCAGCTATACCCGAATCCGCACTCTGGGGTCCCCAAGTCTTGGCTCTTGCCAACCTGCGCCTAAACTGTTTGGGAGTTAGGTAAGCAGGATGCATCCTCCTGGGAGATAGTACACATTCCATTGCAACAATCTATCTGTGGGATTTTCACATGTAGGTGGGATGCATGGAAATCTCAGCATCATTTGGATACTCTTTAAGAATGGTGATGCGTTTCTGCAAGTGTCAGATATCCGGCTGACCAGAAGAGGCGAGATGAGTGTCCCTGAGGCAGAATTTATTCTGATAGGAGGAAACCAAGTTGAACAGTCTATGTAGCTCATCGATGAGATATGGAGCTGTAGACATGCCATTAACACCATGAGCCAAAATACTAATACAATTACAATATTATGTGGTTACCATGTATTAATATACCCTTTACTAAACTCCATACACCCATCACGCCAGTTCCAACACAGCTCCACTTGCTCCTTATCGCAGAACAACATCAAGATCCTCACACTCGTTTTCAAATCTCTTCATGCCCTGCCACTTCCTTGTCTCTCTGACCTGCTTACTCCCTCATCCGCTAACTGCTGACTCTAGCCTCATGCATGTCGCATGCGCTCATGCCTATTGCCGCCACCTCATCCCCCCATCTCAGTGTGGCGCTCCACTCCTCTCAAGCACTCTGGGATACTGCCCGGTGTGAGGGGAGCTATAGAACTACAAGTTGTCATAGTTATTACTGAGGCTCACCGGCCCAGAAGCTCACACTATGGGAAACAAGATCAGCCTCAAGGTTCATCACTTCTTGATGACAGAGGGTTCCTGTGAAAAGCTCACGCACATAGTTAGTGATTACCATTGATCTAAAGCTTAGAGATAATGGTGGTAAAGGGTGGAACCTTACCCTGGATGAGACACACCAACTGCAGTGCCAGGATGCAGTGAGAGGCACTCATTGTGTGGATCACAGCCTGGAGAGAACGTGGAGAGAAGAGCGGAGAACAATCAGACACATTGATACCTGCACAATAAGCCCCTGGAAAATGAGCCACTGTTCACACACACACACACACACACACAGTATTGCAACTGGGCTGAATTTGTTTAGCAGGAACTGCTCTGTAAACTCTTACATCTGTAGACTGAGACACTGGCTATTGATTGACCTCTCACAACAACAACAAAATTACATTTATAGAGCACCTTTCACATCGGGAGGATGTCCCAAAGCACTGAACAATCAGGTCGGGACCCGATCAGGGAGCGAAGGGTCGGGATAGGGGGATGGGGAAGGAGAGTAGGAGAGGTGGAAGGGTTAGGAGGGGAGCAGACTAACCCAGCTCAGGAATATTATAAATTGTGTGTGGAGAAGTGATTGAAATAATTTTCCCCATTTCCTTTGTCCCTCTCGCCCTAGATGGTAAAGCAGTTTCAGCTGCTTAAACTCTAGAAGTGTCCCTGTGCACACTTCTAGGGTCCCAAAGCCTTGTTGTTTCCACCCTGCGCCTAATGGGCTCCTGAATTAAGCAAGGACAGAGGTCCACCTGGGGAGAGAGTGAATATTTAATTTCACAAGGGTATTTCCATGTGTACATGATATGCATGGACTCTCAGTCCGGTTTGAATATTGAAAATAATCTGCTAATTTCAATTAGCTTCTGTTATAGATTGGACTCTAAGGCAATATCTCAAATAATAAGTAAATGTAGCTTTATTTGTCAACTATATTTAAGCCAGTAAATCACAGTAATTTTTTTTAAGATAACAACCAGTTAACTTCTACTAGACAAAGTAAAACCTACTACCTGTTCAGATGTTTCTCTCTTTTAATGGTCACTTTCTTACTGGAGGTAAATCCCCCCCACTCCTGTATGTGTACAGTTCTCCTATCCGATTCAACAGAACTGATATTACCTGATTCCATTGGGGAAGTCGCTGGCCATGTTTCTAACTCCAATTTAGCCCATGTGACCCTTACAACCAAACAAGGAATTCAAAGATTGTTTGGTCCAATCACATTTCCTCACACAAGGTATCCCCAAAGGTTATCAAGGTTTAACCTTAGGAATATGAGAGTTCTTCTGATACAAAGTGTGAAAAGTTCGATTCAACAGTTAATTGTCCTTCCTTGACATTTTCACAACTTAAAGTCCTTTTAAGATCTCGTCCAAGCTGACTGGAAGGCACCAAGAGTTCCAATTAATCAGGACATTGTCAGGTGGTCAAGAAGGACAAGGAGGCACAGATGGACAGAATGTCATTTGTCACTTTGACCAGATCTGTTTCCATGCTATGCATGGAAACCAGATTGGAGGATTTCATGTAGGGACGGGTGAGAGAGGAAGGATTGAAGTTGGGAAGCAATGACTCATTCCAAAACCTTGGAGGGGAAATGGAGGTTGCAGATATGGGGTGATAATTTGAGAAGAGGAACAGGTCCTGGGAAGTTAATCGAATGTCCAGTGTCTATTTGTAGTCCTCACATTGAAAACCTACTTCAAGACAGAAACCTGCTTTTACATCCTTTCCCTCTCCACCCTCTTCAGATCCCAGCTCAGGTACCCAACCCCAAATTGTATATTTATAGGAAATATTGGTTTCCAGGAAACTGTCTTCAAAATTCCAACTATTTAAGAATTGAGCATCTTAATGCCTCAAAAACAACCATGTTAAAGTGTGAGACATTAAACACCAAGTCATTGCACCACTTACAGTGCCATGTGAGTGAGAAGCTGATGTTGAAATTGTGGGAGCACAAGTCTGAATTACACCAAATTGACTAATTGTGGTTCCCACTACAAATAATCTGTGCAATCTTGTTAAAGCAAAGGAAATGTGGGAAATCTTGTTGAAGAGAGGTGAAAACTAAAATTCCAGCAGCAAAGCAGCCATTTGGTATAGAGAAATTCATACTTCAGTTATGCAAAAATGTGGATGAGATATATGTATAGTATAGTTTTTTTTAAAAAGGTTATAATTTTCAATACAAACTGAACATTACATTTTTAATTTCCTCTCTTCATCCTGACTTTCTTCTCACTGTGCACCATTTCCCTGTGAATCCACAACCAAGTGATCATTATTCATATGTATTTTCGTAGATGTTTCAATAGATTAGACATGTTGGTCAGAAACCAGAGCACATAGATTTAAGGCAAACGAACCAGGCGTCATCTTTGTATAGAATGAAGAATATAGAAATTCATGTCATTCTGGCTTAGCTTGTAGCAGAAACCAGACGGTTGAGGTTTCAATACCATCATTGGGACTTGGAACTTTTATATCAAAGAGAAAGTTTATACCAATGCAGTGCTGGTGGAACACCCTGTTAACACAATGTAATTCTTTGGATGAGATATTAAATTGCGGTCCTGTCTGTCTGTTCATAAGAACATAGTAAGTTGGAGCAGGAGTAAGCCATTCAGCCCCTCGAGCCTGCATCATCATTTAATAAGATCATGGTTGATCTTCTAACCTGACTTCACTTTCCAGCCCTATTCCCATATCCCTTAATCCCTTTATCTTTTTTTTAAAAAAGAACAATTGATCTCAGTGTTGAATATGTTCAAGGACTGAACATCCACAGCCTTCTGGGGTAAAGAATTCCATAAATTCACTATGTTCTGAGTGACGAAATGTTTTCTCAATTCAGTTCTAAAAGGCTGACCTTTATTCCTGAGACTATGACCACTAGTTACAGATTCTCCAACCAGGCAAAACAAAGTGTCACAGCATCTATCCTATCAAGGCCCTTAGGAATCTTATAGGTTTCCTTAAGATGAACTCTAATTGTTCTATATTCTAAAGAATATTGGACTAGTTTACTCAACCTCTCCTCATCAGTCAGTACCCTCATCCTAGGAACCAACCTAGTCAATCTACATTGCACCCCTCTAAGGTGAGTATATCCTTTCTTAGATAAGGAGACCAAAACTGCACACAATATTCTAGATGTGGTCTTGCCAAGGCCCTACACAATTCCAGAGAGACTTTCCTACTCCTGTAATCTAACCCCTTTGCAATGAACGCTAACAATAGTGTTAGCCTTTCCAATTGCTTCAGAGAGATGTTAAAGATCCCATAGCATTTCTCCCAGTGTGCTTGCTAACAATCCTCTAAACCAAATTGAACATTTACTTGGTGGTATTGTGGGTCATTGCTGTACACAAATTGGTATCATTTGTACACCAGTTCATCTCTGAAACAGCTTAATCAATTGCTTCAAATAGTTATCTAATTTCCTTCTGAAATTGCTTATACAATCTGCCTCCCTGGCTCAGGCATTCCACATATTCACCATTCTCTGAGTAAAGCTTGATTTTGAAACACAAACACACAGGATTCTGCACATTGACTATGCTGCCTTCACTTCACTGAATTCCATCCATAAGTTTTGGAGAATTTGGTCACACAGCAAGGAGAAAATCGACAGTTTGCATTCAGATAGCTTGTTTTGCACAAAGGAACTTTGCAAACACAGTCATCGTGGTTTGTCATCAAAATAACGTGTCAAAAATGATCAGTTTCGCAACAGATGTGTTTTACGATCGATTCAACGTGTTTTATGCTGTCCATGAGGAAACATTACATTATAAAGCATTTCTTACAGGAGAGGTCTATAATAATAACGAAAACAACAACAAATTGGAATTATACCGCGCCTTCCACGCCATGTTTTTGCCGTCCATGAGTAAACATCACATTGCAAAGCATCAAACATATTCAATCTGACTGCACTATTGCTTATGATTATGAACTCATTTCACTTTACAGTCTATTTATTCTGCGAAGTACTTTGAGACATCCTTATGGTAGGAAAAATGTAACATGCAACGCATCAAATGCAAGGATTAACAAAGAGTATTAGTTGGTCACACGGCAAGGAGAGAATCAACAGCTTGTATTCAGATAGCCTGTTTCACACAAAGGAACTTTGCAAGTTTGTCATCAAAATAACACGTACCAAAAATAAGCAGTTTCGCAACAGATTTGTTTTGCAATCGATTCAACGTGTTTATGCTGTCCATGAGGAAACATTACATTACAAAGCATTTCTTACAAGAGGGGTCTGTAATAACAAAAACAACAGCAACTTGGAATTAGACAGTGCCCTCCACACCGAACGTATTCATATATTCAATCTGTCTGCACTATTGCTTATGATTAGAAAAAGTCATTTCACTTTACAGCCTATTCTTGTTTCGTATACAGTCGGTTTCCTGCTCTCCTTCCCTCTACCCCGACCCCTCCCATTGCCATCTTTCCATCTCTTGTCCCTACCTAACTGTACAGCGGCTTGGGACGACCTCTCGACGTGAAAGGCGCTATATAAATGTAAGTTTTGATTGATTGATTGATTCTGTGAAGTACTGAGACATCCTTATGATCTGAATAATGTCATATTTAATGTGAGGAGTATTATTTACCCCTGGGGCAGGATTGCTAATGCTCACTTTATACAAAACAAGCCTGACGACCTGGGCTCAATACCTGGGAGCTAAACGGAGCAAATAAGGCACTATATCAAATGCTAGAAATACTATTATTATTAAACGCTGCGTTATATTGTAAAACATGCAACTCAGTAAACGGTACCTTGTTGTGTCCAATTACTCTTCACTTGGTTGATCTTCACTTGGTTAAACTTGTGCAGGAGACTGGAAACACCAGCAGCACGGATGTTAAACAAAGCAATAAGCAGAGACCAAAGGAAATACAACTTCCCAGGGACACATATGTGTTTAATAATAATCCTTGCATGAGCACAGCATCCTGAAAAGGAAAGGGAAGTACACTACACCATCAATCAATCAAAACTTACATTTACATAGCGCCTTTCACGTCGAGAGGACGTGAGAGGAGTTAGAGCAAGAGCAGGGGGGAGGGGTCAGGGCAGGATGAAGAAGAGTAGGAAAATTGAATGCATATTTGTGGGCGAAACGTGGCAGCCAAATTGCGCACAGCAGTGTCCCACAAACAGCCACGAAAATGGGGCCAGGGGAGAAAGGGGGAAAAGAGGGTAAGGGGGGAGAGGGAGGGAAAAGTGGGGTGGGGTAAGGTCAAGGAGGAAGAGGGGGAGAGGGGTGGGGGTAAGGGAGAGAGGGAGGGAAAGGTGGGTGAGGGCAAGATCAGGGAGAAAGGGGGGTAAAAGGGAAGGGGAAAACTAGGTGTTAGTCAGCTGGCTGCTTGTTACATGTGGAAACTCATCACCGTGCTAACCAGATAAGAGTTCCACACATGTATTCCACTTACACACAGAAATTTCTCTATTTTTGGAATGGAATTCACACACTCTCCCCAGAGTGAAGCACCCAGTTTGTCTAATCTCCTGGATTAACAGGCAAGGTTAGCAAGGTGGAGTCCTGTAGCTCAGTGGTTAGAGCACTCGTCTTACAAGCGTGAGGCCTGTGTTCGAATCCAGATAGGGCGAAAACTTTGGCAAGTTTGCTTACTCCGCACGTCTGATAATAATCCCTAAAAAAAAAATTAAATGGTGATTTCTATCCATCTATTTGTGGGACACTGCTGTGCACAGTTGGCTGCTGCGTTTCGTCCACAAATATACTGTACATTCAATTCACTTTACAGTATATTCTGTGAAGCACTTTGAAACGTCTAAAAGATATGAAACGCCCAAAGCAAATGCAAGGATTGTTATTATTATTAAGGCAATAGAGAAGGCTTTGGGACCCCAGAATGTGTGTTGGGTTACTGCTAGAGTGTAAGCAGCTAAAACCACACAGCTTGGGGTTGCAAGCACTGTCTGGCAAGGTTTCACACCTTATATGAAATAATTGCAATCTATCACCCACATGTGTTAGATGAATAGAATACTTATAAATACCTTTCCTTCAAATGACTGGCCTAATATATAATAAATGTGTTGGGAGAAAAGACCCGTGCACTGATGTTAACTCTTTAAATTCCGAAACAACTGATGATACCGTATTGGTTGAAGCTGGTTTAATTTTACTTATGCAAACATACACTACAAAACATTACAAACATGAACAGAACAACACTACCAGGTGACTGTTGTCTTGCCTTGGCAGGTGTTCTGGAGAGCTCTAAAATTCACGACATAAGACCCATGTCTTATACCCTTATGCACCTCCTTATTTGGACATTACATTGCCCAAAAGGAAAATCAAAACCAAACAGTCTAAAGATCAGGGTCGCAAAGAGTTGTTATTTACCTTCTTTATCTTATCCCGCACCTGCCTCCGTGACCACATAACCCCCACCCTCGCCCGTCTCCACTGGCTCCCCATCCTCCAGAGGATCGAATTTAAGATCCTCATCCTCACCTACAAGGCCTTACACGGCCTTGCCCCATCCTACCTAGCCGATCTACTCTCCCTCTACACGCCCACCCGGACCCTCCGTTCAACAGGACTTGGCCTGCTCCAAGCCCCCCGCCCGAACCGCCCCACCATCGGAGGCCGGGCCTTCAGTTTCTCTGCTCCCACCTTATGGAATGCCATCCCTCAATCCCTCCGTTTCGCCTCTTCCCTTTCCTCTTTCAAGGCCGATTTGAAGACTTTCCTCTTCGATCGTGCCTTTTGTTCCACCCCGAACTCTTTTACCTCCCCTTCGTGTTTCACCCCTTCCCAAACACTCCCCTCCCAGCTCGGGTCACACGCCTCTTGTTTAGCGCCTTGGGACGTCCTCCCGACGTGAAAGGCGCTCTATAAATGTAAATTGTTGTTGTTGTTATCCACCCTAGTCTCAATATGCTCTCCTGCTTCTGTTTTACGCTGTCAAACCACAGGGTCTTCAGGGTCAGTTTAAACTAAACTAAAAGTTACAAAGTGAAATTCTTCCATTAGCTGCTAATTAACTATATACCGGTACGCATAGGTACACATATGCGTAACTACCCACATAATTGTTTTAATAATCATATTCCTTACTTCTTGTAAAGCTAATATGTTTTCTAATTATATCGCAAAGCATCTATCACAACAAGATGCTTTGGGTTTGTGACCTATGAGCCCAAGAGGGGCAAATCCTGCGTGTGGCTTTGAGCTCGGGTCAGGCTGTTCAGGTTGATGTTTCAGTGAAGAATTGGGAGAGCGTTGCATTTTTTTGTCTTTGGATAAGATGTTGAACTGGGGTCAGAATTTTGCTCTCTGATTTTTTTTGATGACTTTTGATGAGTATAGGATTACGTCTTACCTTCTGATCCTTTGTTGAAGTGTTCCTTTCTGAGGTACAATTCCATGAGCGGAAGTAAAATTTGGACAAAAAGATCAAAGGAACCTAAACAACTGTGATACTCGGGGTTTAATTTGTTGTGTTCATTAACGTCGAAACCATTGCTTAATAAGAAACCTGAATCATCCAAAGATGGTATGAATACTTTGTTTTGCCAGTAAAGGAAGAGGATAGAATAACCGCTGTACAAGGGAACCTAAAAATAAGCCAAAGAGAAGTATTTAACGTATTTAATATGAGTAAAAATAGTAATGAAGGAAATAAAGAATGAATCTCGAGGACCTGATGGAGTCACTCCAGGGTATTAAAATAAGTAGGTTGGGAATTGCAGATGCATTAGTTGTAATTTTCCAAAGCTCTCTATATTCGTGAATTGTGCCCTTGGATTATAAAATAGCAAATATCACTCCATTATTTAAGAAAGTGGGGAGGGAATGACTCCAGGTTTTAAAGAACTAAATTATAAGGATAGGTTGCATAAACTTGAGGTATATTTCCTTGAGTATAGAAGGTTGGGGATGATTTAATTGAGGATTTTAAACTGATAATGGGATTCGATAGGGTAGGTAAAGACATACTATAACCTCTGTTAGGGGAATCCAGAACAAGGAGATACAGTATAATCTTATAATTAGAGATGGGCCATATAGGAGGGAAATCAGCAGGTAGTTTACCACTGAAAAGGTTTGTGTTAGGTTGTTAGTGAATCAATCAGTACAGGACAAAGGCGGATAATTGGAGTTGAAGTACAGATCAGCCGTGATTCTATTGAATGAGTGGCTGAATGGTCTACTCTGGCTTCTAAAGCATTAAGTGCAAATGCAGCATTCTGACCCACAGTATTTCTCCTCTCACACTTAGTAACTCTTTCTCCCTCCATCTATTTGTGTCTGTCAGTAACCGTCTCTGCTCTCTAGGTCACCCCTGCACCCGCGACCCCCCTCTCTCTGTAATACTTGTTCCTGCCTCTCTCACAATTGTCTCAAACAATTACTTGCTGCATCTATCATTTGCACACTCAGCTATTTATTTTTTCTAACTTTTCCAGAAACAGAGCTGTAGTGATAAGGAACTGTATTGATGAAGCAATCTTGTTGTATCTTTCGAAACTTCTTTCGAAACTCGTTATAACCAGCTGTGGGTATAAGAAACTATTTTGTTGTTTGTTTCCAGTCTAAAAACAGGTTCACACATTGCACTAACCTCGATGTAACCAAATCTCCTGGGTTCACTTTCTGGTCCCACTATTTCCACAATTATATGAGGAGAAATGTATTGAGTAATGACATGAAGCAACAGCAGTGACAGAGGAGACAAACATTTCCTTCAGAAATGGAATAACAGCTTCTGTCACGATTGTGCCATTTTTTATTTCACATATTCAACACACTTCCTAAATTTCCTTTAAGTTATTACAGGGATATCCTACAACAAACTTCTAGTGGAATACAATCAATGATCAAAAGGCTATACTGGAGTCCTGTAGCTCAGTGGTTAGAATATTCATTTGATATCCAGCACGATGAAATGTGTGGCTAGTTTTCTTACTTCACATGCCTCTGTTTACCTAGCAGTGATTAGGAACCCAGTTTTTAGTCCATTGCCAGTTAGCTTTTAAGGGCTAATAATTCTTTAACAAGTAGATAACTCAATCCATGACTGCGCATAATTGCTGCCATGTTTTGCCCACATATACAGTCAATTCACTTTACAGTATATTCTGTGAAGCTCTTTGAAATGTCTCGAAGATGTGATAAGCACTCAAGCGATCTGAGATGCCGACCGGGTGGAGGGCGTTTTATAAATCAAAGTTGTTGTTGTTGATAAGGTGCTAAAACAGCAATAACAAAATTACATTTGTAAAGCGCTTTGTAAAGTGGGAGGACATCCGAAGGTGCTAAACAGTTAGGGATCAGGAGCCAAATGTTTGGAGTTGCATTGAGAGGAGGGAGGGCAGAGAGATTAGTGGGGCAGCTGAATGCACGGTCAAAAAGGAGGGTCTTGATTCAAGCCTTGAAGGAGGCAAGACAGGAAGAATTTGAAGTGATTGTGGGATGGAGTTCAAAAGAGTGAGGGCAGAGAGGACGAAAGCCTGGTCACCGATGATAGTGCAAGTTGGGTGGAGGCTGCTGAGCTAATCCAGTGAATGGGTTAATAGGGGGTCAGTAGGTCAGCGATATAAGAATAGGCAAGGCTGTGAAGGGCCATAAAAGTGAGGACAAGGATTTTTAAATTCTATCCTCTGAGGCATGAGGAGCTCGGCAAGGGTGGGGGTCATGGGATCATGAAGCCTCGTGCTGGAGCCAATTAGGAGCACTTTAGTCTTGCTGACATTCAACTGTAAAAAGTTTGCTCTATTCCAATACTTGGTGTCTGTCAGTTGTCCTGGAATCAAGGGTGGAGGCAGAGATATAGATCTGGGTATCACCCATGTACATGTGGAATTTGACCCCATGTGTGATGTCACCAAGGTTTTCAACCTCCATATGCTCATTGAGGTTGAAAAGGAGGGGGACCAAGGACAGAGTCCTGAGGAACTCCACACAAAACTGTGCAGGGACAGAAAGAGAAACTATTGGCAGAGACAAATTCGAGACAATGTGTAAGCTGAACCATTCATGAATGGTACCTTGAAAGTTGAGGTGAGATGAGGTGGTGGAGGAGGATGGAGTGCTACACATTATCGAAGGCAGCAGAGAGGTTGAATGGGACGATGAGAAAGAGGGAGCCCTGGTCACAGATGGACAAAATATCATCTTGACCAGAGGAATTCCCATGCTGTGAGCAGCAGGGAAACCCAATTGGAGAGAGTGGTGGGAGAGAAATGAGCAAAGCTGGAATGCGGTGACTTATTCAAGGATCTTTGAAAGAAAAGAGAGTTTGCAATGAGACAGTGGTTACAACAACAAAATTACATTTGTATAGTGCCTTTCACGTGAGGAGGACGTCTCAAGGCTGGACAGGTTACTGCTTCAGACCCGAGCTGAGGCCAGGGTTGGGCAGTGAGAAGGCAGATATGGGTCCATGGAAGGTTTTTTCAAGATAAGGGTGATTGTGGCTATTTTTTGGAGGATGGGAACAGTTCTAGATGAAAAGGAACAGTTGATGGTGTCAGAGAGTAGACGGCTTGGAGGTGGAGCTGGGAGGCAAGGACAGGAGTAGGGATGGTGTGTTTCATGCTGGATGTAGTGTTAATGAGAGAGGAGGGAGAGACTGGTTTGAAAATGTGTGGGGAGGGAAGGGGAGGGAGTGGCTGTTGGGACGGCAGAGGCAGCTGAACAGATTCTGTCGATTTAGTTTTCTTTTCTTAAATTTGATACCATTGCTTATTAATGGACCTGTGTCATCCAAAACCTTGAATGAATCATTGCATAATCATAGAAAATATTTCTATTAAAATAATATAAAACATTTCTGGGAATACGGCAGGATGGCTGAGACCTGTTGCATGCTCAATGTGTGCCATGTGGGAACTCCAGAAAGCTTTGAGTGCCCTTTGTGTAGGAAGTGCCTCTGACTGCTCGAGCACGACTTCAGGGGTTCTGAACTTGAGGAGAAGCTGGAATCATTAAACAGCATTTGGTAAGCTGAAGAGATGATGGATCGAACGTTTCAAGAGATAGTCCATAGCCAAAGAGGGTTCAGAAGGAGATTGGGTGTGTCTCTACCTGGCATGGTAGGAAGAGGGTATGGGCAGTGCAGAAACCCCCTGAGAGTGCGGCACTCACAATCCAGTTCACTGGATTGAATACCGGTGAAAGTGAAGACATCTCTGGGGAGAGTAGTCAAAAGCAAACGGATGATACGTGTGCATAGGGAAAATTGTTAATGCAGTTGTCATTAGGGACACAACATTGAAATGACTAGACAGGTGTTTCTGTGATCAAAGACATGACTGTCATATGGTATGTGGCCTCCCTGTTGCCATTGAAGACACATGGTCCATGTTGGGATCCATGACGTATGGAAAAAAAAAGATCCTAGATCCTACATGGACAGTATCAGAAACTAGAGGAAAAGCTAAATAGTAGCGGTGATCTCTTGTTGACCCCCAGTGCTTTGTGCAAGTGAGTATCAAATCAGCAAGATCAAACACATGTCTGGAGAAATGGTGAAAAGAAAGCTTCAGGTTCCTGGAATATGGGGAGCGGATTCTGTGGTAGGTGGGAACTGTATAAGGTGGATGGGTTACACCTGAACAACAGGCAGGTCAACTAGTGCTGTGGGAAAGGGTTTGAACTAATTTTGAGTGGGGAATGAAATCAGCATGTAGCATCAGAGAGGAGAAAGTAGTTACATAGAGGAAAAGGTTACATAGAGGAAAGTAGTTACATAGAGAGAAAAGGCGGTTAGAGATAAGAAGTAGTCCAGAATAAATAATAATAATAATCCTTGCATTTGATGTAGCGCTTTTCACATCTAATCGATGTCTCAAAGTGCTTCACAGAATACACTGTAAAGTCAATTGGCTTGTGGGCGAAACACGGCAGCCAATTGCACACAGCAGTGTCCCACAAACAGTTATGGACTGGAATGACCAATTTTTATTATTGGTTTTTTTTGGATGGATTATTATTAGGTGTGTGGAGTAAGGAAACTTGCCCAAGGTTTCGCCCTGACCTGCCTGGATTTGAACACAGGTCTCACACATGTAAGGCAAACTCTTTAACCACTGAGCTACTGGAGCTCCAGAATACGATTAAAGGTAGGGTGGTCCAAAGAGGAAATCTTCTTGTGGAGACAGTGGCTTATGTACTGAATGAGTACTTTGAATTTGTCTTCAAAAAGAAGAGGATGCAGCCAATGCCACAGTATTGGAGAAGATGTCTCCTGCATCTTCCAACGATTCCCCCAAATTTCCTGAGACTGTGTTATCTGGTTTAAGCATAAATTAGCCCATTGTGAGTATATGTCCAAGGGGTTAAGATAATATCCCAGTAATGGATTTTATGTTAAATAAACACAGCTGGATGCTGAACAATATATTGTAATACACAGATCTGAAGTTTACAGTGCAATAAATGTTGAAATCTCATTTATAAGAACAATATTTTTTATTGATTTAAAAATGTATTACACTTTGCAAAACAATTCTCAAAAATATAATGAATTCAAAATTAAAATGAAAGTTGGCACATAGGCAAAAGTGGCAGATAATTTGCATCAAAAACAACCCATAAACAACAAGATAACAATTGTTATAGCATAATATCAAATCAACAAAGCAACAACAACAAACTACATTAGTTCAGCGCCTTTCACATCGGGTGGACTGTAAATTGGTGGAACTGTGTATTTGTAAATGAAGAGCGACATGCAACTAATTTAAATGTGGTAAACATTTTGATGAATATCAATCAGGATAACCAGAAGAAGAACATTACTTTGAAATTGTTCAAATTAGCTAAATTGCGAAGCAAAAGGAACCTAAATTAATACAACCATCAAAAATGGAATGATAAATCTTACTATTGGTGAATGTTGTTATGTGTTTAATCACACAATACAGACACTGAGAATTATTGTCAATACAGGTACCCAACCGCGTTTTTTTCTACCGCGAATTTCACGTATCCACGGTTGCCTCTCTGCGACAACCTTTGTCAACCACGGCAGTGAATTTTGCATATCCACGGGTTTTAACACTAACACTGGCGTTTGGCGCTAGGACCCAGTTGCGATATCGCAATCAACCAGCCACGATGTCGCTTCTCTCTTAGGCTTATGAATTTATTGTTTTTTATATTGTTTTTTTATTGTGTTATTTGAACATTTATTATTTTTGTTAGGTTATTATGTATTTTTTTGTGTTTAGTATTTCCCAACCGCCGTTTTACTAACCACCGGGGTTTTCAGGAACATATCCCTCCTTGGGGATATCCCTGTATCCCTGTATATCAAAGCGGAACAAATTCACCTGAGTAAAATGCTTTTTTAATGACATCGCTTCAGTTTGAAACCACCTTGATTTTTCAGCTCCTTTCATGGCTGTTCACATTCAGTACCTTTGTGTGTGGTGTTTCATATTTCTGTGGCACGTTAGCCATAGAGTCATGGAATGGTTACCTCATCGCAGGCCGGCCTGTTCATCATCTCTGTTGTCATCCCACTGGAGCTATCTCTCTAATCCGATTCCCTGATGTTACCCTATCAAGTCTATTCTGTGGCCAAATCCCCTAACTCTCCAGCTCAGATGCCCAGCCAGATGTGACAAACATTTTTGCATTGATTCCTCATTGCATATATCTATACTTTCTGAAATTGACCTTTACAACCCCTGAACCTGTGCCCTCTTGTCCTTTGCTGCCTTTGTGCATCTGAAAATACTTCCACAATCCCATTTAATATCATACATAGTTGATACCTTCAGAGAATTCCCTCTGAGATGTCCCTTTTCAAATCTAATTGTGACAGTCATTTCTGTGAAGTGCGTTTTGACATTATGGAAGTTATAAAGAAGAAAAACTTGTATTTGTATCGTCATCGTTAGAATGAAACACTATCATTGGTAACATTGGCGCTTCATTGCTACCAGCAACAAATCAAGCCATTGCCATCGGAGTTACACCATGGAAAATAGCTGTTTTTATTAAAGCTTATTTTACCCGCAAAGTGGAATAAATAATTTGTTCTGAATCATCTTCTGCTGGTTTCCGTGCCCCTGGCTGCTTAGTAAACTGGATGGCAGCGTACACTAAACAGGCTTCAGAATCCTCGTCAGCATTTTGAGATGCATTCACTTCTGGCTGCATGCACTCCTCTTCTGGCTCAGCATTTCCCCGCATTGCTTTCGGCTGGTTAACCATAACAGAGTGATTGTTAGAATTGATGTAGATGTGAAGTCAAAATTGGTTATTAAAGGGGATGTTAAAACATAATTCTTTGCACACAGGATGTTAGAATACTAAATAGTTTGCCACAAAGTTTCTAAAATTAATCAATAACTTGAGAAGCAGGGCTATTTCAGGACACTATCCAACTAAACATCAAGAAGATTTAAGCCATACTGCTTGGCATCTGTCAATGTCTTCTCTCCCGTGGCTCCAACTTCTCTTTTCAAGAGAAAATGTGTCTAGGCTTTCCTGATAGGTATAACCATGCAGTTCTAGTACCATCCTTGTAAATCTTCTTTGCACCTTCTCCAGTCCTTCCATATCATTTCTATCCTATGGTAACCAGAACTGTATTCTCATACCCTAACACTGAGCTCATACCCTCATCTCACCACTCCTCACCAGGCTCCACCAGCTCAATGTCATGGAATGGATCGATATCAAGGACTTCTCATACATCTACAAATCCTTTCAGCCACTGTTACCTCCCCTCCTTTCTGATCTACTTTCTCCCCACTACACTACCCACTGCCTCCACTTGGCTGGCTAGGGCCGCCTGCTTGTCCCTCGATACTTTGCATCATCATCGGCGGGGACACTTTCATTCACTGCATCTAAGGCTTTGGAACTATCTTCCCAATCCCTCTGCCTTGTCATCTCCTTCCCTTCTTCTAGATCTTTGCCACTGTTAAGTGCAAGGAGACACTGACCCATATGAACTGTGCTATATAAAACAAGTTATTTTTGTTGATTCACCTCAATGGTACTATATATGCTTTCTTGCTTGTCTACTTTGGCTGGTTCGGAATTCTCTGGGTGGCTGGAGATGCAGGAATCATGCAGCAAATTTTCTCCAGGCTCATCCTTAACTGTTGCTGACATACCCATCATATTTTCATACTCATGCTCTTCCTTGTTGTCAACTTCAATCATCCGGTTATCCTGTCAACAGCATAATAATTACAATTCTTCTCCAGAGAATTATGAAACAACAATAACAAAAACAAAATTACACTTGTTGTTCAAGGACAATCTTGTCCTGCTCGTCAGGAGGACTTTCCAAGGTGCTGGACAGTCATTGTTTCAGATACAAGTTGGGGTCGGGGATGGCGAGGGAACAGGGAGGGTTTGGGGTGACTGATGGAAACCATTGAAGAGGAGAGTCTTGTGGATAAAGGGGTTAAAGGATGTTGGGATAAGGCGGGTAAGGTGGAGTTAGAATAGATCAGTCATGATCTTATTGAATGGCAGGGCAGGCTCGAGGGGCCGAATGGCCTACTCCTGCTCCTAATTCTTATGTTCTTATGTCTTGAGGTAGGTATTGAAGGAGGCTAGGCATAGGGCAAGGCAGAAGGATTGTGGGATGGAGTTCCAGAGATTTGTGGCAGAGTGGCTGAACGCTCGCCTGCCAGTGGCGTGGCAGGTGGGTCGGGGGACATGGAGCAGGCCGGAGCCTGCTGAACAGAAGTGGCAGGCAGGTTAGTAGGGGGTTACGAGATTGCAGAGGTAGGGTGGGCTGAGGCCATGGAATTGAATGCTCTGGATGGGGAACCAATGGAGTCGGGCAAGGATGGGGGAGACGGGGTCATGGAGCGGTAGAGGACATGGGCTTGAGTTCTGTACTGTCTGCAGCCTATGGAGGGAGGAATTGGGAAGGCCAAAAAGCAGCAGGTTGGCATAGTCGAGCCAGGATGTAATGAAAGTGTGAATGAGGGTTTTAGCAGCCTGAGGGATGAGGTAATGTCAGAGTCAGGCAATATTGTGGAAGTGAAGGAAGGCAGAGAGGGTCTTGTTGGCATTAAAATGTAGAAAGTTAACTCTCATCCAGGACTTGATGTCTGACAGGGAGTCAGTGAGGACAAGGAGGCAGAGAGAGCCCTGATCACAGATGTGAAACCAGGCATATTATGCACTGAAGGGGCCATTTAACCTTTGTCTCTGTCAGACCTGTTTCTCTAAATTGCTCAGTTTTGAAAATATTCTCACTTTCCAATACTTCTCCCTTAATGTTTTCATTACTCAGGTGCTAATGAGTGCCCAAGTTTATCAACAACACCCTGCACTTATGCTGGGTAGCATATCTGAGCACTTCACAGTGGTGGACAAACCAGGAGAGAGGCAGATGGCTGGTTGAAGAAGAAAATCTTCAGATGGAACATAAACATGAACAAGGAGATGTAGAGATTTAGGCAAAGAGTTGAAGAGTAAATAGTGGCTTAAGAATTCTAAGAGAATAATAATAACCCTTGCATTTGATATAGCAGTTTTCACCAATATGAAACAATATACATATATAGCGCTTTTCACATCTTATCGACGTCTCAAAGCACTTCACAGAATACAATATACTGTAAAGTGAATTGACTGTATATTTATGGGCAAAGATATTCATTCTAAGATCTCCCTGAGCCTCTCAATCTCTTGTTCTGGTGAAAACAGCTCCCAGTTTATCCAGCTGCTCTTCATATGTTTATTGTTTCATACTGGTATATCTTTTTGGTGAATCCCACAATGGGAAGCCCAAAATTGAACACTTTGCTCCAACTGCAATCTAACCAATGTCCTATAGTGTTCCAACGTAACTTACATATGTCCCATTTGACTTCTTGATAGCTTTCTGCACCTTGCCCACCACTTTTAATATACAATGGAAGCCATTTAACCAGACTTCGCTTAACCCCAGATGCCAAGTAAATTGAATAAAACCACCCATCCCAGATTCAATTGTATCCCTATCCGATTTAAATGTGCTGGATAATTCATACACTGTGTCTGGGTAATCCAGACAAAATACCTTTCTAATCACTACTGAATGTACTCACTCACATCTTCTATGTCTCCAACAGCTCTATTCAGCCTCAAGAAGCTCCAGGACACAGATGGGAGGAGTCAAATTGCTATTGATTGACAGCAGACTCCAACGATTCACAAGCAGTTCGCTTGTCAATCAGTGAGTGGGAGGAGGAATGGGGGAAGAAACAAGGGAAGGAATGGAGTCAAATCACAATTGATTGACAGCTGAATCTGCTTATAAAATGACTGGAGTGACCATCGATTCACAAGCACCGCCAAGGCTGTTAAATGACCTTTGGGCTGCTACTTGATCTAGTATGCCATTGCTTAGAACGTCAGGGACACTATACGCAGTGCTTGTTGGGGGTCGCTCGACCTGTAACCAGAGAGTGACCCCAAGTGTGTGAATTTTTTCCTTTGTAGAAGCCTCTCCCCATAAAGGGGGGAGCATCGGAGTAGTTTCCCAATGTCTGTTTTGGGGTTTTTGTTTTTTGGCCTACCATCCGGTAAGGAAAGGATGGTGGAGCTGGGATTAGCCCCTTTGTAACTGCTCCCTGTAAATAAAGGCAGCAGTGCAGAGAAGCGAGGAGGCCCTGGCATAAGGGGATGTGGGAAATAGGCGTCGAGAATGCTAGGTTTTGGGGGGTTTTCTCCACAAAGGCGGTGGAAGGATGTTTTTTTTTGTGTGTGGTGATTGTTTTTTTTGTTTGTTTCGCGTGGGTACGGAGTCAGGGCCGATGCGGAATGTCACGGGAGAAAAGGACTTAGGCGAATGGATGTGACGGGGAAAAGTTTAGAAAACAAATTATATGATTTTAATCAAATTAAAAATATATATTTGTTTAAAGAAAACCTTTGGGCTGCTACTAATTGACTACTTTTCCATTTGATGGGAATGTCAATGAGAGGGAGAAGGTGTCGCTATCACTCCTCTGCTGGGTGGGAAGAGGTAATGGTATTTCAGTTAATCCTGGATACCGCTTTAAATGTGACAAAATGCACAATCCTGATGTGTCTCACTTAACTGGTTTCCACTGTATTTGTACCTTTTTCTTTAAGTTTGCCAAAGATGTTAGAAAAAAATAAGCTAGGTTTTCATTTGCAAAGGGCAATTTGAGTTCAGATATCTGAAGTTTTTCTTTACCCAGAAGTTAATTGATGACTGGATCAACTTTCCATGGAGGTTGGCTGAGGCTAGGTCATGGGAATCATTTAAAAACCACCACAAATACTTCAAATGCTGTTTGCACCAATCTAATGATTACGCATTTTACCTTATTGATCTGGTGAGCAACCTTAGTCTTTTATATTGTATTGTTGCATCTTGAACTATCCTTTAAAGTTTATATCTGGTTTTCCCTTGTCTAACCTTGCCCACGTATCTCGCCACTGCCACTATTTCTATCCCCTGCCTGCTTTGACCCTCATTCATGCCTTCATTTTCTCCAGGCTTGCCTATACCAATGCTCTGTTCACTGACCTCTGTAGTACAGATCCTCTCCTAGACCAGTAATGGAGCACCTAACCCCAGCCTCACATAGCTCCACTGGCTCCACATCTAGTGAATAAAGAATCTTATCCTCACATTCAAATGCTTCCATAGCCTTGCTCCACTGTAATTCTGTGACTAACTGTGATCCTACTACTTCCTCTACTAAGTCTGCATCATGTCTCCAGAAATAAAAGGTGCTGTACAAATGTCATTTTGTTGTTGTTGTTGTCTCCTTCCCACTTTTTCTCTGCTATTGGCTCGTGAGCTTTCATTCTTCCCCATTCCTCGAGCCCCATCTCTGAAATTCTATCCAAAGTCCCCCTGCCTTTCTGTCTTCCCCTAGTCTTCAAATAGCCCTGAACTCCTAATGCATTGGCCATGTTTTCAGCCAAATGTCCTCTCATTTTGTCAGGACCAACTCCAAGCTTTGACTCTGTCAGTTGTGTTACGGACTTGGAGACATCTTCCTGACGTGAAAGTTACAAATTGTTGTTGCTTATCCATTTCTATAGTCTATCAATTTCCTATCACTGTCTTTTATAGTAGTTGCCACAGTTTATTTTATTGTCTTGCTTTTCCTGAGGCCCATTCATAGCTCTTCTGACACCAGCTAATTCAGCATAGACTGAAACACCAGTCATGGAAACACAGAAAAAGGGATGACTATCACTTGGCTCAGTGATAGACCAAACAGTGCATTTCACTCTGAGCCACTGAGAGAAAGAACCATCTCAATTCTTTAACAATTAAGATTAGTAACATCTTCACAAACCTGATTGGAATTCGAAAATTCATCAATCATCATGGCTTGGGAATCATTTTTTGGCTGTTTCCCTGATGGAATAGAAAAGTGAATAATTGGTACTTTTATTTTAAGATTGATCATTGAACAAAATTGAACGAAGCATTGTGCAGGAATGTAGAAGACCATCGTATTTAATTTGGAGTGTACCAAATATAAGTAATATCGATTATTGATCAGGATTTTTGATCAGGTAACCAACTAAGACAAGCTTTCACCTTGGTTGAGTAGAATGGAAGTGAGTCATTTTATGGATATATGTTTAATCAGATATTAGACTGGGATCTGTAACATTGGCACAGAGGAGGGATAGACTTGACTTACTTTGGTTTAGTCGTTTTATACAGTACACTAGCATCACGGTCAAGAGAAGGACCAAGACCACAATACCTCCGATAGATATTGATAGAAGGTTATCTGACCAACCTGCCAATGTAAATATTCAAATAGTTCTGATCAACACAGTGATAGCAAAGATTTGTAGCAATAAAATTGTTAGGATTATTACTCTTGTTATTATATTATGGATTAATATGAAGCAACACTATTAACAAAACAAGAATAGCAAGTTTACGCTTGTATAGTCCTCTAAGGCTGAAAATCTTGGCAACTACATTAGAAGCAAAAGTGCATAAAATGGCCAACTTTGAGGTCATCAGGTCACTATTGATGCATCTTGCATGTGAGGGACAAGAAGCGCCCACTGATGTGATTTCCTTTACCAATTGGCATCAATGGTTTTTGTTGAATAAAGCGCACAGGAATTATTTCTGATCAGTCAGTTGTCTGACATACCGGTATGTGAAAACCCATCTCCATGTTTAGTATCTAACCCAGATGAAAGGCCTACATGTGTATATTTCCTTTACATGAAAATGTCTTGGTATCTGGAATGGAATGTGAGCACTGTTAGAGGGAGAAGGAAGTGTCACTCTAATAATCTGCCAGATAAGCTTTTTTGACATTGGGAACATGACTGTAGATTAATTTTGAGCAGTTCAGCCAGTGACATTGATGTACCTCATTAAATTAAATACAGCGTAATCTATAGGTCTAACTTGCAGATTACTTAACACAGTTACTTACTCTGTTTAGACTTTGTTTTGCACCTTTTCTCTGAATAAACTTGACCGTATTTATTCTCAGCTCGACACGAAAAACAGAAACCTTCTAATGCTTGCTCAGCCAGGCTGTTAGACATAGTACCATTGACTTGGGTATTTTCCTTAGTCTTGGATTCAGTAAGATTCCAAATGATAGTTGCTGGAGGGTTGGCATCTGCAAAGCACTTGTAATTCAGTCCATCGTAATTAATGTTAACTTCACTAGGTCCATCTGTAATTGGAAATTAACAAACATTTAAATCACATTTTTCACTCTTACCTTTATTTTCAGCCTTTTCGCTCCTCTCCTTAGACCAATATGGAGAATGTCTGTAAGTACAGTGAAATATGCTGAACCATCGCTTAACCCTAGGAAAATTGAACAAAACCCTCGACTCTGATTCAGTTGTATATTTCCATGTATTTAATATGTTGGTTAATTTGGACAGAAATCCAGTTCATTCCGGGCTGGTCATTGTAGGATGTACTAACTCGTGCCTTCTTTGTGTCTATTGGCTCTTGGGTGGAGATGGGAGGAGTCTAAGATTGACTGACTGTGGACTCCAGCCATTCACAAGCAGTAAAGGGATGAGGAACAGGGAAGAATAGGGAGGGAAATTGTGATTGATTGTCAGCCATCAGCCGCTTGATGCAGCCTTGATATTGACACCATGGTAATAATATAAGCCATGTGCTGATATAAAACAGTGTTTTATTATCAGGAGTTCACTGTCGTCAGCCGCTTGTGAATGGGCCGTCAATCACATCTGCACCACCGCTAATTGTTCTCCTTCCCCTACAATGGGATAGGCAATGGAAGGGAGGAACCATTGCTCCTCTGCTGGATGGGAAGCTATTTTGCAGCCAAACAACGTTAATCTGTTTCACCGAATTCTATGAGTGTACAGGATTTTAACTTTAACTCCTTATCTTGCAGAATCCTCCGCCTCATCCATCACCTGATTCAAGAGCTACCTCAAGGCACTCCACTATGACCAGGCTTTCGATTAACCTTCTTATAACCTGCTCTTCACTGTCCCCAATCCATACCCCCCGAATATTGCCAGTCCAGCGTCTTGGGAAGTCCTCTCGACATGAATAGCACTATAGAACTGTAATTTTATTGTTAATAATAATACTCCTTGCATTTAATATAGCACTTTTCAGGTCTTCTAGACGTCTCAAAGCGCTTCACTGAATATAATATTCTGTGACTGTATATTTGTGGGCTCACGTAAGGCGAGTGCTCCAACTACCTGAGCTACAGGACTCCACAGGACTCAAAGTTTAAAGCAAGGCTGACAGTTTGGGGATTCAGAAGGAAGACATTTGGATTTAGACTTAAACTTTTCTCCTTGAATGTTTGACATTAACAATTCAGGACAATTAAATTCAGAGATCATTTTGAATTCAAAATTGCTGTAGTTAGTTAAAATACTTGTTGTCTGTTCTGTTTAGTTAGTTAACATTTTATTTCAGTTAATATCGAATGCCTCTTAGACCAGATGAAATGGTCACCCCGCTATATCTGGCTTAACCCGCTCCCACTCTATACACCAAGAGTGAGATGAACTCTAACTCTAATGTGGAATAATCCACTTAAAAACTGTTAACTAAAACAACAACACAATTACATTTGTAAAGTGTTTCATGTAAGGAGGATGTCCTGAGGTACTGAACAGTCATGGATCAGGACCAGAACCCATGTGTGCAGGGAAAGGTTGGGATAAGGAAGGGAAGATGGACTGGGATGGAGGTTCAAGGCACAGTCAAAAAGGAGGGTCTTGAGTCATGTCTTGAAGGAGGCAACAGAGGGATCAAGAGGTTAAAGACAAATACTCACATATGATGTTGATGTCAGCTGCAGTGGTGTCATTTCCCTGTGAATTATTTACCATGCAGGTAAAGGTTCCCGAGTCCTTTCTGGATAATGTTCTGAACAACAGGATGCTGTCTGTACTTTTGAGAGTTTCTGTTGTGTTTGTGTCTCTTTTCGTCTTGTACCAGGTATAAGTAGCTTGAGGGTAACTGTCAGTGCTGCATGTCAGTGTCATATTTTCAGCCCCCTCAATGATTTCCAAAGATCCATTTATTTCAATTGTTGTATTTTGGGGGGCATCTGAAATGTGGAGAGAACTGTAGATCAGTACCATGTACTGTAGATTGGAGCTCTTCACTGTCACTGTGTCACACTCACAATCCCAATCTCAATCTCACTCCCTTCTCTCCCTCCATCCTCCACTAGTATATCCCAGTAACATTGGGCATGTTCAAGTTATAAAAAAGAAGATTGAGAGGTAACTTGTTTGCTGTCATCAAGATTCTAAAGGGGCAAGACAATAAAGATCATAACAGGCTCTTTCAACTTGTCCAGAATAGTAAAACCAGAGATTGTCTGTGATTGAAGGGGGTAAATTCAAAATGAATTTATGCAAACCCTATTACTTTGAGCAAATAGTGAATCTGTGGAACAGACTCTCTTGGGAGACAGTTAAAGCAGAAACTGATTTTTTACAAAAAAATCAGATTAGAAAATTTTAGGAAATATTATTGCGGGATATACTACATAGCTAGTTTGGGACATATATGCACGCGACTGCCTGCCTTGAAGGCAAACTAGACAGACCTTGGTCTTTTGTCACCTAGCATTAATTCAGTTATTTCTGAAGGTAAGAACCCCACAAAAAAATATATATATTTGTCCACTCAATCCACAAGTGTTTGTGGGATGCTGCTGTGCGCAATTGGCTGCCATGTTGTGTCCACAAACTACACATTCAATCCACATGACAATATATTCCACAAAGCACTTTCAGATGTCTCGACGGTTTGATAAATTGCAACATCAAAGGATTATCATAATACAGTACTATAATCTACTATCTTGGTGAATCCTAAAATATTGATCTGGGTTTATTGTTCAATCCCATTTATAATTGTATGCGTCTCTCTAAAGTCCTCCATGAGGCATTTTATCTTTGGAGTGAAGAGCCCCAATTTAACCAATTTGTTGCTCATTGTGCATTCCACGAACACTGGGAATTATCAGTGGACTCCAGCCATTCACAAGTGGCTCGAGTTGGGATGCCAATCAGTGAGCAGGTAGAGGAACGAGCAAGAATAAATTAGGGAAATTGTGATTGATTGGCAGCTGCTTGTGACTGGGCTGTCAATCACATCTGCACCACCACTGATAAAATAAAAATATATAATAACACCACCACTGATAAATCTCCCTCGCGTCCAATGAGACCATCAATTGGAATGGAGGAAATATTGATTCTCTGCTGGGTAGGAAGGTATTTTGATTAACTTCAGACACCCCTTAGGCTGGAAAATACAGCCACCCAAGCACACTTTGTTTTGCATTATTAACAACTCTTATCTCCAGTTTTGTTGCAAGTGCATCATCTGTTGTCTACCCCATTTTCTCCTTTGACTTCCTTGCAATGCCATCCCACTCTGTTAACCCTTAAAAGACCCTCCCGACATGCCGTAGTTCTGACGAAGGGTCATGGACCTGAAATGCTGACTCACTTTCCTTTCTCCATAGATGCTGCCTGACCTGCTGAGTGTTCTCAGAGACTTCTGTTTCGATCCCAGATAATGTCTGGCTTAACTGGCTCCCACTGTACCGATCAGGAGCAAGAAAAGCTCTCACTCTTAATCCACTCAGGAATAGTTAAAACAAAATACTCACACATGACATTGATGTCAGCTGCAAAGGTATCATTTCCCTGTGAATTATTTACCACGCAGGTAAAGGTTCCTGAATCCCTTCTGGATATTGTTCTGAACAACAGGATGCTGTCTGTATTTTTGAGAGTTTCTGTTGTGTTTGTGTCTCTTTTTGTCTTGTACCAGGTGTAAGTAGCTTGAGGGTAACTGTCAGTGCTGCATGTCAGTGTTATATTTTCAGTCCCCTCAATGATTTCCAAAGGCCCATTTATATGAACTGTTGTATTTTGGGGGGCATCTGAAATGTGGAGAGAATTGTGTTGGAAGCAGCCATGATATTGACAACATGGTGATATAAGCCACATGATGATATACGACAGTGTTTTACTATTAGGAGTTCACTGTACAGTACATTGTTCCAGGATGTTGGAACCTCCCCCATTGTGATTGACTCCCTCACAGGATCCATCAGTGTTGTCTTGTCCCTGTAACTATGCTGGGGTATCATCCATCCCAGGGGATTTGTTGGCTTTGAGCCCCTTAAGCCTCTAGAATCTCAGCCTCACTTATGTTGAATTCTTGGAGTTCAAACAAAGTTTGCTGGGTGTGGGGATTGGGGCATGTCCTCCCTTGTAAACATCACTAGGAAATAGGTATTTGATGTTTTCTATGCCCCAATTGTTCTCTTCGAGTTGATCCATTTCTGTTTGGATGGTTTGAGACTTTGGGGTAAAGTTCAGGAGTGTATTTCAGTTTGGGTTGTGCTAACTTGTATTAGTGAAAATAACCATCAGATGGCAGCACATTCCTTCCGGCAAGAGGGCATCATTTTCAGACAACATTGTCACCATATTTGATTGTTTTCTGAAATTTGCACATTAACAATTTGGAGTCCCTAAAGTGGTTTCTTTTAAAATAAAGGGCCAAATCTACATTTCTCCCTGACAAAAAATGAACATTTTACTGATTGGGTACACTAGATATGAGACCGCCATGTCCTACAACCTGCTCTTGGGCTAACATTAAATCAAATACTTTGTTCTATGATAGAAATTCCTTTAACACACCTGTCTTGGTACAGACACTGTTTGGTGGGTTGAAATATATTAGATAGTGTTGTGGGGCAGCATGATATTAGGGGTTTACTCAGACCTATATGTTCGAGAGAGAAATTAAATGATTTTGCAAGATTGGTGTGGACAACGCAGGCTGTTTGGCCCATATCTGATGTGGTCCCTCCAGAACCGATACCCTACCATTCTGCTCATCACTGCATCAAGTTGCTTTTATAAATGAGTCCAGTGTCCTGGCCTCTACCACCTTTCTAGTCATAGATTATCCTCTGTGTAAAGAAAATCTTCTTGGTATCTGTCCTGACTTTTCTCTTGATATCTCTAAATCTATGCCCTCATGTTCTACTATTTTAGTGAATGCTAAAATATTGTTCTGGTTTTACTTTTTCAATTCCATTTAGAATTGTATACACCTCTCCAAAATCCTATCTGAGGCATTCATCCTTAGGACTGAAGAGCCCCAATTTAACCTATTTGTTGTTTGTCATAGCAAATCCCTCTAACACTGGGGATTGTCAGAAGGATTTGGGCTGCCAATCAGGAAGAAAGAGGAGGAATGAGGAAGAATAAGGGAGGGAAATCACGATTGATTGGCTGACGCTTGTGAATAGGCTGTTGAATCACTTCAACAGCATCACTAATCGATCCCTTTCCCTACCAATGGGAATGTCAATGAGCGGGATGCAGTGCAGCTTCTCTGTTAGTTGGGAAGGTATTTTGGTTAACATATTATGTAGGACAAAACAGTTGTCCCTGGTATGCCTAGCTTAACCAGATCCCACTGGAAACACAAAGAGCCAGAAGAGCTCTCACTCTAACGTGGTATAATCTGCTTCAAGCCAAATACTCACACATGACATTGATGTTAGATGCACTGGTGTCATTTCCCTGTGAATTATTTACCACACAAGTGAAGGTTCCTGAATCCTCTCTGGATATTGTTCTGAACAGCAGAACTCTGTCTGTACTTTTGAGAGTTTCTGTTGCGTTTGTGTCTCTTTTTGTCTTGTACCAGGTGTAAGTAGCTTGAGGGTAACTGTCAGTGCCGCATGTCAGTGTCATATTTTCAGTCCCCTCAATGATTTTCAAAGGCCCATTTATTTGAACTGTTGTATTTTGGGGGGCATCTGAAATGTGGAGAGAATTTTGTTGGAAACAGCCATAATATTGACAACATGGTGATATAAGCCACATGATGATATAAGACAGTGTTTTACTATGAGGAGTTCACTGTACAGTGTTTCAGGATGTTGGAACCTCCCCCATTGAGATTGACTCCCTCACAGTATCTGTCAGTGTTGTATTGTCTCTCTAAATATGCCAGGGTATCATCCAACCAGGGGATTTGTTGGCTTTGAGCAACTTGAGCCTCTCTAGAACCTCAGCCTCACTTATGTTAAATTCCTGGAGTTCAAATGAAGATTGCTGGATGTTGGTGTTTGAGCATATTTTAGTGTCTTTCCTAGTAAATATCTTATTTGAGTTGATATGTTGCTGTTTGGATGTTTTGAGACATTGGAGTAAAGTTTAGGATTGTATTTAAATTTGGGTTGTGTTACCTTGTATTAGTGAAAATGGCAGCACATCTCCCCCACTTAGTGGGCTCCTTTTTTCAGACAAAATCATCACCATCTTTGATTATGTTTTTAAACTGTCACATTAACATTTTGCAGTTGCTAAAGTGGTTTATTTTAAAATAAAGGGCCAAATCTACATTCTCCCTGACACAAAATGAACATTTAACTTATTGGGGAGCCTAGATATGAGACCCCCCATGTCTTACAACCTTTGCCCATTGGCTTGCCAAACATCAAATACAAAAACAGAACTCGCTGGGAACACTCAACAGGTCAGGCAGCATCTATGGAGAAAGGAAAAGTGAATCAATGTTTCGGGTCCACGTCCCTTTGTCTGAACTGGGGCATGTTGGGAGGGAGAGACTGTTAAGTACTAATAGAGAGGGAGAGGGAGCAGAAGGAAGACAAAGGAGTAAATGGGGTAGAGGGAATGAGAGGATAAATGTTTTTTTTAAGAAAAACACACACAAAAGGAGGGCAAAATGTGGGTTCTCCCTGACTGAAAATGAAGATTTTATTGATTGGTTACTTACTTTAGTTATCAGTTCACTATGATGAATAACCAGCCCTTTGGCATGACAGACATCAAATCAAATATTTTGTTCCACAGTAGAAATTCCTTTGTTCCATTGGCAGAAATTCCTTTAATACAGGTATTAAAGGAACAGGTATTTCCTTACAGGTATTTTTGGGAAGGGAGGAGAGCATGAGGGGCTTGCTCAGGCCTAGACTTGGTTCAAGAGTAAAATGATTTCATCTAACAATATTGTTGTGAATGATGCAGCTGTTTGGGCCTTCTGATCTGGTTCCTCCAGAACCCTCACCCCACCATCACTGCACCAAGTTACTTTTTTAAATGAGTCCAATGTCCTGGCCTCTTCCACCTTTGCTGTTATTGATATTTCCTGTTGTTGAGCCCTATAGCTCAGGTGTAAGCCACACATCTCGCAGCCACGGTTAGTTTCCCGGCAGTGCAAAACCATATGCAAGATTCCTTACTCGACATGACTAATAATAATTCCTTAAGAAATAAGATATTAATAAATTGTTCATTTCAATCCCCAACTGTTTGTGGGACCCTACTGTGTGCTATTGGCTACTGTATTTTGTCCACAAATATTCAGTCAATTTACTTCACAGTATATTCTATGAGGTGCTTTGAAATATCTAGAAAACTTGAAATGCGCTGTATCAAATGCAATGATTATTACCTTGATTATCCTTTGCATCAAGCATATCTTCCTGGTTTCTGTCATGACGTTTTCCTTGATAACTAGACATATGCACTCAGGATTCTGTCCTTGGTCCCCTCCTCTACAATATCTATATGCTCTGTCTCAGTAACATGGGGTCAATTTTCAAATGTATTTGGATGACACTCAACTGTATCTCTGCCTCCACCTTGACTCCAGGATCACTGGTATCCTAACAGAATATCTGTCAAACATCAATTCCTGGATAAGCGCTACATTTCTTCAGTTGAATGTCAACATGATCGAGGCCCTCCTGATTGACTCACATCAGCACCTCCACACTTCAGATGCCGACACCATCACCATGAATGGATGTGAACTCCATCTCTCTAAGCCAGTCCAGAACCGTGTGCCTTGTTTGACCCTCAACTATCCTTTCTAACCAACACCCATGCCATAACTTGCTCTGGCTTCCCCAACTTCTGCAATATCTTCCGTCTTTGCCACTGTCTCACAACACTGGCTGCTAGTACCCTCATACCCACATTCATAAAATCGAGGCTTGACTACGCAAACTCCTTCCTTGTCAGCCTCCCCAACTCATCCCTCCAGAGGATGCAGTTTGCAAACTGCAGAATGCTGCAGCCAATGTATTCTACCACACCAGGACGCATGACACTATCACTACCATTGTCATTGGACTTCACTGGCTTCCCATCACGCAGAGGATACAATTAAAAAATCCTGGTCCTCACTTTCAAAGCCCTCCATACCCTTGCACAATCCTACCTCTGTGACCTCCTTAACCCAACCATTGGCGGACAGGATGCCATTCTGGTTTTCTGTCCCCACCTTCCTGTACTCCATCCTGCAGTCTTTCCCCCTTGCTCCTGCCATTGTGACATGCTTTTGATCACCCTCCTCCCACTGCTTTTCTACACCCACAATGCCAAACACCAGCTTGGGTCAAAAATACTAACAGTATGGTGCATTGGGACGCCCTCCCAATGTGAAAGTCGATATGCAAATGTAATTTTGCTATTGTATGTTGCATATCTTTAAAATTCTCTGAGGCATTTTCTCTCTGGACTGAAGAGCCCTATTTTAATGTATTGGTGGCTCATACAATAACAACAACAACAACACAAAATTACATTTATGGAGCATCTTTCACGTCGGGAGGATGTTCCAAGGTGCTGAACAGTCAGGGGTCAGGACCAGAGCACTGGGGAAAGACAAGGTAGGGTGGAGGGGAAGGACAGAGGTGGGAGGGCAGCAGAAGGCACGATCAAACAGGAGGGTCTTGAGACCGGCGTTGAAAAAGGCAAAGGAGGAAGTGAGGTGAAGAAACTGTGGGATGGAGTTCCGGAGTTGGGGGCAGAGAGCCTGCAAGCCCATCCACCAATGCTAGGGCCGGTTGGGCAGGGGACATGGAGCAGACTGTAGCCTGCTGAACCGAAGGGGTGGGCATGTTCATAGGGAGACAGCGGGTCAGAGAGATAGGAGTGAGGACGAGGATCTTGAATTTGATCCTCTGGAAGATGGGGAGTCAATGGAGCGCATTTTTCTAACACTGGTGATTATCAGTGGACTCCACCTATTCACAAGTGGCTGAAATTGGCCAGTGAGGAGGAGGTATAAGGAAGAATAAGGGAGGGTAATCACAGCCGCTTATGAATGGGCTGTCAACCAGCTCAGCACCAATTGGTTCACTTCCCTTCCAATGGGAATGCTAACTAGTACCTCCGCTCCACTGTTGGTTGGGAAAGTATTTTGGTTAACCACAGACACCTCTTAGGTCGGACAAAACAGCGGTCCCTGATATGTCTGGCTTAACCAGCTCCCACTGTTTACATCAAGATCCAGAAGAACTCTCACTCTAATGTGTTATAATCTACCCAGGAATGGTTAAAGCCAAATACTCACACATGACGTTGATGTCAGCTGCACTGGTGTCATTTCCCTGTGAATTATTTACCACACAGGTAAAGGTTCCTGAATCCTTTTTGGATATTGTTCTGAACAACAAGACGCTGCCTGTACTTTTGAGAGTTTCTCTTGCGTTTGTGTTTCTTTTTGTCTTGTACCAGGTGTACGTAACTTGAGGGTAACTGTCAGTGCCGCATGTCAGCGTCATATTTTCAATCCCCTCAATGATTTCCAAAGGTCCATTTATATGAACTGTTGTATTTTGGGGGGCATCTGAAATGTGGAGAGAATTGTGTTGGAAGCAGCCATGATATTGACAACATGGTGATATAAGCCACATGATGATATAACAGTGTTTTATTATCAGGAGTTCACTGTACATTGTTCCAGGACATTAGAACCTTCCCCATTGTGATTGATTCTCTCACATTATCTGTCAGTGGTGTTTTGTCCCTGTAAATATGCTGGGGTATCATCCATTCTAGGGGAATAGTTGGCTTTGAGCCCTTTGAGCCTCTGTAGAATCCCATGCAGAAGGAGGGCAAAATCTGTGTTCTCCCTGACTAAAAAAAAGGACATTTTACTTATTGAGTATCCTCGTTATGATGCCCCCCATGAAGTAACCTGCCAGGCATGATGATCATCAAATCAAGTACAGTACTTTGTTCCATGATAGAAATTCATTTAACACGACTGTCTTGTACAGACACTGGTGGGGTAAGTAATAGAAAATGAAAGTTGAATTAACAGAAGGTACTCTATCAATGTAATTTTGTTTGTTGTTTGTACTTGGGAGCAAAATACTGAAAGCAGGCAATTACTGGGAAAGGCGGGTCAAGTGGTAGAACAGAACCAACACAAAACCTCTTGAGACCTTTCTGTACAGTTTGGAATCATTAGAACGCTGCTTCAGTATGGATAACTTACATTTTACCTGAAGTGTTATGTTGCCTTGTTTGGAATATTGGTGGTTAGGAGAACTGACCACACATTTGATCAGCTTGAGATGATCTCTGTATGAGGGGATAAAAGTGAATGAACTGGTGAGGACCCGGTTAGATACAGACTGTTTTTCCTCAGTCACGGTTTCCTGCTTTGTCAGCTCAGTGATTCCTTCCCAGGTCAACTTGGCTCTGACCTGATCATCAATGTTAGAGGAGGAACATGATAAAGTGGTGCTGATCCCCTCAGTCACTTCACTTGGGAGGACATTGGGGTTGCCAGGACGACCTAACAAAAGGAAACAGAAATAAACAATGTTCAAAATTGTCACCTGGTCAAAATTGGCACCTCTAAATACTGGATAAAAACACCTGCAAACTTGTCTGTCTGTCTGCTGGTTTGTCAAATATGTAACAAGAAGTGAGAAGGAATATTTACCATACACCATGACATTGATGGGATGTTGTCCGGTCCAAGCATTGAAATCCTGGATCTCAAACCTGAAGCAATAGTCACCAGAATCAGCTTTATTGAGGTTGTTTATCTCAGTTGAGCAGTTTTTATTTTTCAGATTTCCTGTTAATTTTATTCTATTGTATCTTTGGGGCTGGCTGCTTTCATATACCAACGTCGCTTGAGAATTGCATGGAGAACCTTTGAACCATTTGCCGATTATATTATATTGTTCATTCGGTGGGTCAGGGTGTTTGAATGAACATTTCAGAATCACAGACTCTCCCTCCAACCCAGCAGCAGAACTGGAAAACGAGACTCCCCAATCATTGGCAGAAGCTGTGGAAGAGGAAACAGACAGACTCCATTACTGGTTGCCCGAGGACTAATAATAATTCTATGGAATACCAGGCAGGTGGTATCTTTCCGCACTGTCCCCTTCTTTAGGAAGATTTTTAAACAAAGGCATCATCGTCTAACAGATATGCTAATATGTAAAGTTATCTCCGCATCTCAGGACTGACAACATCAGCATTCGAGGCTGCTCTCTCCACCTCTCGAAGCCAGTCAGGAATCTGGGCACCTTGTTTGACCCTGAACTGTCCTTCCTCTCTCATACAGGTCGATTATGGGAACTCTCTCCTTGATGGCCTTCCCAGCTCCTCCCTTCACAAGTTGCAGATGATTCAGAATTCTGCAGCTCGTGTACTCTCCCGCAAGAGGCTCCGTAACCACATCACTCCCACCCTCGCCCATCTCCATTGGCTCCCCATCTCCCAGAGGATCAAATTCAAGATCCTCACCTTCAAGGCCATTCACGGTCTCGCCCCCATCTATCTCTGTGACCTGCTGTCTCCCTATCAGCCTGCCTGTCCCCTCCAGTCAGCAGGCTCTGGCCTCCTTGCCCTAACTGCCCTACCATCAGCGGCCAGGCTTTCAGTCTCTCTGCTCCCACACTATGGAACTCCATCTCGCAATCCCTTTGCCTCACTTCCTCCGTTTCCTCCTTCAAGGCTGGTCTTAAGACCTTCCTCTTCGAGGGGAGCCTTTTGCTCCCCTCCAAACTCTTCACCCTCTCCTACTCTCCTTCCCCTTCCCCGTACTCCAACCTCCCCACCCCCCGCTCGGGTCCCAACCTGATTGTTTAGGGCCTTGGGATGTCCTCCCGACATGAAAGGCGCTCTATAAATGTAATTTTGTTGTTGTTCTTGTTGTTACAAGAAATGTATTTAAGTTGGCAGAAGCCTGACATTCCACCATAACACAGGAATTGTGGAACAGCAACACAACAACCGTGGAGGGGAGCAGACACATGGGCAGGACATGGCACCCCTCTTACAATCACCTCCCATTAAGCCAGTCCAGCCCCAGTCAATGGGATAGGATCATTATCATCTCCTTAAAAAGATGCAGGTTCACTCCTCGAGCCTCCTCCCCGAGGTCCCAGTGGCCACTACAATAATTCATGCTGAGATGTATGGCCCACAGTGAAGCTCACAGAGTATCTACCATCCGCCTTGTCAGAACTGAAACCCGCTCTAGTCAGATGCCGAATCACCGAAAGTAATTATAGTGATTACTCTCCTTGGGGCCGGGGGAGTGGGGGAAACGGATGGTAAACAGGTTCTATTTGGCAATGAAATGTTCGAATAGAGCCAGCCCTTTGTTGTTGTCTTATGAGTCCAGTTCTTGAGCTAGGCAGGTCCACAGTATTCCAGGCACTGCTGATGACAGCACAGCCAATCTGGCTCATTGCAGGATTTGGAAGGGTAACCAGTCACTGGGGCAAGGAGTCATCCCACTCAGTTCCTGTTAACAGTGCAAGCCAATGTCCTAACAGGTAGGTTGCCATTGATGTACCAGACAGGAACATCAATGGCAAGCTATGTGGTTTTAGCTGGTTAGACTGCAGCTGTACCCTAATGCGCACTTTGGGGTCTCCAAGTCTTAGCTTTAGCCAACCTGCGCCTAAAACTTTTGGGATTTGGGTAAACTGGATGCATCCCTCCATGAAGATAGTACACATTCCATTCCAACAATCTATCTCTGTGATTTCCAGATGCACATGGGATGCCTGGAAATCTCAGCATTGTTAGGATACTCTTAAGAGTATCTGCCTTGTCCCTTCTTTCCCCTCTTGAGTTTACACCAGAAGACTTTCCTCTTTGATCATGCCACCTCATCCCTATCCCCAACCCTATCTCAGTGTGGTCACCACTGTCTATCTCTCTGAGACGCTACCTGGTGTGAGGGGAGCTATAGAAATGCAAGTTGTTATTGCTATTACTATGCCTCTTGCTATTGTTATTGCTTGTTGCTTGTTGAGATGCCATATAAATGCTTTATAAATCCAAGTTGTTGTTGTTGTTGCCTCAACTGCCCAGAAGCTCACACTGTAGGAAACAAAATCAGCCTCAAGGTTCATCACTTCTTGGTGACAGAAGGTTCCTTGGAAAAGCTTTTACACATGGTTAGCGATTGCCACTGATATCAAGCTGAGAAATAATGGTGGTAAAGGGTGGAGCCTTACCCTGGATGAGACACGCAAGCAGCAGTGCCAGGATGCAGTGAGAGGCACTCATTGTGTGGATTACAGCCTGGAGAGAAGAGCGGAGAACAATCAGACACATTGATACCTGCACAATAAGCCGTGAACAATGAGTCACTGTTCACACACACACACACACACACACACAGTATTGAAATTGGACTGTATTTGTTTAGCAGGAACTGCTCTGTAAACTCCTACATCTGTGGACTGAGACACTGGCCATTCATTGTCCTCTCACACATTAACTCAGCTCAGGAATATTATAATTTGTGTGTGGAAGAAGTGATTCAAATAATTTTCCCCATTTCCTCTTTCTCTCTCACCGCAGGTGGTAAAGCAATTTCAGTTGTTTAAACTTTCTGGGTTCCCAAAGCCTTAGTTGTTTCCATTCTGTGCCCAATACTTTCCAGAATGAGGTAAGGACAGAGGTCCATCTGGAGAGTGTATATTTCATTTAACAAGGGTATTTCCATGTGTACATGATATGGATAAAACTCTTAGTCTGGTTTGAATTAACTATAGTAAACGGTTTCTACATCTGTCATGCACTGTACTGATTGGAACAAAACTGTTAATTAAGTTAGCTTCCCTCTGGTGATATATTACATTGTGACCATTCAGGGCTTGTTACCAGTAAAAGCAGTAGAGCAAATTATTTTTTTAAAAGGGGAGAGACTAGATAGGGTTAGGGTTCAGTGGGACTTGGGTATCCTTGTATACCAGTCTCAAAAAGTTTGTTTGCAGCATTAGACCAGAGTGCTCTAGCCCAGTGGTTAGAACACCTATCTCACAAGTAAGAGGAACTGAGTTTGTTTCCCAGATAGGACAAAACAGTGGAGATATTTCCTTACTACATATTCTTCTGTTTGCCTATCAGTAAGTAGGAACCCGGTTGATAGTCGTTTGGTGGATTGCTTTTCTGGAGTAAAAAACCCTTCAAAACAAATAATAAAAATTTGGTCCGTCAATTCACCACAGTCAATTTAGTTTACATTATATTGTGGGAAGTACTTTGAGATGTCTCGAAGACGAGATTAGGCTCTATATCAAATGCAAGGATTATTAATATTATCATCATCCCATTAGAATACTAAAATGCTTCCTTAGACGTAAATTGGGTTGCAGTATGTTTTCTGTGGAACACATTGATATAAGAATTAGGAGCAGGAGTAGGCCATTCGGGTCCTCGAGCCTGCCTCGCCATTCAATAAGATCATGGCTGATCTTCTAGTCTAACTCCACCTACCTACCTTATCCCCATATCCCTTTATCCATAAGAAATCTATCAATCTCAGTCTTGAATATATTCAGTGAGTGAAAAAGTTTTTCCTCAACTCGGTGCGAAAGGGCTGACCGCTAATTTTAAGATTGTGACCCCTGGTTATAGTTTCTCCAACCAGGGGACAGTGTCCCACTATCTAGACTGCCATGCCCCTTAATAATCTTATAGGTTTCTACAAGATTACCTCTAATTCTTCTATAAAGCTCATTCACCTCATCCCAGGTACCAACCTAATGAATCTACTCTGTACCCCCTCCAATGTCCTTTCTTAAATAAGGAGAACAAAATTGCACACAATACTCTAGGTGTGGTCTCACCAGGGGCCCATACACTTACAGCAAGACTTCCCTACTCTTATATTCTAACCCTTTTGTAACAAACACCAACATACCGTTAGGCTTCCTACTTGCTTGCTGTACCTGCAAATTATTTTTTTATGACTGGTGTTGAAGGACACCCAAGTCCTTCTAAACGCTAACCCTATCTAGTCTCTCCCCTTCTAAAAAAAATCTGCTGTACTGTTTTTATTACCTCGGTGGATGATATACCGTACTTCAGGTTACCAAAAATGAGTCCTCATTGAGGAATTCCATGAGGAATAACCACCAATAGATTCTAGACCCCCCATCCCACTGATTTTTCTCAAACCAGAAACACCTCATTCCAGTTGCACAGCTCCTGGTATCACTCAACAGAGATCAGCCAACACAGCATAGGTTTGTGGATTCACCACAGTGAGCATAGGATTCCTTTGGACTAGTCACTTGGACTAGTCACTAGTCACTTTCTCAAACAATGAGAAAGTGGCAGAATTTTTTTTGAAACATGTCACAAAGAAGAAACGAGGAAGACAATACAAAGAGAGGGTTGGATGGTCCAATGTAGATACATGAATTCCTTGCATTCAGTACCTGCTTCATTTTATTAGGATGTCCTAATAAGTTGAGGACTTGAGTTATAGATCAGCCATGATCTACTTAAATGGCTCGAAGGGGTGAATGGCCTACTCCTGTTCGCATATTCCATCCTCTTCAGCTCCCGCCCCCAGCTCGCGTGCCAAACCAGCAGTGTAAAGCACTTTACTGATGTGAAAGGCACTCATAAAGTAAATTGTATTTTAAGTTGCTTTCGACAAAATTGTCTACAAAATGTAATTTGTACATTTATGGGATATATTGCTTTCCAGAAAACTGTCTTCAAATTTAAAACTATTTAATTAAATATCTACCATTGTATTGTAAGTGTTGCCTCAAAAACATTCCTATTAAAATTTGAGGCAGTAAATTCTGATTCATTGCATCACTCACATTGGTTTGTGATTGAGGCAGGCTCTGGGAACACGAGTCTTTTTTTTACTGAATTGGCTATTGTGTTGCAAATAATGTCCACAATCTTGTTAAAGGGGAACCTAAAGTTCCAGCCACAAAGCAGACATTTGGTATAGAGAAATTAATACATCAGTTTTGCAAAATATGGCTGAGATATATCTATCTAGCTTTCAAAAAATATATATTTTTTAATAATAAATCAAACATTACATTTTTAATTTCCTCCGCTTCCCTCAACTTGACTTCCTTCTCAATGTATATATTTGATCACGACCAAGTGATCATTATTCATACGTGTTTTTATGAGGTTTTGATAGAGTAGACAGGGAGAAACTGTTTACACTGGCAGGTTAGTCAGTAATCAGTGCACATAAATTTTAAATAATTGGCAAAAGAACCAGCAGAAACCTGAGGTGCGGAGACGCAAACGCTAGCTGATTTTCCTACTTTCCTTCCCTCAACCACGACCCCTCCCCCACTGCTCTGGTGCCTACGTTTTCCCCCCCACTTTCTTCCCTCTTGTCTTCTCCCTCCTACCCCGCTCTGGTCCCAACCTTGGGATGTTGTTGTATTCTGTGAAGCGCTTTGAGACGTCGATAAGACGTGGAAAGCGCTATATAAATGTAAGGATTATTATTATTTATTATAATCAGGTGGGCCTCTGCACCTTTACATTCTATTCCACTAAGCATTTTGAGATACCCCAATGATGTGAAAGATGTCCAATTAAATGTATGGAGTATTATTTATTATTTACCTCCAGAGCAGGATTGCTAATGATCATTTTATAACAAAACAAGTGTGAGGACCAGGGTTTGATTCTCAAGTGGGGCAAAACCTGAAGCCAGGTTCAATGTGCTACTGTTTACATAAGAACATAAGGAGAAGGAGTTTTGACCATTTGGCCCTTTGAGCCTGCCCCGCCATTCAATCATGGCTGATATTCCATTATAACTCCAGCTACTTGCCTTATCCCCATACCCCTAACCTAACAGTAAGTAGGAAACCAGTTGTTAGTTGATTGGCACATCGTTTTCTATGGGTAATTTCATGGAATTAATAAATAAATTAACAATAAAACTAATTTGGTGAATAAATCCGCGAATGTTTGTGGGACACTGCTGTGCAAAATCAGCTCATGCATTTCACCCACAAAATATACATTCAAACCATTTTACAGTACAGTATATTCTATTAAGCATTTGACACATCTTAATGACATTATCAGGCACTATAGCAAATGCAAGGATTATCATTGTTATTAAACACTGCATTACACTGTAAAACAAACAGCTCAGTAAACTGTACCTTCCTTGTGTTCAATTCCAATTTTGACAGGAAGATCTTGACTCTGTTAAACTTAGTCAGGAGTCTGGAAACACCAGCAGCACGGGCATTAAACAAAGCGACAGGTAGAGACCAAAGGAAATACAACCTCACAGAAACACATATGTGTCTAATATTAATCCTTGCATGAGCAGGGATGCATCGTGAAAAGAAAAAGGAAGTACACTGCAATATGTTTTAGTCAGCTGGGTGCCTGTTACATGTGGAAATCCACAAACATGCTTACCAGATAAGAGTTCCCTAAAATTGACACTGTTGCTTAATAAGGAACTTGAATCATCCAAAACGTTGAATGAATGCTTCTGTTTTGCCAGGAGAGAAAGAGGACAAAATACAAGGAAACCTAAAGTAAGCCAATAAGAAGCACTCAATTTAATTAATATGAATAACTCAACTGGAAAAGGGCTAATTTCAATGAGTTGAGGTGGGACCTAGCCAAGGTGGATTGGAAAGAAAAATTGGCAGGTAAGACAACTAACGAGCAGTGGGCAGCGTTCAAAGAGGAGATAGTTCAGGCACAGGTCAAAAGCATCCCCACAAAGGTGAAATGTAAGGCATCCAAACCTCCCTGGATGACTAAGGAAATCGGGGCCAAAATAAAACAAAAAAAAGAGGCTTATGATAAGTGTCAGGGTCAAAATTCAGAAGGGAACAAAGCAGAATATATGAAGTGTAGGATAGAACTAAAAAAGGAAGTTAGAGGGGCAAAGAGACTGCATGAAAAACAATTAGCGAGTAAGATAAAGGGGAACCCTAAGGTTTTTTACCAACATATTAAGAGTAAAAGGTTGGTCAAGGAGAGGGTGGGGCCAATTAGGGACCTAGGAGGAAATCTCATTGTGGAGGCAGAGGGCATGGCTGATGTACTGAATGAGTACTTCGCCTCTGTCTTCACAAAAGAAAATGATACAGCCAATGCCATGGTATTAGAGGAGAGGGTAGGAGAAATGGATAGAATAATTATAACCAGAGAGCAAGTGCTAAAAAGGTTGACGTCGCTCAAGGTGGATAAGTCACCTGGTCCGGATGGGATGCACCCTAGGTTACTAAGTGAGGCACGGGAGCAAATAGCAGGGACTCTGGCCACGATCTTTCAATCTTCCTTGGACACAGGGATCGTGCCAGAGGACTGGAGGATAGCTAATGTTACTCCCTTGTATAAAAAGGGGCAGAAGGACAAGCCTGGTAACTACAGACCAGTCAGTCTAACGTCGGTAGTGGGCAAACTTCTAGAGTCCATAATCAGGGACAAGGTAGATCTTCACTTAGAAAGATATAGGCTAATAAAGGACAGTCAACATGGATTTGTTAAAGGCAAATCTTGCCTTACAAATCTGATAGAATTTTTTGATGAGGTAACGGAATGGGTGGATAATGGTAGCGCAGTTGATGTAGTTTACATGGACTTTCAAAAGGCATTTGACAAAGTGCCACATGAGAGACTTATTATGAAATTAAAGGCCCATGGCGTAAAAGGGACAGTGGCAGCGTGGATCCACAACTGGCTGCGAGACAGAAAGCAGAGAGTTATAGTGAGCGGCTGTTTTTCAGATTGGAGGGAAGTGAGCAGTGGTGTGCCACAGGGATCGGTTTTGGGACCATTGCTGTTTGTAATCTACATCAATGATCTGGACTTGGGTGTACGGAGTACAATTTCCAAGTTTGCAGATGACACTAAGTTAGGGAGAATAGTAAACAGTGAGGAGGATAGTAGCCATCTGCAAGAGGATATGGACAAATTGGTAAAGTGGGCAGACACATGGCAGATGAAGTTTAATGCAGAGAAGTGTGAGGTGATGCATTTGGGGAGAAGAAATGAAGGGAGGCAATATAGGCTAGATAGTACAATTTTAAATGGTGTAAAGGAACAGAGAGACCTGGGGATTTGTGTTAGTGACTCGTTGAAGGTGGCAGGACAGGTAGACAAGGCTGTTAAGAAGGCATATGGGATACTAGGCTTTATAAATAGGGGTATAGAGTACAAAAGTCAGGAAGTGCTGACTAACCTCTATAGGACTTTGGTGAGGCCTCAGCTGGAATACTGTGTTCAATTCTGGTCACCACACTACAGAAAGGATGTGAAGGCATTGGAAAGGGTACAACGAAGATTTACTAGGATGGTGCCAGGATTGAGGGACTTCAGCTATGAGGAGAGGCTAGATAGGCTAGGGTTATTCTCTCTGGAGCAGAGAAGATTGAGGGGAGACCTAATAGAGGTTTATAAGATCATGAGGGGTTTCGACAGGGCAAATAGAGAAAAACTATTTCCACTCGTGAGTGAATCTGTGACTCGTGGTCACAGATTTAAAATAATTTCAAGGCGCAGTAGAGGGGAGCTGAGGAGAATTTTTTTCACTCAGCGAGTTGTTCGAATCTGGAATGCATTGCCTGAAAAGGTGGTGGAGGCTGATTCGATAACAACTTTTAAAAGGGAATTAGATCTTTATTTAGGGAGAACGGGTCTATTAGACTATGGGGAGCGGGCAGGGCAGTGGGATTGAATCGCTCTTTTCAAAGAGCCGGCACAGACTAGATGGGCCGAATGGCCTCCTTTTGTGCCGTAAAATTCTATGATTCTATGATTCTATGAATACAAGTAGTACTGAAGAAAAAAGGGATAGATAGATGAATCTTCTTGACCTGATGGATTCCACCCCAGTGTAGTGAAAAAAAATTGGGTGAGAATTACAAATGCCTTATTTAAAATTTGCCAAAGCTCTCTGTATTCGAGAATGCCCCGGGATCGGAAAATTACAAATGTCTCCCCATTATTTAAGAAGGGAGTGAGAGAGATATCATGCATTAGAGACATATCATCTTAACTTGAGTTGCGGTGAAGTTACTAGAATCTCTCATTAGGGAGAGAGTGACTGAGCAATCGGATAAATATGAGCTAATCAAAGAAAGTCAGCATGGATTTGTGAAGGCTAGGTCATGTCTGACATCTAATTGAATTTTTTGAAGAGGTCACTAACATGGTCATAAGAGAGTTTCTATGCATGTCGTTTACATGAACTTTCAGAAGGCGTTTGCTATGCTTCCACACAAAAGATTATTAGAAATAATGAAAATGTATAGAATCAGAATTAACCTTGCAACGTGGCTTGGTAATTGGTTAGGGGGAATGTTCTCTGATTGGTGGGACAATGCAAGTGGTATTCCCTAGTGGGTCTGTGTGGGTCCTGAGCTTTTCACTACATATATAGATGACTTGGATGAAGGAATAGAGTTTTATGTAAAAATTTGCAGACGGAACAGTAAATTGTGTAATTTTGTTGTGTTGGTGGTTGGAGCAGGAAGCAATAAAGTTTGCAAGTAGGCAAAGCTGTGGCAGATGGAAATCAATATTGGGAACTGCAAGGTCATCCACTATGGATCCCAAAATAGCAATACATCATTTTTTAAATGGTGAGGAATTAAGAATGCGGAGGAGCAAAAGGATTTGTGTGTCCACCCACATAAATCATGCAAACCTAGGTACAAAAAGTTATGATAAAGGTTAATGGGATGTTGGTCTTTATCTCAAGGAGAACTGGAATATAAAGGAGAGGAAATTATGCTTCAACTGTATGGACCCCATCAGGAATCTGCATTCAGTTTTTGGCACCATATCTTAGGAAGGATATATTAGTTCTAGAGAGGGTGCAGTGCAGATTCACAGAATGACACCAGGGCTTCAAAAATTAAAAGGTAAGGATAGGTTGCATAAACTTGATGTATGCTCCATTGAGTTTAGAAGGTTGAAGGTGGTTTAATTGAGGATTTTAAAATAATAAAGGGATGCAGTAGGGTAGGTACAGATAAACTATTTCCTCTGGTAGGGGAATCCAGAACAAGGAGACATAATCTTGAAATTAGAGCTAGGCCATTTAGGAATGAAATCAGAGGGGGCAATTTTCCACCCAAAAAGTATTTGTTAGTTAAGAGTATCAATCTATACAGGGCAAGGGTGGGTAATTGGAGATGAGGTACTGATTAGCCATGATCTTATAGATTGGGGGAACAGGCTTGAGTAGCTGAATGGCCTACTCTGGCTTCTAAAGCATTAACCGCAAGTACAGCATTCTGACCCACTGCATTTCTGCTCTCACACTTAGTAACTCTTTCTCCCTCCATTTATTTGAGTGTCAGTCAGTAACCCTCTCAGCGCTCTCTCCCTCTCCCTCTCTCTCTCTCTCGGTAACCCTACCACCTCCCTCTCTCTGTTACCCTCTTTCTCTATCTCTCTGGAATTCCCTTTTATCTCTCTCTTTCTCTCTCTCAGCAGCTCCCCATCCTCTCTCTCTCTCTGTGACACCCCTCTCTGTGTAACCCATTCCTTTTCTCTGTAACAACCCTTCTCTCTGTAATCCCCCCTCTCTCCCTCAGTAATCCTACCCCCCACCCCCCATGATGTTCTCTGTGTAATTCCCCCATCTCTCTCTTTGTGACTGCCCTCTCCCTTCTGTGTGATCATCCTTCCTGCCTCTTTCTCTCTCTCTCTCTCTCAATTAATCACTCACTCCATCTACTGTTTCTCTCATTCAGCTAGTTATTCCTTCTTCCCTTTCCCTCACTCAGCTACTTATATTTTCTAACTTTTTCATAAGTAGAGCAAGGCAGCTGTGGTTATAAGGAACTATTTTGTTTCTAAAAACAGGTTCACACATTGCACTAATGTCGATACAATCAAGTCTCCTGGGTTCACTTTTTGGTCACACTGTTTCCAGAGTTATGTAAAGGAAGAGAAATGTATTAAGTAATGACATAAATGGCATAAAACGACAGAAACAGCAATGAAAGAGGAGTCAATCATTTCCTCTTGAAACTGTATATAATACCTTCTGTCACACGATTATGAAATCTTTTATTTCACATATTGTGTAGGGTTTTCATGTAGTATGACCCAGTGGTAAGATAGTACAGAGGCAAAGGATAAACCAAAGGGGTTAATTTATTAAGCAAACAGACGATTATTAAACAGTTACAAGTTTCATGCTTACAACCACAGAAGATGATTCAGGGCTGGCTGATCTCAACCTTCTCTGAGGACACCAACATACCAGTATCCCACAAAACCCATACAGCCCAGGGGATACAGCATCTTACATTGATCTGCTAATGCTTCCTGGCAATGTCCCAATGGTGTCCAACCTCTTAACTTTATTTTTCTTTTGCAACATAATATTTGGACACATGATGTTGAAATAAGAAAGTGTAGCCAGAGGTAATTCTACCCAATCAAAGTTCACAATCATATTCCTGAATTGATCCATCCAATAAGCTTTCCATACATGGGAGACCCCAAAGCTTATCATGGTTTTAATCTCATGAATTTGAAGTTCCTCTGATGCCAAGTTCGATTTGACAGTTAATTGCCTTCCTTGACACCTTCACATTGTAAAATCCTTTCAAGATCTTGTCCAAGGAGACTGGAAGGTACTCAGAATTCCAATTAATCAGGACAAGTCAGGTTAACTCGAAGCCACACATTTCTGACCTGGTGAATGTTGACTTGTGGGTCTTCTTAGCTGATTGTAGAGTCTCTTGTATCAACATAATGTCCATTTTATTGTTGTGTTCTGACGAAGGATCGTGAACCTGAAACATTGACTCACTTTTCCTTTCTCCATAGATGCTGTCTGACCTGCTGGTTGCTCTCAGAGATTTCTGTTTTTGTTTCAGATTCCAGCATCTGTAGTATTTTGAATTTCTGTACATTTTATTTACTTGAGATAGATTGTTAGACACCATCCTTTCAAGTCACTCCAATTTACAGTAAATCAAATAAATGTTTAATACCTCCATATCCCAACACCGTAAAGTGCTTTGAACCATCTTCCTAGCATGAAAGACTTATAATCAAATTCAAGTATTTTAAAATTATTATTAGGCTATTCATCTCATGGTTCTGGAGTCCTGTAGCTCAGTGGTTAGAGCACTCGCCTTACAAGAAAGAGACCTGGATTCAATTCCAGGCAGGACGAAACTTTGGACAAGTTTCCTTACTCCACAAGCCTAATAATAATCCCTAAAAATAAAAAATAATATTAAAATGGTCACTTCAAGCAACGATTTTTGTGGGATACTGCTGCGTGCAATTGGCTGCCGCATTTCATTCACATATATACAATCAATTCACTTTACAGTGTACAGTAAAAGCTCATTTATCCAGCAGTGAATATGCTGGATATTCGGGCGGCAAGTTGCCGAAAACCCAACGCAAAAAAAATTTACTTATTTTAAAACATACCACATTAGTAATAGACTAAACAATAACAGAATGTGGAAGGATACTTAACAATAAAGCATTCCAGCACACTTGGTAAAATGATCGGTAAAAAAGCATTCCAGTGTTCGTAAATTTAATAAGTGCATATGCGCAAAGTGAGCATACTCGCGAGTGACCTGGATGGCTACGATATGAGATCTGTTCCCTGGAATGGTGAATTGTATTGGGAGGTAACCTGTTGGGGGTTGAGCATTCCACTTGGTTGGGTGCCAGATAAACGGGCTTTTACTGTATTCTGTGAAGTGCTATATTAAAAAAGATGTGGAAAGCGCTATATTAAATGCAAGTATTATTATAGGACTTTACTGCTGCATATAGTCACCATTGGCGGGCAAGCCTTTAGCCGTTCTGTCCCCAACTTCTGGAACTCCATCAAGTCTCGCCACTGGTTATCAATATTAATTATTTATTTGCAAATCACCATCAAAGTTTTGATGAATTTCAGTTCTGCCTGCAGGTGGATCTCCATTCAGGTGGATAGTATTTCAAAAAGAAATGTGGAGTTTTTCTTCTCGTTATCCTCGTTTATATTGCCCTCCTTGTGAAAATTTACATCAAATTCAAAGTAATTGCTCATTTCATTGTTGTTTATCTAATGATGAAAACAGCTGCATATTTGTGTGTATATCAATCAGTGTTATTTCGAATCAATAACATTGATAAAGTGTTTCAAGACTTTTGTTTTACATGAAAGGAACTATGTTATCAACTATATTATCAATATTGGAAGTTGTTATTATCAGCCTCTGTGATCTCCTTTCCACTGCCTTAGACAATGGCCCCTCAAAGTCCTAGAGATCAGGGCTGTGCACAGCATCAGTTAATCCATAGAAGAAGAGGCTTTCAGGGTTGAATGTTGTTCGACTTGTATCATAGTTAACATTATACCGTTCACATCAAGTCATAACTTACAATTGTGACCTGATCACGGCTCACAGAGAGTCCAGATCGATGCGATGATTAAGAATCTGATCATGTTTATTTCTCTGGTTAGCAGTTAATGTATGGGGTTACTGCATTTACACAATCCAAAAACAAGGCAAAATTCATCAACACAGCTGTACAGTCAGAAAGAGATTCTACTAAATATCAAGATGAAAAAGACACTGGGTTCAAATTTGTATTCAATGTATTCATTGGACAATTACCCTGGTAAACATTATGTGTTGGACAAGTTTTATCCCATTGCAAGATAAAGCAGATGCTGACTTTCCTACTCCACATAAACTTGTTGAAGACAATGGTAGATTATATGTAATTAAAACTTAAATTGTACATTTTAGAACCCACAAATGCTCCACTATGATTATTTTTTATTGAACTCTCAATTGATGAATGCTCATGGACTCACAGGGCAATTCTTTTCAATTATACATATGCTATGAAATATAACCATATTCAGGTCTAACTTGCAATATTTGCAAAGTGGGTAAGTGCGAAATACTCTCTCTTTTGCAAATATTGAAAGTCATCTAATATTCATCAAAACAGCCAATTGTGATTTCTGAACACCGGGAAAGTGCCTGACAAAGGTTGAAGAATGGGTGTGTTTCGTTCCTGAGGAGCAGTGTCTAGAACTCTGAATATTTCAATAACAACAACAAAATTACATTTGTATAGCGCTTTCCACATCAGGAGGACGTCCCAAGATATAATAAACAAAATTAAAATAATTTAAGATTATTTCTATTAATTAGATGAAAAATCATTATTGGAAAGTTATTGCTCTTCATTATTTCTAAAAAGAAAATGGAAATTTACTTTGAAATTAGTGTGCTTAAATTCCGCATCTGATGCATTCAGCCTGATTTTTGTATCAGCTCGACTATTTAAATTAAAATTTTCTAACTGGATTGAAGACTTTTGTGCTCAGCAATGTAAGTGGGATATTATAATACTCTTTTATAAATGAAAGAAAGAAGACAAAATTAGAGAGAGAGAGACAACGAGAGTCAGACAGGGAAAGAGAGAAACCGTGAAAGACACACAGACAGATAGAAAGAGAGACAGAGAGAGAGAGAAACAGAAAAGCTGGGAGAAAGACATTCAGATGGAAAGTGAAAGAGAGACAAAGATGAGGGACAGAAAAGATATTCTAGGAAATGGATGAAGTTTGTCGAACAAAGCAAGGGAAGTCAGGAGGGAGAATTATAGATCGACAAAGGAGCAAACAGTACTCACTGATGGTAACGTAACTTCAGATGAGATACATACAGTGACAAATAAGGTCTCATAGTATTTAGTGTGTTTATGTGGTCACATGTGTGGTATTACTGTAATACTAAACTTAATGAGAATAAAACATTGAATATTACTCAGGATGTTCACATGCTTGTATTAGGCTTTGCAAAGATTGCTCACAAATCTTCCACATGTCTATGGGTATTAAAGAGAATCATCCCCCCACCCCCAAATAAAAACTGTACTGGTAAAGGCCAGAGTTCAAGTCTGTATAACATTGGCAAAAATGTTTAAACAGTATAGTAAATCAGATTTGCAGTTAAAGGGGAGGGGACAGAGGTTGACATATCTCTGTATGTGCTAGTTACAGAATCATAGAATATTACAGCACATAAATAGCCCTTTCTGCCCCCAAATGAACTCAATCCAAGAACATACAAACTCGATTGGTTAGATTGCAGTCTTGGTGTCACCTTCAATGTACAGTAACAGCATGAGAAACAGGACAAGAAACGGCTCATGCTCACGGTTTACATTTCATTCAGTGTTAGCTTAGTTTTACAGCTTTTAATGATTCCCTACTTTTCACCTTTTGTTCTTCACAACGTTACTCTCTGGACGGATCGTTTACAAAGGCTAAATGTACGTCTCCATGAGATTCTTGACTCATATTCCAAAAATACATGAGATTTCTGAGATTCTAAATAGTGTGATCCAGAAATATTTTATAATGTTTACAATGCAGTAGAAAGTAAATAAGATACAGATTACCTCCCTCCCTCCCCCCCCCCCCCCCCCCCACACAAACAAAGTCCAGGTTTTGTTCCCAAATGGGTTTGCCCCGAGCTAGTCACATACAATTTGTTTCCAATTTAATCTGTTTTCAATCCTCACAAGTATTGAAAGAGTGAAGAGAGGCTTGCACTGCAGTCTCCCGGCAGGTCTTCACACTGTGCCCACAAACTCCACTTGCTGACTCTGCCCTTTCACTTGCTGCTTCCCGTTTGGTTCATGCTGCAAGTTGGCGTAGGCAAATTCCTTATCCCGCCTGCCCTGAGCATCAGCTGGAGCTCCCTGGGCACCCTGCTGGGAACACACGGTTCGAAACATTGAGAAACAACAGTGGAATATGAAATGCCGTTTCTCATTGAATATGAACCCACTGAAAGCAGGTGCGATCAGAACACCAGTAACAGTTCTGTTTTGTGAGTTGCTGCGATGAACTGGAATGCATGGGAAAATGCAACATAGTGATTGAAAATTGATGGGCTATCAGTCACTATGTCCCAAAGCTATGGAACACTTTTCCTCTATCTCTCCGCCGTGCCTCTTCGACTATGACACTGTCAAGCGTTCTAGGGCGCTACCCTGCATGTGGGGCGCTATATAAATTGTGGTTGTTGATGATGGGCTCAAACAGAAAATGTGAAGGAGGCTGTGACAAAAATGCAGGGAATGCATGGAAAATATGACCTTTCAAAATGTAGCCAATGTGATGATTGTGAAACATCCCATATTTCATTTTGTAGTGATTCAAACCAATTTATCGTTTTTCTTAAACACAGCAGTTCATAGAAACTTTAAGACATTTAGAGACCAAGCTCAAACCCGTACTGAAGATCTCCAGCAACAGATGACAGTTTACAACTGGTACTCTCTATACATTGATAATGGCATAATTCTTTAACATCTGGATTGTAGGATATTGGCATCTGCAGCCATTGTTTCATTTTGTAGTTTATCTCATTGTCTCCCCTCCTCCTCCAAGGTGTGGCTTCACAAGCTTCTTTGACACTTCAGTGCAAGAGGTGATTGTTTGACTTCGGATGTATCTCACATGTGCCTCATCCTATATCCACATTCAAACCAGCAATGATCTCAAGACAGTGGGTTTTTCCCTCCTCGCACAGATACAACTGACCTTCTCTCGACCTTATACTATAGGTGGCAGAGGTAAACTGGTACAGGTGGGATGACCCCCCAGTTGTTGCTCTATGAGGGGGCTTTAATGATGCCCAATGACAACTGAGAAAGCCCATTACATGCCAACCTCAACGTTGTCATCATTGTGGAGCTCAGTGGTGAAAGCACTCGCCTCATAAGCGAGAGACCTGGGTTTGGTTCCCGGGGCAGGCCACAAACATTGGGCAAGTTTCCTTCCTCACATGTCTCTGTTTATCTAACAGTAAGTAGGAACCCAATTGTTAGTCGATTGATGGATCACTTTTCTGGGGATAATAATTCTTTAAAATAATTAATAATGGTAATTTGGTCCCTCAATCCACGACTGTTTGTGAAACTGCAGCATTTCACTCATAGAATATACAGTCAATTCACTTCAGTATATTCCATGAAGTGCTTTGAGACATCTCAAAGATATGATATGGAGTTATATCAAATGTAAGGATTATTATTATTATGTGATCAATAGTTAAGGAGATCCCCTTTCTCATCGGGTGAACATTTCAGATCATTTAATACAAAAGAGGAGACCTATTATTATCACTATTATTATTGTTATTGTTATTATTATTAACTAGAAACTCCCCACCACCACCTCTTGGGCTCTCCTCCCCATTGAAGATCCCTAGATGCAGAAGGACAAACTTCAGTAGGACCTTTACTCACCGGTTTTGTCATTTGCACATCAGTGTACATTACTGGGTACGTCTCATTTTCCAATTCTCTTCCTGAGAAAAACACAAGGGGAACCAATTAATCATTTGATTTCAAAATATGTCTCTCATCACTTTAAAATCCGCTGATGGATAAGAGATTCACAATGATCCTTCCTGTAAAGAAAAAAAACCCTGTATTTTTATTGCACTTTGTTGGGTCACAATATCTGATAGTAATTACTGTCACGTGTTGTCGTTGATTCTTGTGACTGATCCATTTGCTCCAGCAATGCTTTTGTTGCGAAACGGTTAGAATGAAGAGTTCATCTTCCCAAAGGTGATTGTCACTGTTTTAAATTCCAACTCTTTCTGATCACGTTCAAACCAAACCAAGAAAGTGAGACCAGAGACTGGAAATGAATGACAAGTGAAGAACATACTTGCATCGAAACACCTCAAAGTGCTTGCTGTCAAATATAATTTTGCACACAGCCAACAAACAGCCACAAGGTGATCCAATATCTGGGTGAATGTTGGCCAGGACACTGTGGGGAGTTTCCAATCATGTCATGAGATTTTTAGTGTCCACCTGATAAACAGGTAGAGAAATTGCAAGGGAATTAAAGGAATTTTGTGGGGAAAAAAAAAGAATGATGAGCGCTCACCTTCGATAACATGCTTCTTCCGTTTCCACGACACAATAACAAAGATTATGATGGCTACAGTCGTCCCGGCGATGAGGCCCACAATCAGCAGCAGCATCCTGGTGAAAGTGCCTGGTTGACAACAACAACAACAACTTTGATTTATACAGCGCCTTCCACGCCGGACGGTATCTCAGAGCGCTTTTCAATAGCGGATCCCAGGACCAAGCCAGGGGCAGGGGCAGAAAGGTGACCAAAGGCGTGGTCGAAGAGAAAGGTCTTCAGCTGTGACCTGAAACTGGGAAGAGAGGGGGCGAGGTGAAGGGAGTGAGGAAGGGAGTTCCAGAGCCTCGGGGCGTAGTGGCTAAAGGCACGGCCGCCGAGGGTGGAGCGGAGGATTCGGGGGACATGGAGAAGGCCAGACCCAGACAACATAGCACCATTGAGGGCAGAGCCACTGCAAGCTTCAAACTCGTTACACGGTTATAGCAGGTTACAGCTTGCAAATCAGTGAGACCAGAATCATTTCTTCACACAGCGAGTTGTGGCAAGCTGCAGAAGATAATTTTTTCACAGACTGATTACATGAGAAAGAGGATTCTGAGCTGCTTCCATCCCTACAGTCTAAATGCTCGTAGCATATATGCATATACTGCACAGTGCAGTAGTCTCCAGGCATTAAATATTAATCTCCCAGACAATGCTGCAAGCAATCCGGATGAGCCATGATAGGGAATTCTCAAAAAATGTAATATTTAATGGCATTGGTGAATCAGAATTATGCTGTTATCAGCTTCTCATTTGTTTCATACACACCTAGAGAATCTAAAATCCAGCTGAGTTTGAAATGTCAAGGCGATATGCTCTTACCATCTCAACCATCTGGTGCTGTGATGTATGTTATCTAACTACAGTCAAGTTATTGCTGTCTCACTTTATGATAGCAACCGAACATAACCCTGGCATCAGTGACACTTTCTGCTCATGTGAAGCCTGCACAAAGTGATATCAGTGGTGACCTTATGTCCTGCACGTCTGTCTGATTAGACTTCCATTTGCTACTCAGAGCCAGAAGCAATGTGTATTGCAGTTCTGGTTATCATGGGCCCATGGGAGACCTCTATTCGTGTACCCCTGAGAACTCCGGCAACCATCTGCCCTGGAAGTTTCCTGTTTCCCATCCGTCCGCCATACCTGTGAAGCAGCTTTCAGTCATTCTGCTCCTGCTCTGTGAAATTCCATTCTGCAGTTCCTACCATTTACCCCCTCCCTCCCCGCCATTAAAGCCCACATTAAGACCTATCTTTTCAATCGCTTTTTCAGTCATACTTTCGTCCTTGACATCAGCTCAGACCTCTTCACAAAGACAAGTTCAGACGGCAAGAAAGGGCAGGGGAAAGGCGGAGAAGGCCACTGGATTGGTTGAAGAGGTAGGTTTCAAGGTGGCATTTAAGGACATATAGATAGTAAATGGGAGAGAGTTTCAGAGGATAGGGGATAATTGAGCAATGATGCTGAGCGTTGGCATCAGGAACTTCTTGATTAAAAAAATCCATTTAGAAATACCATAGAATCAATAATCCAACATTGACAAGATCATATCTGGGACTTCTTCATGTCAACCTTCTGAGTCTGATTAATTGAGCTGCCAGTCTTTCGAGCCAATATATTAGTGAGTCAGAGGTTATTTTACAGACTGGGACCTAAACAGATGATGGGACTTGGGAGATAGCAGCAGCACTGGTAAACTAGAACAATTACCTCATTAACAAATAAAGTTATAGAGCATTACAATAGGGTTTATCAGTTAGAAAGAACAATTTTATTTAAAATAACTGTTCAGAGAAGAAATAAGGAATAGAACAGAAGTAGAATATTTTAACAACTCAAATTATATTTAAAATTGTTTAAATGTTCATTCTTAAAATATCAAAATCACGCTAGAGGCTTGAAGTTTCTCCTGATTTTACGCTGATGATTTAAATTTAAGATAGTGCAGCATGTTGCAAAATTCTTCAATTCAATCTTGATTTAGCAGAAATTGGAAAACTGGCTTCAAAATTCACTTTCAAATTCTACATTTTCTTAAATGTTAAGGCAATAGACGTTCAAGGCTAAGGCCTTATTGAGGAATTTGAGCCTCAGATACATAACAACAACAACAACAACTTAAACTTAAACTTATAAAGCGCCTTTCACGTCGGGAGGACGTCCCAAGGCGCTGCACAGGAGGCGTGTGACCCGAGCTGGGAGGGGAGTGTTTGGGAAGGGGTGAAACATGTAGGGGAGGTCGAAAAGTTTTAGCCTTAAAGATCATTTTAAGATATGAAATTGTGCATTCTTAAATGCAGTATTAATTTTGAAAATGGTTTTCCTTAGTTCTTAAATAGAATCAAATTCCAAATTTAGATTGAATTTGGATCCCTGTCTGTCCAGTGCCTTGGGACACCTTCCTGATGTGAAAGGTGCTATACAAATGTAACTTGTTACTGTTGCTGAATTTTAAAATATGTTCAGATCTCTGTAGAGACTCGAATGTTCAACAACAAAAATATTGGCTGAAGCATGGACTAGGTACCATTTGGGGCCTTGGGTATCTGAGCAGTTTTATTAATATAATATTAATGCTTTTTGCAGAGCTAAATCTTGTGAATTAAAAAATGTGTGTTTGTTTAAAAAACTGTATGAACACCTGGAAACACAAATGCCTTGAACCTGGTGACAGATATTTCCTGAACTTGGTGACAATCATGAATTGAAAAAAAAATTTTTTAACTGCAGGTAACTCTTTAGTAACTGGAAAAATACATTTTACACTTACCTGGTGGGCATTTTTCTGAGACTGTGACCCCATGTTTGTTCTGAGCAAGGCAGGATACACAAAACATGGCAGTTGTATCCAGTTGGAGTGTGCTACTTGAATGAGTGCCATTGACATCCTGCATTATACTGACTGCAGGATCAGTGAGATTTATGTTGGGGTCACTGATCTTCCACGTGATCTTCGCAGGAGGGCTGGCCTCAGCCACACACTTATACATCAAGTCTTGGGTTATGGTGACTCTATCGGGTTTGTCTGCAAAAGGAAATTAAATTTGATTACTACAGCTTCAGAAATAATACTCGTACCAAGTTAACTCTTGGTACCAGCGCCTTAGGATGTCCTCCCGACATGAAAAGTATATACGTATTATAACAATATAATTTTGTATTATAACAATACCTGCAGCCAGAATTCCTTTGTTTCATGTTATCAAAAAAAAAGATGAACAAGGCACTTCAGCTCATTTGATCTCACCTTTCCCTCTAAACCATTACAGCATCAAGCCCCTTCTTTAAAAAAAAAGTCAATGTTTAGGTTTCCACATGCCTTCTTAGTTACCTTGGTTTCACACAACACTGGAAAGGACTGTAAGAACTGGAGCTCCTTTAAATAAGGTGATGTGTTATGATGGCCCATTGCCGTCATAAGCATTATTTTGTGGAGTCCTGTAGCTCAGTGATTAGAGCACTCATCTTGCAAGTGAGAAACCTGAGTTTGATTCCAGGCAGAACGCAACCTTGGGCAAGTTTCCTTACTCCAAACACCTGATAATAAACTCCCCCCCAAAAAAAACCAATAATAAAATTGTAATTTCAATCCCCAACTATGTGTGGGATGTTGCTGTGCACAATTGGCTGCCATGTTTCGCCCATAAAATATACAGTCAATTCACTTCATAGTATGTTCTTGGGAACGTCCTCCTGACAAGAAAGGTGTATACAAGTGAAATTTTGTTGCTGTTGTTGTTCTGTGATGCGCTTTGAGACATCTAGAAGATGTGAAAAGCGCTATATCAAATGCAAGGATTATTATTAATTTTACCCATGTCGATTTCTCAGTGTGAAAAAATATTTTCTTGTCCTGCTGCCTTGGGATATCTGAATGTATCCTGGAGTTACATCCTTTGTTTTCTAATATTATAATAATACTACTTGCATTTGATATAAATAATAATCCTTGCATTTTGATATACCCCTTTCACATCTTCTAGATGTCTCAAAGCGCTTCACAGAATTTATTGTAAAGTGAATTGACTGTATATTTTGTGGATGGAACATGGAAGTCAATTGCACACAGCAGTGATTGACAAACAGTCCTTGATTGAGTGACCAATTTATTATATATTGTTCTGAAGGAATTAATACTTGGAAAAGGTGATCTGCCAATTGACTAACAACCAGTTTCCTACATACTGCCAGGTATAAAAATACTACTTCCATTTGATATTTCAACTTTACTGTGTGGTGTAATGACTGTATACTTGAGGAAGGCACAAAGCAATGTTCCACAAATAGTTATGATATGAGTGACTATGTTTTTTATTTGTTTGGTATTGTTGCCTGGACATGAGGAGAACTCACTTCTCTTTTTGAATAGTGGCAAGGGATCTTCAACGTCTACATAAGGAGGCAGATGCGACCTTGGTTTAACGTCTCACCTGAAGGACGGCACCTTTAATAATGGAGTGCATTCCCACACTGCACTGGACACCGTTTTTCAATGCTGGAGTCAGGGTTTGTGTCTGATTCACAGGATCCTGACTGAGTTTGGACAGCAGAGCAATCCTCAGAGAACCATTATGTTACAGACAGGAGAAGCACACAGTTCAGTTCCATGCCCATTCTCAGGAAATGATGGAAACAACCAACAACAAATTCCATGACAATTATGTGGAATTTTACAAATATCGCAGGCCGCATGTATCAGACTAGCTCACTCTCGCCTGTTGAGTCAGAAGCCACATGTTTTGAACTTGAACAGTCTAAACTAACACTCCAATGCAGTGCATCAATTTGCATACAACAATGTACTATATTACAAACAACCATGGGGTAAATGAATGTGATTTTTTTTCTATTTGTGGGAATGTTGCCCAAGACACTGAGATGAACTCCATTCTCTTAATCTCCCTGATCTTAGTCACTTCACAGGGTGTCACCAGCAGTTCTCTCTGATCTCTCCTAGCTGTGAAGTTACTGTTTCTTTAATCTTCAGGGTGAGGGTAAATGGCCGAGTGCTTATGCTTAAAACCTCTTTCTCTTTTAATTGCTTCAGTATTTTTAGGTAAATCATAGAATCGTATCCTTGCCCTTTAAATATTCCTCCTCTTCAAGCATCTATCTAATTCTCTTTCAAAAGAATCTATGGACTCTGCCTCGACAACAAATTCCACATTCCAACCTCCCCCTGAGTGAAGCATTTTCTTCTAATTTCCCCCAAATCATACTGATTTCTAAATTAATTCATTCAGGATGATTGATTTGACTGCCACTAGGCAGTGAGGAGGCGGAAGGGGGAAGGAGATGGAAAATATACACAGTCATATCACTTTACATTATATCCCATGAAATGCTCTGAGAGATTTCAACAGTGCAAGGAGTATTTTTCTACAAAGTAATAGTCCTAGATTACTATCCACTGACTATGGCTAGGAAGTGGATAAAATCAGACATATAACCAGGGGACATATGTAGTCTAGATATTCAGAGAAGAAATATAGTCTGAGCTTCTCATTCCTGTCATCTTTATGATTTTGGGTAGGTTCAAATGAATAAAAATAGCAATGAGCTGAAATGACAGGCAATGGAAATAACAGTGTTTTGTAGAAATAAATGGTCTATTATTAGAAGCCGAAATTACAATTCAAAGCAGGAATTATGTGAAGAATGTTGTAATGGTCAGGCGATGGTTACAGATGCATGGTAATAAGTATGTATTTTACTGAAGAACTTTATATGTGACTAAGGAATTTTATAAATTCCTCTATTCAAAAAGTTGCCGGGGAGTTCTACTATATCTGCTATCCACCTCAGGAGGACACAGTTCTCAAATATATTAACAAATGACCAAATGAGGTGGGGGTGGAGGTGGAGGTGTGTGTGGGGGAGTGGGAGGGTAAATGGAGCATTTGGAGTTAAAAGATGTCATAGGTGACATGTAAGTTGTTGTGATTGAATCAACGCTCTGTGGCGGACTCAATACTGTGTTTCTTGAAGGAAATGGGTCTACAGGATTTCAAATCACTGCTAATACAGACCAGCCACACCGGCTCATTTGCAGAACAAAGAGGCAGAGGAGACACTGGGGCTGAGCATACCGACTGACTCTGTGGATACCAAATTCAAAGGTTGTTGGTTCAATCCCCACTTCGGGACTTTGAATTGATAACAACAACAACTTTTATTTATATAGCACCCTCCACGTCAGACGGCATCTCGGGGCGCTTCACAATAGCGGATTCCGGGACCCAGCCAGGGGCAGGGGTAGAAAGGTGACCAAAGGCGCGGTCGAAGAGAAAGGTCTTCAGCTGGGACCTGAAGCTGGGAAAAGAGGGGGCGAGGCGAAGGGAGTAAGGAAGGGAATTCCAGATTGATATAGTTGAGTTGATACTTCAATACGCTACAAGATTGGAGGTACTGCCCTTTATATGAGATGATAAATCAAGGTCACATCTGCTTGTTCAGGTGGACATTAACGATCTCATGGCACTATTCGCAAAGAGGAGAGACTCTCTTTTGGTTTCCTGGCCAATAATTCTCCAAGTAAAATTGGTCATTCACTCTATGGCTGTTGTGGATTGTTGCTAAGTATAAATTGGGGTGTAAGCAAATCAAGAGAGGTAGTGAGGTGTGCCAGGGCATGGAATTATTTCAGGCAAGTGTGAGAATCTTGAAATTGATCCATTCTGCATTATGGAGCCAATGGAGTCAGGCATTACTAGGTGATGGGGGTACAAGATTTTGTGTGGTTGAGGTTATGCATGGCCCAGTTTTGAATTGAATTTATGAATGATAATAATCCTTGCATTTGATATAACACCTTATCACATTTTCGAGCTGTCTCAAAGCTCTTCACAGCATACAATGTACAGTGGAGTGACTGTATTTTGTGAGCAAAATGCGATAGCCAATTCTGTTAGATATTAACTCACTCATATTTTTGGGGAGCGAAGAATTACCCCCCGAAAAACGATCCACCCATTCACTTACAACTGGGTACTTAATGCTATCAATGCTACACAAATAAAGGAAAAATACCTCATGCAACATATTGATGTTATTGCTAATATGTCTCTGTCAGCAATAGAGCAGGGCTTTCTGTGATCAATATATAAACTGATGACTAGCGGGAATTTAACATCAAAATGTAAAGCAGCAAGTTATAATGGTAGAAAAAGAAAGAAATCTTTCTTACCAATGACACAGTTCATATGGTTATCTAGTTCCTATAATTTCAGCATGATCAAACTTAATCTATTCATGGTGTGCATATCCAGTAGAAATATAAATATAGTATGAGTTACAAATGGCAAAAACAAATTATTCTCAACAAGCAGAAGTGAGAACATCTGTTTCAGTGCTCACTGACCACAGTGCAACCTCAGTGCATAATTGCACAAATTGTCTCCGGGTCTGTGGTTAGCAGGATTCCAGTAAACAGCTGATGTGGTAATAAAATGTACGGATTTTAGGCAGGGATATCTGTTCATCCAGTAAAAACACAAATTCCCCAAAAGAACTACCCAATGCAGAGAAAAATATATAATTAAGATTCACAATGCATATGATGAATGTGACCTAATTAATTGGCATATTAATCCAAGTCAGGTAAACAGGTAACAGCTGTATTTGGGTACAGTAAGTATAAAGATCCATACTTGAATGTTCCACTTTCGAACCTGTTCAGTTACATTACTAACTGGAAAAAAGCTGTAGTAAACCTCATTAACAAGACCCTGGATCAATCAGCTATGGCAAATATTTGATACGTTAAGAGAATTATCGTCCGACCTCATCGCAAAAAGCTTGGATAATAATAATAATTCTTGCATTTTGATATAGCGACTAACTGTGTGTATTACCAGTATAACCTCATTAATAATAATAAACCTTGCATTTGATAGCCATCTAGATGGCTCAAAGCGCTTCACAGAATATAAAGTGAATTGACTGTATATTTGTGGATGAAACATGGCACCCAGTTGTGCAAAGCAATGTCCCACAAACGGTCATTGTTTGAAATGACCAATTTATTATTGTTTTTTTTCAAGGGATTATTACTTATGGAATAAGGAAACTTGCCCAAGGTTTTGGCCTGTTGGGAATTGAACCCAGATCCTGTGGCAGAGATGGAGGAATGCAGTCCTGGTCAGAATGTAGGGAAGGAAGGAAAGGTGAGGATTGAATCTGATGTCTGGGTTGTGCACAGGTTCAATGAGTCTGGGGAATAGGCTAGGGAGATTCAAGAGGTCAGAGTCATCGGTGCGAACACATTGACAGGAGCGAAAAAGGATGGCTTTTGTTTTGTCAACATTCAGCTGAAGAAATGTAATGCTTAACCAGCCCTTGATATCTGAAGCAAAAAGACCTGGAGTTGCGATTAGAGGAAGAGAAGTAGATTTGGGTGTAATCTGCATACAGGTGGAAGTTGAGTCATATCTGCAGAGATGATGATGTGGAGGAGGATGTGGTGGGAGCAAACAACATTAGCAGAGGCATAGATGGATATACTGTCAAGGGGACTGTATTGTTTGGGAGAATGTGCAAATCAGATTGCAACAGAGCAATGCTTTAGTGCTACAGTAGTTCTGCATCAACAGATAGCAAATTGAGCTTGCAACACACATATTATTGGGGTGGTGATCTGAAGTGGGAGATGAGAAATCATCCCTGTGATTCTCAACTAACATTGAATCATCCCAAGATGCTTAAATGTCAGTTGGGAATCATAGGGATGCAACTGGGCTCTTCCATTCACAGAGGAAACAGCAGAGGCCTGGTAATTTATTTGTTTTAGGGATTTACAGAACTAGAAAAGTTGTCCTTCTGACCCCCAAATAAAGCAAAAAATATATAAATAACCTGACATATCAATCAGAATGCTCATTTTTTTCTTTTGTCAAATAATTATCTAACTTCCTCTTGAATTTGCTACACAATCTATTATGTACTGTATTCAGTTTTGTGGAGAGTCTAGAGAGGCTGGGATTATTCTCCTTAGAAGTTACTGAGAGATTTAACAGAGGTGTTCCAAATTTTTACCCATTTGAGTTGTTACCATCTGGGATGCACTTGCCTGAAAGGGTGATGGATGTAGATTTGATAATAGCTTTTAAAAGGGAATTGGACAGGTAGGTAAAAAGGAAAAAAAAATTGCAGGGCTCCATAAGAGTAAGAGTGGGGAAGTATGACTAGTTGGATAGCTCTTTCAAAGAACACAGACACAATGGGCTAAATGGCCTCCTTCTGCCTAAATGTTAATTGAGAATCATTGGGATCATTCCTTGTGCCCTACTCCCAAGTCTCCAATCCAACATCCTGTAGTGTATTGGTTGGAGCACTCCCCCTCGCCACCAAGAGGATCCTGCTTCAAGTAGGAACTGGGTTGTTAGTCAATTTGTTGATTGCTTTCTGGGGGCTAATAATCCCATCAAAAATAATTATAATTTAATCAATCAATCCACGTTTGTTTGTGGGACACTGCTGTGTGCATTTGCACCACAAAATATACAGTCAATTCACTTCACAGTATATTCGTGCAGCACTTTGAGATATCTTGATGATATGATAAGACACTATATCAAATGGTAGGATTATTATTGTATGACTATTATTATTCTCTTTACGTAAAGTAATTTAAATGTGAACTGTGTTTGTTATTCTGATGTCAAATCCATTCTGGTTAATATGACAAACATATTGCATAACATTGCTTACAATAAAGCATAGAATCAGGCTATGCAGCCCATTCTATGATTCTACTGGGGAGAGAGCCAGAGAGTGGGATTGACTTTGAATAGCTCTTTTCAAAGAGCCGGTACAGACTTGATATGCCTTTTCTGCTGTAAAATTCTATGATTCTATGATCTAGTCTATGATGGTGTTTATACTCCACATGAGCCTCCACTATTCCAGGTTTATTATCTGAATCCTTTAGGATCTCGAATACTTCAATAGCATCTCCACTGAGCCTTCTCTTGACCAGTGTGAACATTTCTCATTTTTGAGGCATCTTCTCCCAATTTCTACATATTCAGGAACTATCTACATTTCCCAAATGAAGGTCTGTTAATGGACACCTTGTCCGTTTCTTGGCTGGGCATGGTATATGGGGTACACATTGTAAGAGCCTATAATTGAAAATACAGAAATGTCTCAATTGGGAACATTTTAAACCAAATACTCACATTGGACATCAACCTCTACCTCTGTGGCGATGTTGTTTCCTAGAAAATTCGCTGCCAAGCACGTGTAGAAACCGGAATCTAACCTGGATATCTTATGGAACAACATGACATTGCTTGTGGTATCTAAGATCTCTGTGTTCTCTGTGATTTTATCTTTTTTGTACCACGTGTAATTGGATTCAGGGTAACTGTTACTCGCACAAGCCAGGGTCACACAATTCCCTTCTTTGATTTCTTCCTGCGTTCCATTCACTAAAACCATTGTATTTTTGGGAGAGTCTGCAAGCAGAAAGATAGGATATCAATGTGTCAGTTATCTAGACATTTGAAAGTTGAAATTCTGCTGACATGGATATCATTTCTGTAAAGTTGTCTGGATGGTGGTGACGCAAATATTTTTTATTGTTAAAATATATATACAATTTACTTTCATGTCAGGAGTAAGTCTCAAAGTACTCGGCAATGCTGGATGGGCACCTGAATTAGGGGTGGGAACCGAGAGATCAGGGAGGGGTTAGATGACATCTTGGTCAAAGAGCTACATCTTGAAATGTTATGTTAATGTGAGAAACCCACAATTTGTGAGTGTTAGTTTCTGGCAGGTACACAGAATAATGGAGTATGCAGCTGCAACTCATCAAAGGTGTAACTGTTCCTGGTCAGCTTTATGAAGTCAATAGCGTATATATGCTTTTACTGTATATTGCTTTGCATAAGTTATACACAGGTACCGTATCCTGAAAAAATAAGTGCTTGTTCCTCATAGGAATGATCAATGATATTTAAAAATCACAGTTCTCATTTACTGTCCAAATTGCGTGGCATATCTTAATTGATGCAGGTGTTTATTATGGATTTCGACCTAATTAAAGTGTCTAATTCAAGAATGCAGGAGCAGATTAAATGAAGAATTCTTTCAGAGTATTTTCAGAAGAAATATGATTAGTTGAATGGCCTGCACCATGCTGTAAAATTCACAGTCAATCAGAGAGTGTTGAAAGGTGGAGGTGAGTTAAAGACATTAGAAGATACATGGATTGCAGAAGGATCATTGGGTACATTAACAACAACAACACTTGTATAAGAATGTAAAAATTAGGAGCAGGGTTAGGCCATTCAGCCGCTCGAGCCTGCCCCGGCATTCAATAAGATTATGGTTTATCTATTCTAACTCCATCTGCCTGCTTTATCCCCATAATCCCTTTATTTGCCTTTATCCTCCCAAGGGGGCAGGCAGGTTGGTATAACGCCTTTCACATCTGGAGGACATCCCAAGGTATTGGACAGTTACTGCTTCAGACCCGAGCTGAGGACGGGGATGGTGAGGGAGGGAAGAGGGTGGGGGATTAGGAGTTGCTGATGGGTCCATCGAAGAGGAGAGTCTTGAGGCGAGACTTGAAGGCGGCCAGGGAGGGGGCGAGGCAGAGGGACTGCGGAATGGAGTTCCAGAGATTGGGGGCAGAGTGGCTGAAGGCTCGGGGGACATGGAGCAGGCCAGGGCTCACTGAGTGGAGCGGGCAGGTAGGTTGGTAAGGTCACAGATAGAGGATGGGGCGAGGTTGTGGAGGGCTTTAAATGTGAGGAATGGATCTTGAATTGGATTCTTTGGATCCAATGGAGTTGGGCAAGGATGGGGGAGATGGGGTCATGGAGTTTGGAACGGTCGAGGACAGGGACCGCAGAGATCTGGATTATCTGCAGACTGTGGAGGGACGAATCAGGAAGGCTGACCAGCAGGATATTTGCATAATCTAGCCGGGATGTAATGAAGGCGTGGATGTGGGTTTCAGTTGGCTTTGGGGGTGAGGTAGTGGTGGAGTCGGGCAATGTTGCGGAGATGGGGAAAGGCAGAGCGAGTCATATATGTGGGGGAGGAAAGACAGTTGAGGGTCAAACAACACACCTAGGTTCCTGAATGGCTTGGTGAGGTTGAGTGTGCAACCATGGAGGTTGATGCTGCCATTAAGCCCTCTTTATACACAGTCCATGTAATCCTACTCTACCACAAACATTACTGGGGATGAGAGGTTTCATTTATGGCAGGGCTGGGGTCATGGTAGCATTTTTTTTATGACTATGAAAGGTAATGGCAGGGTACATAGCAATAGATTATTTTCCCTGGTTTATGGAGAGGTAAAATCTGAATTATTTGATCACATAGTCAATCACCATATAATCACACAATTGCATCCCATTTTAGGTTATTTTATTTTCTCTTCCTATTGTCTCTTATCTACATCACCCCCAAACTATAGTGCACCATGGTTGACCCAGTAGCTCAGAGATCCCCGAGAGGAACCTAGATGCCTGACAACTATCACATGCCGCTACAGCTGTGCACTCATTGGGCTCACTACTGGCACAAACCTACTTCTTATCACTCTGTTACCTGGAAAGTTACGGTGGCGTTGCTCCACAAACCGTAGAAGAAATGTAATGGGAAACTATAGAGCTTTCCCTTTTGTAAGGCATTGTATTTACATTTGATGCAAATTGTATTTACATTTGATGCAATTTGGTAGATTTTAGTCCTACTTTTCAAACTTCTGAACAAATCTCTCGGACCCTCCTGTCTCAGCAAACAGGTTTTGAATCCTTTTAGTGTGTTTGCTTCACTGGGTTTCCCAGTAACTTGTGACATCTATTAATTTTTGCGTAAAATATTCGATTTGTTTAGTTTTTAAATTTGAATGTTAGGTTTCTTTCTCCTTGGCAGCTCTTCCCTGATGTTTTGCAGAGGTTGTTGGCTATCCCACCACCGAATCATGCTCTACCATGGCCTGCGCTCTTTGCTTCCCCTTCAGATGGTCTTATTTATTTTATTCTTGCTTTATATTCCATTGCCAGAGCAGAGGGATTGCGACAAAATGTAGCTCTTTAGAGCAATCAGTCTTCACATTTAGAAACCTTGTTGGATTCTGGTTTATTGTGTGTGTTATCACGTTTCATGATTTACTGTGAAGGCACTGGAAGATCGGATGCCAAAAATTGTTTGGGGTCAGTTTGCTACCAGGAAACTCTTTTCATTAAGGTTTTGTAATGCCAACAAAACCCTGCAATGAACAAGTCTGCAATGATCAAATAGCATCAGATGCAGTCTGCAATATTTCCCTTACTTTTCATCCAGTCTACTGCTGCAGAACATGTGTCTGTGGGACTGATCATAAGTTTGTGTATGGGTCCCTATACGTGAATGCATCTCTCCATTATATCTTCTATTACAATTCTGCTTCAATAATATGCCTCGATATGTGAATGTCAAATTTGGGTTATTTGAAAGCAATCTTAGCCAATAACTTACATTTCACCTGCAGCGTGACATTCGTATCTTCTGAATAAGGGAACGGGATGTAGTCAACAGCACATTTGATCATTTTTTGATGGTGCTGGTATGATGGGATGAAATTGACCTTACTGATGACTGTCCAGGTAGATCCGGACAATTGTTCATCAATGACCGGTGAATCGTCTGTCAAATCGGAGATGCCCTCCCAGCTGAGGCGGACTCTGCTACGGTGATCAACGTTGGAAGTGGAACAGGTGATGGTGCTCATCTCATCGCTTTCAAGCAGTTCCATTGGGATGGATATCTCTGGCTTTGTTGGTTGACCTATTTGGAAAAGGAAATAGGTGCCTTTAGTCAATAAATTAACAAACTACGTTCAAAGAAAAGACAAAGAGAAGGAGTTACCATAAACTGAGACTTTGACGCCGTGATCTCCTGACCAGTTGTTGCCCTGGCCCATTTCAAACCTGAAGTAGTAAATCCCACTGTCAACTTTGTTAATGTTGGTTATCTGAAGGGAGCAGTTCTTCTCAGACAGATTCCCCACCAGTGTTATGTCAGGCGAGAGCCTCTTGGTATTCCTGCTGTTGTATATTTCGGCGGCTTGAATGTTATTGGGAAAAGGAGAGTTCTTCAGCCATCTGGCAGTTATCTCTAGGGTATCTTGGACTGTTTCTGGGTACTCGAAGGAACAGTTCAAAAGCACAGTTTCTCCTTCCCAAGCAGACACGGACGTATCAACCCAGACAGACCACTGGCAGACTGACCCTGCAGGACGAGAGACATGCATATCAGTAGTTGTTATTACATCTATAGACAGAAGTAAGTGAGTTAACGTTTCAGGTCGATGACCTTTCATCAAAACTGAGAGATGTTGGAAGGCAGTAGTTTATAAGGACGAACAGAGAAGGGGGCAGAGAAAGGAAGGCAAAGGAAAAATTTAGGTGGAGGACAGGAAATGATGAGATCACAATATCCTCTCTCTATAAATGCCACCTGACCTTCTAAGTGTTCCCAGCAACTTCTGTTTTTATTCATTTCATGGTTATGTGTGGGATATTTGTTCTGCATTTTCCATAGTCACCATACTTCACAGCAATTACCTATGAAGTATTTTGAGTTGTTTCAGAATGATAGATGCTGTATCAAATACCATAATTATTCTTATCAATATTTTACATTTGATGCAATATTGACGGCTCATTTGATTGAAGGTTATGAATCCCAGTCATTCTTTTGAGGTTGATAAAATCCTTTGGGGGAGGAAAGTGTTCCTGGGATTAAACATGCAAAAATGCAACAAGGTCTTAAGGTCTGGACAAAGCCAGGCAGCTCTGCAATAATCTGCACTGTTGTGATTCATCCATAGAAATATTAAAAGTACTTGCATGTTTCTAGCACTTTATATGTCAAAAGACTCAAAATAATTATCGTCAAGCGCAGTCAATTTATTCTGTGGACAAATACAGCAGCAATTTTGAGCACAAAGAGGGGTTGCACAACAACAACTTGCATTTATAAAGTACCCTTCACACCAGATGGTCTCAGAATGCTTAACAATGGCGAAACCCAATTCTGAGCCCCAACAGCCATGAGGTGAATAATTAATGAAGTGTTGACCATACAGCAATAATAACAATGAAATTACATTAGTAAAATGTCTTTTACGTTGGGAGGAGGTCCCATTGCCACTGGACCAACAGTATTCCAACAGTATTCCAATATCCAACTATATATAAATTACAGCACCTTGGGACGTCCTCCCAACATGAAAGGTGCTATACATATGTAATTTTGTTGTTCTGTTGTATAAGCGCTTAGCTTTTTTTTAATTTGAACTGATATTCCATTCAGATGGGAAGCTAGCAAAATACAATGCCACCCATTGGGCAAGTCCAAATGCCCTGGGTACAGTGTTGCCACACTTATAGTTAGTTCTCATGCCCAATGTCCTTATGGTATGCTGGAATGTACAGGAAATGCCACTGACACCACTTCCTGCGCTCTGTGCTTGTATATGCACACATGAAGAAAGTGGAATCAGAAATGCTTCTTGCAAATACCGTAAACACGCAGCAGCAGGAAGTGACATTAGTGGTGACCTGACGACCCAAGTCAGCTTTTTGGTACTGCAATTATAATGTGGCCTCTGAGATATTGGAATATTATAACAAGATTGCCATGCAATTGTCTTCACAATTGTAGCTTCTGGTTTAAGTGAATCTTTAGAGCCTTTACGGTATAAATGCCAGTTACATTCTAAAATATTTTCCTAAGAATATTATTTCCTAGGAAAGCAAAAAATAAATTAAATTGTTTAAATGTCAGTATAATATGTATATTTACTCTCCTCCCGACAATGTAATTATCAAGAAATCAAGATGAAGTGTGTTAATGTATATGTGTCCAACCTCCTAATCCCATATCAGGCTATCCACTCCCTACATTCGGCAGACACTGGCTTACTTCAGGTCCCACACACTTCCTGCTACATCATTGGTGAGTGGGCATTCAGCTTCTCTGTCCCTACACTACACTCTGGAATTCTATCTTTCAATCCTTCCATCTCACTCCCTCTCTTTCGCCTTTCAAGTCCTGGCTAAAGGCATTCATCTTCATACGTGTCTTCGGCCAACTCCCACTCCCACCCACCCCACTCTGTCCTTTACTCCTCCACCCCTCCAGACCTCCAACTCCAAGCTCAGGTCCAAAATACCCTGACTGCCAAGCGCCCAGGGATATCTTTCCAACATTAGTGGCGCTTTACAGCTGTAATTTGTTGTTCTTCTGAGCCTAGGCATTGCATGTTGGCTGGTTATTCGATTGCAGAGGACATCACAGCTGAGTCTGATCCTGTCCATCCATGAACATACATGCGCTTTCCAGCAGGGGTCTCTGGACAGGGATCAGCAGAAGGACATCTGGCTGATTCTCCCCTCTCTAACCCAAGAGCACTGAAGCTAATTGTATCCTCCACTGAGGTCAACCTGGCGTAGACCAGGGATCGAACCATGACCTCTGTTTATGACCACTTAACACATCCGTACAATCAGTTGATGCTTGAAGAACATCAGATACTCGAGTTAAAGCTCAGAGATAATGGTGGTAAAGGGTGGAGCCTTACCCTGAATGAGACACGCAAGCAGCAGTGCCAGGATGCAGTGAGAGGCACTCATTGTGCGGATTACAGCCTGGAGAGAACGTGGAGAGAAGAGCGGAGAACAATCAGACACATTAATACCTGCACAATGAGCTGTGAACAATGAGTCACTGTTCACACACACACACACACGCACAGTATTGAAACTGGGCTGCATTTGTTTAGCAGGAACTGCTCTGTAAACTCCTACATCTGTGGACTGAGACACTGGCCATTCATTGTCCTCTCGCACATTAACAGAGTTCTATAATGGTTTGCAAGATGGATTACAATATATAGATTTTTTACAAATCTGAATTTTCTGTTTTATTATTACGAATTAAACATTGTTATTACTGTCAAAACTATAATCAGCTGTGCATCATTTCAAAATAGATGGGAATCAAAGGACAGTAAAAGTTATATTTTTAAAACAGAATCTGTGATTATCAGTGCAGCGTGGAGTGTTTATCAGGTTGGCATCCTCACAGAGAGGAACATATAATTGTGTCATATATAAGTGTAATTGAGCAAGTAGCCAAATAATACTTTGAGATACATGAAGACTGTATGACAAGAGAGCAGAGTGCACGTAGAGTACGTAGAGAAAAGCAAGTTAAGGACTCATGCTGGAAATATTTCTTTACTCAGATTACAATCCAGAGCTGCAACGATTTACCAGAATTTAGAGACTCATTTGTGGAGTCCTGTATCTGTCTCACTCACACTTCTGTAGCTCAGTGATTAGAGCACTTGCCTTACAAGGGAGAGACCTGGGTGTGAATCCAGGCAGGCCAAAACCTGGGCAAATTTCCTTACTTCACATGCCTGATAATAATCCCTCAAGAAAAAAAATAATAAATCGGTTATTTCAATCCATGATTGTTAGTGGGACATTGCTGTGTGCAATTGGCTGCCACGTTTCACCCACATATATACAGTCAACACACTGAACAGTATAATTTGTAAAGCACTTTGAGACATCTAGTAGACATCAAATGCAAGGATTATTGTTTAAGAAAGACTGCAATGATAAGACAGTAAAATGGGTAATCTGGAAGAATTGTTCTCAGAACCACAGTGTTTTTGTTCCTGTAACACTGGCTCTTGCTAGGGAGAATAGTTCTTCAGCCAGCAGCCTCTCTTGACCACCACCCACCCCACCCCCCTCCCCACACACACAATCACACAGATATGTATCTTCCTTGGGCTATCCTCCCAATGCAATTTGTTTGTTGTGGCTGCACTTCATGTGTGTGGCAACATTGTGAGTGATGGCAGCCTGTTTGGATGTAACCATTGAAGCTCTCAGCTGAATTTTAATTCTGTCCTTGTCCAGCGCTTACACACACAATTTCCACAAGGGATTCCCCTCTCCTCCTCAGGTCTAAGGTCACTGGCTGATTTCCCTCTTTTCCCCACCCCCTCCCCACATCTCTCAACTCTAGGAACACCAATTGTGTCCTTCCATCACTTTTTTGGGGGTCTGCCACATGCGGAAATCCATCGCCGTGCTTAAGAGTCTCCAAACCAAGCTGAGATTTCCATGAATTCCCATCTACACATGGAAATCTCTGGGACAGATTGTTGGAATGGAATGTGCACGTTCTCTCTCTCCCTGCAAGGACTCATTCTGTTTACCTAATTCCAGAAAGCGTTAGTTGCAGCTTGGCAAGAGCCAAGGCTTGGGGACCCCAAATTGTGCTTTGGAGTACTGCTGAAGTCTAACTAGCAAAAACTGCACAACTTGCCATTGATATTACTGTCCCACCCTACCTGTTAGAGCTTTGCCTTGCAGGGTTAACAACAACAACAACAACAACAAAATTACATTTGTATAGCACCTTTCATGTTGGGAGGATGTCCAAAAGCATTGCAGGAGATGAGTGGGTTGACTATCTGCCCCCAATCATTGGTCTGCCATTTCTGGTCAAGCTGATAAACCAGGCTGGCTTTGCTGTCATCAGCAGTACCCTGGAATATTGCAGACCAGCCTGGTTTAGAAACCGGACTACCGAGACCGGCACAGAAGGCTGGCTCGATTCCAACATTCCATTACCATCATCCTGAACTACACAACTAGCATTTATATAGCATCCCTTCACATGGCGTAGGATCCCGGAGCAGTATCCTCAGATGAGATCAGCATTGAACAGGAACTGAAGCTGGAACTTTCCTGTTCTGTGTGGGTCAGTTCGACACCAGCCGTTACATTAATGGATTAGAAACAAATGTCGGTTTAACTGTACAACACATAAATATTGAAAAAAAAGATATTCACAAATAGGTTAGTACAAATATATCATTAAATCAAAAATGAGAATTCTGCTAGATTGATTCTTGCTTTTAAGTATTACTCCACTATTACCCCAAAACAGAATTGCTAATGCTCACTTTGCACAAACCAGTGCACTTCCCTTTCATTATAAATAAGACAGTTCAAAACACCGTACCTTCTTTGTGCTCTAATTCCTCTACCAGAGCAGGGCTCCTTCACACTATGCTAAAGAAGCAGAGCTGCAGGCTCACTCAGTAAGATCTCTCCTATTGATAAACTAGCCTTCCCTCTTGTTAAAGGGCATTAAAATAAAATATAAACAATGCAATACATAGAGGCAATGGGAAACACAGCATCACAGGCACACATATATGTCTGACTAATGAACAACTCATTATATCTCCAAAGGTCAAAGAATTGAAGCAATTCATAAATCAGTGAGCACAAGAACATGGAAATGTTAATTTGATCAAGACTTTGATACTACAAGTCTGTGCAGACAGTTGACATTTAGTAACACTGAGCTGAAAGACAGGACTTATTCATTCCAGTCTGCAATTTAATGGAATCATTGACAATTTATTTATTGTTGTAGAATATTTGTCCAATAAATCCATAAAGATTTTTCCCACCATTTCAAACTAATTAACAAGACAAGGGATTCTCAACATTTAACATTTAAGAGACTGGTCACGCTCAAACTAATGCCTGTAGCTCAACACTTGTAGATCTATTTATGACAGGAGATCATTTAGTCCATCATCTCTGTGCTGGTGCTAGCTTCCTCAGCATATTGCATTCCCTTGCTCTTTCCCTACACTCTCTTAATTTGAATCATCTACATGCATTTATCAATCTGTTTGCCAACAAAATGCAAAAACAATCCTTTTTGAAAACACATTATTAAATTCTGTAAGAGACTCAACTTCCATAGCCACTAGTGATAAGGAACTCCACATTCCGACAATGCTATGTGCAAAAATATTTTTCAAACTTTCTTTTGGTGAAAATCCTCAGTTTATGCTGCTTGTTACTGTTTCACCAATCGTTGGAAATAATCTGCCTTCTTAAAACCCAAATTTTAAACATATCCTTTTTAACCTCAACATTTTTTTAAAAAAGCGTAACATGTTGTGCAGTCTTACTTCAAGTCAATTATTTATTCTAAATTAAGAAATACATTAAGTAACACAACGCAAAAGTACCACAGGCATGAAGATGAAAAAATGTCCAACCTGCACAGGAGGGTTTAGTGAGAGTCCAATCTGTCTGTGTAGACTGAAGGTATTGCAGGGAGTCAGTCACAAACCTGAGCTGTGCATGGCACAGTGCTCACAGTCAGCATTACCCACTGGGTTGCCTGAAGTCACAACAAGAGCTTGAGAGATGGAACAATACCACACAATAGAGGGTGAACATAAGAGAATGATCACTTTCAATCAGCTGTTTGTACTCCCTGTTCCACAAGCCCTCCCGCCAAGAAGTCAACCCCTGATAGGACTGAGACCAAGTCAGTCCCTATCTGGTCCTGGAAAAGTGAGGCTGAATACAGACTCTGTTGTCAGTCCCTCCTCACTGATTATTCCACTCCATTTCATTATTGTTCAGCACAAACAGCACACCCCCCAGCAGATAAACTGTGATTAAAGAAATCTACATTGAGTCAGTGATATCCTAAATAATCGATGGCAACATTTCCTTTTAAAGTGAAATTTCAATTACGTTTTGGCTGATATGAAAACGTGGTGTGTTATGTCCTTTTTTATTGGTGCAAAATTACAATAAAACAGTATATTTGTGTGGGATTTAAATTTCCAGTTAAGAGAAGCCTGACCTTTTGCATTGCATTTTTTTAAAAAAATGTTGAATCCCACACAAGTTGTGGGTTTTATGACGGTGTTAACTCTGCCTTACAGAAGCTGGATGTTGTTTCACTTATTATTGTGGCCATGCATTGAGTTCATATATCATGGACACAGCAACAACAAATTACAATGGTATAGTGCCTTTAACATTGGAAGGACATTCCAAGCCATTGACACTAAGTGAGAAGAGTGCAGGTGAACAGAGAATTATGATTTAATTACTTTATGCGGATAAAGGTGAACATGTGGAATGGGTGGAAGAAGATTGAGTCAGCAAATTCAAGAATAAATTAAGATGTTATTTGGAGAAGAAATGGCTTCAGGGGCTACATAGGTTTTTACATTAATCATTAATATAGCAAAATATTTCACCTAGTCTTAGTCGGAAAACCCTTTATCTCTTAACATTTAAAGTTACGCAGCATTATGGTTAGAGCACTCGCTTTACAAGTGTGACACCTGTTTTCGAATCCAGGCAGGTCATGATGAAACCTTGAGCAAAGTTCCATATTCCACATGCTTAATAATAATCCCTCAAAATAAAAATACAATAATAAAATTTCTATCCACGACTGTTTGTGAGACACTGCTGTGCATAATTGGTTACCGCATTTCGCCCTCAAATATACAGTCAATTCACTTTACATTATATTCTGTGAAGCGCTTTGAGTCGTCTAGAAGACGTGAAAAGTGTTATATCAAATGCAAGGATCATGTATTATTATAAATGGCAGGGACTGAAAGTATTACTCTTTTTTAAAAAAAAAAGCCGGCTTGGACATAATGGACTTCTCTTTAAGGTTTAAGGTTTTAGTGAAATTTCAGGCCTTGAGTCTCAAAATAGGGAATCCTGCCACTGAGCAGGGTATGTCACATAATCTCAGGATTGCTGAGATGCTGCCTGACCTGCTAAGTTTTCCCAGCAACTTCTGTTTTTGTTTCAGATTTCCAGCATCTGTAGTATTTTGTGTTTTGTTTGCTGAGACTTCCTTCTGGTTTGGTTGAGGCAGGGATCTGCACTGTGTTGTGGTACATGGGATTAGACTGTGGCATTGTCAAGCTACCCCGTGTGAATGGAGCTATGTAAATGCAAATTGTTGTGGTTGTGGTCTGAGGATATCTGTGCCCTATCTTGTTCCTGATGGAATTAAGAGATTTAATAGTAAAGTCCTTTGAAGCGTAGCTGAGATGCTGTGCTCCTGGTTACAAGAATTGCTACCGTAAGTATGAGCCCAAGATGATGGCGTTGAATCACTTGGAAACAGCTTCGCTCACAACAATCATGCCAAAGCTCCAGTTGAAGGATAAGAATGATGTGTTTTTCTAAATAAGGGGAACAATTAACTTTTAACCAATTTGGGATTTTTACGTAGTCTATATGAGTTTGTGTGTCTGCAGATATGTACATGTACATGTTTATGAACATATATGAGTGTGTGTGTATGCACTCAGATGTGTTCATGTGTGTGCTTGTATGAAATAGCATGTACATGAAAGCATGTGTGTGCACACAATAGTGTGTATTAAAATGTATGTGTTCACGTGTCAATGTTTCTGGATGGTTGTATAGTTGAGTGTATGTGAATGGTGTTTGGCTATTTTAGTAACGTGCTTATTCTAATTATGTTGATCGCACTTTAATGCAACTTTTCTGCATTGTTAACAACAACAACAACAAAATTGCATTTGTATAGCGCCTTTCAGGTTGGGAGGACGTCCCAAGGCACTGGATAAACAAGTAAGTAAACAAGATTCAAATGTAAATACAAGTGACTTTGGTTCCTCAGTTCATGGGTGTTTGAATGATAATAATAATTCTGGCAAACATAATAAACTGGATTCAATCAAGTGATTAATTGCACAAATAACAACACTTTGAAACCCAACATTTAGATGTGATCTTTGGGTGTGGAATTGTATATTTTTTTGGATACTATACAAAATGCTGAAGAGATAACTTAAGTAACTCCCCACGATGCTGTGTTTGCTAAATTAAACATTATGTCAAACATTTAAGTCGGGTGTGGATTTGATCCAGTTTTTAAACCAGCTGAAATTAACAAACCAGCTTCAAACAACATCAACAACTACTTGCATTTATAGAGCACCCATCATACGGGCATCGTCTTGCAGCAAACACTGACAGAAAGGAACTGATCGGAATTAAATGAGTAACTAACTTGGCTGGATATATAGAAAATAATAGTTCTGACTGCAGACCAGAGCCAAGCACCAAATGTCTGATTGTGGGATTCTTGTCTCTGTTATATTTTCCCTGCTAAGTTATATCCTCTAATAGGGGCTTTTCATATCCTAGATCTCATCTCTATTTGACTTAATTTCATGTATAATGAAGGAGATTCTCTACAGAAATACATTGATAAACTTACACCTCCCTCCATTGTTCTTCAGTCCCTTCCCAGTTTTCTATATCTGGCCAAGCTGCTTCCTTATTTTAGTTCCTTTCTGTCTGTGTTTGAAGCACTCATGCTTGTTGATATCAATACTCAATAGCCAAAGGTTCATCTCATTGTCTGGAGCTCTGACCAACCCTACTTTGCCTTGATTTCTCTCCTGGTGCATTGAAAACCCTCATAAAATGACACTTCTTCTGGTCTATGCTTTTGGCCTGTGCAATCCCTTCTGTACTGGAGCAATGCCATGGCATGTAGGTTGCTGCAGCTGCACATTCCAGCCGCCCTGCCGTCTGACCTCAACACCCGGGCAGTGCATGGCACTGGGCAAAATCCACTGGCAGGACATTGTTCAAACCTACCAGCTGACAGATAATGGCTTTAACTATATTAAAGAGCAATCAACAAAAATAATCAAAATAATCAAAATCATCGTTCGTTATTTCCCCTCATACAAAATCTGTTTTAAAAAAGGATATTTAAATTACAGCATTAAAACATGCAATGTCATGCTCCTTTAGGCAAGCAAAGCACTTCATTTTCTGAATGCCTTGTGTGATTTTATCCCACTTGTGTTTCTGACGGTGATATCTTTCATCCCACTCGGCCTGTTGTGTTGTGAGTCACTTGCCTCACCAGTGATGTGGAAGCTCTGTTTAATTATTTGCTGACAGATGAAACTGTACAAAGAAAAGAGAGGAGAAATCATTGTTTATAAAAGACAAATAACACTTACAAGTCCAGCTATTGAACAACAGGCAAATGTTGAGGCAATCTGTCAGCTGGTCCTAAAATCTCAATCAGTAACTGTTTGAGGCGAACAGTTAGGAGCATTGGAACAGGAAGAGGCCATGTAGCCCAGCAAACCTGTTCAAACTAGTTTATTAGATCTTGATAGATCTTTTATTCCCAATGTCCCTTAATTTCCCCCCCCCCAAAACCCTTGATTAACTTTCCCCCAAATCCTTAACTCAACTACCCAAGTCTCTGTCTGTCTCTCCTCTAAACATCTCTATTGATTGGTGGATGAGGGTTTCTCTAATTTAAAGCAGCCAGCAGGGATATTATGTAAGGTCAAGTTTGAATCTTCTTATTATATAAGGAGAGTCATACTTGACCTTATATATGATTTTCTTAAGAAAGTAACCTTAGAGTATCAATAGACAACAACAAAATTACATTTGTATAGCGCCTTTCACGTCAGGGGACGTTCCAAGGTGCTGGATAGTTACTGCTTCAGACCCGAGCTGAGGACAAGGGGTTGCCGATAGGTCCATTGAAGAGGAGATTCTTGAAGTGGGACTTGAAGGAGGCCAGGGAGGGGGCGAGGCGGAGGGACTTCGGGATGGAGTTCCAGAGGTTGGGGGCAGAGTGACTGAAGGCTTGCCTGCCAATGGTTGGGCGGGTGGGTTGGGGGACGTGGAGCAGGCCAGAGGGGAGGGGGCAGGCAGGTTGGTAAGCGGATAAGAGGTCATGGATGTAGGGTGAGGTGAGGTTGTGGACGACTTTAAATGTTAGGACCAGGATCTTGAATTGGATCCTCTGGATGATGGAGTCGGGCAAGGATGGGGGAGATGGAGTCATGGAACGGTAGAGGACATGGGCTGCATAGTTCTGGATTATCTGCAGCCTGTGGAGGGAGGAATTGGGAAGGCTGACCAACAAGGCATTTCCATAATCGAGCCGGGATGTAATGAAGGTATGGATGAGGGTTCCAGGGACTTTAGGGGTGAGGTAATGGCGGAGTCGGGAAATGTTGCGGATTGTGTGAACACATGGCAGTGAATGTAGTGTACGCGAATATCTGGAAGATCATTGATAATGAAGTGGGAGATGATCAGAGGAAATTCTTGAGATGGGCTTTGAAAATGTTTGTTTACTTATCTATTGAGGCTGCAGAATTAGGGAAAAGTGGGGTTGGGTAGGAATTTCAAAGTGAGGATGAGGATCTTAAATTTGATCCCTTCGGGGATGGCAAGAAGTGTGGCTGAGCCAGGATGGAGTGATAGGTTGATGGTATCTGGTCCAGGAGAGGCTGTAGAGCCCTGGATAGGTTGCAGCTTGTGTAGCGAGGAGCTAGGAAATCCGGTGAGGAAACTGTTACAGGAAACTAGATGATCAGATAGAGGTGTTTAAATTATTAAAGGGTTCAATAGGTCAGTTGGTATGGTCCAAAATAGGGAGGTATAAGACAGCGAAAATGTAGCTGAGGAGGAAATTTACACAAAAGATGTCTAGAATATGGAACTCATTGCCAGGAAGCTGTGATTGAAGTAGAAAAGAACAACAATAAAATTACATTTATAGTGCGCCTTTTCACATTGGGAGGATGTCCCAAGGTGCTGAACTGTCAGGGGTCGGGACCTGAGCACGAGGGTGGGGGGGCTGGGTGGGAGGGAGGGGAGGGAAGGTGGGAGGGTGGCAGAAGGCATAATCGAAAAGGGAGAGTCTTGAGACCATCCTTAAAGGAGGTAAAGGAGGAAGCGAGGCGAAGGGGCTGTGGGATGGAGTTCCAGAGTATGAGGTCAGAGGGGCTGAAAGCCCGTCCACCAATGGTAGGGTGGGTCGGATGGGAGACAGAGCAGACTGGAGTCCGCTGAATGGAGGGGACGGGCAGGCTGATAGGCAGGTCAGAGAGATAGAAAGGGGCAAGGCCGTGAATGGCCTTGAAACTTAGGACGAAGATATTGAATTTGATCCTTTGGGGGATGGGGAGCCAATGGAGCCAGGCGAGGGTGGGAGTGATGTGGTCATGGGACTTAGTGCAGGAGAGGACATGAGCTACAGAGTTTTGGATGATTTGCAGCCTGTGAAGAGAAGAGCAGGGAAGGCCAACGAGGAGGGAGTTTCCGTAGTCGAGCCTTGATGTGACGAATGCATGGAGGAGGTTTTCGGCAGCCTGACTGGTGAGGTAATGGGAATGTTACGGAGGTGGTGGAAGACAGTGCCGGTCATGGCGCGGCTGTGGGGGAGGAAGGAAGGAATTAGTTGGAAGGAAACCTAATCCATACATGAGGGAGAAAGGAATAAAGGGATATGGAACAGGAGATTCAAAGGGATACAAGTTTATATGGAACATAAAAACTGATATGGATTACTTGGACTGAATGGCCAGTTCCCGTATTGTACCATATATTCAAACTTTCATCAGACCCCTTAATACTTTAATATCCAAATATCTGTCCATCCCTCTTTTAAACATCCCTAGTGCTTCCCCCCTGGCTTTCTGGTATTTCCTGACCTCAGATTGAACTGACTTAGTTATGGTTGGAAAGTTGTGCTCCCTTGTAATAGATCATTCTATCAAAGGGAAGACCTGTCCACTATCTATCCTATCAATTATTGGAAATTAATTATTTAATTATTGGAAATATGGAAATCAAATCACTCCATTTCCGAAACAACTACAACAATCTACACTTATATAGCTCCCTCCATGCTGGGTAGAGTCTAAGAGTGTTTAACAGTGGTTGAGCCTGACATTGAGCCAGGGTAGGGGGTTGCGAAGGTTAGATGTAAGTATGGTTGAAGAGGAAAGTTTCCAGGCAGGACTTGAAGAGGGGAAGATGGGGGGAAGGTGGATAGATTGATGGAGAATGTTCCAGAGTTTCAGGGTGTAGTGGCTGAAAACACGACTTCAGATGGTAGACAGAGGGTGCGAGGGATAAGCAGGAGGTCAGTGGCAATTGCGGTGAGGCGCCGGGAGGTGGTTTGTGGAATGAGGAGAGGTAGGGAGGTACCAAGGAATTAATGGATTTGACCACGAGTGTGAGGAGCTTGAAGCTGATGTGTTCGGTGATGAGAAGCCAGTGGAGCCTGGGTCAGAACTGGTGAGATGTGGGTACGGAGTACGGTATGGGTCAATATGTAGGCCACAGAGTTCTGAAATCAGATGGATCTTTTATATGGTGGAGCTGGGGAGACCGGCTAGGAGTAATCTAAATTGGAGTAATCTAAGCGGGAGGTGACAAACGCATGCTCGAGGATTTCGGGCTGTATTTGGGGTAAGATATAATAATAATAATAATAATCCTTGCATTTGATATAGCGCTTTTCACATTTTATCGATGTTTCAAAGTGCTTCACAGAATATACAGTGAAATGAATTGACTATATTTGTGGGTGAAACATGGCAGCCAATTGTGCACAACAATGTCCCACAAACAGTAGTGGATTGAATTTTATTATTCATTCCAATTTTATTTTTGTGTTTTTTTTTGATGAATTATTATTAGGCGTGTGCAAGGAAACTTGCCCAACATTTCACCCTGATCTGCCTGGATTAGAACACAGGTCTCACGCATGTAAGGCGATTGCTCTAACCACTGAGCTACAGGAGCTCCACTGTCGGAGATGAGCAATTTGCCAGAGGTGGAAAAAGGCAGCCTGGTCAGGGACCAGATGTGGGGGAGGAAGGACAGCTTGGGATTGAACTGGATGCCTAGATTGCACACTTGTTTGGTGTGTCTGATGGAGAGCCCAGGGAGGTTGTGAAGTTTAAAACCACAGGAGTGAAGATGTTGACGGGAACCAAGGAGTATGGTTTTCATTTTGTCCAATGATCACCTGCTCTCCTTTAAAATAATAGAAGCCCTTTTAATCCAATTCTCTACATCATTTAAAATACTTTGGGGGGACATGGCATTGAGCATTATATCCATCACCTTTTAGTGAAGCACAATCATACTTGAAAAAACTATTCTACATCTCTCTTTTAAACAACCCTGGCCTCGCCAACAAGCCCCCAAATGCCCCCAAAATTCACGGCTGTTGTGCAATGAGATGTTAAACTGTGGCCCAGTCTGTCAGTCGGATAACACATTCCAGCAACTTTGGGTCCAAACCTCAGTTTCCTCATCAGCTATCTTTGATGACCTTGATGTTCTAGAGATCCAAGTCCAATGCTGAGCACCAGGCTTACTTAGCACCAGTTCAATCCAGGTCCTCATGTGAGCGGCCTTGGCAAACAGACCACTCTGAATCCGCCTCCCTCTCCATGGTGCATAGTAACAGGTTAGTGTAGGCTGGAGTACTCCCTCCTACAGGCGCTTGCAGATGTTTGCCACAAATCCACCTTGACTTTGCGGATGGATACCACTGCCTCTCCACTGCTTCCCCCGGAGCTCAGATCTATAAAGGAGGATTGTTTACACATGAGTCTTGCATGCCACAAGCTTGACCTGCATTGGGGCTTTGTTGTCCTTGAAGAGAATGAGCATGACCAGAGAGCCCCTCTCCCATTCTCAGCGTGGTCCTTCAGGACATTGTCCAGGCCACAGTTGGTGTCCACCATGACCCAGTGGTACTGATAAGAATCAACAGTTGGGACTGATACCCCTTGTATCTTTCAATCAATTCCTTTGATGTCTTCCCTTGGGCCGTGCAGAACCGTGATTCCACACTTGGGGGGCAATTACCATCAGGTGGCCTAGTGTTCAAGATGGCGGGTGCAACGCAGAAAGTCCCCAATGAGTCCACTAGCCACATAATATCATCTGCAAACAGAAGCAAGGCAATCCTGTCATTGGGGCCTTGAACATCCTTCCTCCTCAATGGCATCCAACATATCATTAATGGACACATCAAACAGGGTGGGAGACAATATGCAGCATTGCCTCCCCCCACCTTTCCAGCGGGATGGGCTCAGAGAGCTCTAGTGGCAGAACGAGCCTCAGTCCAGAGATAGTAGGCCAATGGCCTCCGCTTATTGTGAACTTTCTATGGTTTTATTTCCCAAACTGAAACACACCATTGTTTTGAGTCCTTTGGTAAACAAAGCCTAATTGTAAACTTGTATACTACGCATTGATCATACAAAAAGGCAAGCTCCCAACAGCACCATTTGTAGCTGTGCTGCCAGATCAGTGTTTGGGGAATTTGTAGCTGAAGCACTGATAATAAAAATAATGATCCTTGTATTTGATGTCGCACCTTTCACAATGCGAAGTGCAGTTGCTGTGGGTTTTTTTTCGGAAAATGCGAAGCAATATCCCACAAAATAGCTATGAAGGAAATGACCAATATTAACCGGGGAATTGATGGCTAGGATATCAAGAGAAACTTTCTCTGTTTGGGAATGATGTCATGGGATCTTTAATATTCACTTGAACAAAAAATATAGCATTCCCCTTGTATTGGTGTAGTAAACTAGACTGTTCAAAGTCTCAACATAGGTTTTAAACTTAAAACCTTCTGACTCAGAGGTGAGAGTGCTACTAGCTGAGCAAGGCTGATAATGCAGTGTAAAGTGACCCAATATTTTTGTTTCAAACTAATGTAGGGGTGTGTAGGATCAGAAGTGACCATTGAATGGTCCCAATTTAAAACAAATCTTTGATATTTTATTTTTGATACTTCTCGAATAGCAGAGCCAGCGAAAGTTCACCAGAGAACAGCAAATTCTTGCTACTTTCAAAATATGCTTCCACAGCTGTGTTGCTCACCATTTCTCTCAGAACTCAGCAGTTCTGGTGCCAAATATCCATTTAGGGAGGGGGAGAAATGAGATTACGGAAAAACGCTGCATGGCTAACAGATACCTTAAGTCTTACGTTATATTATTATTATAAGAATTATTGTAATTAATATTTGCCTTTAAAAGCTAGGAACATGTAAAAGATATTTTGGATTGAAGAAAAATACAATGGTTTGAATAAAATCAGCTTCCGTTGTTTTAGTCTCATTGAGGTGATGAAATAAGAGAAAGATAAGAATAATCCTTGCATTTGGTATAGTGACTTTTACGGCTTTTAGACACCTTAAAGCGCTTCACAAAATATACTATATTTTGATTATAGATTTGTGGGCGAAACGCGGCCGCCAATTGTGCGCAGCAGTGTCCCACAAACAGTGTTGAATTGAATGACCGAATTTAAAAATAAACTTTTTTTTAATATTCAGATTATTACCCCCAGAAAGTGACTGTGTGTTATGTGAGTGAAAGTTACTGCACAGAAGAAGGCCATTCAGCCTATTGAGTCTGACAATTATTTCAGTCCCATTAACCCACTCTTTCCCTATAACCCTGTAGTTGACTCTTCATAATTCATCTTTAAAATGCAATGTAAATAAATTGTTATTATCATGTAGGTGTTAATTGCAATTCTAGATCATAGTTAGATTTATAATCTGTTAAAAGGAGTTCTGTGTTTTTAAGTTTTATTATCAAAATAGAAATGATGTAATGTAATGATGTAATAAAAATTTTTGAAGTAGGAATAAGTTTCATACATCAGTACATGTTTTATTCTCTATAGTATAACCCTGTAATAATGCATTTCATTGTGGTGTCAATTTTCTTAAGCGGTTGGAATGTGGACTTTATTCACTGCATATATTCACAGCTCACTTCCTCTGCGACAGCTATCTTTTCACACTAAAATAGCTGACTTCCAGTTGATCAGATCACTGTCAACATCACCTTCTGTTTTTCTGTGCATGTGATGGTGATAACCTAATAGCTTAGAAGTCAATCATTTTAACTTCCCATTGGAAAGCAAATAGCCCAATTCTGATTCATTTAGTGCTATATCATCTCCCACTTTGTGAATGTGCAGAAATCAGGAAGCGATGTTGTGGTGTTCCAATGTCACTGAAGTCATCCATTTCACATAATAAATAATCCTTGCATTTGAACTAGATGTTTGCCTTATCCTATTTGTTGTGTTCTTTGAGCTTTGCTGGATAAACGTCTCAAAGACCTTCCTAGATACTGAAGGAGCATTGAGCATGGAGAGCAAGAATAATTTAAAGTTGTGGACCAAAGACACTGTCAAGGAGAAAAAACTTTAAAAGGAATTTGAAGGCAGGAAAAAAGGAACATGGAAAGGGATATGGGGGTGCAGAGAGATCCACGCATTAATAAATGTCAAGACAACATTAATTCATCCAGAAATATATTTGGTAATCCAATTTACTATTCTCTTCACTTTACTTGTGAAGTTCCTCATTCACAAAATAATAATCTAAACCTAAACAAACCCTCCTAAGGGACCATCGGTTTCTTGCTGCGGGGCTGGGTGACTAAACCACGAGATCCCACTCATGCTTTCAATAACATCAATGAATTGTTGCAGCAAAAGAATACAGCCAATGAAAGAACCATGGTCTCAGAACACCACAGAACAGTCATTACCATTTAATCAATAAGGGCTGCTATTGTCATCTCCACTGAGCAGCACTGCTCTCATGGGCTTTTGCAAACAGCAAAGAACCTCCGACAACTTCGTTTTGCTAAGATCACTATCAGAACTTGACAAGAAAGCTTTTAGAAACAGCTACTTATCACTTGGATATTCCAAGCACACACAAAAAAGACTGACAAATATTTTGAAAAACTCATTTGCAGCTCCACTTTGTTTATTTGCTCTGGAACTAAAGTTCTGCCCTACCCTACCCACACAGCACAGCAGAAATCTGGACTATGCGACCCGCACTCAACTTGTACAACAAACAATGAGTGTTGATTTGGTTACCAGCTGAATGATATTATGATTGACAAACTGTACTTGGAGGTGTCACAGAATATTTTTCTGTATTATTACTGACCAGGTGAAGGGTCTGCCCTGTGGTGTAAATCACCAAGTGTAAAAAGTAGATGAAAGATACACAAGGTCATATTTTAGTCCTATAATTAGCACTCACTGGCGTAAATTTACTGTAACTTACGCAATGGCACCTGAGCGAAAAGTTTGCAACATTCAACCGCATTGGTGAGCAGTAGAATGTTTCTTCCCTTGTGCCACAAGTAACAGGAAGTGCAATCTGCAGTACTTTAGTGGGGGTAGGACAGCAACACAACGCCTGAATTATCAAAGCAGAAAAAGTATTGTTTCAAAGATATCCTCGATGATGACCCAAGTTTTCTAAGGTGTAACATTGTAATGCTTCTCAGCCAGGGTACGTGGGTGTGACATGGAGGTAAGGAGTCATGGACTGAGGGCGTAGCCTCTGACACCACTGTGCCGTTTATATAGTGTGTCAGGCCCACAGAGGGTCATGCACTTGAGAATTCCTCAATATATGTGGATTATGCATGGACATTGAAGAGATTGTTGACATGCACTTATATGCATTCAAATACAAGTGCTTGGTATAGAAGTCAAATCACCAATGGCACAGACATATTCAATGGAGTATAATTTACTCCAGGATTTCAAACATAATTCTTACCACAAACATAATTTTCTGAGCTATACATCCACTAAATCTAATCCAACCACAGTACTTCCTTCTTTCATCCCTGAAAGAAACTGTTTTGGCACCATTCCAATTTTCCAAGATAAAGTTTTACACAGATCGTTATTAATTACCTACAATCATTACAACAGTTTTCTTTTGGAAGCATTTCATTATTCTACAGTACCATACAGTTACAGTATATGGTTTATTTCTTGAGTGGAAATATCTTTAAAGGTGAGAATGAAAATCTCGAATTCAATCCACTGGGAATACAATGGAACTCTTTCCCATTTTAGGCACCCATTGTCAACATCCAGCACTCACTTGTCATGTCTCCAGAGGGGCCCAATAGTTTGAAAAAAACTCTGTAGAGGGGATTTTCTGCACATCTTGGACCACCTGTGTCTTTAGGAGAGGAGGCGAAGAAATTGAAAGGGAAAAATTCACACAGCAGATTGTTGGACTTGATACGGAGTAAAGCTTCATTTATACTGTCCTAACTGGTACTCCCAAGTCAGGTGCAGTATTGATTAGATACAGAATAAAAGCTTGTGTGTCAGTTTGGCTCACTGATAGCACCCTCACTTCCGAGTCAGAACATTATTGGTTCAAATCCCACATCAAACTTCAATGCACTGATGGGGGTGGGCCACATTGTGGGAGGTGTCATCCTTTGGATGAGATGTTAAACCAAGGTCGCATCTGCCTGCTCAAGTGGAGATTAAAGATCCCATGGCACAAGTAGAAAAGAGAATGGAGTTTCTCCTGGTGTCCTAGCCAGCAATCCCCCAAATAAAATTGATCACTCACTGCATGGCTGTTTGTAGGATATTGCTGTGTGCATTTGTGCTGCTATGCTTTCCTACAAATACACAGCCCCTCTACTTCACTGAAATTCCTGTGAAGCACTTTTGAGACATCTTTCTAATATGATAAGGCACTATACCAAATCAAGTATTATTATTACTTTGCCCCAACAGTTGCTTAGTCCTCAACTTCCTTCTATGTCAGTGGGAATATTTCCATTTCTATTCAAACAAATCCACATGGCCTTTCTGAATCAAGAATCCATTCTTTGTCAGTGAATGCAAATTTGGAGTGATCTAATGTTTTAGTCCTGGAAACTGGGTGAGTTTAACCTAAATTCCTTAATTACATGTGGACTGGATCTAACTCCAGCCTCCCCATCCCATCTCATTTGATTCTTGATTGTCAGCCGGCTTCAGTGTAACCGAAGGTTCAATGATCTTTGCGTCTATTGTTGGCTTGATTTGTTGTGCAAGTGCAAAATGGTCTTAGTTGAGTAATTTGTATCCTTTTTAAAGGCTTGTTTGTAGAAATATATTGATGTGCTGTATGAAGCCTTTGTGCGATGCAAAAAACTTGGATGAAGATTGAGAAGCACCATTGTGTGGAAGCACTCAGCTGTTGTGGCTTGCGTTCATCCAATATGTCTGCATTTCAGGGCCATCCACCTTCAAAGAATCTGGCAGTGGTTCAACAGATTATTATTACACACAAGAGGTGACATGTGGCACCAAGCACTGGATGGGGAATGGGGTGGGGGCGCTCTCAGAGAATGTCAATGTTTTAGATCTGTGGTGCTGATGGTGTATATTGAAACGTACAATGAACATCTTCTCTGGTCACAATGGCAAATCTCTGAAACAAATAGTAAGGTTTTGTCAACCCCCACTCCCCCTACATTGCAAATAACCCTGTGATGCATTTTTATGACACTATCATCCATCATGCCTTTGACTGAAACACGTGTATATGTAATGAGAAGCGCCCAACAATCTCTAGGCTGCTGCTTGTTCATTTTCCCTTTCAATTTCCTTGCCTCCTCTCTAAAGACATGTATTGGGTTAGGTTTGAGTAGCACAGGTAATCCTCCGTACATGGATTTTTAAACTGTGAGGCCCCTGAGGGGGAAGGCAGAGATTATCGAGGTGCATTAGCAATTGTTTTTGTACTGCCTTGCTAGTTGCCGGGTCCTTACAATTCTGGGATGTGCGTGAGAAAGCATACATGCATCGTGGATGGAGAAACGAGGTGAGAGCATAGGCTGGGAGAAAGCCTGGCAACTCACATAAATGACATCAGAGGGAAGGTTTTTGGATAAAAGGTAGTAACAATAATAATCCTTGCAGTTGATATAGTGTCTTATCACATCTTTGAGACATCACAAAGTGCTTCACAGAATATATTGTATTTATGAATTGACTGTGTATTTTAATAATAATCCTTACTTTTCTTTGTGGGTGAAATGCAGCAGCAAATTGGACACAGCAGTGTCCCGCAAACAGTCATGGATTATTACCTCCCCGCACAAAATTTGCCAATCAACCCAAACCAATTTAATAATTTAAGTTTAATTTTTTTAAATGTTTTTAAAAACGTGAGTCTATTTTTGTTGTTAAATATTAGCTGCTTTTCTTGATAAACACGTATGTAGTTAAAAATATAGGGTGGTGCCAGGGAGAGATATATGAAACACATGAAGGTTATTCAATAGTTGTGCTACTGGGCTATTTATGTTGCTTTCTATCAAGTAATCTGACATATTAGCCTAGAAATATCAGTCTAAAATTGTCTTGTTCTATGCAACTACACTGTTACTTAGAAAGAGAGGTGCACATATGGGTCATGGATCTCAACAATAATTTACATTTATAAAATGCCCTTCACAAGGGGTAGCATCCCAAAGTGCTAAGAATCTCTGAAGGGGTACACATTAAAACACTAATACCTGACTGAGGTACCCATTATTCACATGCCCGCTCAGGGAAATTCCTTGTGCTCTACAATTTTTAATTGACATCTTTGATTTCTTTTTTGTGTGTTGGGGGCTGCTCTCACAGTCATAAACACCACCATTATTTTATGGTTCTTACTGAAGCTTCAGAGGACTGTATGAACAATTATATCTACGAGACATTAAGGTCACGTGGGACATTCAAAAGTTGATCTGCATTTGGGATGAAATGTTGAGCTGTTTTAGAGGCTCTCAACATGTTAGATTGCATTTCCAGTCAGGTTTCTAATCCTGGGCAGGCATTTGATGTAGGCATTCCAGATACGCACAGTGTGATCCCAGGATGCAGAAATGTACTAGGGAAAGAATATAAAAGAAAATAACAATATCAAACGCAATACAAACTTACATTTTTATAGTGCCTTTCTTGTTGGGAGGACATCCCAAGGTAGTGGAAACAACTGATAAGTATAGATAGCTTTACTTGAGAGTGTCTGTCTGATTTCAAGTCGTAAATGAACCTTAACTTCCTTCAGTTGAATAATAACAGAATCAAAGCAAATTTGTTTCTCACCAGTGACATTTTACTTCTGGTTCTGAGAGAACCGTGTTCTCCTCAATCTAAAATGATTCCTTTACTGATCAAATCCAGCCTCCGACTCAATAGATAACAGTGAATTGTTTGGCTTGGAAGAAGATTGTGTTTCTCCATCTTCAAAATCATTTTCAAACTAAAACAATAATCCTCAACAGCTGCTCCAACCCCATAATTTACAGTAACACTCACCGTTTGTGTGTTCAACATAAAACATGATCAACCTATGAAGGGTTTGCTGCCATCTAATGGATAATAAGTTAATGCTGCTGATCGTTGTTTGAAATGCTGCAATTTAACTATGATTACTTCTCCCCAGTTTAACTGCAAATACATTTTGTCCATTCAGTTCTTTATACAGTAATAATAATGTTCCTTGCATTCAATATAGCGCTTTTCATGTCTCCTAGATGTCCCAACACATTTCACTGAATATTCTGTTCTGTGCTGCAAAATTCTATGATTCTATGAACTTGCCAATGGAACAGCTGAAAAGTATTTAGGGATGTTAGTTGACTCTGTATCAAAGTTGTGTGAGGCAGCAATAAAGAAAGCAAATACAGTAGAATCCTGGCCTATGTTTCTAAATCAGTTGAGTTTAGAGAAAAAACTAGAGGACATAGGTTTAGGGAGATTGTTTTAGAATTGAACACAATGCTTTAAATACAAATATTGAAAGGTTACTGATACCTGCTTTCTCTCGGGGATATGGATTATGGTCCGGATACAATCAGTGTGTCCAGTATTGCTCTGCACTTGGATAAACGTCTCAGCATCATAAACTCTGGAAGCATTCACAGCAAGAATTAAACAGAACAAAGACACTTGGATGTAATTGAGACAATGAGGGGTGATCATATTGAAGTCTTCTGGATTACAGAGTATAAAGAAGCTGGACAATACAGTACAATTAATAAATAAATTATATTGGTGATATGGTGCCTTTCGAAATGGGGAGGATGTTCCAAATTTCTTAACAGTACCGTTTGGGCACCTGAGCTGTGGGTGAAAGCTGTTGGGGTGGGGAAGAGAAGGATTGCTAGACTTGGTCAAGAGGTACAGAGATGAGAGGATTATATGTTAACGTATCTGGGAATTGGGCAAATCGATGGCACATGAATTTCAATGCAGTGCTTTACATGGGGAAAACAGATCCAGGAAGGGACTATTTAACTGGAAAGAATATAACCTGTACAGAAAGTCAAATGGACCTAGGGGTCCCAATTGACAATAAATTGAAGCTATTGCAACAATGCTTGTTAGTAGTGAGTGAGGAAAACCAGATGCTGGGTATTAAAAGGACAACATTGAGCTGAAATAGTGAGGTTAAACCGGCCATTTTATAAATCACTGATGCGACCACACTTGGAACGTCGTGTGCAGTACTGGTCACTGCAATAGAAACAGGATATCGCAATGATTGAGAAGTAGTGACTGTATGGCTCAAACTCCCGAGGGCAGGGGCCGGCAACCCAAATAACAAGAGCCATTTTTCAAATGTAGTCAAAAACAAAATATCTTAAGAGCTGCAATAAATTCTGGTTAAATTAGCTTCAGTCAAACCCGTCAGCTGGTATGTGAAAGGAATTGGCCACTGTGAGAAGAACTGTAGAAGAAAGGCCTTAAGCGAATCAGGGACGGTGTCTCATCTGCAAATCCACAGGTTAAGCCAATCAGAGACAGCGTCTCTGTAATAAAAATGGGTTCCATAATCAAGTTCAGGAGCCGCACGAGTCCTTAATGAGACGTATTTTAGGCGGAACTTGGAAATGGGGAAAGTGGGCAAGGTGGAGTGCTTGAGGGTTTTGGGGCATAGTGGCTGATAACATAACCTGGTGGGGTGGAGGGTGTGGGGTATGGTGAGGTATGGAGAGTGGAGTGGAGGTGCTGCATGGTGGATTGGCAAACGAGGAGGTCAGAGAGGTAGAGAGGTACTGTACCAGGAAGTGAATGGATTTGAACACGAGTGTGATGATGTTGAAGTTGATCAATTTGGTGATGGAGAGCTAGTGATTCCAGAACCGGTGAGATGTGGTTATGTGGTTACAGAGTTTGGTCCGGATCAGTATGCAGGCCGCAGAGTACATAATCAGCTGGATCTTTTGAATGGGGGAGCTGGGGATACCGGTGAGGAGTATGTTGGAGAGAGGATTACACAGAGGATCGTTACCATGTGGAACAGGTTGTGCAGGAGGCAGTGATTTTGACAGTAAAAAGAAGGTATGTGGGAATGCTGAGAAATAGTGCCCAACGGTCGTATTTTGTTCTGGTTATACACATCCCTCTATCTGTTCTATATGTAATATATGTTTTATCTGTTGTATAATATGTGCCTATAGATTAGGGTTCTATAAAATCATACCTCATGATTTGCTGAATCCCAGCTACTATACAACCGTTGATCTGATCGACACAGAGACAGCTCACAGCTCCACGAGTAACCAGGACTTGCTCACACTGCATTCCGTCTTCACTCTGTTACAAATAATCATTTCTGTAAGCTCTCTGAAATAGCGGCTTCAACTAACCTACTTCTCTGTAAGCAGAACACCATCCAAGGCATATGATTCCACAAAACATCTAACCCACCCACCTCCACGCCAGGTGGGCTCCTGATCAGCTATGTGTAACACTTTGAGTGTAACACTCTGCAGCTCATGTCCTTACCCACACCAAGCTATATGACCACATCACTCCCACCCTCACCCGGCTCCATTGGCTCCCCATCCCCCATCACCTTGGGATGTCCTCCCGATGTGAAAGGCGGTCTATAAATGTAATTTTGTTGTTGCTTTACTGTTGAAATCTCCTACAGTGCTATTTTCCTGTCTGTGCGCTCTGCGCTTATTGTAATGGATCTACACTTGTGGGCAAGTGAGTATAGGTTCAGGCTGTGACCACTGTCACTCACTAGACTCACACAGGAAGAATGGACTCACTCAGGACGTAATTAATAACTGGACAATTGCATGAAATCATACTCCCCAGAATGAGGAGTACAAGGAAAGAAAGATGGGGAAATGTCATTAAAAAAAATCATCAGTATATTATTGTTTCAACACTCAGTCTGTGAGTGAGATACTTACCCAAATGCGTATAGTTCCATCCTCTGAGCCACTGAGCCACTTTTCTAGGCGTGAATGCCACACAACTGATGTGATATCAGCCTCGTGACCTCGAAGTACTTTCAGCAGAGTCATCTGGGCTGCAACAGGGCTGAAGCATCGTAGGTAGACCATGCCTTCGCTTGAGGAGTAGGCAAATTCATTCCTGGGAGACAGAAAGAACAGATCTCAGAGGGATTCCCATAGTCAGTGGTATTGACTGGTGGTGAGACAGAGCTGGTGAGGATTTGAAGGAGATCTGTTCACTGAGGGGAGGGAGAGGTCGGGGCAGTGTTGCAGGAGGTCACAGAGTGGGTGAGATGAGACCGAGGATGCATTTGTAATTGAGGATACGACCATTGAATTCAATCCGATGGGGCATGGTGGGTGGATGTGGGGTGGACAGTGAGCTGAGTGAAGATGAGGGAAATGGGCTCGTGGAGACTGTCGGAGGTAAGACACTCGCTGCGGAGTCTCGATGTTCTGCAGCTTTTATTGAGAACACCTTAGGAATGTGGACGTACAACTGGGTGTACAAGTGATCAAGTTTGAAGATGATGATGGCATGGATGAAGTTCTCAGCAGCCTTGACAGACTTGAGTGGGAATCTGATTGTCGATGACTTTTACTGACAGTACTGGTGGTCAAGTTGTATTGAGCTGAGGCTGTAAGGACAGTTTCCCTTTGTAGAATTGTCTGAGACTAAGAGATTACAATAATACTTTTGCTGTAAATTAGTTGGTGGGTGTGTGTGCCAGTTTCCCTTGAATATCTGATTCAGTTGATTCAGTTTGCGACACAGCCCATGTGAATATTGGTGTTGAACATTCATCTGAACAGTTAGACAAGATCTTGGTTAAAGTCACAGGAACAGTCCCTCTGACAATGTATCATTCCTCCAGTACTGTGAAAGAATGTCAGTCTGGAGTCTGAACTCAAACAACATGAGCTTTCTTATCATAACCTTGCATCCGGGACGCTACCTCATTAGATTTCCCCTTTCAGAGTGTGCCACTGTAATGATTGTTTCTCTCCACAAACACCATCTTACCGCTTTGGGTTATATGCAAGATCCAAAATAGCACCATCATTGGCCAGGTCTTGAACATCACTTTGACTGTCTGACGCAGCGTGGCAGAATGTGTCTTTCAATTCCCCAGTTTGCAAATCCCACACACACAATCTCCCATCCCAGCCTCCACTTATCTGACAAACATTTAAGAATAGAAACAGTTAGGAAATCAAATGATTAAAACCAGCATCAATGTCACATTTGTAATGGAAGTTTTCTTCTTGGTGATATTTCTAGGCAAATGTAACTCAACAAACAACAAACAAAACTTACATTTATATAGCGCCTTTCACGTCGAGAGGACGTCCCAAGGCGCTGTACAGTCAGGTAGGACAAGAGCAGGGTGGGAAGGATCAGGGCAGGATGAAGAATAGTAGGAAAAGTAACTGTATAACTCATCAGCAAAGATCAGAGGGTGGCATCTTGCCTCCAGGCCAGAAGTTGGTGAGTTTTACCTCCCAGTTCAGGCTGAGTTGAGGTGCAAACTGTGCAATCTAGATGCTTTGTTTGGCCACAGGTGCACTCACTACCTCTGATAGCAATTGGATGTTTTAACAACACTTTCACCCTTATGAGTACTCTCATCAAATATAAGAATTATGAATCAATTTATACTTGGCTTCATCACATAAGGGCTCAAGCAAATGTAAATCCATGAGCTTTGTACTGACAACTTAATATCATTCTAGGCAGAGCTAAACCTTGGGCAAGTTTCCTTACTCCACATGCCAAATAATAATCCCGAAATTTTTAATAAAAATTAGTCTTTGCAATCAACGACTGTTTGTGGGACACTGCTGTGCACAATTGGCTGTCGCGTTCATCCACAAATATACTGTCAATTCACTTTACAGTATATTCTCTGAAGTGCTTTGAAACATCAAAGCACAAAGTAGTGATAATGGGTGACTTCAACTATCCCAACATAGACTGGCAGAATAGTAGAGTAAAGGGCAAGGAGGGAGAAGAATTCCTGAAGTGTGTGCAGGACAACTTTCTTGATCAGTATGTTTCCAGTCCAACGAGGAAAGAAGCATTGCTGGATCTAGTTTTGGGAAATGAGGTAGGGCAAGTTCAACAGGTTTCTGTAGGTGAGCATCTAGGGAATAGTGACCACAATATCGTTAGATTCAGAATAATTATGGAAAGGGAGTAAGGAACAATCACAGGTGAGGACACTCAACTGGAAAAGGGCTAATTTCAATGAGTTGAGGTGGGACCTAGCCAAGGTGGATTGGAAAGAAAAATTGACAGGTAAGACAACTAACGAGCAGTGGGCAGCGTTCAAAGAGGAGATAGTTCAAGGCACAGGTCAAAAGCATCCCCACAAAGGTGAAATGTAAGGCATCCAAACCTCCCTGGATGACTAAGGAAATCGGGGCCAAAATAAAACAAAAAAAAGAGGCTTATGATAAGTGTCAGGCTCAAAATTCAGAAGGGAACAAAGCAGAATATAGGAAGTGTAGGATAGAACTAAAAAAGGAAGTTAGAGGGGCAAAGAGACTGCATGAAAAACAATTAGCAAGTAAGATTAAGGGGAACCCTAAGGTTTTTTACCAACATATTAAGAGTAAAAGGTTGGTCAAGGAGAGGGTGGGGCCAATTAGGGACCTAGGAGGAAATCTCATTGTGGAGGCAGAGGGCATGGCTGATGTACTGAATGAGTACTTCGCCTCTGTCTTCACAAAAGAAAAGGATACAGCCAATGCCATGGTATTAGAGGAGAGGGTAGGAGAAATGGATAGAATAATTATAACCAGAGAGGAAGTTCTAAAAAGGTTGACGTTGCTCAAGGTGGATAAGTCACCTGGTCCAGATGGGATGCACCCTAGGTTACTAAGTGAGGCACGGGAGCAAATATCAGGGACTCTGGCCACGATCTTTCAATCTTCCTTGGACACAGGGGTCGTGCCAGAGGACTGGAGGACAGCTAATGTTACTCCCTTGTATAAAAAGGGGCAGAAGGACAAGCCTGGTAACTACAGACCAGTCAGTCTAACGTCGGTAGTGGGCAAACTTCTAGAGTCCATAATCAGGGACAAGATAGATCTTCACTTAGAAAGATATAGGCTAATAAGGGACAGTCAACATGGATTTGTTAAAGGCAAATCTTGCCTTACAAATCTGATAGAATTTTTTGATGAGGTAACGGAATGGGTGGATAATGGTAGCACAGTTGATGTAGTTTACATGGACTTTCAAAAGGCATTTGACAAAGTGCCACATGAGAGACTTATTATGAAATTAAAGGCCCATGGCGTAAAAGGGACAGTGGCAGCGTGGATCCACAACTGGCTGCGAGACAGAAAGCAGAGAGTTGTAGTGAGCGGCTGTTTTTCAGACTGGAGGGAAGTGAGCAGTGGTGTGCCACAGGGATCGGTTTTGGGACCATTGCTGTTTGTAATCTACATCAATGATCTGGACTTGGGTGTACGGAGTACAGTTTCCAAGTTTGCAGATGACACTAAGTTAGGGAGAATAGTAAACAGTGAGGAGGATAGTAGCCATCTGCAAGAGGATATAGACAAATTGGTAAAGTGGGCAGACACATGGCAGATGAAGTTTAATGCAGAGAAGTGTGAGGTGATGCATTTTGGGAGAAGAAATGAAGGGAGGCAATATAGGCTAGATAGTACAATTTTAAATGGTGTGAAGGAACAGAGAGACCTGGGGATTTGTGTTAGTGACTCGTTGAAGGTGGCAGGACAGGTAGACAAGGCTGTTAAGAAGGCATATGGGATACTAGGCTTTATAAATAGGGGTATAGAGTACAAAAGTCAGGAAGTGCTGACTAACCTCTATAGGACTTTGGTGAGGCCTCAGCTGGAGTACTGTGTTCAATTCTGGTCACCACACTACAGAAAGGATGTGAAGGCATTGGAAAGGGTGCAGCGAAGATTTACTAGGATGGTGCCAGGATTGAGGGATTTCAGCTATGAGGAGAGGCTAGATAGGCTAGGGTTATTCTCTCTGGAGCAGAGAACATTGAGGGGAGACCTAATAGAGGTTTATAAGATCATGAGGGGTTTCGACAGGGCAAATAGAGAAAAACTATTTCCACTCGTGGGTGAATCTGTGACTCGTGGTCACAGATTTAAAATAGTTTCAAGGCGAAGTAGAGGGGAGCTGAGGAGAAATTTTTTCACTCAGCGAGTTGTTCGAATCTGGAATGCATTGCCTGAAAAGGTGGTGGAGGCTGATTCGATAACAACTTTTAAAAGGGAATTAGATCTTTATTTAGGGAGAACAGGTCTATTAGGCTATGGGGAGCGGGCAGGGCAGTGGGATTGAATCGCTCTTTTCAAAGAGCCGGCACAGACTAGATGGGCCGAATGGCCTCCTTTTGTGCCGTAAAATTCTATGAATCTATGAATCTAATCTAGAGGACGTGAAAAGTGCTACATCAAATGCAAGGATTATTATTATTATGTGTAATTGGCTGCTGCATATCACCTACAAAATATGCAGTCAATTCACTTTACTGCAAAGTGCTTTGAGATGTCCCAATCATGTGTTATATTAAATGCATGGATTATTATATTTATTATTTTATTATTACAAGGAACCAGCTTCTAAATTATGACTGAATTTAAGAATTTTCCACAATTCTGCTTGATTTTCAATTTCGCTCTTGCACATTTAGACTGAAAGTAATTTTAAGACCTTCACAACAATTGATCTATTTGTAATTCCCAGCATTGTCTGATTATTTTCACGAGAATCTCATCATACAATGAGCTTCAGAAGATTCACTCACAAGGTAGTTGATGTTGTAACTTCCACCTCTCTCCACTAGAGCGAGCCCTGTCACTGGCTGTAGGTGCCCAGATAAAACCTTCTTGCAAACAAAGCCTAAATTCAACAGATAAAACAGACTGGAGGTAAGACACTGCATGTGAGCTACACACAGGGACCTCAGGGCCTAATATGCTACATTCACAAATGGTCAATTTTGAAGTGTAACCTGCCTCCCACCTCAAGAGTGCAGATAAATCCTAATTACTAATTAGCGCCAGCAACATTAAACAAGTCTCAGGGCATTTCATGTCAAGTGAAATGACTTAATTCAACCCAAATTTAACCATTTCAACCACAAAATAGTCAATCAAGTTTACAGTATATCCTATGAAGCACTTCGCAATCTCTCAAAGATGTTATATGTAATATAGTTATTACTATTATTATTATTATTCTCACTTGCTTCAACATCCTGTAATGTGCCTCCTTCGCAAGCAATTACAGGTAAGCCTCTATTTAGGATGCTTCTATTTAGGATGTTTCGATTGAAGGAACATAATTTTTTTAACACCTTTTGATCAATATAGGACACTTGGATTCATTTTAATGAACACAATTTTTATTTGCGCATTCGCAGTACATATTTTGAATATCGCGGTTGCACTTCGCACATCCTTTTTGTCCATACGCACAGTACATAGTGTATTCGTGGCTAAATCGCGCTCTCACCTGATATCCAAGCGTTTGAACTGGCCAATAGCATGTTGTCACTTCATTGTTTAAAAGCAGCTGATTTTGAAGCGACACCAAGCCACGTCAGTATAACAGTAACTTCCGAACATTCCTGAGCAACTTTGAGCGATTTACAGCCTCTATTGCGATTCCAGCAAGTTTGTAGAAAATGAAATGAGCAGTGATAATACCGCTTGTGGCCAGAGACCCCGCAAAGTCATCACCTCAAATACCAAATTGGAGGTGATAAAGCGCATCAATTCTGGTGAAAAAGGTACGGATGTCGGGAGGGCTTTAGGGCTAGATTGATGGTGGCTACGACAAAGCAGAATAAGGACAATATACTGGTAAGTTCAAGGTGTGTTACAGCTACAGGTGCAAGCAGATTAGCAAAACATAGGAGTGATGTGATGGAAAACATGGAAAGAATGCTGAATGTCTGGATTGAGGATCAGAACCAGCGTAATATACCACTCAACACCCTGGTTATCCAAGAGAAAGCAAAATAATTGTTTAAGGAGTTAAATGATCAGGAAGGAGAAGGCTCAACGGCACCATCTTTCAGTGCTGGCAGAGGGTGGTTTCAAATGTTTAAAAGATGCTGTGGGCTCCACAACATCAAGATGAGTGGGGAAGCTGCAAGTGCCACTGTCACTGTCACACTGCCAGGATTGCCAGTATTAAAGTACAATACTATACAGTTACCCCAAGTACCCCTTCTTGCCTTTGTGTGTTATGTTGTGTATTTTTGTGTGTTATTTAGTGGGTTTAAGGTCCGAAAAGTTTGTGAAAAGAATTTGGCATCTCTGGTTATATAATGGGGCCGCATGGGAAATCGTGTTTCTATTTAGGACATTTCGATCTAGATACAGTTTTTCAGGAACACAACCTCGTCCTAAATAGAGGTTTACCTGTATTTCTTTCCCTTTTAGAAAAATCTATTGCATTCTGCTCCAACACATTTTACAGGCTTTCTAATCAGCAGGAATCAATTGCCTAAATTAACTTGTTGGATGCTTGCTTTACCTGAAACACGGTTTGTAGCAGAATCAGCATCGTTTTCATTGTCTTCAAGGTCAAAGAGATGGTCTTTGGGAGTTTGGTCCAAGAGAACTTCAAATCTCTGGAAAACACAGGAATAAAAACTTGTTGTGCCTTGTGACGGAGTAATTTGCAGCCTTTCAGGAGAATGTGCTGTTCTGGTTTTTACACGAGAAGTTTGGATGAAACGGAAATATTCACTCCATGCGATCTCATCCTTCCTAAATATCTAACCTACTGCCTTTCTATTACAAGGTCAAGCTGTTTCTTACTATGGAGCATGTCTGTGGATCTGTGTCGTTTAACTTCCCATTTTGTAGTTTGTCTGAAATAAAAGTATGCAAATTCTACTCTCTCCCAGGAAACCACATTAACTGGGACTCATGCGGACTCATGCGGGATATCAGGAGAGATTAGCGGTGGCTAATAGTTTGTAAAATAACAACCACTTGCATTTACACAGTGCTCTTCACACAGGATGGTGTCTTAGAGTGCTATCTTTGCTCCATTTTCCCCTCTTTATTTCTGAAGCTTAAAATATAGAGACATCAACTACGTTTCATGAGCAGCAATGTATAACAGCAACAATAACTATGGAGTAGTGTCGTGAGTAAATATATTTTTTAGTAGATTTAAGGTCCAAAATTTAATTTAGTCTGAGCAGGTTAGACTATTTTATCTTAAAAATTTAGTACTCAAAAGTATGGAGAATTCTCAAATTCAGTTCTAATAATTTTGAAGTAATTTCTTTTTAAAAACTGTGATGAACTGTCTCCAAAATAAGATGAAATTGAAGAGGTTTCCAAACTTCCAAGTGATTTTAAATTTTGAGATTAAATGGAATTGCAAGCTAAAATGAGGTTGAATCTTGGGTCTTCCGTGTATAAATGAACACAGAGAATCTGTTGAGAAACATTGGTGATTTCACCCAATATTGCAATTCAAGCCTCATTTGTATCCTTTTATCCTATTGGATTGGACTCAGCCGTTCGCCTCCTTCCTTGTTTCTCTGTAGGTGATCTCACCCGTATCCTGTCTTGTTGCAGTTTGGCTTTTGAAGGCATCATCTTGAGAATGCTGGTGAGGGAGTCGTCAAATCCCCAGAGATAAATCTTCCCATCCTCAGCAGCCAGTATCAACAGATCCAACTCCTCCACAAAGATTGACCTGCGATGCAGACACACTGAGATCAGGCACTTGAATTTCTCACAATGTCAGCCGTATGAGAACTATCTTAATATTCCTGAAATTATAGAGGATTCTTAAATTCAGTCGTAATTCAGAAGCCAGCTTCTTATTTCCAAATCAGCGCTCAATCTGTTTGAAGAATAGTGTGTATCAGCGACTTGGAATGTCCTCCCAATGTGAAAGGTGTTCTATAAATGTAATTTTGTTGTTATTGTATATGCAGATTAACAGAGTTGGAAAGGATTGCAGAGATAGTGAGGAGGCTGATCTGGAAAGGTTTTGACGTTGATGACAAGGAGCTTAAAAATAATTTACTAGTCAAGGGAGCCAGTGAATCCTGGTGAGGACATGGAAATGGGTATAGAGATTCTAGTTAGAATTGTTAAATAAAATTTGGGACGTAGTCTTGACAGGAAATACACTAAACAAATGCAACTTGTTATTGTGTGAGCAGAGTACAGGGAGTTTTATCCTGACATAATAATAATAATAATCCTTGCGTTTGATATGGCACTTTTCACATCTTCTAGACGTCTCAAAGCGCTTCACAGAATATACTGTAAAGTGAATTGAATATACACTGTATATTTGTGGACGAAACGCAGCAGCCAATTGCGCATTACTTTATTAGTGATGAGAGCTGACACTTGTCATTACATTCCCCACTCTTACAACCATGGCAGGGAGACAGGCCTACCTGGTGAAACAAGGTCTTCTGGTTCGCTTGGGTGTCCTGCTTTCAGCTGATTTCTGGACTTTACTGAGCTTTGAGCCTCCAGTCCAGTACTTATTGTGGGTTTTATTGTATGTGGTTTTCCTCCACTGTGTTCTATTATTGTGCGATTCTTCTGCCTTTGTCTGCTCATCCAACAGGTTAAAGGCTTCATGACTGAGGAGAGAAAGCAGACAATGAGTGATGGTTTAAAAATATTTGAAGGAAGGAGGAAATGCCATAGCAGATCAAAGCTAGGCTCTGTTCAAGGCACTCTTGCCTTGCGTCAGTGGTTGACTTTTCAAAATCTGTGTTTGAGCTTCTAGTCTAGATTGAGACTCCCCTCTCCCCCACACTCTCCTTCAAGGAACATGGAAACAAGATTAGGCAATTCAGATCCTTGAACCTGAACCACCATCGAATTAGATCATGGCTCAATGCCTTTGCTCTGTATCGCTTCATACATAAATCTATCCAACTAATTCTTAAATTTTTTGATGGATTCAGCAACAACAACAACAACAACAACTTTGATTTACATAGCACCCTCCATGCCCTCAGAAGGGTGGTGGTGGTGGGGGGGGGGGGGGGGGGGGGAGGGAGCTCCAGAATTCCACTTCACTTTGTATGAAAAAATGCCTCTTAATTCCACTCCAAAATGCCTCAGCTCTAATTTTAAGATATGCTTCCTTGTTGTGGGTTCCCCTACTAGAGGAAATGGTTTTCTGTAGCTACCCAATCAAACCCTTCTATTATTCTGTGGAGTCCTGTAGCTCACTGGTTAGAGCACTCACCTTAAGTGAGAGACCTGGGCAGGTCAAAACCTTAAGCAAATTTCCTCATGCCACATGCCTAATAATACTGTAATAATCCCTCCATCTCCAAGAAAACCCCCAATAATAAATTGTTCATTTCAATCCATTACTGTTCATGGGACACTGCTATGCACAATTGGCTGCAGTGTTTCTCCCACATATATACAGTCAATTCACTTTACAGTATATTCCGTGAAGTGCTTTGAGATGTCTGGAAGACGTGAAAAGTGATATATCAAATGCAAGGATTATTATTATTTTAACCTTAATCAGATCAACAACAGCAACTCTGATTTATATAGCGTCCTCCACGCCGCACAGTGTCTCTGCGCACTTTGATCATCCCTCAACCTTTCTAAACTCAAGGGAATACAGACCTTGTTTATGTTACCTGTCCTTATAATTTAATCCTTTAAGTTCTGATATCATACTGGTGAATCTACGCTCAGCACATTGGGACGTCCTCCCAATGTGAAAGGCGCTCTGTGAATGTAATTTTGTTGTTGCTGTACACCTCCTCCTGGGCCAATATATCCTTGCTGAGGTGCTGTGCCCTCAACTGAACGTAATTCTCCAGATGGGATCTGATGAAGTCTTTTTACAGCTGAAGCATCATTTCCTTTCCTTTATATTTCAGCAGCGTCAAGATAAAACTCCATTGGCCTTTTTGATACCTTTTTGTACCTGTGAACTAGTGATTTGTGTATATGAACGCATAAATTACTTTGCTCCTCCACAATTCTTAGTTTCTCACAATTTAGAAAATATTCTATTTTTTTTTGATCCATAGCAGATGACCTCACACTTCTCCACATTAAACTCCCTCTGCCACAGTTTTGCCCACTCACTTAACCTGTCTAAATCCCTCTATAACCTTATGCTCAAATTTACACAATTTACTGTGTCTGCTAACTTTGTGTCATCTGCAAATTTGTATATAACAACCAAAAATTACATTTGTATAGTACCTTTCACAATAATATAAAACTCTATTCCTTCAATCAAGTCATTTTATATATATGTGTATACTATATATGATGAAAAGCCAGGGTCCCAATACAGACCCCTGGGGAACAACACTTATCACGTACCGCCAATCAGAAATCATTCTTTTGATCTCTGCCTCTGATTCATGCCTCCCAAACAATTATCAATCTACATCACAAGGTTACTTCCAATTCCATGCACTTTTGTTTTTGCAAATAAACTCTTGTGCAGAACCATCGGAAATTTCATATAGACAATATCCATAGACACTCTGTCATCCACCAAGTTAGTGACTTCCCCAAAACATCTGTCAGATATGACCTACCCATCATAAATCCATGCTGACTCTCTTTGATTAGCGCATGCTTGTCCAAACACTTGGCCACTCTATCCCTGATGAGAGATTCCAGTAACTTCCCCACAACTGAATTTGAAGATGACAGGACTACAGTTACCTGATTTCTCCCTCCTTTCTTAAATAATGGAGTGACATTTGCAATTTCCTAATCCAAAGACACAATTCCTGAATATGGAGAGCTTTGAAAAATTATGACTCACTCATCTGCAATTTCCTCCCTCCCAGCTATAATACCCAGGGTAGAATCCATCAGGTCCTGGTGATTTATCTATCTTTAGTCCCATTATTTTCTCCATTACCATTTGTTAAATTTAGATTAAATCCATTAAGTGCTTCTCTTTGGCTTATTTTTAGATTCCATTTTCCCGCTGGTGTTTTGTCGCCTTCCGCTATTATGAAAACGGAAGCAAAGTATTCATTTAACAAGTCTACCATTTCCTTATTATCTATCAGTCTCACCTATTTTATTGGCCCCACATTCCCTTTTAGAACTCTATTTCTTCTAATGTATTGATTAACAAAACGTTATTGTTGCCCTTGATATTTCCCCTCACAGTGTAGTCCTGCCAAAGCACTGCGTCACTGCATAGTTCAGATTGTCACTGTTGGATGAAATGTTAAACTGAGCTCTTCTTTGCCTGCTCAGGTGGATGTTAAAGACCCTATAACACCATTTGCAAAAAGGACGAAGTTTCCAACAGTCCTTCAGACAAATCGGTGTTCATTCATGCTAATATTATAGTCAATCGTTATCATCCAAATCATGCAGGTACCTAACTGTGTCTCAAACCAATTGTCCAGATCTCAATTTGGATGCTACAGTATTAGACATCTTTAGTTATAAACGTTACTAAAGTTAGAGCGTTGACTGACCTGTAGAGGAAGTAGGAAGATTGATGTCGTTCCCATTTCAGAATGGTCCCATCGCCGTGCCCACTGAACAGCAGGATTGGTACCTTCTGGGCTTCAGACAGAGTGAAAACAGTGTCATTAACAAATCTCTCCTGAGCACAACTCCCCGATCTACCATGGGTTGAGTGGACTCTCCGACAATGAGCCACCCAAGCTTAGCTCTTGCAAAAAAAACATTCCTTAAGGAATCACATTAACAAATACCACAAAGTCGATACTCCAGTGCTTTCAGGTTTTAACTTGGCTCAGTTGGTAGCACTTTTGCTTCTGTTTCAGAAGGCTATGGGCTGAAGTCCCATTTGGGAACTTGAAATCACTATCTAGTCTTGGCTGACACCCCAGTCATGCTTGGAGACAGAACTATATTGTCAGAAATCCTGTTGTTAAAATGTTAATTTGTGATTCTGTCTGCCCATTAAGGTGAATATTAAAGATCTGCTGCCACTTTTTGTAAAGAGAAAGGAATTTCCCCACCCCCATTGCCCTCAGATCTGGAATCCTCCAGATTCATCTTTCACTCTATGGATATTTGAAGGACCTTGCTGTTTTCAAAAGTCTACACATTCAGCATTTAGTGTGAAGTACTTTAACACATTCCGATTTTACAAATTCATTATCAAATGCAAGGATTATTATTGATAGTTTAGGTCCCTTCATTTCCTGCCTCATGATTAGCAGTCAGGCATCTCTGCCCCACACTCTGGAAGTCTATCCTCCAGTTCCTCCACCTTACCCACCTCTCTTGCTTCCTTCAATAAAATCAATCAATCAAAACTTACATTTATATAGCGCCTTTCACATCGAGAGGACGTCCCAAGGCGCTGTACAGTTAGATAGGGACAAGGGCAAGGGAGGAGGGGTCGGGGCAGGATGAAATAGAGTAGGAAAATTGACTGTTTATTTGTGGGTGAAACGCGGAAGCCAAATTGCACACAGCAATGTCCCACGAATAATCATGGAAGTGGGATTAAGGGAAATGGGGGGCAAAAGATGTCAAGGGGAGGGGTCAGGGCAGGGGGACGGAGAGCAGGAAAGCCAATTGTATACTTGTGGGCAAAACGCAGCAGCCAAATTACGCACAGCAGTGTCCCACAAACAGTGGCAGAAATGGGGCCAGGGGAGAAAAGAGGGCAAGGGGGGAGAGGGAGGGAAAGGTAGTGTAGAGCAAGGTCAGGGAGGAAGAGGAAGGAGAAAGGGGGGGCAAAGGAGAGAGGGAGGGAAAGGTGGGTGGGGGGCAAAATCAGGGAGAAAGGGGGCAAGAGTGAAGAAGGAGAGAAGGGGAAAAGCGGGAAGAGAAAGTGGAGAAAGGGAGTGAGGGAAGAAGAAGAGGGGTGGGGGGGAAAGGCCAGAGAGCAAGGGGGTGGGAGGAGTGGGGAATCAAACAACAGCAATAAACAACAAAATCAACCCTTCATTTCTCATCTAAAGACCTTCCTTTTCGACCGGGCCTTCAGCTAGTCTCCACCACCGAGCTGAAGTCCTGACTTCCCTGTGGGATCCGGAGGTACCATGTGTCCTGACTTTGATCATATATAGTCTATTCTGATATTGTAGTGCAGTGCTGGGCGTTTGTACATTGTTGGAGGTGCCTTCCTTCAGCGAAGCTATTAAATTGGCTGCTTGTTCAGGAGGACGTTAGAGATCCCATGGCATTTTTTGGAAAGAGATGGAAAATTTGCCTCCTGGCCAACAATTCCCAAAATAAAATGCGATATTTAATTTATAGCTGTTTGCGGGACACTGGTGTGACCAAACTGGCTGCCGTGTTTGCCTACAAAATACAAAGTTGCTCTACTTTACAGGATATCCTATGAAGGGCTTTGAGATATTCTTCCAATGTGAAAGGTGCTATATCAAATACAAGGATTACAAATTAAATATAATAGATGATTGTTATTGCATGTTTTTTACCACGAGATGGTGCCAGATTCCCTGAATCTGTGCAGCTGTTCATTACCAATGTCCTCTCTGCAGCCAATTGCAAAACTAACACTTAGGAAGTGTTGATATTGTCCATATTGAGAAACTGGGGTTATGCAACAGTTTTAACACCCGTTTATGCAACAGTTTAAACTCAGACTGCCCTGTTTGGTCAGGTGAGTGAGACAGGAAATTGTAACGCAATAACTATGGGCTTCAGTAACTCATAAATAACAGTCAGACTAGCAGAGAGAGAGGTGGGAGGGGTGCTGATGTTATTGATGTTGGTCCAGTTGGAAGCAACAACCAATTGCATTTATATAGCGCCCTACACGCGGGGTAGTGTCCGGGAGTGTTTGATAACACTCCCACAGTCTGGTCTGACACTATAAAGTCTCTGGTCTGACAACACTCTAAGTGTCGTCTTGCTGCTGAGACATTAAAACCAGATTGCATGTTCAGATCAAAATTGATATCCCACAGCCCAATTCAAAGAGTCAAGTTTCTTCTGGCAAGCAACCCCTTAGATATATACAGTTTGGCTGCCATGTTTACTTCCCAAATACGTTTGGTCTTGTTTTGTAACCTTAAAAAATTGGTTACTCAATCCACAACTGGTATGCGCAATAGGCTATTGGGATTCGCCCACAAAAGTCAATCCACTTTACAATAGATTCTGTAAAGCGCTTTGAGATGTCTCAACAACATGATAAAGCGCTATATCAAATGCAAGGATTATTATTTACTATTGGCCTAAATTACCTAGTACAATAATAATCATTGCATTATCTTGTTGTCTGATAAAATCAGAATTTCCTTTTCTTAATAAACCCTCCATGAATCCATCTCTGCTCTCAAACTACTGCCCCACCTCCAACCTCCCTTTCCTTTCCAAGATCGTGGGATGAGTCAATGCTTCCCAGCTTCGCTCCTTCCTCTCCCACCACTCCCTTCATGAACCCTTCCAATCGGGTTTCCGTACCGCCCTCAGCATAGAAACAGCTTTGTTCAAAGTGATGAATGACATTTTTCCATCTGCGACCAGTTGCCTCCTCATCCTCCTTGACCTCTCTGCTGCCTTTGATACCGTAGACCACACTTTTCTGCTCAATTGCTTCCCCTCTCAATTCAACCTTCATGGTTCTTTCCTTGAATGGTTCAGATCCTATCTCTCACACTGTCTCCACTTCATTTCCACAAATAGCCTCTCCTCTAGCCACCACACTGTCTTGTGCGACGTTCCTCTGGGCTCTATCCTTGGTTGCCTCCTCTTCAATATCTATACGGTACCTCTTGGTGACATCATCTGCAGATATGGGGTCAACTTCCATGTACACGGATGACACACAACTCTATATTTCTGCCTCCACCCTCAACTCAAGGACCATTGCTGTCCTGATAGAATGTCTGTCAGACATGATGTACAATAAGTTTGTACAGTTGAACATCGATATGACCAAGGGCCTCCTGATTGGCTCCCATCAGAACCTCCACACCTCAGGCACTGACAATTGACAGCATCACCATATGAGGATGCACGCTCCATCTCACTGAGCCAATCTGCGGCATCTTGTTTGACCCTCAACTATCTTGTTTGACCCTCAACTATCCTTTCTATCCCACATCCATGCTATGCCATCCCCGCACTCTGCAACATCGCTTGGCTCTACTACTGGCTCACATCAAAGACCCTCATACACACATTCATAATATCCAGGCTTGACTACCTTGCTTGTCGGCCTCCCCAACTCCTCCCTCCATGGGCTGCACATCATCCAGAACTCTGTAGCATGTGTCCTCTCCCGCAACAGGCTCTGTGACTCTCTCGCCCCCATCCTCACCTGACTCCACTGGCTTCCCATCACACTGAGGATATAGTTCCAGATCCTGTTCCCCATCTTCAAAGCATTCCATGGCCTTGCTCCCTCTACCTCTGCAACTTCCTAACCCCATAACAACCTGCCTGCTCCCTCCGCTCAGTGGGTTCCAGCCAGCTCCACATCCCCGTCTCACCCACTCCACCATTGGCGAGAGGTGGCCACTCTGCCCCCACCTTCTAGAACTCCATCCCGCAGTCCCTCTGCCTCCCCCCGTCCCTTGCCTCCTTCAACATCTCAAGGTTCTCCTCTTCGACCATGCCTTCGGTTATCCTCCTTCCCCACCTGCCCTTCCCCTCCCCAATCCTGATACCCAGCTCGGGTCCAAACCACTAATTGTCCAGCACCTTGGGACATCCTCCAGACATGAAAGGCATTGTATAAATGTAATTTTGTTGTTGTTGAATTTAGGAGATTGTTAGCCAGGACACTGGGAGATAATAATAATCCTTGCAGTTTCTATAGCGCCATATCACATCTTTGAGACGCACTTCACAGAATATTCTGTAAAGTGTAGTGACTGTAGATAACGTGGGTAAAATGTGGCAGCCAATTGCGCACAGCAGTGTTCCACAAATAGTCGGGATTGAATGATAAAATTAGAATTATTAATTATGATTACCATGTTATGAAGCTCTGTCTTTTTTTTGATGGATTCACGCTTTTTGTTTTGTATAGTGCTACAGGATTATTAATGTTCACCTTAACAGGTAGACTGGACCATGGTTTAACATCTCATCCAAATGACAACACAATACTCTGCTCCCCTGTAGTGGACTGAAGTGTCAGCCTAATCTTATGAACTCAAAATCCCAACGTGAAGCTTGAACCCACACTCAGAGGCAAGAGTAGTACAGATATAGCTAGCCTGTCAATGATGGAAATTGATCAGTAGTTGAGGATGTGAACTGGAATTAAGAGGATTTAAACAGGAAACAAAGCAAGACAAGGGTGGGGTCAATTAGGGACCTAGGAGGAAATCTCATTGTGGAGGCAGAGGGCATGGCTGATGTACTGAATGAGTACTTCGCCTCTGTCTTCACAAAAGAAAAGGATACAGCCAATCCCATGGTATTGGAGGAGACGGTAGGAGAAATGGATAGAATAATTATAACCAGAGAGGAAGTTCTAAAAAGGTTGACGTCGCTCAAGGTGGATAAGTCACCTGATCCGGATGGGATGCACCCTAGGTTACTAAGGGAGGCACGGGAGCAAATAGCAGGGACTCTGGCCACAATCTTTCAATCTTCCTTGGACACAGGGGTCGTGCCAGAGGACTGGAGGATAGCTAATGTTACTCCCTTGTATAAAAAGGGGCAGAAGGACAAGCCTGGTAACTACAGACCAGTCAGTCTAACGTCGGTAGTGGGCAAACTTCTAGAGTCCATAATCGGGGACAAGGTAGATCTTCACTTAGAAAGATATAGGCTAATAAAGGACAGTCAACATGGATTTGTTAAAGGCAAATCTTGCCTTACAAATCTGATAGAATTTTTTGATGAGGTAACGGAATGGGTGGATAATGGTAGCGCAGTTGATGTAATTTACATGGACTTTCAAAAGGCATTTGACAAAGTGCCACATGAAAGACTTATTAGGAAATTAAAGGCCCATGGCGTAAAAGGGACAGTGGCAGCGTGGATCCACAACTGGCTGCGAGATAGAAAGCAGAGAGTTGTAGTGAGCGGATGTTTTTCAGACTGGAGGGAAGTGAGCAGTGGTGTGCCACAGGGATCAGTTTTGGGACCATTGCTGTTTGTAATCTACATCAATGATCTGGACTTGGGTGTACGGAGTACAGTTTCCAAGTTTGCAGATGACACTAAGTTAGGGAGAATAGTAAATAGTGAGGAGAATAGTAGCCATCTGCAAGAGGATATAGACAAATTGGTAAAGTGGGCAGACACATGGCAGATGAAGTTTAATGCAGAGAAGTGTGAGGTGATGCATTTTGGGAGAAGAAATGAAGGGAGGCAATATAGGCTAGATAGTACAATTTTAAATGGTGTAAAGGAACAGAGAGACCTGGGGATTTGTGTTAGTGACTCGTTGAAGGTGGCAGGACAGGTAGACAAGGCTGTTAAGAAGGCATATGGGATACTAGGCTTTATAAATAGCGGTATAGAGTACAAAAGTCAGGAAGTGCTGACTAACCTCTATAAGACTTTGGTGAGGCCTCAGCTGGAATACTGTGTTCAATTCTGGTCACCACATTACAGAAAGGATGTGAAGACATTGGAAAGGGTACAACGAAGATTTACTAGGATGGTGCCAGGATTGAGGGACTTCAGCTATGAGGAGAGGCTAGATAGGCTAGGGTTATTCTCTCTGGAGCAGAGAAGATTGAGGGGAGACTTAATAGAGGTTTATAAAATCATGAGGGGTTTCGACAGGGCAAATAGAGAAAAACTATTTCCACTCATGGGCGAATCTGTGACTCGTGGTCACAGATTTAAAATAGTTTCAAGGCGAAGTAGAGGGGAGCTGAGGAGAATTTTTTTCACTCAGCGAGTTGTTCGAATCTGGAATGCATTGCCTGAAAAGGTGGTGGAGGCTGATTCGATAACAACTTTTAAAAGGGAATTAGATCTTTATTTAGGGAGAACAGATCTATTAGGCTATGGGGAGCGGGCAGGGCAGTGGGATTAAATCGCTCTTTTCAAAGAGCCGGCACAGACTAGATGGGCCGAATGGCCTCCTTTTGATTCAGAAGTTCAACCTAAAGGTAAGAAACATGAAGAGAAACTAAAGTAATGAGGATCAAGAATCCTCTTAAAAACAGCTAAATTTAGCTTTAGAGAAAACAAATAAAGCATTAGAGGAAGTAAGAGCAATATGCAGACAGTAGCTAGCGAGACCCAATTTAGCCAAATTAACAATAATAATAATAAACCTTGCATTAGATAAAGCATTTTATTCCCCTCCACCTCCTTGGGCAGTTACTCACTGTAACTCAGACACTCCACAGGCTGCCTGCATTGTAGCGCAGTGACACAGCCTTGCTTGTTGTACTTCCACACACTCACTGCTTTCTGCTGGATGGTAAATCCTACAGTCAAAACGTAACACAGTATTAAAATCTACTCTTTGAAACATCCAACTATTTGCCTGCAAAATGCACAGTTGCTACACATCACAGTAATTGCGGTGAAGCACTTTGAGGCATCCTCCTGATGTGAGAGGTGCAAGAAAAGTATAATCCTACTTTTAGTGGTTAGGTGATGCCAAGTTTGGAGTTTAAACATGTATGGTATGTAAGAGGAGATAAAGGATACAACTTCACAGTCTCAAGTTTTCACTGCAAACAGTGCGACTACATCCAATCTGAGAGACTGTCTCCATGTTATCAGCCCAAGAGCACCAGAGAGAAGACACACTTACATGCGTTTTTTGCCTAATTCTAGGCACAAATTGGTGCCACTCCATACCTGAGCTCCCCTCCTCTCTGCCTTCTGTTTTTTTTCCTCATTTGTACAATTTTTCTGTCATAAAATAAGAACTTAAGAAAAGCTAGGCAAAAATTACCTTCCACCTTTCTGGCAGTCGAATGCACGTATGACTCAAACTATCTATATGCTATATATCATAATGTTATTTTCTGTCCCTTCAATTTTTTCTTTTTCCTCCCTCTTCAACTGTTGAAATTTGCTTTCCTTTCTCATCCTGGCAAATATTGTACCATTGTCTGAATTCCCCACCCAAAAAACATCTCGATGTTTACGAGTTGTGCTGGTGCAAAGTGATGGCCACATTTGCCAAAATAACAACTTTTATATTAAATTCAACTTCATGGCTGTTTGTGAAACATGTTGTGAACAAATTGGCTGTCAAATTCACCTACAAAATACAGTTATTGCAGTTTACAGTATATCCTGTGAAATGCTTTGAAATGTTCTGCTGATGTGAAAGGCACTATACTAAAAGCGAGGATTATTTACTTTTTTTCAGATCATTATCCTCTTTTTAATTAAGTCATTAATTCTGACTCCCTTGTGATCTGCGTGGATATTCAGGACTATTTCAAAGAAATGCAGAGTTTTTCTCCCTGTTAATCTTGGTTCATGTTCCCCATCACATCTGAATTTAAATCAATTGGCTGGGTATCTTATTGTTGTACGGGTGCATTCGCTGGGAAAGGTTAGCTGATTTACTTAATAACATTACCTCTATTTCTAATTAATCTAATTTTGTTGAAGTGCTTTAAGATATTTACTTCATGTGAAAGTAAGTGGATGAGGTTCTGCTAACAAATGAGGTATAAATTCCTCACAAGGAATTTGGAGGAGTGTTCAGTATGTGAGTGTAAGTGCAGCGTGTAAAGTGGTGTGTGTGCAGTGCAGTGTGTAAGGTGCTGTGTTTGCAGTTCAATGCTGTGAAGACCACAGTAACATTCATTAAACACGCACTTGTATTTTTCCCTTTCATAAAGCAAGGTCTGGTATTTGCTTAGGCTGTTTTGCAGCTGCAGTGGAGGGGGTTTAGTCCGAAAACAGCACAGGGTTGATCTAAACTTCATTCTTGGGTGAGCGTTGACTTTAGAAGCTTTGTTGCCTTTTATGAGCACCAAGTAACAAAGCTGATCCTAGCACAGCATCCCCACTCCACCCCCACACCAGCCAAATGGCTTGTGGGTTTCACTGACTAGCACTGTAGTGGAAAGCTTTACAACAGTGTATTTATTAAAAAAACGGAACCACCCTGTAGGCCTTATTAATTAATGATTCACGTTAACACCAGGGTAAGATAAACATTAATGAAAGGGTATTACATGCTTAGCATAACTTCACTGGACCTGTTGCAGGATTGATGCATTAGGTTGGTTTCAAAATAAGTATTAAAATCAAGCGTTAATTCTTTTTAAAAAATATATTTTACTGTACTTCCTTTTAGCAGCTTGGAACAGTTCCAGTACAAGGTCAGATAGTTTTTAAAACATTATTTTTGAAAGGTCAGGAATCAGAAGCTGGCAAGGCACTCCATTAATACAGTAATGCAATAATCCTTGCATTTAATATAGCGCCTTATCATGTCATTGAGCTGTCTCAAAGCGCTTCTCAGAATATACTGTAACATGTGGTGACTGTGTATTTTGTGGGCAAAAATGTCTGTGGAAGTATTGCATGACTTGGGAAAAGCTGGTACGTGGCTGAGGAAATGTTGCGCAGGTGGTGAAGTACAGATTTATAAACTTGCCAATCACGTGGTTAGTCTCTGGGAGGCAGATCACTTGATTCAACCTTGATCCATTCCTGTGCTTTTGAAAGGTGTCAATAGACTCGGACACCTGCAATCGGTTTGATAGTGAAAGATAATATCATTGAGAGAGTCCATGGAAGGCAAATATCATAAGGACAGTATCTTTTGTGGATTTACTCCAGTTTGACAGAGGGGACAAAGCTATTCGCTCTCTGACAGGCAGAGAAGAATATAGTCCAACAGCGGCATCAACAACCACACACAACAAAACGACATTTATGAGACTCACAATTTCTCCAGAACTCGGGTCAAACAAAGTGGGGACTCTAACCCCACTGCAGATCCAGATGACGTTCACACAAGGCACAAAGCACAGGCTGCTGACTGTTCCTGGCAGATGGTGTAACTTCTGGATCAGCTGCCCGTCCTGCGACCAGACTTTTATGGCTCTGTCAAAGGAACCGGTCACCAGCCTGTTGAGTTCAGAGGAATTTGTTACAATAATTTAGGAATAGATAGCACACTACCCAGTGCCAGCCACTGGAGTTGTAGTTGTACTACAGGAATACACTTTTTAGCATGATGTTTTTCATTTGTTGATCAGTTCCTTTACTAGCGCATTGAAATGCTGCCCCGTGTGAAGGTTATACAAGTGTAAGTTGTTGGTGTCGTTCGCAGTTCTCTCTTGACTCTGTCACCCTCTCGTTTGGCCTTTGTCAGCGCACAAGAAGAACTTCAGTCGAAGTAAACATTGAATTGTAATATTGTCTTGTTATATCTCCAGCAACTCCACACTTACAACCCTTAACACCAACGCCAAGGTACACTTACTCTTGCTCTATCCAGAAGTGACTGACCTGACCAGTTGTTGAGTTGTGGGTCACTCACACTCACCGTGTGCTCTCGTGCTCCTGTACAAGCTGTAGACACGTGATGCCAGCCTCGTGCGCGCTGGCATTGCAGTAAACCACCTGAAGAGGTTTGTTACTTGGGTTAGAACTGGTTTCATAAATGACCAGCTTCTTGTCGTACCTTTTCAATGGAGAACAGATATGATAATAATAATCCTTGCATTTGATATAGAGCTTTTCAAGTCTTCTAGATGTCTCAAAGTGCTTCACGGAATATACTATAAAGTGAATTGTCTGTAATATTTTGTGGGCAAAATGCGGCAGTCAATTCTACACAGCAGCGTCCCACAAACAGTCATGGATTGAAGTGACCATTTTGTTTTGAGGGATTATTATTAGGCATGTGGAGTAAGGAAACTTGCCGAAGGTTTCACCCTGCCTGGAATTGAAATTGGTCTCTCTTTTGTAAGGTGAGTGCTTTAACCACTGCATTACAAGACTCCACTGTACTCCTTCCTTCAAGCCTCTATCCTTCATTTACCTTCTTGCCTCTTTCAAGTCACGACTAAAGACTTGCTCTTAAACTGTGCATTCAGCCACCCTCCCACCCCCACTGATCTCCAACCCACCTGGCGCCAACTCCCAGCTTGAGTCCAAATACCCCTGACCGTCCAGCACCCTGGGAGTTCTTTGTAATGTGAAGGCCACTAACTCAATGTTGTTGTGTACCTTCATATTCCAAACACCAACTTAATGCCGAATGAAGTTCAACCTTGATGGAAAATGGTAACTAAACAGCAAATGCCAATTCCCAGTGTGTTGGCCAACAATCATTCAGATAATTATTCATTTACAATTCCAACTGTTTGTGGGACCTTTCTACGCACATTATGACTACTGGCTTTGGGGAAGACATTGGGAAAGAGAGTTCCAAAGCTTTGGGAGGCAGTGGTAATGATAACATGGTATTAGTTTAAAAAGCAGGGAATAACTCTTGGTTCCCCTTCTGATATTCCTCCCTTATCCAAATTCACCCCAGCAGAGAATCTCGTCATCATCTCTTTGCTGGCGTGGGATGTTGCTAATGGAGATCAATTGCTATTCATATCAACATTACACCAGTCACTACATTTTGAAATAATACTGCATGAGATATGTTGATTTGATAAAGTGCAATATCAAAAGTTTTTCTTGTATTATTATGAGTATTCTACTATTCTCCTGACAATTATCCTGACTATTATCCACACTATCCTTTAACTCCTCTACACAGGTTTTACACTTTTATAGTGCATTAGTTCTACAAATTGGGTCATCTAATCTGTGATCTATTCAATTCCTCATGAGGATCCCAACATTGTTTTTGGTCAGTTAATGTACTTTTACCAGCTGGGTGCCTGACACGGGCAGAAACTCATCACCATGTCTAAGAGTATGCTAAACTGTGTAGATTTCTATTGAAAGTATTGTCTGGCAGCCAAATCCCCAGCCCCAGCTCTGCCCCTCCAAGTTCTGCTGATGAAGTCAAATTAGTTTCCTGTGAACAGACAGTGACTGGGTCCCCCTATGACTCCAGTTTGTTCAGACCCAACATGTTAGCTTGTAATCTTTGACCACATCAAAGATTATTTGTTAGTAACACTTTGACGCATCAACAGTTTTATTTAGTGCAGGACATACCCAACGGAGTACACGCGTGTGTCCAGGCAGACCACACATGACACAACATCACTATGCCTGTGATCAGAGAAACTTCTCTGTATGTCAATCACGTGGCCAGATTCCTTCTTCTCGTCCAAAGGAAAGACTCTCAGGCGCTTCTTGAAACCACAGATGATTTGGTGGCGTCGGTGGCAGATTGCCATACAAAATACAGCAGCATTCAACTGGGAACACAGGAAGGACTTAATCAAATCAAAATTCACTAAAACCAAGGGAAGCTTTTAAATCTGTTATCACTTACAGCGATATAATCAGTTGCTGCATGCCCAACACAAATTCCTCTCTGTCACTCTATCACAGCTAATAATAATAATCTTTGCATTTGATATAGCATCTTTTCACGTCTTCTAGATGTCTCAAAGCGCTTCACGGAATATGCTATAAAATGAATTGTCTGTATATTTTGTTGGCGAAACGCAGCAGCCAATTATGCACCGCAGTGTTCCACAAACAGTCATGGATTGAAATGACCAATTTATTATTGTTTTTTTGAGGGATTATTATTAGGCATGTGGAGAAAGCAAACCTGCCAAAGGTTTTGTCCTGTCGAGAATCGAACCCAAGTTTCTCGCTTGCAAGACAAGTGTTCTAATCACTGAGCTGCAGGAATCCACCTGTAGCTATTTATTCACGTAAATACACTTTCATACCATTCTGCACAGCATTTGGGGTGTAGTCCTTGCAGTTCAATTAAAAGGAAAATGTCTGAGTGAAGTGAGTGAAAGGTCTTACCACAATCCTGTCAAACACAGTGGCAGCTACGTTCCATATCACTATTGTGCCATCGTTGGATGCTGAGAAGAGAAGCTTGGGTTCAGCCCAATACAAGAACTGTGTGATTATGCCACTGTGCACCTGGCACACAAACGTCATTTTTCCAGTCTCTAAATCCCACCATTTAATAACACCGTCTGAAACAGGAGAAAAACAGAACTCAGAAATGTACCGATGTGGAAAAGATTTGGCTGGTCCCAAAGTGATGAAAACATGTTATTTCCTCAATTCCCTTAATACATTTATGTGTCAAATAACTAACTTTTTTGAACTTCACATCCAAACACCCACTGTACTGTGTGTAAAATAATTCAGCATTCCTTCTTTGCTTGATTTTGATATGTTTAATTGTTTACACCTACAGTGTATATTGTCAAAATATCTACACTTACTTAGATGTAAATCTCCATTACAACTGACCTTGGCAACAACAATAACAACAAAATTATATTTGTACAGCGCCTTTCACATCACGAGGAAGTTTCAAGGCAGTGATCTGATAACCCGGAGTTTGACCTTTTTTAAACATGAGAAGATACGAGTAAGCAAATTTGGTTTATAATGTACATTGGAGTGAGGGGAATGGGTGGGTGGGAATCTTTATCTTTCTGTCTTGTGAACATTTCAACTTAATTAACCTCTGTGTTTCTGGGTCAGTGCGCTCTGATCTAATCTTCCCAGCTCTGACTGTAAGGATTATGTTCCCATATTTCGGAAAACTCTCTTAGCAGATAGAATCGACCTCCTTGTAGTTTGCCAACTCCCTTTCTTAGTTTAGAAATCTTAATTGGATCACCCCAAAACTCTTGGAATTATAAATAGAACCCAAGTTTACCCAGCCTCTAGCTGTCAAAACTATAAATCAATGATTTGAAACACCGAAGTTCATTTAATCATAGAATCATTGAATATTACAGCACCGAAGAAGGCCATTCAGCCAATCGTGCCAGCTGTTTAGAAGAGCAATCAAATCAGTCCATCTCCCTCACTCTTTCCCCATATCCCTGCAAATGTTTATTTTTCAACTACCTATCCAATTCCTTTTTGAAGTTGTTATTGAATCTTTTCCCATCACCCTTTCAAACAGTGCAGTCCAGATTGTAACAACTCTCTGTAAAATAAAATGTCTCCTCATCTCCCCTCTGGTTCTTCTGTCAATTATCTTGAATAACTGGTTAGTGGTGGTTTCTCAGATTTCTTACCTTCAAAACCTGTTAGGAACTCTCTGCGAGCTGTGTGGTAACCCAAGGCACTCACTGACCGGCTGTGGCAGTCTGCGATTGTCAGGTGTTGCTGCATAGACATTTCACTCGATCACTGCCTGTGTCCTGCACCAGTATCTTAACCTCAAACTTTTTGAATCCTCTGTAAACCCGATAAGAATCACCCAGACAATGGAAGCATAGCTCTTGAATTTCTCCAGTGCCTCTATTTCATCTAGAAACCCAACTTTTGGATATAATAATAATCATTTTGATATAACCTCTTTCACATTGTCTAGACATCTCAAAGCACCTCACAGAGTATAATTTAAAGTGATTGACTGTACATTTTGTAGTCAAACGCGGCAGCCAAATGTGCACAGAGATGTCCCACGACCAAATTATTTCAGTTAATTGAGGGATTATTACCTCTTGTTAACCAATCAACTAATCGACCAACAAGTGGGTTCCTACTTACTTCTAGGTAAACAGAGGCGTGTGACGTAAGAAAACATGCCTAACATTTCACCCTGCTGGGCATTGAACCTGGGTTCCTCTGGCTTGCGAGGCGAGAACTCTAAGCTAAAGGACTTCTTATAGAATACAAAAGAGAGTCTGGAAAATGTTGTACGGCAGTGTTGTATTTCAGTGCAGAAGTTAAGCTTGGCAGTTACCAGGATTGTTCAACAACATCCTGATCTGTAGGCATGGAAACATGACGCTAAATCAACCAAAGAACCAACCCGAGACTCACTCAGGGTCTTAGTGCCTTTCCTGTTTCTTAAGAACAACTGATGTAAAGAAATAACAAGGGCCTACCCACCTTTGAGGTATATTAAATGCTTTGAAAGAACACTGTGTTCCTTAAGGTCGGGAGTCTGTAACCAGGGATAAACAAGCATTAATATAAGGATATAAAAGAGAATTTAGAAGGAACTGGTTCACCCCGAGGGTAGTGAGTTTGTGGAACTCATTGCCTGAAATGACAGTGATGGATTAACAATGATACCAATAGCGCCATTCTGCCAGGCCCACACTCAGAATGATCCCTCAAAATATACAGTGAATTCACATTGTAGTGTATTCTGTAAAGCGCTTTGAGCTGTCCCAAGGACATGATAAGGAGCTATATCAAATGCAAGGATTATTACTATTATTCAATGGTGCATTGGAATATACTGTACAAGAAATCAGGGCATTTTCTGAGAGCCCTCATGTTTGGTTACCGAGCACCTCCCACAAAATCGCACCCCTATTTGAGCCAGTCTGCCACTGGGCCCATTGCTTATAATTAGATACCTGAATAGTGTGGTTGAATCAAATAGTGTAGAGTAAGCTAGACCTTCACATGAGGGAGAGGGAAGAGAAGGTTATATGAGGGAGGAAGGAATGGGTGAAGACCAGTGTGGAGTATAAACACGGGCATAGACTGGTTGGGCTGAGTGACCTGTTTCTGAACTGTACAATCTTTGTAAACCTATGTAGTTGTCCTGTAGCTCAGTGGTTAGAGCACTCACCTTTCAAGCGAGCGACCTGTATTTGATTCCCGGCAAAAACCTTGAGCAGGTTTTGTTACTCCACACACCTGATAATCCCTTAAGAAAAACCCCCAATAATAAATTGGTCATTTCAATCCACAACTGTTTGTGGGACACTGATGTGTGCAATCGGCTGCCTGGTTTCTCCCACAAATATATAGTCAATTCACAGTATTTTCTGTGAAGTGCTTTGAGACGTCTAGAAGACGCGAAAAGCGCTATACCAAATACAAGGATTATTATTATTATTATATTTATACTTGTGTGTCCTAAACGTCATGTCTCTGAACCTGTGTCTGCCACCAGGAGGGAAGAAAAACACTTTTCCAGTGTTTGTCCACGTGCAGTGAGATTTATTATTGGAGGTTGTTTGCTCGGGCTGCTCTCACCGTGTACAGATCCTCTGATAACGTCACTGCACTGTTTGCCCTGTGCTGCAAAACACATCACAACTAATACATCTGTATTTGTAGGCTGCAGGACTTTCCAACCATGCTGGGTGATCATTGCGTCCAAGTGAAGCATTTTTATCAATCAACGGAGAAAATTACAAAGGTAAGACCAGCATTAATTATCCTCTCTGGGTTTTACAGAAGCCAAAAAGGTTTCATTGCAGCATGGTTAGCAGTAGTATTTTAAACAAATATGCAGTATCTAGCTTTGAGGAATCAAAGGTCCATCCGACCAACATTTATCTGGCTGAAGTGAATTGCTCTTTTTCATTTGCTAGAACAACCTTCAAGAAAAAAGCCCATAATAAATTTGTCATTTCAATCGACAACTGTTTGTGGGACACTGCTGTGTGCAATTGGCTGCTGTGTTTCGCTCACAAATATACAGTCAATTCACATTACATTCCGTGAAGCGCTTTGAGACGTCGAGAAGATGCGAAAAGCGCTATACCAAAGACAAGGATTATTATTATGGTGGTGGCTGGCATTTTGTTTTTTTTCTTCAACAAAAAATGGTCAACTCGCATTTTGTGAAGCATTAATGATGGAGGTAAGCGGCCTCAATAGATATAAGCCGCTGGTTTTGGAGGATTGTGGAATAGACCTCATGGCAGGTGTAATGACCATTATTTGCTTCCACAAAAAGTAGAACAAGTTTCTGCTTTAGAGGGCTGTCATTCCTCTCTCCCGGCTCGGAGTCGTCCACCACTGTCAAGCGCTCTGGGACGCTGCCCCGCGTGAGATGCACTATACAAATGCAAGTTGTTGTTGTTGAATGGGATTTGGCAAGGTAAAGATCGTGATGGAAAATTGCTCTTTGGGGCACAATGAGTTCCAACTTCCATTCATCACTAGCACAATCGTTTAGTTTTTAACAATGGGATTTCCATTATAGCAAGCAGTTAACTATTTTAAGCAATTAGTTTTCAGAAACACTCAATTGTTCCGTGGTGTTGGTGGTTAAATATAGGGAAGGAAATGATAAGATGAAGTTAGATCAAGTAAGTGATCTAGCAATATCAGTGATTTCAGATATACAGTACATAGATATGAACATTGCAGTAATTTCCGATTTGTGAGCAATGCAATCAGTAAATCTAAATCACAAAACATTACTGTACTTTTTTCCAATAAATAATGTTTCTGCTTTTCTATTCAAATTGTCATACTGAATTCTCATTCATTTCCCAACATTGTGTTTTTCATAATAAAAACCAAAGCTTCAAGAATATAAAATGACCACAGAACTGGGACTAAATGCACGTTGTTTTAATGCTTATGTTTCGTTTTGTAATTCAGTGGTGTGGAATCCTGTAGATCAGTGGTTAAAGCACTCACTTCATAAGTGAGAGACCTGGATTCAATTCCCAGCAGGGTGAAACCTTGGGAAAGTTACTTTACTATGCCTGATAATAATCCCAAAATAATTTTGCAGGGTGCAGGGTTGGGATGAGGGAGGGTGGAGAGGTAGGGGAGTGGGACATATTATTATAATAATATGTCTCAAACTGTTTCACATTCTTGCTGATAAGTGTGACTGTGTATTTGGAGTAAATTAATAATTATGATACATAAACTCAGGTTTGTTGATAGAAGAGATTGCTAGGGTTGAACAGAGTTTTACCCATTACCCTTCAAGAGAAAGCGACTTTACTCTTCCATTCCTTACACCACGACATCTTCAGCAATTGAGTGGGCCTCTCTGACCGGGCAAGCCAAGTGACTAAGAACTGAAGGCAATTCTGTATTCCTGTTTCTCCGCTCTTCTTTGATCTTCTTGCAGATCAAACTCCTCATATCTGGACCCTGTCCCATCCTGATCACAACTAACAGAGGGCCAAAGGCAAAACATTCCTGTCAGCCTCCAAATCCCTATCGTGTGGAAGTTCAGGTTATCTAATTCCTACAGAATCTGGACTTCAAAGACTTTGTCAGGTGTAACAGTCTAACGAGTAACTGAAAAGGCACTTGGCCTCAGCCAAAAAGTCAAGAAGTGAAGAGTGAAAAAGGGGAAGTTGGGAGAGGCTGCCTGTTTATATACATTGTCCTTTGATATTAAAGGTATGGAATGTGACAAGGAGATTTAGGGGACTGGGAAAGATCACGTAAGTTACTGATTGGCTGCTATAGGGTAGAAAACTATCCACCACCTGGTCAAAGTGACCAGTCTTGTGGAAGGGCAAAGTCAGACAACAACAACAAAGTTTACCTTGTATAGTGCCTTTCACGTCAGGAGGATGTCCCAGGGTGCTGAAGGTTATAGGCGCAAGTCCCATATTGGGACTTTAAACTCAAGACTGAAATACCAGTGCTGCATTGTTGTCCTGCCGACGAGATATTCACCAAGGTATCGATTGCCAGTTCAGATGGATGCTAAAGACCGTGACACTGCTTGAAAAGGGAAAAGTCTCTCCAGAGGTGTTGGCCAACATTCCTCTAGATAAAGGTGACTCAGATTAATACTCCCTACTATGTCACCACCTTCATGGTCTGCGTGCGCAGGAAGTGTCACGGACATTACTTTCTTTGTGAAGTGTCATCCTCGGTGATGTTCACACAAAGCCAGGGAGCCATGTTTAAAGGTTCCTTGTTGGGGTCGGCCCACAGTGGGGCCTACAGTCCTGTACACAGCAGTGAGGGTACTGTAACAGAGCTCCTCTCCTGTAATGACAAACAATGGAAAATCTTAATGCTTCCTAATTTGTTTTGCCTTATGCATTAGCCAGTTTTAAACAAACACAACTAGTAAATTGCACTCAGGATTTTTGCTGCAAGCAGTTCCCTAGCTACACAGATAATGGTAGCACTTGGGGAAAATTCAGATTAGCCTGACGTGGGCAAGATTATTGCTATGACAGCAACACAATGTAAACAGGGAGTGATTTAACTGGTCCACATGCTACCCACACATATTTGTTATGGTTCACGTTAACAAGGTTTTTTTCAGCACAGAACCACTTGCATTTAAATAGTGTCTTTTACGTAGGATAACACCTGAAAGAATTTTACAAAGATGTGAATCACCAAGCTGAGCAGCAGCAACAGGATTTTTTAGGATGTTGATCAAAATGTAGGCAGGTTTTCAAAAGAGTTTTCAGACTAGAAGAGAAGGATCAAGATGAAGGGATATTGTGCACGAGTCTCAGAAAGCAGGGGAATAAGGCTGTAAGCTTGATCATCAATGTTAGGACATAGTGGGGAGGGCAAGGAGCAGGAGGCCTGTGGCAACAACAACTTGTATTTGTAGAGCACTCCACACTCACGTAGTCGCTCAGAGCTTTGTAGTTGAACAAAGAGGATTGATGGGCTGGCGGAAGTTTGAGTTCAGCGAGGATGAAGTGTAATGGGTATGTAGAGCTTGGTGGGGGAGAGGATATAGGCAAGTGTTCAGTATGGGCTAGAATTTATAAAGAATTGTTTGAAGTATGTTTTGCATGAAATCTCATCTTGGGTTAACAAGTGCGATGCCAGCTACTCATAGTTACAACCCTGGGAGTTCTAATCCCGGGATCCTATATGATAATGATGCTTCCAAATTCCAGGATTTATGGAAGAGCATTTTGTGAATCTATCAAAAAACTAGTTTTAAAAAAAGCAGCAAGGTTGCTTTCTGCTCATTGTTGTGTTGTTTTATGTTTATCTCTCTTTCTTTCTCTCTATTTTTTCTTAAGTAATTCCTGTAGAAAAGCAACAAAATCATTGACTACTTCCAACATTGGGACCCAACATCTTTTGGATGTGATGCTAAACATCATTCTTGTCTCTCTGTTCAGGTCGACGCTAAAGATCTGAGGCAATATTCAAAATGACAAGCGAGTTTTTTCCGCAGTGTCCTGGCCAACAACCTTCCAAATAAAATTGGTCACCAACTTCATGGCTTTGTGGAGAGGTCATTGTTGTTGTGGAGGTCATTGCTTTGTGGAGAATGGCTGCCACGTTCATCTACACAATACACAGTCACTATCCCTAAAAAATTCTATGAAGTGCTTTGAGATGTTTAGACAATGTGATAAGATGCTGTATCATATGCTAGGATTTAAAAAAAATAATAGTAATCCTTGCATTTGATATAGAGCCTTATTACAACTTTGAGATGCCTAAAAGCGCTTCACAGAATATGCTGTAAAGTGAAGTGAGGGTATATTTTGTGGATGAAACAGAGCAGCCAATTGTGCACAGCAGTGTCTCAGAAATAGTCATTTATCCTTTATAACTTCTCATTCTTTTCAGACACAGAAATTCCAGGGGGGTGGGGCTTAAACAGGACCAATTGAGGTTTCTGTGCATTTTGAAGCTGGACACCTGACATCAGACCAATTGTCAATGTGATTGAATAGATGGAATGTGATAGGTTATGTCCTTGCACTATAAGTAAAGAGTTATACGGTTTTTGTGCCTTGTTGTGGAGAGCTTTGCCTGTTGCTTCCTGGTTTAAGAACAGCTGCAGAGCTCACGAACACTGCATGTTTTTGTCAGTTACGAAACAATAATCATCCCTGAGAGAGACGGTACGTCAGTGATCTGGGTCACAGTTCATTTATTTGTCTGTATGTAAGATAATCCTAGGGCGGAGTACAATGTGACACCTTCAAAAATGGTTGGTTGGTTAGTGCTGCCAAAAAAGTAGGTTAGAAGATCATAATTCATTCTCTATTGAGTCAGCTGATCTCAACCCGGGTAGTACAGGGTAGTGCCACACTTGACTTCAACAACAACAACAATTGTATAATGTCTAGGTGGTTAGGACCAAGAGGGCTGAAGAGTGGGGAGAGTAGGGATAGGAGGGTGACTGAAGCATGGTTGAACAGGAGGGTCGTGAGACAGGTCTTGAAAGAGGCAAGGGAAGGGATGAGGTAGAGGGACTGTGAAGTGGAGTTCTAGTGGGTGGGGACAGAGAGGCTGACTTAAGCCACTGTGGGTGGGCTAGACAGGAGTAAAATTATCCCGGGCTTTGGGTCCCTATCCCCCACTGGAAATTGTGGATGTCCACTAAACTCAGGATCAGCCTTAGCTTTGGAGATCATTTGTGGTCAAATACTTTGCAGATACTCACCATGGAAGTTTGAATAATGGGATTGTGGGTAAGGAATTTAACACCGTCAGAAGACATTTGGGGGCCAAAGAAAATGATAGGATAGATGCTATGGCACTAGAAAGAATAGAGACAATCTGAGAGAACTATCTGGTCTTGATAATCCATCCATAAATTACAATTTATCCCAAACTCCTCTGCACAGCCTCAGCCTTCACCAGGCTCCACTATCTCCCATCAGATCAATTATGGGGTCTTCATCACATAGATTCCCTCCATACTCTAGTACAGTGGTTCCCAACCTTTTTTTGCTGTGACCTAAATTAACCACCAGCAGGTCCTCACAACCCAAACTTTTTTTGCTGAGACCCAAATTAGCCTTCAATCGGTCCTCGCACCATTAGGGGGCGTTATCGCGAATGATGCTCAGCCAAATTGTTATCTCTGTATGTTTTGTGGACTCAGCGCAACTCGTAAGTACGCTCTTTATACAAATTGGTTGGCGGTGTCGCATTTTGTTTAGCGTTAAAAGCTTTTTTTAGTTGTTAAAAACTTTTTTCAGCATTAAAAAAGCATTTTCAACATTAAGTTTTTTTAAAAAAAATAATTCTGATGACCCTTCGCGACCCTACTGAGGACCCCCGCAACCTTGATTTAGGTCGGGACCCGAGCTGGGAAGCACAGCTCTATCTCTCTGACCTTTTCCTACCACATGCTCTCTGCTCACCTTTCTCTGCCTGGCTAAGTCAGGCTTGCTGCACAACCCACCCTATCCAGGCAATCATCAGTGGCCAAGCTTTCAGTTTCTACTTCCCCAAACTTTGTAACTCCCCTATCTTCGTCCCTCTTTGCCCTCAAGTCTAATAATAATCCCTCAAAAAAAAGCAATAATAAATTGGTCATTTCAATCCACAACTGTTTGTGGGTCACTGCTGTGCACAATTGGCTGCCGCGTTTCGCCCAAATATATATACAGTCAATTCACTTTACAGTATATTCTATGAAGCTCTTTGAGATGTCTAGAAGACGTGAAAAGCGCTGTATCAAATGCAAGAATTATTATTATTAATATAAGTCTCATCTAAAAACTACCTTTTCTAACATGGCTACAACAACAACAACTTGCATTTACATAACATCCTTCACGCGGGGCTTCAGGATGGCCATCTGCCCCTTCACCTCTCCTCTCTCCTATTGTGAAGCATTGGACATGTTATGCAAAGTGAAGGATGCTCTAAAAATGTAAGTTGTTGTTGTATTACAAAGTGAGTGAGTGGCCTGTTGGTGGGAGTTCCTTCCTAATCGTGTCTGCACCTGCCAGCAGGCAGGACCACACAGGGTAGTGAGGCAGGGATGGAGAAGGAGGCTACTGACCTGTAACCTCCTGCATTTCATCCTAGTATAAAGGAACAAGCCACAACATTCAATTACATATATTTATGAGTCAGTCAGACAACAAAAATTAAAGGTTAGACAAATTATTTTGGGTAATTTGGTGTGTTCTGGGTTGTTTTGCACATTAGATCTAAAACTCTCGTATTCACTTAGAGTGGAAATGAGAAGTTTCCTGTGCTATGAATCTGCAGGGAGCTGGTTTCTGCTGTTCTGTGGTGCCTGCACAGCTGGGCGGGTCTGTCTGTCACTACTGTTTCTCCTTTAATGTTGTGTCTGACTTTTGTGTAACGTGTTGAATGTTCCTGTTGTACCTCTTTGGTCTTAGTTCCTGTAACAACAGAAGACCTTTTGTGTGTACAGGTTTTTATAACAAGTATTTCCTCTCCAACAGAAGACTGGGCAATTTAAGGAACTACCAAAGCGGTTTGGGCAGGAATACCAGCGCTCCCCCTGCCACAGGAGGCTGGGCAGAGCAAAGGCGTTTGGTGGCAATCCACTGGAGAAGCTGGAGGTGAGCAAAATCATGGAAATTACGTCTCAGTAGCCGGCCATTCGGCCCAATGAGTTCTTATCTGGTGCTAGATCAAACATTGGAGCTAACTGCTTTAAACCACATGTCCTATTCATTTGATGTAGCTTTTACTTCTATTCGAATGTTTATCCAATTTCCTTTTAAATGTTGTTGTAGATTCAGTTTTAATCTTCACCAGCTGTAAGGTATTGTTTCCTGTTTTGTTTATATTCAAGTGCTCAAGCATTGCCGTACTCTTGTTAGACAGGAAAAATAACAATGTTTGGCTGCTATAGGATAGAAAGGACTGGAGAGGACACAATTTTTAAAAACTGATCATTACCTCAGAAATTGATCCGTCAATTGACTAACAACACAGTTTAGACTTACTGCTAGGTAAACAGAAGAGTGTGGCGTAGAGAAAGCTGCCTAAGGTTTTTCCCTGCCTGGGAATCGAACCCGGATCCTCTTGCTTGTGAGGCGAGTGGTCTAACCAATAAGCTACATGATACCACTGGAGTACAGTTGTGGTTAAGCCACAGTGGGAGTCACTTTGACTGAACCGTACACAAAGTGCAGTTTTGACAGCTGGGGGTGGAGTGTTGGGGGAGGGGTAGCGCAGTTCTGTTCAAAGTAACGTGTAAATTCTAGGCCCAGGATCTAGAGCCAGTGAATACCAGAGCCCTAGTCACAAGTGTTAGAGGGATGAGCCATGAGGAATGAGTTTAATCTAAGGTTCTTCAACTGAAAGAAACATCCCAAAGATATTCCAGAGGCTGACTTTCTTGAAGTGCATACAAGACGTTAAATGCGATCAGCAAATAATAATAACAATGACAATCCTAGCATTTGACATAATAATCGTTGGATTTTACCGCCTTGTCACTTCTTTGAGATAAAAATATTAATAATAATAATCCTTGAATTTGATATAGCGCTTTTCAAGTCTTCTATATGACTCAAAGCGCTTCACAGAATACAATGTAAAGTTAATTGATTTTAAAGAGATGTCACAAATTGCACATAGCAGTGTCCCACAAACATTTGTGGATTGAGTAACTATTTTTTTGGAAGAAATTATTGCCCCTGGGAATAACGATCCACTAATCGACTATCAACTGGGTTCCTACTTATTGCTAGATAAGCAGAGTTGTGTGGAATGCGGAAACTTACCCAGGGAATCGAACCCATGTCCTCGAGCTTGCGATGCAGAAGAATACTTCCAGGCGCATCAAGGCAACAGGAAAAGAGGACAATTTTAGTACAGACACCCGGAAGTGTTTCTTTATGTTAGTGTTCATGGTTGGAATGGGTTAGCAGGAAGGGTTGGGCCAGGATACAAGAATTGACTATAAAGCAACCTAATGCTGAAAATGGGAAGGCAGTAAGTGTGTAATAATAATAATAATAATCCTTGCATTTGATATAGCGCTTTTCACATCTTATCGACGCCCCAAAGCGCTTCACAGAATATACTGTAAAGTGAATTAACTGTATATTTGTGGGCGAATTGCGGCAGCCAATTGCGCAAAGCAGCGTCCCCACAAACAGTCGTGGATTGAAATGACCAATTTTATTATTTTGGTTTTTTTTCGACGGATTATTATTAGGCGTGTGGAGTAAGGAAATTTGCCCAAGGTTTCGCTCTGACCTGCCTAGATTCGAACACAGGTCTCCCCAGCTTGGCTTCCCCAGCTTGCAAGACAAGTGCTCTAACCACTAAGCCACAGGAGCTCCACATTACAACACAGTAGTTGGGGTCCATAAAATCCCAAACAACGTTATAATGGGAAGTGATCAGCCGGCAATACTTTTCCATCCACTTGTGAATACAAGCAGAAAGTCAGCTTGCTTACAAACACCAGTCAATTTTTGTGACATGGCTGGCTGACTTTACGGTCATCAGATTGTTGTTCATGTCACTTCCTGTGCTTGGGCATGGAAGTGAACTTCCATGAAGCGATGCTCTATTGAGGCAAGGTGACCAGCTTTGTGTTTGCATTTTAAGAATTTTGTTAATAAGTAAATATCAGCATTTTACACCCAAATGCGTTATAAGCAATCGTCCATTGCAACAAAGTATGTTTTATTGGCATTCTATTGGATTCTGGAAAGATGAGATCAAATGGGTCAAAATGCCTTTTTTATCCATAACATTTATGTGATCTTCAGATCCCCATTTGTGTTCTGATGGTTGAACATAGATCTGGATAGGCTGTTGGATCCATTTCCTCCTCCACCACCCGGTCAAACAGTCTACCAACACTCGCTGTCTAGACTTGCTGATAGGTATTAACCCTTGAGAAAGGAAACAGCTTTATTAATGGAACAAGGAAGCTATGGAGCAAGGCAGAACAAGAGAGCAAGAGAGGAGGAAATGGAACACAAATAGGATTATATTTAAACTCAATAGCTCAGAAAATACTTGGATATCCTGGGATTGTCCCAGACAAGGTTCGATATTCTGACAGCAATAAGGGAACAGGAGACTATGAAAGGAATTCAGCTTGTTTGCTTTCCTATTGTGTCACACCTGGTCACTGTTCCCCCTCTCATCGCCATCAGAAAGTGACCTTCACTTTCAATTAGTCATAAGTAAATTGGGTTAACCCAATAAGAGTGAATTAGGTAGAGAAATAAATAGTGTGAAATAGTATGTGGGGTATATTAAGGTGTGAGATTGTGCATTTGTTCCTCTATTTCCTGCCACTGTCAAGAACATGTCAAGTCTAAGACGAGTGCTCTAATCACTGAGCTACAGGACTTGTATCTATGTTATTTCTTCCCACATGAACAACTGCAATTGTTTCCTCACCTGCTCCCTGTGGCATTTGGTCAATTCTTGCCCGAGGTATTAGATTCTTGACCCGGATACCCAGTAGGCAAGTTACCTTTCTGTTTTCTGGGTCTGATTTGCACAAAACGTGATCTGTGAACTGAATAGTCAAATCCCTTAATATCCCAACTTGTCTGCTACTCTTTCTCTTCTTCCCGGGAAGACTGTTGGATTGCCTCGGTGTACAGCACTCCCTTGCCTATCTCAGACATCACTTGGGTTTCCATATCATCTCTCTCCAAAGGAGAGAAACTGTTGGAGAGGACCAGAGATGTCTGCTCCTGCTTCATTAGCCAACCACAATTTCTGGCCCCTTTCCTAACAGAGACTAATCTTCTCCCAGGCCTAGCCATTCGCTGACCACTTCAGCCTTGAGAAACTCTACCAGCTTGAAGTTATTGAAGAAGACATTAAATGCATGGATTATTATTAACTCTTTCAGCACTTTTAAGTCTTACAATGAAATATATATAAATGTAAATTATTTTCAAGCGTCTGTTTGAAAAAAACAAGTTAACACATTATTATTTTTTCCATTTTGGTTAAAGAATGATCACTAAATACTTAACTTGGGAATTAGTAGAGCTGGAAACATCTATTAGAAAATTGTCACACACTCCATGACTGTTTGTGGGATATTGCTGTGCAGAATTAGTTGCTGTGTTCAGCCACAAAATATACATTCTGTTACACTACTTTACAACATAGCCTGTGAAGAGCTTTGAGACATTTCAGTGACGTTATAAGGCACTATATCAAGTGCAAGGAATATTATTATTATTATTATCTTCTCAAAGGAGAAGTTAATATTTACACAGGGTAATTAACAACAAGAACAGGTTACCAGGAAGGGTGGTTCATGCTAGGACACTTGACTCATTGGAAAAACAGACCGATGATCTCATGGAAGTGGGGTGAGTGTTCTGGAAGGATGAGATCAAATGGGTTGAAGCGTCTTTTTCATCCAAGCCTCTGTTGTGATTTTGTTATATTGACAGTGCCATTAACCCAAGAGTACTTTGAGTCATTGCAACTGTGTATATTACAGTAGCTCATTTCCTTCACATAGTCAGGCTCAATGACTCGCTCACAGCCAAAAATTTCCCCTGATGTCAGCATTCATTGTTTAAACACAATCTGTTTTCACATTTGCAAGTGTGTGCGTAGAGAGGGGGAAGGAAGGTGTTAAATTCAAGTTGCGGATGTGCTAACCTCCTAAATAAGTTAAATGATCTCTTTCATTTGTATGGTCATTATTCGTGTAGGTATCAGATAGGTTTTGCCTTTTGCCTCTGCTTTAGAAGGTTGTGTGTTTAACCATTATGGCTCATTCTCTATGCTGGGGGAGTGCTGCTTAGGGAGTTTCTCCCAATGTCCAGAATCACTGGCCAGTCACCTCATGAAACTCTTACATGAAAATCCTTGCGGTCTTGTCAACTTGCTTTCAAACCCATTTTAAAACATTCCCCTTTGACCTTTACTGTGATCAACACCTTTCATCTTTTCCTCTTCATTTCTCTGCTTGGTGATCCCCTCCCACAACGTTCATCATATGAGAAAATGTGTATGTGTGAAATGTTGGATGAAATGTGGGTGAAAAAGGTGAAATTTTGGGCACGTTTCCTTACCGAATGCCTCTGTTAAGAAACATAGGATATAGCAGCCGGAGCAAGCCTGCCCCGCATGTAGGAATCTGGTTGTTAGTCGATTGACGGATCGCTTTACCAGGGATAATAGTTTAAAAAATTATAAATGAGTCATGCAATCCATGACTATTTGTGGGACACTGCTGTGCACAATTGGCTGCCGGGTTTCACCCACAAAATATAAGACTTTACAATATTCTGTGAAGTGTTTTGAGACATCTTCAAGATGTGATACAGCACTATATCAAATGCGAGGATTATTATCATGATTAATATATGAGCAGATTACAGTTTGCATATAAATAGGAGGCAGATTGCAGTACAGAAACACTCATGCTGCTTGCACAGGATGTCAAATGTTGATCCATGTGAAACACATTGCTGGATCTTTCCCTTCCCTTTCAAACGCATGGATCTAACAACTTGAGTTCAGTTGCAATCCAAGCTGATTGAGCCACATTAAAAGGAAACATAAGACTACATGGGGTGTATTGCTTTCCAATTGGCAGCTTCATATTCTTCAAACACATTTTGTGTCAATGGTTCCTTTATTACACAGGGGAATCAGCTGCCGAGGCTGTTCAGACTATCACTCCCTTTACAACCAAATACCTCATAATAATAGTTCTAAAAAAGCAGACGAGATCAGTGAAATTAAAGGGTGGCTTACAAAACTTAAGTCATCACTTCCTTCTGTGGTTTGTTACCATGGCAGTCCTTCCTGAGAGTGACAGGAAGAGTGACAGCTGTACCGGAGGTAGGACACATTTGCGAGCGGATTCCATCAATGTATAGCCGATCACCTCTTCTCAGCCAGCCACCTTCAGTTGAAATTATCAGATGTTCTAGATAAAAGACATGGCAGGAAAAACAAAATGCATGGTGAATGGGCGTCTGGTGAGTGCATAAGCTTTGAACCATGCAGTTAGTTACTAGCTGTTTTCTGTTACGCTAACAGGAAGGGAACAGTTTTCAGTAACCTGTACTAATCTTAATCTGTCTTCAGGTTAGATGTACATTGCGGGATGTTTTTTTATCGATGTGTTTGTTTGAATTTCGGAGGCTCCATAGCCTTTAATTCTTTTTCATCCATTCTTGAAAATTGGAGAGGTGATGACTTTCCCTTCCGCTAGTGGGATCTATACCAAGGAGACTTAAAATTAGTGCTAGGATAGTTGGAGATGAAAACAAGTCTTAACTTAGGGTTGTGAGAATATGGAATGTATTGGAATGCTCCCGAAGGCATAGAGGCAGAATTAGTTTGGATACTTCAACTGAAAGATGCTTGGGAAGTAAAAGTATGCCTGATAATAATCCCTCAGAAAAAAAGTTAAATTGCTAATTTCAATACATGACTGTTTGTGGGAACCTGCTGTGTTTCACAATTAGCTGCTGTATTTCGCCCACAAATATACAGTCAATTCACTTTACAGCATATTTTGTGAAGTGCTTTGAGACGTGAAGATGTGAAAAGCACCATATCAAATGCAAGGATTGTTATTATTATGGAGTAGCTTGGGCAAAGGGTGAGGTGAAGGGATTGAAAGATCTGCCCATGGTTTAATATTTTGATAAAACAGATTGGATAGCTGAATGGTTATCTTGTTTTTAAGTTCTATTATTGTGCTGTGGCAATATGAATGAGTTAATACTGCTCAAATGTGGACTATAAATGTTACATGTGGCCATTTATCTATTAGATTTCTGTTTCCTATCATTTGCTGGGGTGTACATGTGCTGATAGTACATTACTAGTTTCTCGTTATTCATGTGTGAATCTTGAGAATGAATGTCGTTAAAGTACTCAACCACAGGGTGTGGAGTATCACTAACCGAGCCTCATCCTGTTCTCACCCCACATCCGTGCACATCGATTCTCCAGCACCAGGGTGTGTGTGTTTGGGGGGGAAGGGGGTTGGAGTTGAGAATGTTCTTGGGTCAGCAATCAGGAGTAGAAATTTGTCTCAATTTCGTCTTCCTAATCCACGCACACCAATCAGAATCTCAGCAAGACTACTTACAGATTTGCAATTCATAGCGTTGTCCACCAGTTCATTTTCTATTCCGATGTTTTCAACTTTACCTTTTTTTTAATCATTCTATGACTCATGGGGTATTTCATTCCTTGTGATTTCACTCTCAGTTCATGACTGGTTAACAAGATAGGAAAATACAAATAGGAAGAAGGCATTCAGCCCTTGAGCCTATTCCATCAATTTCTTAAATCCTGGAAAATCATTCAATCCAATGATTCAACCAATTTATGAGGAGACACTCTTCCCTCTTCCAACCCACCTGATACATTGTTTAAATTGTTTTATCCCAAACCATTCACTGCCATTGAGCATGATTGCCGGTAGTGCCTTCAATCTGCCACTGCCGACACAGATGACCCCAATACCTCTGAGCCAATTTAGAGAATTTTGTATCCAATTTATGCAAATAATTTAATTCAAGTTTTGAACCTTACATTTGAACCCAATGGTCAGAAAAAAATAATTTCCCTCAATGGGAAGTCTAGCTTCTACCTCTTATCATTGAATGGGACTTTTTTTTGGTCAACTGGGTGCTTGACACATGCAGCAACCATGATTCAGAGTATCTAAACCTGACTGAGAGTTTCACATATGCATGCTATCTATTATACCTAGAATATTGTATGTGGTTTTGATCTCCTTATCTAAGAAACGATATACTCGCCTTAGAAGGCGTGCAATATAGATTTACTAAATTGGGATGAGGGGGTTGACCAACGAGGAGAGGTTGAGTAAACTAGGCCTGATGATGATAATAATAATAATCCTTGCATTTGATATAGCGCTTTTCTCGTCTTCTAGACATCTATACTGTAAAGTGAATTGACTATATATTTATGGACAAAGCATAGCAGCCAATTGCACAAAGCAGTGTCCCACAAACAATCGTGGATCGAAATGATCAATTTATTGCAGTTTTTTTTGACGGATTATTATTAGGCGAGTGGAGTAAAGAAATTTCCCTAAATGGCGGGGCAGGCTCAAGGGGTTGAATCGCCTTCTCTTGCTCCTGCTTCTTATGTTCTTATGTTCATGAAAATCTCACTGTCTAGAAGGATATGTATACTCTCTCCCTGGAAGGCAGTACTCACATGCTAATTCTAGAATGTATTAGGCACAGCTTGTGAAGAGTTAAGAATTGGGGATCCTAGATTGTGAGTTACGGCACTGTTGGAGTTTAGCCAACTAAAACAGCATAGCTTGCCTTGCCATTGTGAACAAATGCTGTATGGCAATCTTCCTCTGTTCGTCAAGCTGGGACTATTTTATCTATCCTACCTTTAGCTTGCAGGGTTAACAAGAGCTGAGTGAGAATGAACCCTGCCCCCAGTGACTGGGCTTTCACCTTTATGTTCTGTCAATGAGTCAGACTGGCTGGTTTGTCAATAGCAGACCACCCTCACTCAGAAATCAGACTATCAAAACTGCCATAGAGGATTGATCTGATTGATTCCTTTCAATGGTGAGGTGCCACTTGCAATAATGAACTCCTGTGTTGCATTGCCAGTGATGTATCCTTTAGATAGGATTCTAAACTAAAGATTTGTGCTCTCTGTTCATGTGGATGTTAAGATCCTATGAATATTCAAAAAGAAAAGGTAGTTTCTCCTTATGCCCTGTTCAGAAAAATCTCCACCTGTACCCGGCCTAAATCTACTGATCTGAAATAGTACTAAACTGTGAGTTACTCAGGCATTGGCTTACAAATTGTCTTGTAATCACAATAGATTGCATTTATTTAGCATCTGACGTAAAACAAACGTGCAAATTAAGAAGCACTTTACAAAGTAAAATTGATTAGAACTGAAAATTAATGTTGTCATGTAGCAAACACCACAGCTAACCTGAGCAATATCCATTGAATGAACAGCAAAAGCAACAGCAAAAGTGCTGGCTACTCAAATAATTTGAATTTGGAGGTACATGAGGAGTGGGTATATAAACTAGAAGAAATACTCCACATTTTTTTGAAATAGTAGCAACAGGGCTTCCTTTACCTGAATCATAAAAACAGGCAGAACATAAATTAATAACATAATGTGCTAATAAATAGTTTTGTTTAGTATTTAGGGCACTTTGTGCTTTGTTTGATGCTCTTTTACTTCTGTAAATATTTCCTGAAATGTACTATTTCACTTGGCAAGAAGGGTGGCAACTGCCATTATCCCTCATTGTCAATATTCCTGTCTATATTTAGTCTATATTTCCTTTTGCAACTTCCATTTTTTCCTACATTGTCCTGAATAAGGGTTCTCACAGTAATATCTCAGTCACTTACTGCTTAACACCTTCACCTCCCAAGTATCTGCCCTCCCTATTGTATACCCTAAGTGATTCTATGCAATGGCCTCCCAAGCCATCCATTCACTCTTATCTTAATCCTCTGACTTATAAAAAATATTTTCTGATCTCATTTTGAACAAGTTTAGCTCTGGTTTTAAGATTACAAACATTGTTTTGGTTCCCCTATCCGGTTTGTCAATTTCCTTCATTACAGAAACACCAAAACAACACAATTAGGTCACCTCTTATAATGAGCTGTGAGAATATAACCCAATCTTCTACACAGCCTTTCACTGAGCAGAGCCCATTCATCCCAATAAGACATGCATTTCCTCCCCACCGCTTGTGTCGAGAGCTCCCGTTGCTCTGATAATGCCATCGCTGACTGTTTAATCGGATGATTAAAAAAAACTTAAAGTTGAAGGGATGTAGCATGAAATTGTGGTTAAGAATGCTACTTGCTGATAACAAAGCTATTTAAAGGAGGATCACTTGGTTTGGCCACAATCATTCTATTTACAAGTTTGAATTTGCATTTATACTCCATGTTTTGTGGCCCCATTTCACTACCTCAACCCCAGTTTAAACTATCTGGCAGTGATTCATTTTTTGTAAATTTTTAAAGGATATGAAATACCATTCAAACTAGCGTTTCCCTCATCTCTATTCATTTCATTATTATTATTTATCCCATTTAACCTTTTGTTATTTCTCATCTCCTGTCTGCAGAGATGGGCTGAAAGGCCTTCTACTGTGTCATAAATTTCTAGGGTTTTATATCTAGCTCCTGCTTTCCTTTTACTGGGTTGTAGCTCCGAAGCCTGCAAGCACTTTCTAGTCCCTCAAGTTCAGCCCATGGAATCTTCTCTGAATCACCCGAAAAAGCAGACAGGCCCTTGTATTTAATGTTTCATCTGTAATATTTATTTCTCAATTCTCCTATTCTCCAAGCTAACACTGCCTGGCTAGGATACTGTTCTGTACGGATCAGGTCCTACATTTACCTATAAACAGGTCCGTGGAGTCCTGTAGCTCAGTGTTTTTTTAAGCGAGCGACCTGGGTTCGATTCCAGGCAGGATGAAACCTTGCACAAGCTTCCCTACTCCACACGCCTGATTATAGTCCTTAAATTTTTTTATAATTGGTAATTTCAGTGCATGGCTGTTTGTGAGACACTGCTATGCAAAATCGGCTGCCGCGTTTCGCCCACAAATATACAGTCAATTCACTTTACAGTATAAACGCTGAAGCGGTTTGACACATCTAGAATACGTGATAAGGCTTTTTCAAATGCAAGGATTATTATTACTATTATTAAGTACACAGTCAGTACACGCTGTAGTAAAAGAATGGCTTTAAGATATTTAATTTACGTCTAGAATAAATTAAGGGATATGCATGAGACTATCACAATTGTAATCTTTAAAGTTTTACACTATCGGAAAGCCTGAAAGCTCTTTACAAAATTTGCTGTGAAGTAAAGTGATTGTATGTGTGTGGGCAGCAATCATTATGTTAAATTGCAATGTGCCACAAACAAAAAGGAAATCAATGATCAATTTATGTGGAGGAGTATTGGCTAGGACACCAGTAGCAACTCCAAGCTTTTTTCAAACAGTATCATAAGATCTTAAAAGCCAGCTAAAAAGTAGATGGAACTTCAGTTTAATGGCACCTCTAATGTTGCAACCCCATCCCCCCTGTTGCACTGATGTGTCAGTGAAGCACAAGTTGCTGAACATCCGATGGCAGCACGGAAGGGTTAAGAGCTCAAGTTACTGATGCTTGACCCACAACTTTCTAATCTTGAAGCAGAAATGCTACGAGCAAAATGACACCTTCACATATAAAGTTAAAATTGTAGAATAGGGTTGAAATGGTATTAAAGAGCTGGTTTATGTTCTTTTCCATTTAAAGGAGCAATTCAGGAATTGTTCCGAAAATTTCTAGGATGGTTCATTTTGCAGCGACAGTTTTAACCACAATCGGTTAACCAGTGAAAATTCTTCCTTGGTTTTTGAGAAATAGCAGAAAATTGTGGCCACAAAAGGAACTTATAAATTTCTCGATTTATTTTCTGTTTAATTCCTTAAGCACTCTGAGACGCTGTCCAGTGTAGAGAATGCTATATAAATTGAAGTTGTTGTTGCTGTTGCCTAGGCACATGGTAAGTACACTACTGAGGGCATCATGTGTTGTGAAGCCTGTATCCTGAATCTGGATTTGGCAGAACTATCTTCAAAATCAGGTGACCTGTTGACCCTGCATACACGTTTAATACCAGAGCAATGGGACCCTGAGATATTTGGTATGTGCTTGAAAATCTAATGGCAGCACGTAAGGGCTATTGACTGATTTGGGGTACATGAGTACACAGATGTGCCTTGTACAGTAATTTTAATTCCATGATGAATGAGGCTTGCTTGTTCAGAAATGGATCTTGTAATCTACACATATAATAATATCAATTGTGTTGCTACAGTACCAAGCTTTTGCTTTATAAACTCAACAATGATGCCAGTCTCCAATTGATCCAGATCTGACATGACAATATATTTGTGCCAGGCTTGCACTCTGGCTTCACGACAAGCTGATTCAATCAAATGATAATCTGTTTTATTTTCTGCAAGAGCTCTGATGTAATGTTTGGCTTGGTGGATAGCATTCTTACCTCTGGGTCAGGAGGTTGTGGACTTATTTTCCATCTCCACTTGTAGGAGTAGGCTAGGCACACTTACATTACAGTATGTTTTGTGAAACACTTTAAGGGACTATATCACATCAAGGCTTATTGTTATTGTAGACTGATCCAGTGCAATATTGGGAGAGGACTGTATTATGGTAATAATCCTTGCATTTGATATGCATTTTGTACATCTTCTAGGTGTCTCAAAGCGCTTCACAGAATATACTGTAAAGTGAATTAACTCCGAGATGCTCTCTTTTAAATGAGATTCAGATCCAAAGTCCTATCTGGCTAATCTTCAAGTGGACATTAAAGATTCATATTTGATATTATTTGAAAAGAGATGTACATTTATCCCTGTGACTACGGATAATACAATAGATAAACTGGTCATTCATGGCTAGTTATGGAATTTATGCACAAAATAGCTGCAATGCCTGCAAAGTAGTCAGTATTTTGTAATTACTGTAAAAAGTTTTGAGACATTTGATTTGATAAGGTATTATTAATAATTGCATTCATTCTCAGCAATACTTGTTAGATGAGCACATGTAAAGGAAGAGTATTGGTGTGTGCAGAGGATTGGGATAGATGGAATAAGAATTCAGGTTAGCACATATGGTTTTGTTGGAGATGCAAGTAGGAATATATAGTAGTAATCGAGTAGAATATCAGCCATGATTGAATGACGGGACAGGGTCGATGGGTCGAATGGCCTACTCCTGCTCCTATTTCTTATGTTCTATTTCTTATGTCAGGGACTGACTGGCCTCCTACAGTGTCATTGATTTCAATCGTTCTATAGTCCCTATCTAAGAGCTGATTTTCATACCAATCTATGTGCAGTGATCTAATGGGTTCTGTGCGCTGACACATGTGGACTTTCCATTTACACATGTAAACTGCGCATCCCACCACATTGTGTAGGATGGTGTTTTGCTAGAGTTAGTGTATTTTGCCCAGGTTACGCTCTTTGCTGACGAAAACACCAGTGATGACAATGGTTTTACTTTTACAGAGACCACTCACAGTCGGTGTTCACAAAGTAGAGGAAGAACACAAACCACATTCTGAAGTCTAAACAAGTGTGGTGTATGAATGCCCATCTTTAGTAACTGTACGGTGGGGAACCCCACAGTGAGAATTTCCAATACAGCAATGTAATACTCACAACTTCACTCCACCCTTGATTTAGAATCCAAGTGGGTGATGGGTAAATCTCTAACCTTTCAGTCTTGGAAATTTATTTGATTTGTGTTTTATGTGTGAATCGGGGAGGAAGGGGTAGGGGCAATTCAGCATTAATTATTAATTTGGTTACTCGTTTGACTCTGCATGACTCCCAGGAAGGAGATTGATTCTGGTTTGTTGTTCTGTTTGATCTTGTTTACTATGTAAATAACCATTCAAAGTAAACTGAGAAATTCCCAAATAACTCCCGACTGTACATTAAAAAAGTTAATCTAGACTTCTGAAAGGTGTTCGACAAAGTACCACGCAACAACAACAACTTGGATTTATATAGTGCCCTCCATGCCAGACAGGGGGCTCAGAACACTTCACAATAATGGATTCCCGGGCTGAGCCAGGGGGAGGGGGAAGGTGATCGTAGCCTCGGTCGAATAGAAAGGTCTTCAAGCACGACCTGAAAATGGAAAAGGAGGAAGCGAGGCGAAGGGATTGAGGAAGGGAGTTCCAGAGCTTCGGGGCCTAGTGGCTGAAGGCATGGCCGCCGAAGGTGGAACGGAGGATTCGGGAGACAATGAGGAGGCCAGCCCAATAGAGCGGAGGCAGCGGGTACTGATCTGAGGAGAGAAGAGGTCAGAGAGGTAGGAGAGTGCAGAGGAGTGGAGGGATTTAAACATGAGAGTAAGGATCTTGAAGTCGATCCGCTCTGTGACCAGGAGCCAATGAAGTCTGGCAACGTCTGGGGTAATCGGGGAGTGAAGTTTGATTCGGGTGAGATTGTGGGCGGCATTCACTCCTTCACAAACTGGGTATCAAGGTTAAGAAATATACATAGATTTGAAAAATGGCAGGAAAGATGGAAACAGAGGTTCATTGATAAGGAAGTTAGGGCAAAATAGAGGAAGTAATAAATGGAGTGCTTCGAGGATCTATACGGGGAACCTCAGTTTTTTGTATATATCAATGAACTGGATTTACAGACCTAGTATAAACGAATCAAGAATTAAGGAAAAATTAGGGAAGAATTAAGGAAGAATTGTGTAAGGTTGTGAAGAATTATGGAATCAGAGAAGGGAGCAGAAGTCTTATAAAGACTATATGGTTTGATGACTGGCAAATTAAGTTCAATATAGACGATGCCAGGAACTACATCATATAGGAAGTAAGAATAGGAAACACATATACTCCATGGCTGAGATAGAACTTGGGACTGATTAGAACTTCCCAAGTGGGAAGCTGAAAGACATCTAGGGATTGTTTATTTCCTTGTTTCCTTTATTGCCACTTCACACAGCGTGGATAATATTGAGTGATTCATAGCTCAATATGATCATGAAAGTGTGAGGTGGCAAAAAGCTATTTGGTGCTCTAGTCAGACAGTACAAATATTAATAATAATAATAATTCTTGCATTTGATACAGTGTTTTTCACATCTTCTAGACATGTCAAAGCACTTCACAGAGTATGTGAAATGACTATATTTGTGTGTGAAACGTGGCAGCCAAATTGTGCACAGCAGTGACCCACAAACAGTTGTGGAATATACAAGAATGCAATGTACAGTACTGGTTCTCGCAATATAAGACAGCAGCCCATTTAGAGGCAATGAAGAAGAAAGCAATGATGATGAATTGTAATGCTATCAGAATGAGCTAAGAGTAAAAACTAAATAAGCTAGGGCTTTTCAATCTTGAAAGGATATTTCTCAGTGGGGACCATATAGATTAGAATAACATTTGAAATATACAACGATAATAACTAACCCTTGCATTTTATATAGTGCCTTATTTATAGTGCCACATCTTCAAGATGTATCAAAGAGCTTCATCATATACTGTAAAGTGTAGAGACTATATTTTGTGGGCAAAACGTGGCAGCCAATTGCGCACAGCAGTATCCCACAATCATGGAGTGAATGTCCAAATTATCATATTTGAAGAAATTGAAAAGGTAAACCAGTACAATACTGTAGTTTTTGATGTACCAAGACAAGAGGATAAAGGCTTTGTTTGTGAAGGTCAATTTCAGGACAGACACCAGGAAATATTCCTTTACTCAGAAGGAAATTAACGCTGGAACAGGAAGGCAATTGAGGCCAGAATGCTGGATTCATTTCAAAACCAGTTTAATGCTATATGGAGAAGATGATAGCATGGGAATCATTTTGCCCACAAAATATACAGTCACTTCACTTTACAGTATATTCTGTGAAGCGCTTTGAGTTGTCTAGAAGATGTGAAAAGTGCTATACCAAATGCAAGGATTATTATTATTGTGTCAAGATGAGATCAAATAGCTGAAGGGCCTTCTTCATTTGAACCAATTTTGTGATCATATGATCTGCAATGAGCAGTTTTGGAGTCTGCAGAGCTACCTGACTGAGGAACCAAACTACTCAGAATGGTATACACAATCAATTTCCAGTGTATAATGAACTCTAATGCTATACATTGCCAAAAATATATCCTTAGAGTGAAATTGTTTACTTAAAGGGCTTGTGTCTTTAGTTTAGTGGACAACAAGGATCTCATGCCTCTAATCAAAAACAGAAGCGAGTTTCTCGTGTGTCTTCACCAATAGTTCTCCAGATAAGTTGATCTTACATTTCTTGACTGTTATGAGCAAATTGGCTGCCAATTTCTCTAACCTTGAAACATTTATCTGTGAAGTGGCTTGAGAAATTTCTACATTATAGGCACAGTATCAAATCCAGGCATGGTTGCAAATGAAAGTATAATTAATCCTGAACTGACTTGATTCCGACTATCTATTGCCAAGAATGTTCCTTTAAGTCAGCTTAGCCCACATCTGTGCCATGACCTGCTCTGCCTTCCCCCACCTCCACAACATCGCCCAACTCTGCCATTGCCTCACACTGTAGGCTACCGAAACTCTTATACACTCATTCATAACATTCACTCATTCATAACATCCATTCTTGACATTGCAAACTTCCTGCATGTCTGCCTCTCCAACTCCTCCCTACTTAGGCTTCAGATCATCCAGAATTCTGCAGTCCATGTCCTCACCCACACCAGGCCGTCTGATGCCTGTAGCCCCCATCAACAACAAAAAAATTGCACTTATAGAGCACCTTTCACGTCGGGAGGACGTCCCAAAGCGCTGAACAGTCAGGTCAGGACCTGAGCGGTGGGGGAAGGGTCGTGGTAGGGGGAAGGGGAAAGAGAGTGGGAGAAGGGGAAGAGTTGGTGGGGGAGCCGAAGGCGTGGTCGAAAAGAAAGGTCTTGAGACCGGCCTTGAAGGAGGAAAGGGAGGAAGTGAGGTGGAGGGGCTGCGGGATGGAGTTCCACAGTGTGGGAACAGAGCGGCTGAAAGCCCGGCCGCCGATGGTTGGGCGGTTAGGGCGATGGATGCGGAACAGGCCTGAATCTGCTGAATGGAGGGTGTGGGCAGGCTGGGGGACAGTAGGTCAGAGAGATAGGCTGGGGCAAGGCCGTGAATGGCCTTGAAAGTGAGAAAAAGGATCTTGAATTCGATCCTCTGGGTGACGGGGAGCCAGTGGAGATGGGCGAGGGTGGGAGTGATGTGGTCGCGAAGCCTGGTGCGGCAGAGTACACAAGCTGCAGAATTCTAAATGATTTGCAGCCTGTGAAGAGAGGAGCTGGGGAGGCTGACGAGGAGAGAGTTCCCGTAGTCGAGCCTGAAGTGATAAAGGCGTGGATGAGAGGGGATCCTCATCCGAATACAATGGCTTCCCATCAGGCAGAGGATACAGTTCAAGATCCTGGTCCTCACCTTCAAAGCACTCAATGACTTTGCTCCCCTCTACCTCTATGCCCTGCTAACCCCCTACGATACTGCCCACTCCCTCCACTCAGTGGAATCTGGCCTGCTTCATAACCTCCACCTCACCTACCCCACCATCCCAGAGTTTCTCCGCCTCGCCTCCTCCCTTACCTCCTTCAGGACACATCTCAAGACCTTCCTCTTCGACTATGCTGTTGTAATTTATTGTTGTTGTCTTGTTTGTTGTTGTTGCTTTTCATCATCTCCCCAGTTCGGGTCTGAAACATTGACTATCCAACACCTTGTTAAGTCCTCCCGACATGAAAGGTGTTTTACCAATGTAATTTTGTTGTTCTATTTGTTGTTGTTTACCCTTCCTCACTCCCTTCGCCTCTCCCCCTCTCTTCCCAGTTTCAGGTCTCAGCTTTCTCTTCGACCATGCCTTTGGTCACCTTTCTCCTCCTGCCCCTGGCTCGCCCCCGGGATCTGTTGTTGTGAAGCACTCTGAGATGCCGTCCGGCATGGAGGGTGTTATATAAATCAAAGTTGTTGTTGTTCTTGTTACCATCAGTCCCTATCAGTGTGTTTTGCATTGGGGGTGGATTCAGTACAGGCTGCTCAGTTTTAACGTTCTGGAATGTTGTTTGCTCACTGACTAAATTACCAGCCTGCCGTCTGTAAAGTTCCTTGGCATTTGAGGATACTGTGAACCAGAAATCCTTTGATATGCTTCACTTCCTGTAATTTGAACTTACAATGAGCTTTAATAATTGAAACTTGAACATTAGAGATGTGATGGAGATTTACCACAAATACCCCTGAGGATTCAAAGCTGATGAAAACAATCCCAACCATTTTTCAATTGTGGTTTGGAGGAACATGGTTATTTACAACGAACAAATTACATGTGCAGCCATCCTGCATAATAATACTACTACTAATAATAATAACAATGACACATGCATTTAACATAGCTCCTATATTGTTGAAATGCTTCACCTGACATTTGTTCTAAACTTCTCTGACTGCTTTGTACATATAGCAAACAGTTTACGTACAGAAAAATCCACAGCAATTAAGCAAATAGGGAGGATTATTGGCCAGGACACCTGGGGAAATTTCCTCTCTCATTTTCAAGTAATGTCATAGAATCTTTAATATCCACCTGAACAGACAGGCGGGTTTAATGTCTCATCCAAAGAAAGGCATTCTCTAACAATACAGTATTTCTACTGTCATGCCAATCTAAATTGTGGACACAGACTCGATGGGCTGAATGGCGTCCTTTTGTGCTGTAAGATTCTAAGTCGTAATGTGGGGCCTGAACCCACAACCTCTGACTCAGAGTTCTAAGGATCAGGTATAAAGCTGGCTGCTACTGGGCATAGTTCACTGAAATAATTTGTTCTCATTTTATATTTATTAATGAAGTTCATAAAGAAGAATAACATTTCTGTGAAGCCATCTCAAAATACATATTTTCAGAATGAAGTTCCCCCCAGTCAGAGAAAAGTGTGTGATGTGCCAACGGCTGCCACTTGGATTTAAAAATTAAGAAATATCAAAAAATTGATCCTAAAATCTCAGTCAAAGTCATCTACATTTTTGCATCTTTTGGGGGGATATGGGCTCTATGTGCCTTTCTGCTTATTTGATCTCCTCCATCTCCAATTCTGGCCCTACCATTTTCTCATTGCAGCATCAGACTATTTCTTAAATGAGTCCTGTAATATTTCCTGGTATCTACAAACTTTTAACTTTCCTATTCCTGAACCTATGCCTGCTCTCTGAAGGTATTGTTCCAGATTAATTCTTTTTGTCCTATTCAGCATTTTATACAGCTTCACAATACTGATCTTTTTCCAATTTCCTCACTCCTCTTTATTTATCTGACCACCTTACTCCGCAATCCACCACTTGCTGCCTCCACTCAGCTTGCTCCAGCCTCCTGTTTGTACCCTACTGTCCATCATCGTTGGGTGTGCCTTGAGCCACGACTCCCTGAAACTCTGGAAATCTCTCCCTTGATCCTTCGATCGATCTTGCCCTCTTCCTCCCCACCTTGAAATTCTGCCTAAAGAACTACCTTTTAGATTGTGCTTACAATCACCTCTCTCCCTGACTCATATCAGATTCCAGCACTGCCAAGCGCCCCGGCGTGGGCTAATAAACGCAAGTTGTTGTTGTTGCCGCCACTGTTGTTGTTTTTAAAACTAAAGAACCCTAGATGATATAGTTCCTCATGTCTAATTAATCTAAAAACGGTCATTGCTCTTCTCTGTGCTTCATCCAGAACCTGAGCATTCCACCTATGTTGCATTGACCATAATTGTATATATTACACTCAGGCCAAAGCAAAGCACATTACAGCAAATTGGGATCTTGAACTCAACTAACTCTGTGAAGTATCCCCCCCACCACTCCCCCACCAGCAGCTGTATGAAGCACTTTGACAAGTCCTCCTGATGTGAAACACACCACATTTTTTGGTATTGCATTGTATTACATAGTTTAATACAATGTGTTCCTGAAACTAGACAATTGTTAAACAGTCAGAACATTTTTAACATTTTAAAGATATTTGTGCAATGTTTCCTGGAATGCAAATCAGGTGCAAGACACACTCTAGTTCTTGTTTACATCAGATCTTTGCCTTATAAGTTTGTGTGCTGAAGAGTTTATTCTCTGTAAATCTTATATCAGTGATAGGCTTTAATACAGTGTACTACACCTATACATTAGTCTTTGACAAATCAAAGTGTACCAGAGCAGTGTCGTAAACTATTGATGAGAGTTGTATAAACACAGTAAATGTATTGAATGGAAACCTGGCCTGACTAGAATGGGAGATGTAGTTGTATCACCACATCGTTTACTACTCTATTATTCTATGTCAGTCCCACATTGGGACTTTGAGCTCATATTATATGCTGACACTCAAAATGCATTATTGGAGATGCTATTCTTTGGATGAGATATTAAATTGATTTATATATATCTGTTCAGATGCACTTTAAATGGTATTTGAAAGGGGAAGAGAATTTCTCCCATTGCTAGGAGAAATTCCCTGGCCAACAATTTCCTAGATAGCAGTCTTCCCTTTCTCCTACATTCCTCAGGCTTTTAAAATCCTCCCTATTTATCTGACCAACTTACCCCGCAATCCACCAGGTTAGTGGAATTCAGGCACCTTTGTTGATTTCTTGTCATTCCTATTATTTCAACCTTGGTGGTAGTCTGTCTTGTGCCTTTGATTTTGTGCCTTGGTTTCTCAATATGAAAATCCCCAAATTGTTGCAAATATATTTGTACCCATGGATCTTAGAAAAAAGAACTTGAATTTTCATAGGGCCTTATCATACTGAAACATCCCAAAACACATTACAGTAATTGATGTCAAGTGTTGCTACGTACTTTGGAGGACAAACATGGCAGTCATTTTGCACGTCAAGTTCCCATAAACCGCCATAAGTTGAATGACCAAGACATCTGAAGTTTGTTGGACAAGATCAAGAGGAAATTCTCTTTTTTTGTCATGGGATATTTAGTGTCCATTCGAAAAAAACAACTGGTAGGCTTGGTTTTAATGTCTTGTTCAAAGAACTGCAACTGTTGCAATGCAATGCTTACAATGCAGTAGCGTGTCAGCTTCAACCGAGCTTAAATGTCTGACGTGGGGCGTAAAACCACAATTTATGGTCCACAGGTAAGTGTTCTAAGCAAAGCTGCCGCCCTTATCATCAAAGTACATTGTTGGCCGTCAGTGATACAGTGTTACAATACGCATCCTGTTGAGGTACTCAGATGAGACGGTTTGTTTTATGTGCCCTTCACATCATATGAAAGAGGAAATGATTGCAATAACATCCCTTGTCTGTATTAACTTACCACAACCTGCTGGAAAAGTTTCATGCAGCGTCTCGGTTACATTAACACAATTGGCTTTTTGAACTTCACGTTTGACAGTTAACTGGTGGCTAATTCAGTTTTTTTTTGTCTCTGGCGTGATGTGAAGAAGTGTATTAGTCTTTTAGAGTCAAGTCATTAACATTTTCAACTGACGCCACACCATTCAGTCTGAGTGCATTGTATACAGTTATATCCATATATGGATTACAAATATTTGACGGATCTCATCAAATGTGGCTGTTCACATACTGGTTTGGGTCTCCAGAACTGAATCAAACATCTTATCAGCATGACTTTTGACCAGCTTGAGTTGTACCATTTGAACTCAAGAAGGTGTCTTACTGTATCTCCTCTAGTGAGGTATTTTCCTTTCAAAGCAGATTTGCATACTAACGTAAAGTTCACAAGAATGGTTTGGATAAAGAAGGCCTTTTGGCCACTTGGTCTCAGCCTTCAAAAATATCCAATGTACTTCTATGGGATTAACTTGTTTCTCAAATTAGTCCATTGTCCTGGCTTCTGCATCCTTTGCATTCCAGTCATTGATTCATTCTATTCAAAGGAATATTCCCTGGTGTCTGTCCTACATTTTCCATTCATACTGTTAACCAGTGACCAAGACTAAATTCCTTAAAGCCCTCCACAGCTCCTTGATCCACTATTTGGAGCTCCTGTAGCTTAGTGGTTAGAGCACTTGTCTTGCAAGCTGGGGAGACCAAGCTGGGGAGACCTGTGTTCGAATCCAGGCAGGTCAGGGCAAAACCTTGGGGAAATTTCCTTACTCCACATTCCTAATAATAATCCATCCAACAAAACCACGATAATAAAATTGGTCATTTCAATCCACAACTGTTTGTGGGACGCTGATGTGCGCAATTGGCTGCCGCGATTCGCCTACAAATATACAGTCGATTCACTTTACAGTATATTCTGTGAAGTGCTTTGGGACGTCGATAAGATGTGAAAAGCGCTATATCAAATGCAAGGATTATTATTATTATTATCTGTGTTGGTAGTTTGATTGACATGCCTATAATCTCTTTGCTTTATCAAGTGCTGTAATTCCAACAGAATTTAAATAAAGCTACACATGCAGAAAAGAGTGGTCTTCAAAAAACACCTCAGAATTAAGCAACTATGGCAAGTGGCTCAGTTAGTAGCACTCTCTGGTGGGTTCAAGGCCCATGTCTGATCTTGGAACTCATGCAGTCGAAGTTGACACTACATTGCTGGAGATGTGCTGCATTGTAGGAGGTGCTGCCCTTCAGTTGAGATGTTAATCCAAGGACATTAAAGTTCAATGGACATTAAAGATCTCATAACCAAAACAATATTGGTGACTGCCTGTTAATGCATTGTAATTGTTTGAATCCCATGATCAGAAGATGGCAAATAAGCTAACTTCTGCTCACGCCATTCAATAAGTCAAAGTTGATACCCTGGCCACTGAAGGCAAACAAGGATGGTGAGGCAGCTGCTGGGCTAGGACAGAGGGAGTCTTTTAAAAAAAAGTCTGTATCAGTCCCGGGCTGGCTAGGTACAAATCCCGGAATCCAGTAAGCAGTGGGTGAATAATAATCATAATAATAATAATAGCAATCATTCCATTTTTATAGCGCTTTTTTAAAACTGGAATGCGTTAGCAAGGGTTTACTGTAATCTAGAAACATAACATAAACAGAACATTGACTTGATAAGTGTGCTGCATCATTACGTTCATGGCAACTCAATTATATTTCCCTGCCTATTCTCTATATCCTCATTATCCTTTCTCACCTTTGTCTGGAATTCTACATATGGCATCAAGATCAGGAAATAATGTGTAACATGACTCACGTCATCACACTGGCTATGAAATGTGTATTGCTGAATAGTGTTCCTGGGGATGAGGAAGTGTAATGTTCTAGCAGATATTTTGATGATAGACAGATTATCTCATCCCTTTGTTACATACATGGTTTAGCTTAGCATCGTCTGTTTGATAACACTCTAGATTGCTTGCCTTGTATGTTTGTTACTCCTGGAAATTAAACGGAAATGAAGTTGTCGTATTTGCAGATGACTGGGTTTGCTTGCACTATGCCATCCTGACGTGAAAGGCACTGTATACCTACAATTTGTTGTTATAGCACTGAATGTTATAATCTAACTCAGTTAATTGCCCTCTGGTAGCTGATGGATTCTTACCTGTCCCCTAAGCTGTTCTCAGTTGCAATCTCCGTGAGGTTGTGCCACTGGTTTCCATTTATCTCCATTTAGGATTCAACTCAATACAGACAGCCCCCCAGTAACTGATCTACCCTTCCTGATCTTGCCGATGAGCCAGGCTCATCAGCGGTGCCCTGGAATACTACAGACCCATCTGCCTCAGCTCCAAATAAACCCTGCTCACCCACCACCCCGCCACCACCAACCACCCGGATGGATGCACAGGAGCATTTGTTTATCATTAGCGGGGGCATGTGACATGCATGTGGTCTCTGTATCTATTGATCATCATTATCCTGTCAGAGCTAAACTCTATTAATTATTCTACAAATGAATTCATCTTTCTAAATCCAGGGCATGGAGTTTCATCAGACTGACTTACAATGTTGTTCCAGCTTTTAGCACCATCTGCTGGTAGTGAATGACAGGCCATATGTACAGTACAGTATATAGAGTTGCTTTCACTTTCTTGCATCTTCATCTTCTGCTCTATTATACATTGGATTTCTTGCTGCATACTGTGTTTCTGGACACATTGAAACTTCTCTACCTGATGCCCAGAGACTTGGGTAAAACCATGGTTTTAGTTCAGATTTGGCATGGGTTCAACACTATGCATTTAGATTTTGCAGCAACAAGGAATCAGTGGTATGATTGCAAAATGGCCAGCGTACGAATACAACCAGGCATCATAAAGTGCTTTTCAATGTTTACCTACAAATACACAGTCACTCCACTCAGATAAACTTTGTGTAGCACTTTGAGATAATGTTCATAGTATATCCTGTGAAGCGCTTTGAGACGTCTAGAAGACGTGCAAAGCACTATATCAAATGCAAGGAATATTATTGTTATGTTGAAGCTTTGGGTGCTATAATCAAAGACTTAGAACAAATGCCTCGTCAACTCTGAGTCAATGGGTCCAGGGAATTATCACAGGTATCTAACAGGTCAACCAAGCAATATTTCACAACAGGAGTGATCACATTGAGTTTCTTGTGAAATATTATAATTTTTCACATATTCTCTATTTTGTACTCTGAGACTGATGGGAGACTCGCAGATCTGAAGTTCCAGCATGAGTGCACAAATGTTTAAAAATTATTTTTAATGCAAAATATAATGTGTTTGCTGCATATAATGCTGCAGTTATGTATATGAATATCTCTCACCTTTGCATTTGTTCTCTTGCAGGCCATGGCTGTTTCCGATGGAGGTTAGTATTGAAAACCTGTGTGATGTCGATGGCAATGATCTGTGGTAGGATTGAGCGTTGACAGCAGTAATGTTTTACATGAAAAATGGTAAAGCGATAGATTGACTGCTAAATTTAGGACAATAAACATTATCTGAAGACATAATCTCAGCCTGTAGTGGACCATTTTACTGCACATCTGATTTCCAATAAGATTCCCTTGACCTCTGGCTCAGTTCCCACACCAGACATCATGTAGTTAGGGTGCACAGCATTGTTGGATGTGGTGTCCTTCAGATGAGGACACTTGTTTGCTTGTTCGGGTGTTTGTTAAAGGTCTCATAATAATAATAATCCTTGCATTTGATATTGCGCTTTTCACGTCTTCTAAATGTCTCAAAGTGCTTCATAGAATATACTGTAAAGTGAAATGACTGTATATTCTCTGAGTGAAATGTAACAGCCAATTCCACACAACAGTGTCCCACAAGCAAGAGTGGATTGAATTGACCAATTTTTTTCAATTGTGGTTTTGCTGAGGGCCTGTTATCAGGCGTGTGGAGTAAGAAAACTTACTTACCCAAGGTTTCGCCTTGCCTGGAATCAAACCCAGCTCACTCAGTTGCAAGGCGATTGCTCTAACCACTGAGCTACAGGACTCCCATGACATCTTGTGAAAACAGTAGGGAGTTTCATCCAAATGTAGAACCCTGCATTGTTCACACGGCTCTACAGATTATTTTGTACAGTAGTTATTATTTTCAATCTCTGAGAGAAGAGGAACTGAGACTGGGTTGTGCTGACTGTAGTAGGGTGGGGCAAACACCTTTTATCAAGGTGTGAACCATGTTTAAAGCCGGTTACAACCACAGCACGGCAGTACGGCTTTCCACTTGTCTGGTTTGACATCAATTTGTCTACTGTGGGTGGCGCTCACATCCATTTAGGGAAGTAGGTCTAGAGGCTGTGTGGTTTCAGCCCGCTACAGACTCCTCTTGTTAGCCACTCACTACGCTTCGTAGATTCAATATGGCCACTGAATTACAACTGTCTTGTCAAACTCTCTGTATAAATTGTGTCGCTAAAACTAACTTGCTCTCTGATAACTGGAGATGTTGTACCTTATAATGGTAAGATCTTATAACAAAAGAGATTTGGATGTAGAAAGCACTTTGATCAATTTGCCTCGTTTAATCTTAATCTTTCAGAATAACTCATTGAGGAATAATGAACAATAGTAGTTTTTCAGAATAATAGTATTTTATTGTTAAAAATGGATTTCCTAGTAAATGACATGTTGTGATCAAACAAATGATTTTCTCTGATGTAAATTACAACAGCAATAGCAAATATATATTTGTTTCGCGCCTTTCATGTCAGGAGGACATCCCAAGGCACTGGACGTCAGGGATCTGCATCCAAACCGGTGGTTGGGATCAGGATGGGGGTTGAGGGGGAGAAGGGGGGAATGTGTAGGAGGGTGACTGAAGGCACAGTAAAAGAGGAGAACCATGAAGGAGGCATGGGAATCCTACCATAAATCCACAAGGGTAGAATAATATTTTGCTGCAGTTAGTGTGTTAGGCCCAGCATGTACTCCTTGCTGAAGAATTTTCGCAGGATCTTTTAAATCCAGCTGAACAGGCAGATGGGACCTCAGTTTATAATAATAATAATCCTTGCATTTGATATAACGCTTTTCACATCTTCTAGACTTCTCAAAGCGCTTTACAAAATGTAGCATAAAGTGAATTGACTGTATAATTGTGGGTGAAATAACAACAAACAACAACACAATTAGATTTATAAAGCGCCTTTCACGTCAGGAGGATGTCCCAAGGCACCGAATAGCTAGGTCGGGACCTGAGGAGGGGTGGATGGGTCGGGGTAGGGGCAGGGGGAAGGAGAGTAGGAAAGTGGGGAGAGTTAGGAGGGGAGCAGAAGACACCATCAAAGAGGAAGGTCTTGGCAGCCAATTGCACACAGCAGCGTCCCACAAACAGTCGTGGATTGAAATTACCAATTTTATCGTCTCATTCCAAAAGAACGGCATCTTCAACATTACACAGCACTTCCAGCACTGCAATGGAGGACCAGCTCACAGTGAACACAATAAAGGCACCTGCAACCAGCCACTTTCATTGCTGCTCCCCGCAGCCAAATAACCAGTGAGGGCAATTTTCCATTCTGCGTGTGTATGGCCTCTCTGAAACAGTTTCTTTCCCCCAGAGGATGATAATGTTATCCCATCTGCCAGGAATGTTGATATTGAATAGAAACTGGAGATGACACCAGCACCAATCTATCAATGCCAATTGCAGTATTTACTTTATGAAGGGCACCTCTAGTCATCCTATGTACATACATTTACACAGGGTACTTAATGAATCACGTTGAATGAAGTGATACTGATTATAACCTGTTTGGGATCAGTCACTTCCGTGTATTATTTATGCGTGGGAGAGAGAGAAAGCAGAACTCATTTGAGAACTCTGAAAGTCTGCATTGTGAACATGTTGGCATACACGTCTATGATCATGTTTAATTTAAGACGTTTAGGATTCTTCAAAGTCCGTGATAGTTTTACAAAGTCTGGTGAGTGTCAGTTTGTGTGCTTACTGTAGATTGTGGAAGTCGATAGCTTGGGAATACTATACAATCAATACAATATAAATTAACAGTTGTATACAGTAGCATCTTTCAAATGGCTGTCCAAGGTGCTGGACAGTCTAAGGTTTGCACTTGAGCTAGGAGTGGTGGGGAAGATAGATGGCTGAAGGTGTGGCCCAAGAGGAAGAGTTTGAGAGAAACTTTGAAGCAAGCCGAGGGAAGGTGGTGAGTCAAACGTGCTTCAGGAAGGAGTTCCAGAGGCTGGTGGCAGATACCTGGAAAGCCTGACTGGCAATGATGAGGTGCGCAGCGCAGGGGCTATGAAGCAGGCTGGTATCCACTAACCAGAGGGAGATGCCATATTGGTAGGGGGTGAGATGGTTGCAGAAATAGGATGGAGCAAGATAATGGCGGGATTTTAACAACAAAAAAAAAAAAAATTACTTTTAGAGAGCGCCTTTCACGTCAGGAGGACGTCCCAAGGCGCTGAACAATCAGGTCAGGAAGGGTGAGACGAGGGTCTGGAACTTGAATACTTTCTAGAGAATTTGTGAGTATAAGTTAAGTTCCGAGCTAATGAGTGCTTGAATATTGATAGTGTTTGTTTTTATTTATTCAGAAAGTTGTTATTATAATAATGCTTATATTCGATACAGAATCTTATCAAATTGTTTGAATGTTTCAAAGCGCTTCACAGTACATAATGGTCAACTATTTTACCAAGTTGTCAGCTTGGCTCAGTGGTAGTTAGCTCATTGTGTTCTGTTGTTGGAGGTGCTGTCCTTCAGATGAGACGATAAACCAAGGTCTCAGCTGCCTGTTCAGGTGTACATTAAAGATCCGATACACTATTTGAAAAGAGGAGGGAGTTTATTCCATTATGCTGGCCAACAGTCCCTTAAATAAAACTGGTCACTCAGTTCATGGATGTTTGTGGTACCTTGCAATGCACAATTGGGCTGCTGTGTTTGTCTACAAGTACAGTCAATCCATTTCATAGTAAATCCGAGAATGTGCTGTGAGTTCCCTTTTAAATGTGATCAGGCGCTATATCAAGTGCATGATTATTGTTATTATTATTGGTTTAATATCTCATCCAAAGGAAGGAACTACTCTCAATTTAGAACTTCCTCAGTACTCTATTGGAGTGTAGTTCTAGTCTATGAATTTAAATTCTGACGTGGAATCGAATTTTGATAGAAAATTGGTCCACTTTATTAGAATATGCAAGATTAGAGTTAACAGGTGTCAAGCCTCACTGCAAGTTCCAGGAGCTTCCAGGTCCATCCATGATCGCATTTAGTGCTATATTGGGACGTCCTCCTGATGTGAAAGGCCCCATACAAGTGTAATTTTGTTGTTGTTGTTTTATATAGTGGAATGATTAAAATACCTTTCAGCCACCAAATCATTTGTTTGAGTGTTGAATAGTCAGAGAACTCTATTATCTGTTGCTCTTTAGTTGGGTCCATTTATGTCTTCCATTTAGCGTAGGTGTTGTGGGGAGGGAAGAGGTCATGGGAATAAGAACATCTCGCTATTTCTTCTTGATCCTGACATGGGATATACTTTACCAGAATCTTTTCCTGTCTCCTTTCATTGTTTATGTGTACACAAGTGAGAATGATATTGGCCTTATCCATTTTACTTTGTAGCTTCACTCCTTCTGTTCCCTCAGTTCAAAGTTGCAGCATGCACACCACATGACTTTGACTTTTTGTTTTGATCGGCCAGATGTCTGACACCTGAACAAACCCATCACATGCTTACGAGTATTTAAACGAAACAGAGCTCCCTGCAAATTCCCATGCATTGGAATGGAATGCGTACTCTCTACTTGGAGGGATATATCACGTTTACCTAATTCTGGAGAGTATTTGACTTGGGGGCCTCAGAGTGTGCTTTGGGGAACTGCTGTAGTTTAACAACAACAAAATTACATTTATAGAGTGCCTTTCACATCGGGAGTACGTCCCAAGGTGCTGAAATTAACCAACTAAAACTGCGAAGCTTGCCATTGTAATCATTGTTGTCCATCTAGGACTACCCTTCCCATTGGGGCTTTGGCTGCTTTGACTGGTAGCAGATTGTATTGGAGTAGCGTTCTTGCAGGGACGGAGTGATGGTAGTCTCCAATTACTGTCAGGAATAAGTATTTCCAAATCCTGGGCTTCTGATTGCTATTTCATTTTTAAAATCACATAAGTTGAGTACCACTGGTTATGTGGGGTATTGATGATAAGATTTAAGATTCGGTTCCTTCTGTCATTTTCACCTCAGTCCGGACGGTTCCTGTTTGTGGCATGCTACATCACATTCCTGCCCAAAGTGGGGCTTTTGGCTAATGTTCTGTAGGAAAGGAAGTAAGGCTAACATTGATATTGAAATAAATCAGATGAGTCAAACAAACCTTCACCCCTGCCTGTCTCCATCTCTATAGATCCATTAAAATGATAGTGTCAGATGACTCAGGTGACACTTGAGCTCACAAGACTAGACTGACAATGAGGTAGTGGAGGGGTTGTTGTAGTGTCATTGCCATTCTTTAGATTCGACTTTAAAACTGTCCCATCCAACTGTCTGATTTAATAGAATGTCCAAGGTATAGTAATACACCATCAAAATGGAACATATGTTTCAGACGTGTAAGAATTCAGATTGTCTGAGTTGAATTAAGTCAAAACTGACATTCCTGAATAGTGATGGGTGTGTGTTACATTGTTGAAGCCTGGACTCTTGTTTACAAGGCGAGTGCTCTAACCATTGAGCTCCGGACTCTAACCACTGAGCTCCGGACTCACATTGCTGGGGATTGCACATGCCTATTCGACCAAATTTTGTACAATTTTTGTGACTAATTAAATGAGCCACGAAACATACCAGTTATAAGATAACACAATAGATCAGAAATTAAACCTTCAGCAACTACCCTCCCTTTCCTGCTCTGTTTTGCCCCTTCTCTAACTAAAAACGACAACTTACATTTATTCAATACCCTATTTGTGGGGCAGTATTTTGGAGTGCTTAACAGTGGCGGAGACTGATGCTGAAATGAGTGGGGAGGTAGGAGGCGACTATAAGCACAGCCGAAGAGGTAGTGTGAGTTAAAAGTGGCGAAGGAAGGAGCAAGTCAAAGGGATTGGGCGAACGAGTTCCAATGCTTTGGGGTGCAGTGGCTGAAAACTGGCTTTCAGTCGCATTTAAAAATGTCAAGCACGGAAATATGATTCAACATGAAGGACATTAAAGGGCACTGTTTTTGAACAACAACAACACAATTACACATTTATACAGCACCTTTCACATCAGGAGGAAGTCCCAAGGCGTTGAACAGTCAGGACGGGCTGTTCAATGCCGAGAAAGGGAGAGGGGCAGGGCAGAGGGAAGGGGCGGGAGAGAGTTAGGAGGGGAGGGAGAGAGTTGGGAGGGAAGCAGGAGGCACGATCGAAGAGGAGGCGGCCTTGAAGGAGGCGACGGAGGGAGTGAGGCGAAGGGACTGTGGGATGGAGTTCCAGAGTGTGGAAGCAGAGAGGCTGAAAGCCCGTCCGCTGATGGTAGGGCGGGTCGGGCGTGGGACATGGAGCAGACTGGAGCCTGCTGAATGGAGGGGGCAGGGAGGTTCATAGGGGGACAGCAGGTCGGAAAAGTAGGGGTGGGCAAGGCCGTAAATGGCCTTGAAGGTGAGGACGAAGATATTGAATTTGATCCTCAGGGGGATGGGGATGATCCAATGGAGCCGGGCGAGGATGGGAGTGATGTGGTCACGGAGCTTGGTGTGGGTGAGGACACGAGCTGCAGAGTTCTGGATGATATGCAGCTTCTGAAGGGAAGAACCAGGAAGGCCGACGAGGAGTGAATTTCTGTAGTCAAGCCTTGATGTGATGAATGCGTGGACGAGGATTTCAGCAGCCTGAGGGGTGAGTCAGTGGCGGAGTCTGGCGATGTTGCGAAAGTGGTGGAAGGCCGGATGTGGGGAAGGACGGATAGTTCAGGGTTGACTAAGATGCCCAGGTTCCTGATTGGCTAAGAGAATTGGAGTGCAGCCTTGGATGCTTATGGTGTCAGCGCCTGAAGTGCGGAGGTGCTGATGCGAGATAATCAGTGTTGCGGACATTCAGCTGGAGAAAGTTGTTTTTTGTCCAGGACTCAATGTCAGACAGGCAGGCACTGGTGGTCATGGAGTTGAGGGTGGAAGTGGAAAGGTAGTTGCGTGTGATCCATTTACATGTGGAAATTTACCTCATGTCTGTGGATGATGTCACCAAGGGTGAACATATAGAGTGTGAAGAGGAGGGACGAAGGACAGAGCCCTGAGGAACACTGCAGGAGACAGGGCTGGAGGAAAAGCCATTGGCGGACGCGAAGTGTAGGTGGTGTGAAAGGTGGGACCAGAACCAGGCGAGGACGGAACCTTCAACAACAACAACTTCGATTTATATAGCGCCCTCCATGCCGGATGACGTCTCAGCTTTGAAGGTTGAGGTGGGACGAGAGGTGATGGAGGCGGTACAGGATAGAACTGAAATCAACTTGCAGTTCTATCCTGAGTACAATTGGTTAATTGCACTCTTTCTGAGTGATTGATGACATTAGAATCTATTTGCCTTGTGAATCCTTATGACCTTTCCTTGTACATTTGTCCCCCCCCACTCCTTTGGATTTATCTAAAATTCTAATTAATTGGCTACTCATCGCCTTGTAATTTGTAGGACATCACAGGCACAGTTAACTGCTGTGTTTACCTCCTTAACAACATTCACTTAATTTCTAGTGAATCACTGTTTATAAGGAGCTTTGAGGCTTTTTTTTGTGTAAACGTGGGTGTATGTAAGTTGTTGATCTGGAATTGTGTAACTTTCAGTAAGTAACTAACAAAACAAAACAAAACCAATTTATGGTTTACAGAGTGTTTATAATGATTAGATAACATGATAGTCACACATTTGATTTGGCATTTGATTGTTCCTATATAACATACTTACTTCTGCTTACATAGTGATGTTTCACATGATGTGTGGTCTGGTTCTTGCAGTTGCTCTGAAATGTGGTTCTGCGTAACTTACCGGTAGTTGAGATTTTTGGGACCTTTCCTTTTCTATTTGAATTCTAGTATGTCCATTCAGCCCATTTGGAATATGTACAGTCAGTAAAGATGTAGCAACATGGAGTGTGAAACTGAAAGTCTCATGAGTCAATGTAATATACAGGAGTTTGTTTTCATTAAAAACAGAATTTACCCTGTGAGAAGCTTTTACTGGAGGCCAGGCTGGATTGACAGCAACAACAGCAACAAAATTAAATTTTTAGAGTGCATTTCACATCAGGGGGACATCCCAAGGCGTTGAACAGTTAGGTCGGGACCAGAGCGGTGGGGGGAAGAGTCAGGGTAGGGGTGGGGGGAAGGAAAGTAGGAAAGGTTAGTTAAGAGGGCAGCAGAGGGCATCGTCAATGAGGAAAGTCTTGAAACCGGCTTGAAGGAGGAAAGGGAGGAAGCGAGGCTAAGGGATTGCAGGATGGAGTTCCAGAGTGTGGGGGCAGAGAGGCTGAAAGCCCGGCCACCGATGGTAGGGCGGTTCGGGCAGGGGACATGGAGCAGGCCAGAGTCCGCTGAACGGAGGGGATGGGCAGGCTGATAGGGAGACAGTAGGTCGGAGAGATAGGTGGGGCAAGGCCGTGAATGCCCTTGAAGGTGAGGACGAAGATTTTGAATTTGATCTACTGGGCAATGGGGAGCCAGTGGAGACGGGCGAAAGTGGGAGTGATGTGGTCGCGGAGCCTAGTGCGGGAGAGTACACGAGCTACAGAGTTCTGAATAATCTGCAGAAGGGAGGAGCTGGAAAGGCCAACGAGGAGAGAGTTCCCATAGTCGAGCCTTGATGTGATGAATTTAAGATAAGCCTACTTAGCATTAAACCCACTCTGAACTTTCACCCACAAATATTGAGTCAATTCACTTTGCAGTATATGTGAAGCTCTTTGCGACATCTAGATACCTTGGGGAAGTTTTCTTATTCCACACACCTAATAATAATCCCTCAAAAAAGCAATAATAAATTGGTCATTTCAATCTGCGACTGTTTGGGGGAGACTGCTGTGTGCAATTGGCTGCCATGTTTTGCCCACATATATACAGTCAATTCACTTTATAGTATACTCTGTGCTTTGAGGCATCTAGCTGACGTGAAAAGGCGCTATATCAAATGCAAGGATTATTATTATTATGCTGATGGTATACACTGAAAACATGTTGGACCTGTTAGGTTTATAATGTTTGCAATGCATATCAAATGTACTATATCAAATGCAAGGATTATTTCCCCACGTAAACTTCTTGTAAAACTTGCTGTATTCCTAAACCTGTTCTTTTTGTTTTTTAAGGCCTGGATGAGTCAAATATTTCTGTGAAACCTTCTTTTGCTATTTGTAAATGTGGAACTTGGCCTCTCTGATCTTATTCTTCGGAAACCCCCATATAACTCACATTATGTTAGAGCAGTATCCCCTGGATGAACTCTAAAATTTTCAGTGAACTAAATGATCCAAAGTAAACCGGTATACAAGCAAAATCCAGGATGTGGCAGTCATGTTTGGGCGACACCAACATTCAGTCATTGGGGAGGGGTTGGTAATACACAACAAATTTTAAAATGTTTACCTACAGAGCGAAGAGAACGTGTTTGGGGAATTTTAATCCTCATTCTCTGTATTGGTACGCCTTTTCATTCGAACTCTGTAACTCGTAGAGATTGTTTAATAATGATATTGGTTAACTATAAAGTTTTTTTGACAGAGTTGAACATCACTGAGGTAGATGGGTATGTGAGCGAGCAGGTGCTGAACATCAATGCCAGTTTGCCCAGTGTCCAGAGCAATGAGTGCTATACTGAGAGAGTGGTGGCCAGCTGGGCTGTGTCCTTTGAAAGACTTCTACAGGACCCCATTGGTGTCAAGTATTTCACCGTGAGTATTGGATGCTGGAGTCCAGCATTGTCATTCTTTGATCTCCAGAAGAGTTCTGTTCATCATTACTGTTACAAGTGCTCTAAATACATCTGTGTGTTGAGGAGACAAAAACAAGAAAGAGGGAGAGAATGGGTATATGGGAGCAGGGAACCCATTACATCATTATCAGTTACATAATTTTTTGGTTCCATCATTATTAGTGGTGCTTGATGCGATCCAAAACAAATAAACCCCAAGAGTAACAAGATCTTGCAGCCTCTTTCATTTGAAGTAATATCTCAAAGCACTTGAGAAACCTAATTGTGGCAACAAATAGAGAAATTAGAGATTTAACGCTATTGATGAAAGGTTGAAACAATTTTATTTGGTGGTGGGTTGCTTTGGTAAAACCTCCCTTCTCTTCAAAGTGCAATATTAGAAATTGTGCTAACTATTACAATGACAATAAATTATGGCTAGTTTGGGAAATAAGGAATTTCATGTTGAAACGATTCAGGCAGGAGCAATTATATGCTAGCAAGGAAATTATATACAAAAACACAATTGCTACGTTTTATAATGAATCTTGTTAAATGGTTTGCAATGCCATCCTGAGGTTAAAACTGGTCTATTTATTCTCTCTCTCTTTTTCAGGCATTTTTAAACAAAGAATTTAGCGCAGAAAACATCCTGTTCTGGCAGGCCTGTGAGTCCTTCCAGCAGATCCCAGCAAGTGACTCAAAACAAGTAAGTCTTTATTTGCCTTCACCAAAAGGTTAATTAACGACTGGAACAGGTTATCAGGAAGGGTGGTTGAGGCCAGACACTGCACTCTTTTTTAAAAAAAAACTTAACGCATTGAGGTGGATAAGGTGAGTGATCTGGAAGTAAGAAATGAGATGGGCCGATAGGCCTTCTTCTTCCAAACCAATCTTGTGATAAGCGCAATGATTGACTTTTTCCCATTAGATATGATGAAGAGTATGGTGATAAATTAATAATTGCTGCAGCTTGTGTTTAATGTGAGCATTCCTAGTTTCCCATGAAGCTGCTGTAATACCTGCTTGGCTAATGTTCACAATGAGCCTAGTACTTGCTCTGACATTGATTGTGTTCACCTTTGATATTGGTGAACAGATATCTGTTTTGTCAGTTTGAAACCTTTTTTTCCCTTCTGCTTCAAGGATTATTTTCTGGGCTGGATCCATTTAGCGTTGCAAAATTTCACACTTTCCCCAGATCAGAACATTTTATTTTGTGTTAGAAATTGGGACAAGTCAGCGTATTACAGCAGGTTTAGTATTACTGAAAGCAGTGGTGATTTGACTATTCGTTCAATGTATGTTCTTTCTCTTTCTTACACTCTCTCTCTGTGTAAAGCTTGCAGAGGTAGCACGGGAGATCTTTAACACCTACTTATCCAGTAGTTCCCTGAGCCCCATCAACATTGACAAGCAAGCTCAGCTGGAGGAGGATGTACTAAACTCACCTACTTCAGACATGTTTAAGGCACAACAACTTCAGGTATTGTCTGTTGGTCCCAGCCATACTTAAGATTTCTAACCCAATCTCTAGAAGCCATTACACGGAGAGACACTCTCTTCACAGAATAGCATTCAACAAAGCTTTTTGTTTGTTTCTGAAGACCTATTGTGTTTGAAATGTGAAGTGCGTCCCTAGTATTTGATGTGATGACAACAATGGCAGCTGGCTTGTTCCCTTCCCCCAAATAATGAAGACAATTATTTCTCAAATATTTTGTTGGGTTATATACAGGATATACAAATGATTGAAATCAGACCTTAATGGATTTGAACGGTGAAGTGACAATATCTTTGGGTCATATTGTTTCAGTCTACATCATGTTCTCACTCCAAGTCCCAGTGACTATGAACATTCCAAGATCAGGGGAAGTGGTCAACCAAACCCGAAAGCAGAAAAGGCACATGTGACATACCACAATGTGGTCACAATTGTCTCACATCAGGATAAATAGTTGAAGAGGAACAATATAAGAAATTGTGATGGGAAAGAACAGAGAATTGGAATTGGATTGTGTAACTCGATTGAAGTTATATGCTATAATTGGAAGAAAGTATATCGCTCCTAATACGACAGAGCAAATGGCCTTCTGCTGCGGGTAACGTCTATGGCATATCTGCTCATACATTTGTAACAAGATATTTATCTCTGGGAGAGAATTACATGATCTGAAAGGAGAGATCCTTCCCCACTATGTATTACTGTTTGCGGTTCGTGCCAAGTCAGAGTGATCTCACAAATTACACCAAAAAACTTTGTGTTTAGTATTTTAGTAAAATATTCTTCATTTATTGAATCCCACAGGTTTCTATATATATTCCCACATTTAGAGCATTTGACACAAGCATGCACATAATCCTTATGTAGCACATTGATAATATTAAATCAATACAACTTTAACACGGTCTAATATCCCATACTCTAAGATATCTAGCAACTGAGCCTCAATACTTGGACCACCAGGGGTAAACAAATAGAGTAATCTTACACCAAATTCACATCTCCTCAAAGTTCCTGAGATTCAGCGTTTTATAGTTAGTAATGTTAGAGTCAAGTGTTAGTTAAAACTCCAAACCTCAACAACTCTCGTATAACTCTACTCCCTCCTTTTAATACCCCTAATCATAAGGGAAAACCTTACCAGTTCTTCACACTTAAATATAAAATCCTTACATTCACTATTGTTCAGACGAGAAGACTCCAAAGGGCCATAAAACCCATTAACTCCAAGAATTTAACACAAAATCCATAAACAAAAGCACTTAACTAACATTTTACCCCTTATGAACAATAAACAAATTGCTATCTCAATCTTAAAGGATGTACAATAATAACAGATACAAAATTACATTATAGAGTGCCTTTCATGTTGGGAGGATGTCCCAAGGCACTGAACAGTCAGAGGTCCAGACCCAAGCTGGATAGGGGCAGGGTAGGGAGAGATGTTGGAGGGAGGCAGAAGGCACGATCGAAAAGGAGTTTTGTGACCAGCCTTGAAGGATGGAGGAAGCAAGGTGAAGGGACTGTGGGATGGAGTTCCAGAGTGTGGAGGCAGAGAGGCTGAAAGCCTGGCCATCGATGGTCAAGGAGACATGGAGCAGACCGTTGCCCATTGATCGGAGGTGGTGGGCAAGTTAGCAGGGAGTCAGCGGGTTGGAGAGGTAGGAAGGTACTAGGCCATGGATGTGAGGATGAGGATCTTGATTCGATCTTCTGTGGGATGGAGATCCAATAAAGCTGGGCATGGGTCGGTTTGATGGGGTGGCGGAGCCTGGAGCGGGAGAGGACATGAGCTGCAGAGTTCTGGATGATCTGCAGCTTGTGATGGAAAGAGCTGGGAAGGCCGATGAGTAGGGAGTTTCCGTAGTCAAGCCTTGATGTAAAGAATGCATTGGTGAAGATCTCGGAAGCCTGAGGGGTGAGGCAGTGGTGGAGTCTGGCAATGTTACATTGGTGGTGGAAGACAGTGCTGGTCATAACACGGATGTGGGAGAGGAAGGACAGTTCAGGGTCAAACAAGATACCCAGGTTCCTGAATGGCTTTGTGATTTGGAGATTGCAGCCGTGGATGCTGATGTGGCCAGCGGCTGGGATGCAGAGGTGCTGACACAAGGAAAGGGGAGGGCTACGGTCTTGCTGACATTCAGCTGAAGAAAGTTGTCCCTCATCCAGGACTCAATCTTAAAGTATGTAACAGTCCATGTAGCTCTGAACACCTGTGCCTCTCTCCTGGAACTCAAACACTCACCACATTAACCGCTTACTGCCTCACACCCTGATGTTGTCATTGAGTCATTGTTATAATGACAGACAAACTGTAATATTAATGGCTTTTTGTTTGCAGATCTTCAACCTGATGAAGTTTGACAGCTACGCCCGTTTTGCAAAGTCCTTACTTTACCAACAATGCATGTTATCTGATGTTGAAGGCCGGCCTCTTCCTGACATTGAACTATGTAAAGAGAGTCCAGGTTCGGAACACAAGAGTAACGGAAATGGCTCGAGCCCCTCCGGCTCCAAGAAGGTAAAACCTTGCCTGTTCTGTATGAAACCTTCTACATTCAACAGGACAGTTGAATGTAGATGGTTTCATACAGGAATTGTACTATGTGGTTGTTGATGGAAAGAATATTCAGATTCGACAGTTCCTTATTTTTCAATAATTGGCATTTGTTGGATTTTCCAATTGCTCCAAATTAAAGAAAAGAAATTCCCTTTATCAAAGGTTCTTTTTACTTTTCTTGTTTTAAACTACAAAAATTGCTAACTTCCACATGAAGTGTTTGCAGACAGCACCTCTGATTTGCATGGAATACCCATGGACAGTAAATGGGAAGTCATTTCCACCCACAATTATGGCCCAGAAGTTAGCCCATTTTTTTTAATGGTTCCTTAACAAGAAACATTAAACCCAGAGCAAGATGATCCATTGAAATAAGAGATTTGAAAACCATACAATGCTTAAATATATTGTACAAAAAGATTTGTATACCCCCCCCATCAACTCCCTATTGGTTCTTAATAGTTTAGGCTGTAAGCTTGAAATATAAAGGGAAAATGCTGAATACAAGAGAACTAGATGATTCCTCTTTGCTTTTCAAGATTGTACTTTTATTTGAGTTTCGTGAGCAGCTGAGCAGTAGGAACGTTATGGGGTATAGGGAAAGAGCTGAAAATAAACATGTAGCAGAGACTCGGACACCATTAGCTAAATGGCCTCCTTCTGTGCTAAAAAATTCTATTTCTGTAGGCATTATAAAAGTGCAAATTCCTTTTGTGTTTGTAAATTTACTCCTACTTCACAGATAAAATGAAAATAAATATAATAATGTTTCCATCTGATATCGTCTATAATCAAAAGTGTCTTAAAGTGCTTTGCAGGTTATTATTGTGAATGACTGTAGTCTTGAGGTCTTGCTCTGTTAATTCCTAGCCTTGAAGATTCAAGGGTCTGGTTTAGTACTTCTCAGGTCTATTTCAAAGCTATAGCAATGGGTTCACTCTGCCTACTGCCAGAAAGCATTAATATTAGTTGAGATTAGTATCGATCCCCGTTGTTATTAGGAACATACTAATTGGCAGGAGGAGGCCATTTATCCCATTAAGATTAAAATAATAATCCTTTGTTTTGATATGGTTGATATGGCAGAAGCAGAAACTGAAATCAGGCAAGTCATTTTCTGGGAGCAATCTGGAAAACTCTGAGAGAAGAGGAGGGATTGTGGAAAAGCCGATCTGGAGAAGTTCAAGCAAGTTAACCCGGAAGAAAGAGAAGAGGGACTCCTTGGGAGGTTAGTGAGTGGATGAATTTACAATGCTCTAAGTCATGAGAAACTATAGTTGATAATATAACAATTCTTGCATTTGATATAGTGCTTTACGTTTTCTAGACATCTCAGAGTACTTCATAGAACATACTGTAAACTGAATTGTCTGTATATTTGTGGGAGAAATGTGGCAGCCAATTGCACACAGCAGTGTCCCACAAACAGTTGTGGATTGAAATAATTTTATTATTGTATTTTTCTGAGGGATTAACTCCATATGCCTCTGTATACCTAGCAGTAAGTAGGAACCCGATTGTTAGTCAATTGGCGGGCTGGTTTTTCAAGGGTAATAACAACAACAACAACAAAATTACACTTGTAGGCATTATAAAAGTGCAAGGCTCTTTTGGGGTAGAATTCTCTGCAGAGCATCTACAACCCCAAAGGGATGTAGATGCTCAGTCCTTGAATATATTCAAGACTAAGATTAATAGATTTCTTGTGGATAAAGGGATTAATGGATATGGGGTAAAACGGGTAAGTAGAGTTAGAATAGATCAGCCATGATTTTATTGAATGGTGAGGCAGGCTCGAGGGGCCGAATGGCCTACTTCTCCTAATTCTTATGTAAAGCACCTTTCATGTTATGAGGACGTCCCAAGACACTGAACAGTCACTGTTTCAGACTGAGCTGGGGATGGTGGGGGCGGTAGGGGAGGGAAGGGGGTGATTAGGTGTTGCCGATGGGTCCATCGAAGAGGTGATTTTTGAGGCGAGACTTGAAGCAGGCCAGGAAGGGGGCGAGGCAGAGGGACTGCAGGATGGAGTTCCAGAGGTTGGGGGTAGAGTGGCTAAAGGCTCGCCCACTAACGGTGGGGAGGATGGGTCGGGGGACGTGGAGCACGACAGAACTTGCTGAGTGGAGCGGGTGGGTAGGTTGGTAAGGGGTTAGGAGGTCACGGATGTAGGGTGGAGTGAGGTTGTAGAGAGCTTTAAATGAGAGGACCAGGATCTTGAATTGGATCCTCTGGATGATGGGGTGCAAATAGAGTCGGGCGAGGATGGGAGAGATGGGGTCACGGAGTTTAGAACGATAGAGGACACGGGCCGCAGAATTCTGGATTATCTGCAGCCTGTGGAGGGAGGAATTGGGAAGGCCAACAAACAGGGCATTTGCATAGTCGATCCAATTCTTTTAACAATAAAACAAACAAAAAAATTGTTCATCAGATGATCCACCTGATCGTATCTATCAAATAATCAATCTTATTGTTCTAATCTGTATTGATTTATGATTAAAAGGCAGTGATGTTATATTTATCAGATTCAGAGGTAGGGGGAAAGGATGGAAAAAGAGTGAAGAGAGAACAAGTGTGAGTGATTGAGGAAGAAGAGAGTGAATGAAAGAGGAAGGGAAGGTGGGGGAGACAAGTGAGAACAAATATGGCAGTTGATGTAAGAGAGATCTAAAAAGCAGAAAAGAGAGTAAGTACACAGACAACAAAGAATAGACAGAGATATACTGAATATTCGTGACTGAGTGTGATAAAGGGAAGAGTCAGAGTGTGAGAGAACTGTGAGATGGGGAAAGAACATGTACGTCAATTTCCAAGACACACAGAAAGAGACAGACAGAATGATGACACAAAGACAGAACAAACCCACAGGGTGATGGGATAGGGATAGAAAAGGGCACAGAGACAGGAACCGAGGGAGACAACATCAGAAATACACTTGGAGACGAACAGGAGAGAGACAAATTCACAAATCAAGTATAGTTACACTTTCTTCCAAAAGTTTGCTCAGACCTTCATTCCCAGGTAAACCTACTCCTTATTGCCCATCCTGGGAGATGCTATTTTACCAATTTAATCTGTTTTACTTCTTTTAGCAGAATTTACAGAAAGCAATGGATTTTCCCTGACCCGCCGAGAGTCACAGGGGTCAGTCTACTCCACAGCCAGTGTGGAACTTGGCTTCCTCAGCTCCCTCACTGCCAGACCTGAGAAATCAGAGGTACAACAGCACACCCTGAAATTTGGGTTTATGGGAACAGGAACAGGCCTTTCAGATGATTAAGCCTGTTCCATTGGTTTATTGGAACAATCCAGATCTTTTATACAGCACAGCAAGAGGAACATAGAGAGTTCTTCATCCGGTTGATAAAGTACAAGAAAGCAGCACAGATTATGATGGGATCAGGGGTTTAGGCGTAAGGAACATTTTCAAAACTTGGGTCTGTTTTTGCTCTAGCAGAGAAGATTGGGAAGGGATTAAACACAGATCTTCAACAAGTTGAAAGGCTTTGATAGTGAGTTATTCCTGCTGTTTGGTGAATTGGTGGACAGGGGGCACAACATCCAGAGAAGAGTTAAAGGAAAGTTTAGGAGGATTTTTCTCATGAAGAGGATTACAACATGGAATGCTTCACCATAAGTTGTTATTGAAGCTAGACTATTACATTTAAAGTGATTGGAAACACAGATGGATAGGAATATTTAGAGGGTAAAGTACAAGAATTGTGGTAAAGGTAGTTGGATCTCATGGAGGAAAGAGCAGCAGCATTGGTTTAATGGGCTGAATGGCCTCCTTCTGTGCTATGAATATAGTATTCATAATACTCTTAAAATTGCTATATGTTATTCACCCTATAATGTTTTGGTCATCAGTGTATTTATTTTCTGTTTATGGGAGGATTGTCACCTCTACTGATGGCAGGGACATATGCTGGTGTCTGGATCATGCGCACCATACTCTCCAGTACTTTGTCCAAGTGACCATTCCTCATGTTGGAATAGAAATCATAACTGCCTCTAGGCTGTTTAATGATTTAGGGCAAGAACCAAGCCTGATCCTATTCAAAATCCTTGTACTTTACTACAGAAGTCAATGAATGGTAATTAAAAGTCCAAGTAATGATTCTCTTCAGTACATATTGTTGAACCCTGTTTCATTGCCACGACTTCTATAGACATTAATTGGCTGTCTAAAGAATGATGATTGAATCTGGTATCGTCTAGATCTATACCATTGCTCTTAACACCTGAGCATTAGACTAGCTCCAGGGCCCTTTAATATTGCACTCAATATTGACCTAATGGAAGCTAATAAACAACTGGCATTTTTTTTATATGATGTGATGATCTCGTTACCAGAAGGAGTCTGCACTCATTGCTCTAAAAACATTTAATTAGAAACATACACATATTAGCTCTTAGTGTAGCCAATGAGGGACAGTTGATGGAATTTTAATGTGATCTTTCCTTTCTGGCACAGAACGACAAACCGATCAGTAGTGTTCCAGAGACGGAGAAAGAGCAAGTGATTAAATATTGTTGCATTTACCTGCCTGACGGAACTGCCTCCTTAGTCAAAGTTGGTGTAGGCCTGACCATCCGAGACGTGCTCTTGAACATCTGTGAGAGACATAGAATCCCAATGGCTGCTGCAAACATCTATCTGATCAGAAATGAGAAGGTACACTTGACAGTTTATGATGTGCTGACTGACCTCAGAGTTTCTGAATAATGAAGAGCAAGTTAGAATAAAAATTCTGGTCTTCCTGCACTTGTTCTTTTCCTTAACTATCATGGGGGAATAACATAGGGACATATTATTGACTGGAAATTCTCCCTATTGGAAGCTTGCTAATGAACATGCCCTGGCTTCAATGTGAATGGTTTCTCACAGGAAACTTGGCTGCCCTTTTTTTTAAAAAAATATCATCTAATGAGAGATTTTCATTTGATTCACAGCTGTTTTTACAACTTTTTAACTTTAACATTTTTAGTTTTAAAATGATCTTCAGCCCAGTCAGTATCCAGCTGAGAACTATACTGTGCTACTGAGTATAGTACAGAAATCCAAACACTGCACACTTACCAGAGTTTAGATTATAATTATATTATAGGAGTCTGTCATTATTAGTGAATGTTCCAATTTTTATGTTTTGGCGTTGTACAACAAATTACTGTTTCTTCAAGACTGTTAGTCTGCATGAATTATGCTCATTCTCCAAAAAACATATCTGTATTAGATTGATCCTTTTCTCCCTTGTTAACTTCAGAAACCACTGGTGCTGGACCAGGACAGTATGATACTGAGTGACCAGGAACTGCGATTAGAGAAGAAAGTACTTTTCGAGTAAGGATTCTATCTTGTGGCCTTTCCTTGGGTTTTGTTTTTAAGGAAGAAATTTATTGATATTGCAGATGGCTTTTCTTTCCATATGGCAGTCCCTCCGACTCCTCCCTTCCTCTCCACTTTCGAAACAAACTAGACTTAACCACTTATCCTTTCCCCACCATCCCGTGTACATTTCCCTTCCCCCCCAGCTCCCCTTCCCCCGCCCCTGGCCAGCTGTGCAAAGTGCTTTGAACCATTCTGACAACATAAACAAGCATTATATCCATATACATTATATTGCATCAAAGGCTTGTTTAAAGGTAATGATTTGTATATATCACACGTGGCAAACAATGATCTTGGCTATGTCTCCCATTATATTTGCAATCAGAAATCTCCAAGATTACCTATAACTGCATTATATTTCCAATAGGTGGGGTTATTCTGTGGGGTTCTGTAGCTCAGTGGCTAGAGCACTCACCATACCTTTGAGTGACCTCATCTTTCTCCATCCTCTTCACTAACATAAACCCCACCACCTACTGCCTTGATCCATACCTACACAGCTCCTGATCGCCTAACTATCTCTCCTTGCCGCTTTACCCTTGATATCATCAACTATTCCCTAACCTCCTACACAGTACTTCCCTTTGCAGCATATACCTAAACCAGTGAATAACTAAAGACAACTTTGCATTATTGAGTGATGGATATCACATTTCACAAGCTGTTTTTCACTCCATTGTGTTATAGTTAGAACTTGAATGTTTGATCCTCAGTTTGGGAACATTGGCTGTTTTAACTCTGTTCACTTTTCAATCTTATTTACTTTTAGGTTAGAGCTGGTTCCAATCAACAAGAAGCTGTGGGTGACAGCCAAACCCAACAAAACAGTGGCCGAGGCTCTCCATCCATTCCTCATCAAATACAAATTAAATGCTAAGCAGATGGAGGCTAAACTAGTACGTACTGAAACAGCATGATAAACATTATCCCATAGAAACTGTTGTTGAACTGGATACATTTTGAATGTTCAGTCTGTTCAGGTGGATGTTAAAGATCCCAAACCACTAAAAGAAAAAAGAAGGGAATTTTTGCCAGTGCCCTGGCCAACAATCCTCTAGATTAATTACACGTTCACGTCTTTGCTGTTTGTGTGAACTTACTATGCACAAACTAACTGCCACTTTTGCCTGCAAAACAGTCTTCACACTTAACAGTAATTACTGTTGAGTGCTTTAAGACATTTTAAATTTGGTGCGGTGCTATAACAACCTCTTGAACCCTGGAAGAAGGAGCCAGAGCTCCGTCATCTAATAATTCCCAGAAGGCATTTGAGGGTGGGGTTGAATTATCAGTATCATGGTTTTTTTTCCTCACTCAAGATAAGATATCAATTCCCTGGGAGGTACGTCTTCCAACATCTCAGCTAAGAACTGGTGAAATATCTCAACTGAGACAAGCATGGAGACAGTTTAAATCTGGGGTGTAAGATATCTAAGTTGTTATTGGTATGGAACAACTTAGATATCTTACACTAAAAATTGATTCTGAGCTCACACATTGAGTTAGTTACATTATCAATTGAATAGCTGAGCCATACAGGCCATGGTCTATGCTACATTTCTGATCTCAGATGGGAAGCAATTGGCCCCAATCCTTTTGGGTTTAAAGGTGGGTGAAAATCAGGCAGAGTTCCTGATTGATCTCCAGTAACAGGAAGTGTATGGCTCTCAGATGAGGACAGGATCTGGCTTGGTCTGGGATCCCCTATGAATTCCCTGATAATACTCACTGTCAAGGAATGACAAATGATCATCGGGTGAGTACTGGGGTGGGATATAGGCAGTTCAGTGGAACTGTACCCAGGTGGAATGTAAAAGAGAGAATTGGTGGGACACAAAATTGGTCAAAAAGTGAAGGTAACTGAAATGGAAAGATAATAAATCAATAAAGGATTGATTAAGGCCCTGCGTATGAATTGGTTACATGAGAATGGGAGAAAATGTTGATTAAGTAGATTGGGAGACTAGAGAATGTAGAAGCGAGATTGAAACAATTGTTTGTTTTTAAACTTCTACAAACCAGAGTGGGGAACAGCAGACTCTAAAATCGAATGTTAAGGTATCGTGTCTGGAAAATCAGAAGGTTGTCCTGGATTCAATAAGGAAACCACAGCGAGGTATGTATCATCAAAGGTAATATGCACTCCGGTCAAGAGTGGCCAGCGATCAGGAGAACAGCTCTTGGCTATTTGCCCTGTGAAATTGCCCTTCAGATGAGATATTAAAACCGAGGCCTTATCTGCCTGTACAGGTGGACTTTAAAAATCCTAGGGCACTATTTAAATAGAGTGCGATTCACTTCATGCCTTTTGTGGATATACACATAGGAGCTGAAGGATAGAACAGGGATGACTCCTTGCCCCCAGTGAATGGTCTTCCCTTCTGGGTCCTGCCGATGAGCTAGGATGACTGTGCTATGATTAGCAGTGCCCTGAAGTACAGCAGACCCACCAGGAACCCGACTACCGAGCCCACCACAGAGAGCTTGCTCAATTCTGACATTTTGTTGCCAGGCATGTCACCACGGAGCCAGTCCAGCTCCAATGAGTCCCCTTTAACTCCGAACAGACCCTGCTTCTCTGTATCTGTGTGTCGTATGTGTCTCTGTGTGTTAGTTTGTGTATGTGTTCTCTAAACGTCATCTCTGTTTGACTGGAGTTTCAAAGAGAAGGTAAATAAATGACAGTTGGAAGCCCACCGTTGTTGAATGTCCGGTGTTTTGGGATGTCCTCCTGATGCGAAAGACACTTTACAAATCTAATTTGTATTGGATTGTATTTTTCAAAGGCCGTGTTTTAAACTAGTCAGAGAGTGAAAATTAATGTTCTAAAAGAATATAAATTTATGCAACTCATCAACTGAAAATCAATAAAAGGGAGCAATCACACTGACCCTAAATATCAGAAGGATACATTTCAGATCTCTCACCCGGGACAGTTAAAGTGAAACCTTTGCATTCCTTCATTTGGCCATCCAGAATCTGTAACGTTGGTTCCCTTTATGCTTCCATTTGATTATAAAAGTTTATGTACTCGTGCCCTCCGCTACGCAATTGGGGACTACACTTTAAGCCTCTATGCTGCCTAACTCTGAATACTCTTCCTGTATCCCTCCACCTTCTCCCTTCTTTCTCCATTTTCAGATCATGCCAGAATGCTTTCCTCTTCAACCCCTTCTTTTCACTGCTAATTTGGCTTCTCCCCCCCCCCACCCCACCCCCACCACTCTGTTTATTGTTCAGTATTTTGTAATGTCTTACGTAAATATCACAAGGCAAAGATATGTATTAAGATATGTTATAGGATAATTATCACTGGTGACCATTCTCACAGCACATGTTGCAAATTTCGCCCCAGAATTCCACCTTGTTATAGAAATTAGAGGAGAACAAAGCAAATCAGCCAAGAAAAGAACAGTTATTCACTTTTCATTCCGGCCTGTGTCAACTTGGCTTAGTTTGTGGCATCCTTGCCTCTGAATGAGAAGGTAGTTGGTTCAAGCTCCACCCCAGAATTTAGAATTTATTTACTCTAGAAAAGGACACAAAATACTGTGCTGAAGGAGCTCTGCTTTGGATGAAAAGTTAAAACAATGCCCCATCTGTTTATAGCACTTTGTGAAAGAGAAGGGAGATTCTTCCAATGTCCTGTCAAACAATCCCTGAGATAAACTTGTTCATTCACTTCAAGGCAGCTTGTTTGTTTATAAATTATAGCCATAGCATTTCATAGTATACCTTATCAAGTGATTTAAGATGGCCTCATAATGTGAAAGGTCTTAGGTCAAATCTGAGTATTATTGTTAGAATAATTCTACAGGTAAATGTGGATTGTATTTTTCAAAAATGGGCATCAATAAAGATTATGGATATCAACATAATAAAGGGAGCAATTTACCAGAAGGAAGGCGAAACTCGTGCCCCATCCCATTATTGTCTCAAAGCTGTTTGGAAGATTTATGTAAAGATTGTATCTGTTGGTGTATTTGAATTGGTGCTAGCGATCTCACCTGAGCATCACAATCCAAATGTTGCTGAGTTAATTACAACCCTGATTTGTGATCAGGAATTTCAGATTAAAAAAACATAAAAACATTGATTGAGCTCATTCTGAAAGTTGGCAAAGGCTGAAAAAGCTGTAAGCTATTTTGTCAGACTTTCCAGGCCTTATTTGGTTCTTTGGAGCAATTGGATAATCAGTGATTTGACTTTAATCTCAAAATTGCAAATCACGGAACTGGAATTAACTCAGTTACTTGCAAGATGCACAGTACTGTATTTTGTTTTTGAAAGGCCGGGATTGGAGATAGGAAAGAATACATGGAACACACTGACTGACTCTCTGATGATTCATCTGTTTCTTCACAGATAAAGCATCAGAAGTGATAAAGAATGCCAGTCGATCTTCCTCAAGCCGTGTAAGTGTAACAAGATCTCTGTTACATTTCCCCACCTTCTCGCCCAACTCCACTGGTTTCCCATAGGATACAGTTCACCTTCAAAACCCTCCACGGCCTTGGTACCTTCTACATCTGCGACCTCCTAATCCCCACCAACCTGCCTGTGGTTCCTGTCTTCTTCATGTCCCCCACCTCATCTGCCCAGCATTGGCGGGCCGGCCTTCAGCCACTTTGCGCCTACCCTCTGGAACTCCATTTTGCAGTCCCCCCTTCCTCCTTCAAGGCCTTCCTCTTTGACCGTACTTTCAATCTACTTCCTCGCACTCTTCCCTCCACCTTCCCCAATCCCTACCCACAGCTTGGGTCAGAAATATTATCTGTCCAGCGCCTTGAGACGTCCTCCCGACATGAAAGGCGCTGTGCAAATATAATTGTAAAGTTTGTTGTTATATACAAACCCTGGACAATTATGTTTTTCACAAATCCAAATACTGTACAGAGGGTGATTCTACCAACTACTGTCAATGTGCAGACCAGCAGTGACTAAAATGCACTGGCCATGATCAGTAAATATAGACTTGTTTCCCCTACAACTGCAGAATCTTCACAAAGTGAAACCCTAGACAATATGCCGTTGGCTTCACAACACAACCCGATCATCTCATTTCTGTTAGCGAACATATTGTGTTCTTCTTTGCAATGCCATTTTAGATTTCCAGGAGTCTATTTTGCGGCACTCCTTATTAAGAATCACGTTAGCAAATCTATAATTAAAGGTCATATAAAGATTTGCAAACAGTGTACAGAATGGAAATAGGCCACTCGACCCAACCAGTTTCCTGATCGCTGATTAAGAAATGCCATTCAGATACACCAAACATTACACCACAAGTTCTTTGTCCAGGGCTTGCAAATTCAACTGTGACTATAAAGGTTTCCAATAAGCCTTGTGTAGCTAATGGTCAGCCCATTCAAATATATTGGTATTACTCAATAACTCCATTAGAACATAATGGGGGTACTTTTTGAGACTTGCAAATTGAAGTAGCAAATTTGATGGGTGCCTGGATATATCCTGTGCTGACCCTTTGGATTTTCACTTGATACCCTGTTGGATGCCACAAGCTTCCTTTGGCTAACCTGGCTTCAGAAAAATTGAGAATGGCTCTGAGTACCAGCATGTCACCACAGGATTCACTTTTTGTAAATTCTTAGGCTGGGAGCTATCTGATTTCTCAATTTGTCTGATAAACAGCTGGAGAACTGTTCAGGTACCAAGGGCAGTTATGACGTTTCCTCCATGGATTCTACGAAAAGAAGAGGAAAAGGAATTAAGGAGGAAATGAAGCAGGTGTATCGGAAGACTTATGATGTGGAAGGTATAACAACTGCTATATAATAATAACAGTAATCCGAGCATTTGATAAAGCACTTTTCATGTCTTCTAGACGTCCGAAGCGCTTCACAGTATATACTGTAAAGTGAATTGACTGTATATTTGTGGGTGAAATTCACAATGTTTTCTATCCACAAATGTCTCAATGGGTAAAAGCACTGTCCAGTGCAACACTAAGCCTTACGGTTACAGATTTGAAGTTTGATTTGTTGTCAGTATCCTGATCGTATCTGGATCAGCAGGTAGAGCTGAAATGACTGCAGCATCCCTGGTTTAAACAATCAGCCAGGACTCCTACTCTTAATCACTGGACGTACTAATAATAATAATAATCCTTTCATTTGATGGAACACCTTATCACCTAATCGAGACATCTCAAAGAGCTTCACAGAATATATATCGAGTGAATTGACACATTCTATATTTTGTGGGAGAAGCACGGCAGCCAATTGTAAACAGCAGTGTCCCACAATCAATTGTGGATTGAGTGACCAGGTATCTATTTTTTATTTTTTACCCCAGAAAAGCGATCCGCCAATTGACTAACAATCAAGTTCCTACTTACTGTTAGGTAAACAAATGCATGTGGAGTAAGGAAATTTGCCCAACTTTTCGCCCTGCTGGGAATCTAACCCAGATCGTCTCACTTGCAAAGTGAGCTCTAATCACTAAGCAACAGGACTCCACGTACATCTGGATATTATGTGAGGACAGCTTTGGGCTTGGTTTTGATTCGATAACCTAACTCACCTTCGAGGATCATACGTGAATAATGCCCCCTTGAGCAAGGTTGAGAGGATCCCTGGTGTACCTTCAAGATAAGAGGGGAGATAATTGCTTGAAATATTTTTTCGAGCAAATAGTAGTTAGACTGTAACTATTGTACTTTTTGTCTCTTCCCGCAGCGCTGTTTGAGTTATTATCAAAAGCACAGAATTCCCGTGCAAACGACCAGCGAGGGCTTCTCAGCAAAGAACACCTTGTCCTACCAGACTTCCTACAGCTTCGTGAAGAATCATCTGAGCTCTGGGTTGATTTGCCTGTGTCAGGAGCTGGGGGTGAAAAGATCATTAAATATTCAACCCAGCCGGAGAGTGAGCCTGGGGCTAGTCAACAGCCTTCTGATAACGGAATTGCTGAGGTTGGACGCAATCCTGTACTTCAAAGTGCACGTGACCCCTCAGTTAAACAGAGCTCTGTTGCCAAGCCCACAAAAGGTCAAATTTCACACAACCAGAAGAGCGCTTGTTCCCAACAGAATTCCAACATTGGAGGAGAAGGGCAGCCAAGCCCCATAGAGCTGAATCCGAACCAAGATTCATCTGGTGTAACTGAATCAGCCATTGCTGTTCACTGTGCTGCTGATGAGCCTGAGGTTCAACAGTCCAGAGAGACAGACCGGAAGGAACCTGTGTCAACACAGCACCGGAAGATTGTATCTGAATCTGCACAGAAGCAAGCTGATCCTACAGAGCCACCTTCCCCAACACCCTGTACAATGCCCGTACTCCAGTAGCGTTTGTGGTTCTTTGGTCACAAGGATGTAAGCTCAATGCACTTTAATGAAACCAAACTTCCTGTTTTATAACTGATGGTAAAATACATACCGTATCTTTGGGACTGTCGAAATGGACTGATGTTCCGTTCCGTATGTTCCTGTGATCTATTATTGTGCATTAATCAGAAGTTCACATTTCTTGCACCAGATAGGAACATAGGAACAGGAGTAGGCCATTCAGCCCTTCAAGCCTGTTCCGCCATTTAATTAGATCATGGCTAATCTGTACCTTTTAATTACAATTTCCCACTTTCTCCCTATATCCCTTACCTACTAAAAATCTATCATCCTCACTTTTGAAGGTGTGGGAGAGAATTCAGGATTTCTGCTTCCATTTTAGTGAAACTATGCTTCCTGATTTCACTCTTAAATGGCCTGGTTCTAATTGTAAGATTATGTTCCAGAAATTATATCATTATGAATGGGAGACCATTGAACTGCAGTTTGTTTTGAGATGCTGTTCCTCCAGCATGATTAATTAGAGTCCCAACAGATGAGTCCTAATACTATTCTCAGTTCATTGTCATTGTGGAGACATGTACTGATTTGTTGCTAATGTGCTTCTCAATTCAACAAGGATTTGGACTTGCATGATTCTAACCTGGCTATATCCAAAGCAAATCCAACACTGCAAATAATATACTTGTTCAATGTCTATTTTGTTTACATTTTCTCTTGTTTGTTTGAGTATACATTTGTCCTTGTTATAAAAGAAAGACCATTTCAGTAACTACTATTGAGCCTTTCTGCAGTACTAATCAGGTATCACGTAGGTCCTACATAAGACCCAATGGACCAACCAAACTTTGTCTGATTGAAAAAAATAGAAGAATTTGTAGCCTCATACAATATATTCCAACCAAATATCTCAAAGTTCTTCAGAGTAGCTATTGTATTATGCCCCCTTTTGAACGCAAACATAACAATGAATATGAACACATCAGTGTCATACAAGCAGCCATGATATCAATGACAAATTTAATCTGGAGGATTGTAAACCAGGACGCTAAGGACATCATCTTATTTTCCAGTAGTCCATTGGATCCACCTAAAAGCAGCCAGACGACAACCCAGTTTAAAGCCTCATCCAAACAACAGCATTGCTGAGAATGATACTGAGAATGCATTGAGTCAGCTGCTGAGTCAGTTTACAGTGTGATCAATCATGGCATAGAGATTAAACCATAAACTTCTGACCAGAGATGAAAATGCTACCACTTAAACCAAACTGGCACCCGAGAAAGTCCTATTAACTGCCCCCTGTGAAAACGGTGCTATACTGTTTAGAGGGAGCAGATGAGGGTGGCTGTTCAAAGATCAGAACAAACCCAAAGATCCGTCTTTGAAGAAACAATGGCCCTTTTAATTCAAATTTATGCCGTGTGTCTCACTGTATGTCTTGTCAGTGGTGTGGATTCCTGACTGCCCAGCACCTTGGGACATGCTCCTGATGTGAAGGCGCTTTACAAATGTAATTTGTTATTGTTATTGTTGCTAGTCTGAAAGACGAACATGTCCTTCAAAGAGGAAATTCAATGAAGGATGCTTCAATGTTTGTGCCAATGTTGAGTTCTATATGATTGGTAAAATCGGAGTCCTGTAGCTCAGTGGTTAGAGCACTCGCCTTACAAGTGAGAGCCTTGCATTCAATTCCAGGCAGGGTGAAACCTTGGTTAGGCAAAGTACCTTACTCCACACACCTAATAATGATCCCTCAAAAAAACTACAATAAACTGATCATTTCAATCCATGACTGTTTGTGGGACACTGCTGTGAGCAATTGGCTACTGCATTTCGCCCACATACATGCAGTCAATTCACTTTACAGTATCTTCCTTGAGACATCTAGAAGATGTGAAAACTGCTATACCAAATGTAAGGATTATTATTAAAAAATTACAGTGTCTATTTACTGTAGTTTGTAAATTACTCACCTTTCTGTTCCCTGATAATGTGTTTACTGATTGTGTTGCAGATTTTCCCCTTATATGCTAATTTAGATTTATTTTTAATAATATTTATTGAGTTGTGTGTTGACCTGTGGAGTGTTGAGAATTGAAGATCTACTTTCTGGATAAGCACCCAAATAAACAAGAGAATGGATAGAACAAGAGGACAGTGATCAGATCTCTCTCGCAGTTATAGACTGCCTTCCTTCACCTCTGCCACATTGCCCACTTTTGCCCCTATCTTCCACGTTTAACAAGATTTAAAACTCTGCTGCCACTGTCCTCACCTGCACCAGGCTTCTCACCCCCATCACCTCAGGTCTTTCTTGGCTGCACTGGCTCCCTAAAGCAGAGGGTATCAATTTCAGGATCTTCACTCTCACTATCAAAACTATTTATTCCCTGCACCTCCCTATCTCCCTGATCTGTTCACTCTCCAATCTACTACCTGCTGCCTTCACTGTACATCCCTCGTTCCTCGTGCTCCACATGTAGTGTCCATGCTGTCCTCTATTATGGCTCAATCTCACCATCTTGCTCCCTCTTTGCCTATCTTCAACTGAGGACTTTCTTCTTCGGCTGTGCCTTTGGTCACCTCTCCTCCCTTTCCAGTTCAGTGTCTAGCCATACAATTGTTAAGAACTCTGAGATGCTACCTATGTGACAGGCACTGTATAAATGCAAGTTGTTGTTGTAAATGATTTCTTCCCATTGTGTAGGACTGGTGCAAAAGTAGTTTTAGTTCTTACATTTTAACATTTTCTTCCTAGAGTTGATCTGCTGAAGAAGGCAGAATTTCATGCACATTACCATAATGTTGTGGTTCTGGTCATCACGATATAAGGAGTCTGATCAGGCTCTAGAGGTAGTACAGCGGAGAGCAACAAAAGGTAGTTCCCAGTTTCAGACATTTCTCAGTGGGCAACTTATCAAGCTGTTTAACATTTTAAATAGTTTTGAAAAACTAAACCTAGAATAATACATTAGGATGGAATAAGTCTCAACAATCCTTTCCAGCTCAATGTCTAGTGTAAGTTTATATGAATTCTCACTCTCAAAGTTGTCTTGAACCCACAACCTTCTGAATAAGAGGTATAATTGCTACCAACTCAGCCAACTCAGTAAAGCAAGACGAGGCACGTTTAGAGTTTCAAAGGGCAATAGGACAGACACCAAGGGTAAAAAAAAAGACTAGAACAGGTTTGCCAGGATGGGTAGTTGAAACCAGAATAATGGACTCATTTAAAAACAGTATGATGCTGTGATGGGAGACAGTGTGTTCTCTGGAAGCATAAGCTCACCCAAACCTTCTGATCCCATCAAACTAATTTCTAGTAATTGGGCAGGATTGATCAAAGAGCACCTGGTGAATAGCAAAATTATTTTATTCACACTTTAAAATTTCTGCAAATAATATCAATGTTTTTAGAAATGTTACAAATGTTCTCCTGGCCTCTCAATAGAACTTGTGAACTAACTTTAAATTCCACAGTGCTGGGCCTATTGTTGTTGCTACATATGATTTACAAGGGCAATTTACATTTAAACACCAGCCTCCCTGTCAAATGAACTTCTTGAATCTTTAACAAGATTAACAAGATTCATTTGAAATGTTGTGAATGTTATGGAAGTAAATGCAGAAGCTAATCTGTGACAGCATTGAGATGTATAGTCCCTCGAACTGTTTAATGCATCATGAGTGGCAGCACTGAGCAGCATGAAAGTTGTAGGATTGATGCTTGGTCTGTGATAAATTAGCACCTCAGTCCAGGAAACACTTGGGCCGTTTGACCTCAGCAGTTTAGGTGAAAGCTTTGCTATTGCATATCAGGTCCAAAGACCCCTGCAGATGTTGTGTGAATACTGAAGATGGGATCAAGCTTGGCTTCAATCTCTCCTAAATAAACCGCTGACTGGTGCTCAGTTGGGAAATGTACCACAGAACTGTAGAACACCATCATTCGCTTTCAGAAACGGAGGAGGGGAGAAAATTTGGAAGGAAAATACTTTAAATATATATATTTAAATTGTAAATTTATTTTTTATTGGGGTTACTCTGGTTTTACTGATGTAAATTTTAGTTTTGTTAACATTAAAGCCAAATATGAATACAACCTGCTGTGACTGCGTGTCGTTGTTCCTGCTGTTTGCTTCTGGCTTTTTGCTCTTTTCCCCTTCAATAGGACGGGAATCCCACACCAAAAACACTTTGTCCTTTCGGACTCTGGATTGTTAGCTTCTTCACTGATTCCTTCCCTGGCTTTGGAAAACTTCTCCCTCGTTATTTCTTTACACGCTCACTCATAACCAGAAGTTTGAAGTGGCATATTTTGTACTGAGATACTCAGCCTTTGGTTCATTCCGAAGTCAGAGATCATGCAATCCTACGGATATTCTTTCAGAGGGAATGGATGGACCATGAACTGAATCTGGCCAATTTCCCCATATTAACCAAATTCACTGAGGTCATTAGTGGACCCCAATTCAGCTACAGTATTTTTATTTATGGATTAAGATATTTTATTGTTGATTTTATTAATTGTTATTCAATGGCCTACTCACCTTTGAATTAATCATAACTACCAGCTGCTGGCTGACACTCAGTGTGAAGGACTAAAGGCTGAGCACCCCTTGAATTGATGCAGCTTCCAGGTGGAACGGGTATGAATAACATAATAAACAGTAGTGATGTAAATTAATTTTCTCTTTGGAAGCTATTTCTTTTTTCCCTCCAATCCAAACAAAACTTGGCAAGGCCACAGAAATATTGAGATGTACTTCGCTTCATGTTAAATCTGATTACGCTTCCCATCTTGCTGTGTTTGGATGGAGTGCGCTGAGTTTGAACAAGATGCTCATGGATTGGTGTAAATTTAATGATAATAATAATACCTACATTGCACCTTTCACATCGGAACAACATCTCTAATTGCTTCATAGGTTAAATTATACTGTATTTAGTCAATTTTTGCACAGCAATGATTGTCCCACATTCAGCATCAAGTGAATAACACAGTTTATCTGGTAGCCAGGAACTAAGATCCCAAGAACTCCTGTTGGGAATAATAATAATCCTTGCATTTGATATAGTGCTTTTCACGTCTTCTAGACGTCTCAAAGCGCTTCACAGAATATGCTATAAAGTAAATTGACTGCATATTTGTGGTCGAAATGCGGCAGCCAATTGCACACAGCAGTGTCCCACAAACATTCATGGATTGAAATGACTAATTTATTATTGTTTTTTGGTGAGGGATTACTATTAGGTATATGGAGTAAGTAAAATTGCCCAAGGTGTCGTGTCACCCTGCTGGGATTTTTGTGATTTTTGTGCTCTTCAAAGTGCAACATTCGTGCATCTGAGACAGAAGGTAATTAATTCAGGCCCGAGTTTGGGAATTACAGTACTAACTTACAGTGTAGGCTGACACTCCAGTGCGATGCTAGGGGAATATCTTTCAGATGAGAAATTAAAACAAAGTCCTGTCTCCCTGTTTAAGTGGTGAAGAGGTGAGTACAATTTGATGTACCAAGATTTGTTGCCCTGTACAAATAAGGAGCTAAATTTGTGCTTTGAACAGAATTTCTAACAAGAAATGTTTGATTATCAAAATATTTAAGCATCCAACATGCTAAAAAAAATGCTTTTATGATCATTTAGAAATCCAGAAATGTTTCTGTCAGCTTATTCAAACTCTTAAATGTTTAAAAATTAACAAATAATTTATTTAGAAATCTGTTGTTACTCAAATTAATTTTCAACGTCTCTTTTTCTGAAAGAAGACTTGACAGTTCGGAACCTGAAGAACATGAATTTCCAAATCCTGAGGCTTCTGCCAAATGTACATTTTGAAAAGACATGAATCCTTATCCGTTGTAAATGTGTCTGCTTTTTGATGTGATTAATTTTGCTAATCTGGGATAAAAAGAAACACAAAGTAACCACGATGCTTCACAAGTAGCAGCCTGTGGGCATTGAGTCAGACTCAATGAGAACCAACTGTGACATTACACTAGAGTGAAGTATTTCTTCAAATGATGTGAAAAACAGAAAGATACTCACTGGATCCTAATTGCTTGTGACAGAATGCGACATGCACTTTCTGAAACAATGTCAATACATAGAATTAGGAGCAATTACATGTTGAGAGAAAAATGAGACAGGATTAAAATATTGAAGAATGGAGTCAGAATTATTGTTTTCTTTTCTAATAACAAAAATGATTTTTTCAAACAATAACCAACAACACGTCACAAGGCGCTGGACAGTCAGTGTTTCAGATGCGAGTTGAGGTCAGGATCGGGGAGGGTGGAGGGAAAAGAGGGCATTTGGGGTAACCGATGAAACCATCGAAGAGGAGGGTCTTGAGGCAGGACTTGAAGGAGGCTAGGGAGGGGAGATGCCGTCCGGCATGGAGGGCGCTATATAAATCAAAGTTGTTGTTGTTGAGAGGTGGAGAGACTGCGGAAGGGAATTCCAGAGGTTAGGGGCAGAATGGCTGAAGGCTCAGCCGCCGATAGTGGGAGGGTTGGGTCGAGGGATATGGAGCAGGCACGAGCCTGCAGAGTGGAGGGAGCATGCAGGTTGGTAGGGAGTTAGGAGGTTGCAAGGTTAGCGTTGGATGAGGTTGTGGATGGCTTTGAAGATTTTGAATTGAATCCTCTGGGTGATGGAAACCCTATGGAGTCGGCCGAGCATGTGAGATGGGGTCATGGAGCTTGGAGCGGTAGAGGACACTGGCCGCGGAGTTCTGGATGATCTGTCTTCTTGCTATGAGCAGCACGGAAACCATATTATAGGGGTTCAAAGAGAGAATGGCGAGAGAGAAAGGAGCAAAGCTGGGACTCAACTATTTGTTCCAGGGCTTTACAGATGAATGGGAATTTGGAGATGGAGCAGTAGCTGAAGAGCAGGGGTACATCCAGGGAAGTTTTTTTCAGGATGGGGGAGATGATAGCTGTTTTTAGAGACGAGGGAACAGTGCCAGTGGATAGGGAGAGGTTGATGATGTCAGTTGGGAGTGGGACTAGGAAGTGCAGCTGAGAGATGAGGAGAGAGATGGGGATATGGTTGAGGGAGCAGGTGGAGGATTTCATTTTCTGGATGAGAGCAGGAAGGGTGGAGGGAGAGATAGGGTCAAAGGTGTCGAATGGGGGGTGGGTGGGGCATGGTTCCTGAGGTGGTGGGGGTAGTAGTAGATGGGAAAGAGTTGGCTGAGCAGATCCCCTCAGTCTTAAATCTTAGATTTGAGGAAGTTCAGCATCTATTCGTATTTGGAATTGGAGGAGAGGTTAGGTGAAGCTTGGGAAGGTGGACAGAGGAGACAGTTTGTAGTGGAGAAATGGAGCCTGGGTCTTTACTTGGCCTCCAAGATTAACTTGGAGTAGAAGGAGAACTTGGCTGAGGCGAGGGCGGAATGGTAGGTCTTAGTGTGATCCAGGCAAAACTGTTGATGGACCGTTAGTTTGGATTTGGTCCAGGCACTTTTGGCGGCTTTCACTTACACCCTGAGTGATCAGAGATGGCTGGTGTACCAAAGGGATTTACGGGAGTAAGAGGCAGTTCGGGAGGTGGTGGTGGGGCAATGGAATTGAGGATTGAGGAGAAGGATTTGTGGAGAAAAGAGCAAAGAGGGTAGGTCGATTAATGAGAGCCATAGGGGCAGGAGTTCAGGGTAGCAGAGAGGGAGAGGGAGGACATTTTTTTCCAAGGGCAATAGGTGATGGTGGAGGATTTAGGGGGAAGGGGTATTAAAGGAGCTGAAGGGGTGGTCCAAAATAGTTTTGTCGGTGATGGAGATGTATGAGATGGTGAGTCAAGGAGGTGGCCATGGACATGAGTGGCGGAGTGGATGTGGAGGGAGTGATTGAGGGAGGTGAGGAGGGAGGAGAAGTCACCAGAGGTAGAGCAGTGGGGGAGGTGGGGGGGTGGGTGAAGTGGAGGTTGAAAAATGAGGAGGCATTCAGAGCAGAGGGAGAGGGAAGATAGGAGGGTGGTGATGTCCAAAGGAAGGTGGGGGAGGGCTTGGGGGGATGATAGAGAAGGCGGATTTTGAGAGAGGGACTGGAGGGGTGGTGGAGATCAAGGTGCTCAAAGGAGGGGAAGGTTCCAGAGGGGCAAGGGGAAACGCCGATGGGGAACCAGGAGATGAGAGCTACACCCCCACCATGGCGGATAGGCCATGGGGTTTGGTGAAAGATATAGGTGGGTGATGTGGCCTTGATCGATTAAAAATAAAATGTGACGTACTTTCTTGGGCTTGAAAATAAATGCTGAAGTTTATGAGGCATAAATTAAATATCAGTGAACCGTGAAAATTTTAAACTGCATGGAGCTGTTTATCTCTGATTTTCTCCTCTCCTGAAGACAGTGACTCACTCTGTGATCCAATTCCTCAGATCTGGCAAACTCTGATATCCAATCAATGTTTTCTCTACGTCTGAGTTAGGATACTGAGCACTGGCAGCTATCCAATTGTGAGGTGTGCTACACCTTTATTCTATACCATACATTTATAATAATCTTTGCATTTGATATCTTAATAATAATAATCCTTGCATTTGATATCACATTGTCTCAAACTGCTTTACAAAACATACTGTATTCTGTGGGCAAAACACAACATCCAGTTGTGCACAGCATATACGATCTAGCACCTTATCACATCCTTAGAATGTCTTAAAACATTTCAGTTTTTTTTCTGTACATTGTAGTGATTCGGAAATGGTAGGTGACCTGCTGCATTTCACAAATAGCCAAGTAAATATAATACCGAGATCCTGTCGGCCTGATCAAGTTGATGTTATAGATGCCATGGCACAACTCAAGAGACGGGTGTTTCTCTTGATATCCTGAATAAGTTTTTCAAAAGAAAAGTTGTTCATTCACTTTGTGATTAGTTGTGGGACATTGCTGATTGCCTATTAGCTGTTTCATTAGCCTATGATATATACAATATTCACTGTATTTCCTGAAGAAGTTTGAGATGTCTTCTTCATGCAAAGGCACAATGCAAACATAAGGATAATTATTGAAGCACAATGACCTGGAGTCTTAGATGAGTAATCATTATTTGCAGGTGACGTCAACTCAGGAATTATCTGGGAAATTGGAGACGTTTGGACATGATAGGGTACTTTCAAAATACAGGAGTAGGAAAGCATTCAGCTGCCTAGTTTTTGAGCAATTTATGGCTCAAAGTCTCTCACACGTTGCCTTCCCAGCAGCTGTTCCTGAATGTCAGTGTAAAATTATGCACAAAAAGAAGAGGTTATTTACTTCTCCGAGAGAGGATTTTTGTGATCATTTTTGTTTCCTTCTGACATTATTCATTTAGTTACCAAGTCAATGCGTCTATGTAGGAGTGAGGTTAACTACTGGTAGGTAAAAATGGGGCATATTATACATTTAGGTTAGACCATCCAACACATTGGAAATGATTATTGCCATTTCAGAGGATTGATTGTTAAGGCACTTACATTGTACTTTAATGTCATATAAATCAATCTTTCTTCTACACTAGACACAAAGTAAATGTCACAGGATTGAGTGACCGTATCCTATTACTGACTGCTTGAAAGAGACCAGCTTGATTGGGTGCACTTACATCTCTAAAGTTATCTGAAGTTCGTAAAGTGACTTTATCCAGAAAGCAGTAGACTTGTGTCTTTTTAGGTAGCTTTCTTAATTTGTGTTCAGGAAACTGATCAATATTAGAAAATTGAACACTTTTCCTTCTATTTCAGGCAGCTAGTATCATCATGAATCACTCTCAGGTCAAGACCAACATTGATTAGATGCAAAGTGGATACTCACTCCACTTTGTTGCATGGAACATTGCTGCCCCAGGTAAAGCACACTTTCTCTTTTGCAAATTGTGCCATCAAATTGATGATTAATGAGTGTGACGTGTGTGTGTGTGTATATATATATATACATATGTTACGTGTGGGGATAAGGAAGCTGTCCCACCTACATCCAGGTAATTCCTAATTTATACATTACAGATGTTTAAACTGAGATAGCACATTAGGTTCCAATGGTACAGGATGTGGTTTCCTCTAAGTTATGTATACTTATACATTGAAAAGTTGGTCAAGTTACCTTCACTGTCATTCAATATTTATTTATCTTTTTTAATCACACTTTCACTCCTCCCCTGGAGGTAACTCCCCATTTTTCCTTTTCCTGAGGATAGGTCAGTGGAGCCACACCAGGGTTGGACCCAGGTGTTGATTTCCCACTTGTCGTCCCAGTGAGGTTCATTGAGGTGACAATCAGTAGGCATTGATGTCCATCACTGGAGCTATCGCAACCTATTCTCTCCTCATTCCACACCTATCCCTTCACTCACTCTGCTCCTCTCCTATGCTCTGTCCTTGTCTCCCTCTCTTTAATCTCTCTCTCTCTGATTCTATTATAAATTTAAAAAAGTAATGTAGAGCTATTATATTAATTATATATCAGAAGGCATTGCTTCAGAAGTCAGCTGGTCTCAGTTTGGTAGCACTTGTGTCTCTGTGAGTTCAAGCCCCTTTCGGGACTTTCAGGACAGTAATGGGTGAGCGACTCGTAGTTGGCGGTATCAACTTCTGGATGAGACATTAAATCGAGGTCTCGTATTCTGGTGGACGTTAAAGACCAAATGGCATTATGCAAAAAAAAAGGGAGTTTCTTCCGGTGTTTTAGCCACAGTCTCACAGATTCAATTTATGATTCACTTCATGGCTGTTTGTGGAACAGTGCTCTGTGCAAATTGGCTGCCACATTGAACTACAAAATATGCAGGTACTACAGTTTATACAATAAATCCTGTGAAGCTCTTCCACTTGAAGTGAATGACACTGTACCACTTGCTATTATGATTTTTATTATTATTAAGCACAGTGAGGAAGGATGGGAAGAGTTTGAATTAGATTTTGTGAAGAATCTGCAATGATTCTTAATGTGCTTTTTGTTTTAATAAACACAAGGAACACATTCGGGAAGGCTGCAAATATTATCTCCATATTTCACAACGGCAAAGTTAAATGTAATTGAATCAGAACTGGAGAGGGATCCAGCCAATGTGTCAGATTCACTCTATGAGGTTTTGGAGAAACAGTTACACACCAGCTATACCTCAGTCATCTCATTCTTCAGTCAGAAGATGTACATTTTGTATGGCTGGCAGACTCGTCTGATCAAAATATGAGCCTTTGCTTTGAGATACCACTGAATCACAGCAGGATATCTTGATAGATGCTGTCATAACATCTCCTCCAACAGCCTCCAGCCGGCTGGCTCCTGAGAGGCCAATCTTCAGTCACGTGTTAACTTTCTCCTGGTGGGTAATGTTAAGCTGTAGAGATGTTCCAGGGAAACTCCTTGGGTTGATGAATGAAAGCATCCGGGCAGATTGTATTGAGCTTTGCAGGATACCTACCAGCATAGCGATGGAGAGAGAGAACATATAGTAATCTCACTGAATTGAAAGCCAGGTAAGGCATGCAACTACTCAAAATGTGAATTGTACAGATAATTTCTTTTCAAATACAGCAGAATGTATCAGGTGCAAATTATCAATGAGCAGGTGTCTTCGGTGTTTGCATGTATTATCAGTGAGCTGTGCGTATATTGTAGGCAGTTGAAACTTATTCATTGTGATGCTAATAGATGTTATGTATTTCTGATTTTAACCCCTTCATCAGCCTACTGCTGATGTCAGCCAGCAGTGGGCAGAGGAGGGGGAGCTGGGTGAGTAGTAAGTTGGTGGGGAGGGGGTCGAGGCAGCATGTGGTTGGCTTCATGGAGGTGAGAGTGCGTGAGAGGGAGGAAAGACAGACCATGGAAAAGGAGTGTAGGAAGGGGGCCGAGGTAGGAGCTGCTGACGGGGAGGGTGAGGGGGATGGAGTGGGGAGTGGTAGTGGGTGACGAGAGGCAGAAGGATGACTTTGCTTGGCGGATATTGGGGATTTTGGAGGAGAAGAAATCCATGACCTCCTCGCACTTCTCATTTGAAGTGAAGATTGAGGAGACCTGAGGGGATGCACGGAGGAGGTAGTGGGTGGTAGAAAAGAGGACTTTGGGGGTTGTTATTAGCCTCCAGGATAATGTTGGAATAGTTGGCCATTTTTGCACAAGGCAGGGAACGGCGGTAGCTGTGGAAATGCTCGAGCCACAGTTGGTGGTGAACCGTGAGACCGGTTTTCTGCCACCTGCTCTTGAGCAGCCAGGTTTGGATTTAAGGGAGCGGAGATGAGTGTTGTACCAGGGGGAGTGGGTGGGTTTGGAGATGGACCTGGATTTAAGGGGGACGAGAGAGTTGAAGGTGGAGGACAAACGATCATGGAGCAGCTGGACAGCTGCTTCAGGATCACTGTGGGTGGAAGGCCAGAGAGGTAGAAGCTCAGAAGATGTGAGGGCCTCTGTGAGGGGGTAGACATTTCCATGGGCAGAAAAGTACAGTTGACGGCTTGGTGGAGGAGAGAAGGATGGAAGAGGAGAAGGAGAGAAGAAAGTGGTCCGAGATGGCCTTGTCTGAGATGAAGAGGTCAGAAATGTCAGGGCGATGGGTGATGATCAGGTCGAGAGTGTGGCAATGGTTGTGCGTCGGTGAGTCAATGTGGAAGGTGAGGTTTAGGGAGGAGAGGAGGGCAGTGAAGTCAGAGGAGGTTGTGCAGAGGGAGTTTAGGTGAACGTTGAAGTCGCCCATGATGAGCAGACCTTCAGAGCTGAGGGACAGGGAGGAGAGGAGAGTGGAGATATCGGAGAGGAAAGAGCCAGGGGGTTAGGAGGACGATAGAGCAGAAGGATTTTTAAGGAAAGAGAAGGATGGTAGAGCATGAGATGCTCGAAGGAGGGGAAACAGCTGGAGGAATAGGGGGAGAGAGACCATGGGAAGCTTTGGAGATGATGGCCACCCCGCCGCCACGTTGGTTGGGGTGGGGGTTGTGGTGGAAGGTGTAGCCTGGAGGAGAGGCCTCGACTAGAGGCACGGGGTCATTGGGGGAGAGCCAGGTTTCCATAAGCCCAAGAATATCAATGTTCTCAACCAGGATGAGATCATAGATAGTGAGGGCTTTGTTGGAAAGGGAACGGACATTTTGGAGGGCAGTGTGGATGGGTTTGCTGGAGCGGGAAGAGGGAGGAGAGAGCGGTGCGGAGAGGATCTGTGGGTGCATAGGAGAGGTGGGTGTAGGGAGAGAGGGAGGGGAAGTGGGGAGGGTACTTATGACAGAGGGGGAAGTGGTGTTTGACTTGGTGGGGCGGTTTGGGCGGAGAGAGTGGATGATGGGACAGTTGGGGTGGCTGCTCTGGGACACCCAGCGCCTGGTGCCATGATGGGCCCGGCGGAGCAGGCCTAGCCTGGAGCAGAGGGAAGCGGTGATGGGGGCCAGGAGGGAGAGCAGGCGGGGTGGGGGGAGTGGTGGGAAAGAAGGACAGAGTTAGAGTAGCGGATAGAAGGGGGTGGGAATAGATGCATTTAGGGTGGTGGGAGAGACTCTGCAGCCAAAGTCCACACGCAGGGAGCCGAGAGCGAGGGATCAGCGGGGCGACATCAGGGCCGTACGCAGGATGTTTAATGGGGGGGTGCGAATTGCTAGTGATGGGACCAACAATGGCCGGGGGCTTGCGGGCTGCCCCCGCAGCCCCCTCGAGGCTCCGACGTTTTACACAGTTTGAGGTCTTATTTAATCGGTTCAGAAGATCCAATATGAACGGTAAATGTTTCATGTCCTTGGTGTTTAAGAGCATCATTATTTATTCAGTGTTTTTATTTTCCCCGGTAGTCCGTGTCTAAATTTTTTGGGAAGGTCGAATACTCGATACTCTGGAGCGCGATTGGGGTATTGGCGGGCGGGAGTTGTCAGGCTGCATGGAGAGAAGGGATCAGTGGAGAAGTGTGGTTGTCAATGCCCGAGTTCGCTCGATCAGATGACGGTGAAACTATTTTTATGCCAAATTCGTGCGACATTGATGTTTTTTCACTCTGGGTACAAAATTGAACGTGAAATAAAGTCGCACTGTTTATCTTGTCGGTCATATTTTTTTTGCATGCCAGTGGATGTCTCTAAAAGCTATTTTTAATGACAGGAATACATTTTTAATAATATAAATCAAATGTGATAATCAAGACAAAACAAGAAACATGATATTTCAGAAACACGCCTATCAAAACTTAAGTCATTTTTACTGACATTTATCAGATTAAAATATGATTTCAGCTTCCACAAAGTGGTGCTACCTTTTTATGTAGTGACTGTATACGGGATGATTTCCGATTGACACACCACGTGGAATAGGCGCTAAAGCCTAGGCATGCGTCCATGAGTATCTTTTTTAAAGATAGGCATTCCCGTCCAGCATATAACTTTTTTGTTGGGTTCTCAAAAGCTTTAATTTCTCAGAAGCTTGTAAATATGTTGTCATTGTTTGCTAGCATTACAGTCACACCTCTCAACACTTGAGTCATTTTTACTTACGGTGATCAGATGAAAAGATGATTTAACTTCCAGTAGTGGTGCTGCCCCTTGTGGCTGTTTACGGGATGATTTCCAAACGAGGATGGATTTGAGTCTTGGCGCCTATGTTTATCCAATCACGAGTCACAGACTCGCCGCGTCATGGACTGGTCTATCGACGCGGTATGTTTTGGGTAGACGCCGATTCTGGTGTGCGACTCGATAATTTTATATTAATACTAAATCATTCAAAGATGTGTGTTTATAATTTATACATAGTTTTGAAGAACTGATTGTTGCACAAATGTTCAATAAATTTACTTGGTATTTAAATTTGATAAAAAATACAATTCTCTACCCCGGAAAATGTGGACCTTTTATAATTTGGGGGGGTGCGTACGGCCTTGGTCATCATCCCAGAGGATGTGTGGCCATGGCTAGGGGGTGACTAGCCAAGTCAGCTCTGCCATTGTCACCTCTCCTGTGTGGGGTGGGGGGTGGGCGAATGATCTATTTTCAAAGGTGTTAATGATCTACTGTTAATGCGACGTCAACTTTTTTTTAGTTTTCGTGAGTAGCGGTTCCCTTCCCGTTTACCCGTTTTGCCTCCAGCCCCTCAATCATCCGCTCACTCACTCACTCACTCGACGCACAGTAACTCCTTACCTCAGTCTATATACCGTCCCGGCAAGGCCTCGGCTCCGCCTCTCAATCACCCGTTCGCTCACTAGACATTAATACTGGGATTGTTTCAGGTCAGTGCAGTTCAGCTCCACACAAGACGATTCAATTACCAACTGAGCCATCTCTAAAATATTTCTGGTCTGCAATATATGAAAATCCATTGCTATAAGTAGATCCATTTGCCTTTCACCCTCCTGAAAATAAACAGCAGACAATGAACAAAATAGTGTATGCTGTGATTGAGGCTGCTGTGTGTAATGCATTATTCAATTGGGAATTTGCTTGAGAGTATAAGTGATCATTCTAAATGAAAGGTTTTTCACGTTTCTGGAAGAGTTTCATACTGTTCTAGTTGAAGAGGCAATAAATCTGCTAGGATCGCTGGCTGATGACAGGTGTTGCTGAAGCGTATTTCTTTACCCTGAGCTGGAGGGGGAGGGAGGGCTGGACTGGGTACTGGGGAAGTTTGTCAAGTGGCTTCAAACACCGAGAGGGAATCTGAATCAAATTGAGCCTCTGACCTTTTCAATTCCCTTTCTTCAAAGAGAAGTGTCTTGTTGCCACAAAGCAGCTGAGCACTGAGCTTAAATCATTGCCTTCTGTGTGGTCTTGTAGGTCAGAGGCAGGAGAGTGCCTACAGAGGAAATGGGCTGAGGTCTCGCTATGAGATTGTGGTGACAAAGTAATCAGTGAGATTTTCTTTCACTCCATTGCCTCACTTCCTCACCTGAAAACAATGACTCAAGTTTGAGGACGAATGCCAGTGAGGGCTGGGCATCACTTTGTATTGCGTTCAAGTGGTCATTTTTGCCCACAGAAATATACAGTCACTAAGAGTATTGACTGTATATTTGTATATTACAGCATATTCTGTGAAGCGCTTAGAGATGTCTCAAAGATGTGATGAGATGCTATATCAAATGCAAGGATCATTATTATTTTTATATTCTCCCTGTGTGAGCCAGACAGTGAATGCTGGCAGGCTAGCGACAAACACCTGATGTCCAACTTGCCACATGCAAGCCTCTTTGGTACAGATCAAGGCAGAAATGTTGAAAGAAATAAAAGAAAAGACTTAATAATAATGATGATAATCATAATAATTATCAATCTTTCCGGACCTGCAGTTGCCTACTTCTCCCACCGTTTCCACTTTGACGCCACTAATGGCTTCTCCTTCAGCCTCCGTACGACAACATGTGGCGTCTCTCAGGGCTATGTCCTAGGCCCTCTCCTATTCAATATAATAATAATCCTTGCGTTTGATATAGCGCTTTTCACGTTTTCTAGACGTCTCAAAGCGCTTCACAGAAAATACTATAAAGTGAATTGACTATATGCGAGGGCAAAATGCAGCAACCAATTGTGCACAGCATTGTCACACAAACAGTCGTGGATTGAAATAACCAGTTTTGTTTTAAGGACAACGAAGATTTACTAGGATGGTGCCAGGATTGAGGGACTTCAGCTATGAGGAGAGGCTAGATAGGCTAGGGTTATTCTCTCTGGAGCAGAGAAGATTGAGGGGAGACCTAATAGAGGTTTATAAGATCATGAGGGGTTTCGACAGGGCAAATAGAGAAAAACTATTTCCACTCGTGGGTGAATCTGTGACTCGTGGTCACAGATTTAAAATAGTTTCAAGGCGCAGTAGAGGGGAGCTGAGGAGAAATTTTTTCACTCAGCGAGTTGTTCGAATCTGGAATGCATTGCCTGAAAAGGTGGTGGAGGCTGATTCGATAACAACTTTTAAAAGGGAATTAGATCTTTATTTAGGAAGAACGGGTCTATTAGGCTATGGGGAGCGGGCAGGGCAATGGGATTGAATCGCTCTTTTCAAAGAGCCGGCACAGACTAGATGGGCCGAATGGCCTCCTTTTGTGCCGTAAAATTCTATGATTCTATGATTCTATGATTCTATGATTATTATTAGGCTCTGCTAGGAATCGAACCCAGGTCTCTCGCTTGTAAGGCGAGTGCTCTAGCCACTGAGCTACAGGACTTAGCTACTAATATCTCTATGTTTCCCCTTGGTGACATCATCTGCAGTCACGGAGTCAATTTTCACATGCATAAACTCTACCTCTCTGCCTCCTCCCTCGATTCCAGGATCACTGCTGTTCAAACAGACTGCCTGGATGGCAGCTAACGTCCTGCAGTTGAATGTCAACAAGACCAAGGCCCTCCTGATCGGCTCCAGTCAGCATTTCCATACCTCATGCACTGATACCACCTCCATGGATGCATTGTATATCTAATGGAACCAATATGGAACCTCAGCGCCCTGTTCAAACCTCAACTGTTCTGTTCATACCCCACATGCGTGCCTTTCCCACGGCATCTCCCTCATACTCGCATTCATAATAACCAACTTTGACGATGCAATCTCCCTGCTTGTCGTCCTCCCCAATCCTCCCTCCGTAGGCTGCAGATCACCCAGAACTCTGCAGCCCGTTTCCTCTCCCACAGCAGGCTCCGCACAATAAAACTAGCTTTGTATAAAAACCTTGCCGAAGGAAAGGTGAGCGATGAAGAATGTGAGCTGGTTTTGATTTCTTTTTAAAAATATAAAAGAAAACTGCATTTAGTCTAATGTGATTTTCTAAAATGGGAATGTGACTCATGTGGAAATTGGTTGGTGTGGGAGGTTTTTTACATTATTCATGTTTAATCCATCTGAATTATCAGAGACCGTGAAGAACTGGTCACACAGCTAACAAAAACATCTCAGATATCAGGGTCCAGATTGACAAATCTACACAGAGCCACACCTCCTCACTTGTTTACGCTAGCTCTTCCCCTTCGCGGTTGGTTTGATCCTAATAACATATTTGCACAGTTTGTATTTGAGAAATGGATGTAAATTATGCAAGAGAGTTAATGGGTTTGCCTTCTTTATTCCTCTGTTCTGCATGTGTGCACTGATGCTATATTTAGTTCACGAATGCCTCCATTGTCTCCCTAGGCAGCCTAACCCACTATTTCAACATTCTCTGTGTAAAGTCATTGAATCTAACCAGATTTTATCTTCACTATTCTAAAATGGAGTCTATGACTCATTGCCGTGGATTACGTATATAATAATAATAATCCTTGCATTTGATATATGTCATGTCTTTAAGTTGTCTCAAAGAGCTTCACTAAATATACTGTAAAGGGAATTGACTATATTTTGTGAAAGAATAGCAATCCTTACACTTGATGCAGCATCTTATCACCTTATCAAGTGTATATACCCCCTCTATCATGCTAACATATTTGCTAATGTGAGGTGATCAGCCAGGCTTGTGGTCAAGACTTAGAGGGACAGACATATCAGTGGGATAAGGCTTCTTCCCCTCAGCTTCTGTTAACCCTGCAAAGCAATGCTCTGATAGGTAGAGTGGTCCTAGCTAGACAATCATGATTCAGAATATCCAAACCATACACCATTCACATTAGCAAGAGCCAAGACTTGAAACCTAAAATTTTAAATGTACATTTAGGCAGAATTTAGAAAAATTATTAAATTGACTCTGTATTTGATTCTTATCAACTATTTTTTAAAACTCGGTTTGCTAATTAGGACCAAAGATAAGAATTTTCCAAAATTCAGCACACTTTCTTAAGCTTTTGGACAATCGATCAATTGATCAATCGATCAATCAAAACTTACATTTATATAGCGCCTTTCGGGTCGAGAGGACATCCCAAGGCGCTATACTGTTAGGTAGGGACAAGAGCAGGGAGGGAGGGGCCAGGGCAGGATGAAGAAGAGTAGGAAAATTGACTGTATATTTTTGGGTGAAATACGGCAGCCAAATTGTTCACAGCAGTGTCCCACAAACAGTCATGGAAGTGGGATTAGGGGAAAAAGGGGGGAAAGATGGCAAGGGGAGGAGTCGGGACAGGGCGAAGAAGAGCAGGAAAGTCGACTGTACATTTGTGGGTGAAACACGGCAGCCAAATTGCGCACAGCAGTGTCCCACAAACAGTCATGGAAGTGGGATTAGGGGGGAAAGATAGCAATGATTATAATGGTAGGGAGATGAGAGATGTTAGGCCTCTGGAGACTAGATGTAGGATGGATTTGATAAAATGTTTCACAAGGAATTTGTAGCTAAACATTCTTTGAATAAAGCAGAAAATGGTGCTATAGATAACATACTCAGCAGAGGACAAAGGAAGCAATCAATGCTGCAGCTCTAATTGCACTGTTGAGACCAGCAGGTCACAGCAGTGATTACCGCTGCTCACAAAATTCATTAACATTGATGATATATGTACTCAAAGTAGAATGTCTACATTTCAAGAGTGCGGAAAAGCAGGTTGTGAAGAACAAAGGGATAACATTCAGATCAATACTGTACACACCTGGCAGCTGAGCTCATTCTTGAGGACAACTCTTCAGCGCAGTGCTGGGGGAACAGGGAGAGGTGCCATCCTTCAGAAGAGATTGCATCAAATTCCCATTTGCCATTATTTTAAGTGGATATAAAATAATCTATGGAACTATTCAAGAAGAAAAGGGAACTTTATCCAATGCCCTATCCGACAATTTAACTGTTGGATAGATTAAATTAATTCACCCCTTGGCTATTTGCAGGATTGTGCTGAGTGCAAAAAAAGCTGTTGTGTATGCCACAAATGTAATTACAGTAAATCTGCATTGATGCATTCCTAATTGACAAAGCAACATAACATTGTAATTTATGACTTAGGCCAATTAATGGAATTTAATGATGCCAATTAATGCTGGGAACAAAAATATCACTTGATCACAGAATTACGAGGCTATTATTATATATCTATAAATGAGTAGAATATGTAACAACACTTCCTCTGAACCAGCCATCAACAAAATCATCTGAACAACATCAACAAAATTTGTATAGCGCCTTTCACGTCAGGAGGACATCCCTGATACAGACACGCACAAACGCAGTCAAGCGACACAGTCACTTGAGATAATAATAATGAAATAATAATCCTTGTATTTGTTATAGCACTTTTCACGTCTTCTAGATGTCTCAAAGGACTTCACAGAATATTATGTAAAGCGAATTGACTGTATATATATATATATATATACACATATATATGGGTAAAACGCGGCAGCAAATTGCGCACAGCAGTGAACCACAAACAGTCGTGGATTGAAGTGACCAATTTATTAATGTTTTTTGAGGGATTATTATCAGTTCGTACGGCATAAGGAAACTTGCCCAAGCTTTCATTCTGCCTGGAATCAAACTGGAATCTTGCTTGTAAGGGGAGGCTGAACAGAGATATCTCACATTCCTCACACATCGCAATCATGGAGCGGTGCAGGCAACTTGCATTGTGATCAGTGTCCTACAACTCCTCTTGTGGCCTGGGTTTAATTCCAAGTGGTGTGAAATCTTGGGCAAGTTTCCTTTCTCCACATGCTCAATAATAATTGCTCAAAAAAAAAATTGGTAATTTAATTCCACGACTGTTTGTGGGGAAACTGCTGTGTTCAATTGGCTCCTGAGTTTCGTCCACATATATACAGTCAATTAACTTTTCCAGTATCAGATCAGATGTGAAAAGCTCTATATCAAATGCAAGGATTATTATTATTGATTAATATAGAGCCTTATCAGATCTTCGAAATATCTCAAAGCGGGTCACACAATATACTGCAAAGTGAATTGACTGAATATTTTATGAGCCAAACACACAAATACACAAAGGTATGATTTTTAAAGTTGATGAGGGGAATCTATATATTGAATAATAAAGGTCAGAAAAATCTCTGGTACTGCTTGTCTGTAATATAGCTGTTTGCATGGGGGAAAATACAGTTAATATCAGAAGTGCCATTGTTGGCGAGCATGGAGACAGGCAGGTAAACTGCTTTTTACAGCTCATAGATACCCTCAGTTAAAGCAAAGCTAGGATTAGAGAAGCTGAGGACTTGACCAGAAGCTAGCAAACCTTCACATGTTTGAGGTCCAAGTCTGACCTTGAAAAGCCCTTTGGCGTCTTAGAGGTACAGTTTATTGTCAATCTTATTCGCTGTGTATTTGACACTGAGATTTACGAAAGCTAATTTTCGAGGAAGCATTTTATAACATCTTCATTTCATTTCATTCCACTCACAAATATGCAGTCAATTCACTTTACAGTGTATTCCATGAAGCGTTTTGAGATGTCTCGAAGCTGTAAAAAATACTATATTAAATGCAAGGATTCTTCTTATTATTATTGTCTTACTATGTAGGAAGCTGTTGTCAAGTGATTGGCTTTGTAGGCTGCTTTGTGCCAGTACTGTTATAATACCAACAACTGTGACTGAAGCAATTCTTTGTGAGCTTTTACCAATGAAATGCTTTCCGTTAAAGGAACCATGAATCCTCTTGCAATTTCTGTTTCAAAATAGCTTGTATCTTCCTGAGAAGGTGATCTACAAAAGCGAAAACAAATGCATTCCTAACACGCAGCGCAGAAAAAATAATTCATGGTTGGATGAATAGCCTCCTGCAGGTTTTGAACCAGTTATTGTCCACATGTGAATCATTTCTTACTCATAAATCGTGATTGTTCAATTCTTTTTATTCAAATTGGAAGTATTAATGCCTTTGGTAATTGGACCAGTCACACACTGAATGCCAATATAGCAGGCATTTAGTGTGGGTTTGAGTGGATTTGTTTTGTTGGAGACCCTGGAGATTAATCCAAACCTAATGTACAAAACACAAAAATATTTTCAAACTGTAGTCCTGAACTATTCAACACTTGGTGTTTTTGTTGTAGTTGTACCTTTTATCATTACTTTTTCACCTACACCCCAAAAATGCAGCAAATAAATGGATCTAATTTATAATAGACATTATTGATGGCTACTTTTTTCAAATGTTACACACAGCAATTTTTATTTCATTTCCTCTGCGCGCCTATCCTCCACATTAGGTTTAAGGTTGCTTGAAGGCAACTTGTGTTTGGTACAAAGGTGCCATATGATAAAATAATAATGCTTGCATTTGTTTTATTCCATTATCATGTCTTCGAGATATCTCAAAGCATCACATAATATATTGTAATGTAAATTAACTGTATATTTTATGAGCAAAATATGGCAGCCAATTCCGCACAATAGTGTTCCACAAATAGTCAGGAATTGAGTGACCATTTATTTTTGAAGGAATTATTACCCTGGAAAAGCGATCAGCCAATTGACTAACACATGGGTTCCTAATTACTGCTAGGGGTACAGAGGCATGTGGAGTAAAGTTACCTAATGTTTTGCCTTGCTAGGAATCAAACCTACAACAAACAACAACAACAAAATTACATTTTAGAATGCCTTTCAATTTGGGAGGATGTCCCAAGGCGCTGAAAGTCAGGGGTCAGGACCCAAGCATGGGAGAGGGGCAGGGTAGGTGGGAGATTTAAGGAGAGAGGTGGGAGTGTGGCAGATCAAAAAGGAGACTGGCCTTCAAGGAGACAAGGGAGGAAGCGAGGCGAAGGGTCTGTGGGATGGAGTTCCAGAATGTAGGGCAGAGAGGCTGAAAGCCCAGCTACCGATGGTAGGGCAGATCGGGCGACAGACATGGAGCAGACCGGTGCCTGCTGAATGGAGGGGACGGGCAGGTTGATAGGGAGTCAGCAGTTCAGAGAGATAGGAGGGGGCAAAGCCGTGGATGGCCTTGAAAGTGAGAATGAGGATCTTGAATTTGATCCTCTGAGGGATGGGGAGCCAGTGGAGCCAGGTTCTCACTTATGAGGCACGTCTCTAACCACTGACATTGAGATTTGTGTTCTGTCGTTACAAATGTAGCCGTGAGTCAGTCACAAAATGTGTGCTTTACTTTTTTTAAACAATTTTAATTTAAGTCCCACAAGGGCACCGTTAGTTCATGTCTCCTGAAAGAATAAGATGCCCTTTTCCTTTGTCGTACTCATTATCCCCAGTGAGATCACTTTGTGATAAATGCTCTTTGTATGGCTGTCTATAAATCGGAGCTGATGTATAAGCTGCCAAGGGCACCAACCCACAATCCTGACTCCGTGCCTGATCCTCTATACAATAAAAGTTACCCACTTACAAAATGACATTTCATCAAAATTCTCTTGAGTCTCATCCACCTGCTCAACGATAGTAAATTATTTCTTTCTCTGTATTTCTGATTTCAACTCCAATTCTCTTCAATAATAATAATAATCCTTGCGTTCGAAACCACACTTATCACGTGTTCGTAATGTCTCAAATTGCTTCAAAGGAATTACTGTGTATTTTGTAGGTTATGCAACTACAACAACAACAAAATTACATTTGTATAGCGCCTTTCACGTCAGGAGGATATATCAAGGTTCTCAACAGTCATTGTCTCAGACCCAAGCTGGGGTCGGGGCTGGGGAGGGTGTAGGGAGAGGGGGGAATTTGTGGTGACTGATGGGACCATCGAAGAGGAGGGTCTTGAGGTGGGACTTGAAGGAGGCTAGGCAGTTGGGGAGAGTTGGAAGGACTGCGGGATAGAGTTCCAGATGTTAGGGGCAGAGTGGTTGAAGGCTCACCTGCTAATGTTGGGGTGGGTAGGTCGGGGGATATGGAGCAGGCTGGAGCTGCTGAGCGGAAGGGGCGGACAGCTTGGTAGGGAGTTAGGAGGTCACAGAGGTAGGGTGAGGCAGGGCCATGAAGGGCTTTGAATGTGAGAACCAGGAACTTGAATTGAATCCTTTGGGTGACGTGGAGCTAATAGAGTTAGGGGATTGGGGAGATGGAGTCACGCAGCTTGTATGGTAGAGGACATGGGCCGCAGTGTTCTAGATTATCTGCAGCCTATAGTGGGAGAAATTGGGAAGACCGACAAGCAGTGTGTAGGTGTAGTCTAGCCTGGATGTGATGAAGCCGTGAATGAAGGTTTCAGCGGCCTGAACTTGAGGGTAGAGGCAGAAAAATAGAATTGGGTGTTATCCGCATACATATGGATGTTGACACCATGTCTGCGGATAATGTTACCAAGTGGGAGCATGTAGATATTAAAATGTAGTTGGCTAAGGACAGAGCCCTGGGTGGACGCCACAGTGTAGGGCTGGAAGAGAAGCCATTAGTGGCGACAAAGTGGAGGCAGTGAGAAAGATAAGAGTGCAACCAGCCGAGGGTAGGTCAGCGAAGAATTAATACAGCAGTCAATTTGCAAACAACAATGTCCCACAAACAACCATGGAATTAATATTACCTTTTATGTAACAACAACAACAACAAATTACATTTATAGAGCGCCTTTCACGTCGGGAGGACGTCCCAAGGTGCTGCACAGGAGGCGTGTGACCCGAGCTGGGAGGGGAGTGTTTGGGAAGGGGTGAAACACGAAGGGGAGGTAAAAGAGTTCGGGGTGGAACAAAAGGCACGATCGAAGAGGAAAGTCTTCAAACCGGCCTTGAAAGAGGAAAGGGAAGAGATGAAATGGAGGGATTGAGGGATGGCACTCCATAAGGTGGGAGCGGAGAAACTGAAGGCCCGGCCTCCGATGGTGGGGCGGTTCGGGCGGGGGGCTTGGAGCAGGCCAAGTCCTGTTGAACGGAGGGTCCGGGTGGGCATGTAGGGGGAGAGTAGATTGGTTAAGTAGGGTGGGGCAAGGCCGTGTGAGGCCTTGTAGGTGAGGACGAGGATCTTAAACTCGATCCTCTGGAGGATGGGGAGCCACTGGAGACGGGCGAGGATGGGGTTTATGTGGTCACAGAGGCGGGTGCGGGATAGTACACGGGCTGCAGAGTTTTGGATGGCCTGCAGCCTATGAATGGAGGAACTGGGGAGGCCGACTAGGAGAGAATTTCCGTAGTCCAGCCGTGAGGTGATGTATGCGTGCACGAGTGTTTCGGCAGCGCGGGGGTAAGATAGTTGCGGAGCCTGGCAATGTTGCGCAGATGGAAATAGGCGGTGCCGGTCAATGCGCGGATGTGGGGGAGGAAGGAAAGTTTTTGATCGAACATGATGCCGAGGTTCCTGATTGGCTTTGTGACGTGGAGAGTGCAGACTTGGATGTTGAGGCTGGCAGCGCCCGATGTGCGGAGGCGCTGGCTTGAGCCAATCAGGAGGGCCTCGGTCTTATTCACGTTCAATTGCAAAAAGTTGTCCCTCATCCACGACTCGATGTCGAACAGACATGCTGTCAGAACATCGATCGTCTGGGGGTTGAGGGATGAGGCAGAAAGGTACAACTGGGTGTCATCCGCATACATGTGGAAATTTACCCCATGTCTGCGGATGACGTCGCCCAGGGGGAGCGTGTAAAGGGTGAAAAGTAGGGGACCGAGGACAGAGCCCTGAGGGACGCCGTGGGAAACTGTGCGGGGGTTTGAAGAAAAACCATTGGAAGAAACAAAATGTAAACGGTGGGTCAAATAAGAGTGGAACCAGTCAAGGACTGTGCCTTGAAGGTTGAGGTGGGAGGAAAGACGTTGAAGGAGGATGGTGTGATCGACTGTGTCGAACGCAGCAGACAGGTCAAGGAGGACGAGGAGGCAGAGGGAGCCCTGGTCACAGGCGGTTAGGATGTCATTAGTGACCTTATCCAGGGCAGTTTCTGTGCTGTGGATAGGGCGGAAACCTGATTGGAGGGGTTCAAGAAGTGAGTGATTTGAAAGGAAAGAGCGGAGCTGGGAGGCAACCTCTCTATCAAGGACCTTGGATAGAAACGGGAGGTTGGAGATGGGTCTATCCAAAGAAAAACAAATGTGGTTTCAACTTTCATGAAATGTTGTAGTTTAACTAACATTCTATCGTTGCCTGACAACAACAACATTTGTATAGCACCTTTTACTTTGGGAGGACGTCCTAAGGCACTGGAAAATCAGTGTTTTGGACCCGAGCTGGGGGGTCAGGATCGGGGTGGGGAGTTAGGAATATGCAGAGGTAGTTGGGAGCAAGGTGGTGAAGGGCTTTCAATGTGAGGACCAGGATCTTGAACTGGATCCTCTGCTGCTATGATGGGATGCCGAGGAGTCAGGTGAGGATGGGGGTGATTGGGTTGTGGAGCTTGATGTGGGAGAGGACACGGGCTGCAGAGTCCTGGAAGATATGTAGCCTATGGAGGGAGGAGTTGGGGAGGCTGACAACGTTAGTTTGTCGAGCCTGGATGTTATAAATGCATGTATGAGGATCTGGGCAGCCTGCGGTGTGAGACAGTGGCAGAGCCAAACAATGTTCCAGAGGTGAGGAAAGGCGGAGTAGGACATGGCATGGTTATGGGGTATGAAGGCTAGTTGAGGGTAGAACAGAATGCTGAGGTTCCATATTAGCTATATGAGATATAGACTGCAGCCATGGAGGGAGACACTGTCAGTGCTTGATGTAAGGAGATGCTGACAGGAGCCAAGCAGAAGGACATCTGTCTTGTTGACATTCAATTGCAGGAAGTTAGCTCTCATCCATGACTTAATGTCTGGCAGGCAGCTTGAGAGGACAGCTATGGTTCTGGAATCAAGGGTGGAGACAGAACGGTAGAATTGTGTGTCATCCGCCTACATATTGAAATTGCCCCCACATTTGTGGATGATGTCGTGGGAGTACATATAGGTATTGAAAACGCAAGAGCCAAGGACAGAACTCTGAGCGACGCCACAAATGATGCTTTGGGGGTTGGAGGAGATGCTGTTAGTGGCAACAAAGTAGAGTCGGTGGGAGTGACAGGATTTGAACCAGGATAGATCAGGTCCGCAAAGATTGAGCTGACAAGACGGGCGGTGTAGTAGGATAGAATGGTCCACAGTGTTAGAGGCAGCAAAGAGTTCGAAGAGGCTAAGGAGGTATAGAGTCCCAGTGACAGATGTTCAGAAAGCTGTTTGTGCATTGACCAGCATTGCTTCCATGCTGTGGGCAGTACGGAAACTCGATTGGAGGCACCAATAGATGTATTTTATTTATCTATGAGATATAAATGTATAAAATTGTGAAGAATTTTGTTCTTCATACAGTTGTAAGATTAAAACGAGTAAAGATGATTGCATTAGCGTTAACAATGTAGGGATATCAGAGACCCAGAGGCATTGCAGAGGAGGACAATGAGGCTCATTCTATGTTAGACGGATAAACTGAGAGGAACAATGAGATAAACCCAAACCCTTCAGTCTTGACAAGTCAATGAAGTACAATTTGCGGTCTGTTAAACATTCCTTGTGTTTAATTAAGAAATATAACTATTAAATTGTCCAAAGGCCTAGGTCAGGCGAAGCCTCATTATCACTTCAAAGTTAGATGTCGACAGGGAAGATTATAAATTGTTTCCTCTGTTCAGCTGATCAAACTCTGAAAATGAATTTGATACAAAAAAGTTATGTCACAACAATGCCAAAGAATTACATTTAAAATTAAGTTAAAAAAAAAGAAGTCTCTGGGAACACACAGCAGGTCAGGCAGCGTTTATGGAGAGAGGAAAATATCATGTAAAAATGAGTTGACATCCCAAAATAGCAGTGGAATGAGCTAGAACAATTGGATCTCAGTTACTGTGAGAGGGGTGTGCCACCTACTGGTATTTATCAAATGTTTCTTAATTTTAAATTTCACCTCAAGGTTTGAGAAGACTAGAATGTAACCGGATGAGGTGGTAGTACTGCTTGTTTCATATCATTTTGTAGATATCTGAATTTGATCTCCGGAAAAGAAGGCCTGGATTGACTCTAAAAATATAATTTCTGCGAGAAAACTGCCAATATCCTTACCAAACACAAGAGTACACAGCAGAAGGCATGGAGAAGAAGGTGAGCTTGTTTAAACACATTACCTACAATTTATTTTCTGTTGGATTTTCTTTTTAAGTTTGAAAAGGGGATGACATGTTTTATCCATGTGAGGAATGCCTCACCACAATAGCTGTTGAAGTTTATTATTCTCCAGGAAAGACAACAGCAACAAAATTACACTTGTTTCATATTCCTTTCACGTCAGGAGGAAGTCCTAAGCCACTGGACAGTCGTTATTTCAGACCTGAGCTGGAGTTAGGGACTGGAAGGGTGGAGGGAAAGTGGGGGCATTTGGGGTGACCAATGGGACTGTCAAGAGGAGGGACTTGAGGCAGGATTTGAAGGAGGGGGCGGAGGGACTGCAGGATGGAGTTCCAGAGGTTGGGGGCAGAATGACTTAAGTTTTGCCCACCAATGGTGTGGCGGGTGGGTCGGGGGACGTGGAGCATGCCGAAGCCTGCTGAGCGGAACGGGTAGGCAGGTTTGTAGGGGGTTAGGTGGTTACGGAGGTAGGGTGTGGTGAAGCCATGGAGGGCTTTGAATGCGAACACCCCAGTCTACTGTTGAAATGTTTCAAGGTACTTAATGTTGTGAGTAGTGACTGCATTTCATGTGCAAACAAAGCAACCATTTTATGCAAAGATAAGTCACACAAACTGCCAATGAGGTGTATGATAATTTTTTTCTTGGTGGATTGATAGCCAGGACATCAAGAAAAATATCTCATCCTTGCGGCCATTCTTTGTTTGTAAGCCCAATTAGTTAGTGTTGGCAAATAAAATAAAATTAATAATCCTTGCATTTAGTGTGGTGTCTTTCACATCTGGTGGACATCCCAAAGCGCTCCAAAGCATTTATTGTAAAGTGGAGTGACTTTATGTTTTGTAGATGAACATGGCAACCTAATTGTGCATAGCAAAGTTCCACAAACTGCCATGAAACTACAGACCAATTTTATTTGGAGAATTATTTGCCAGGACACCAGGAGAAATTCCCTTCTCTTTTTGAATAGTGCCACGGACTCTTTAACTTTATCTGAACAGGCAGAACAGGAAGATGGCACACCCAACAATCTAACACACCCCAGGACTTCATTGGAATGTCAGCTTAGACTGTGCAGAGTTAAACTTCCAATATGGGAGCTTGAACCCACAACTCTCTGATTCAGAAATGACAGAGTTACGACAGCTAATTCCAATCCTCTACATTTGCAACTTCCAGCATAGGTCACTACACAAAGGGAATTATCTGATTTTTTCCACTATCCAATGCTTGCCACTGACACTGTTTGCAACATTCCTGTGAACAATTCATTTGTTATGTTGATCAGTCAACTCAGCACAAATGGAAACGGTTACTGAACACACTTCTGTAAATGCAGTGTACATCTCTAGAAACTTTCTAAATGATCAGAAATCATTTTTATTTTCAGAGTGAATTGGCTTCACCACAGAAACAGACTGTAAAGAGTCGCTCCAAGTCTACTGATGAGATTCTACAAGCAAAGAAGGTAATGGATCTGGAGCTGAAATTTCCCCCACATAAAGCCAATCATACAAATAATTAAGAGAAAAGTGTCAGACAGCAGTAATCTATCTAGCAATCAAACTCACTCACCATAGTATCCCTGTCTCTGTATCTAATAAACTTAAATCCTTATAGTAGACAGCCATGTCAGGTACAATCTGATATAATTTTGTAATTTCTTGTTCCACCACCTGTGCATCACATATTTCCAGAGATTAAATGGGACAGTGTACAGAAAGCTTAACTCTGTATCTAATCAATTTCTTCTACCCAACTTTACCTGTGACAATCTAATGACAAACAGGCTCATGTCTCATTGTTACCAAATTTTCAAGAACTGTGGAAAAAAATCCTTTCTCGTTTCAGAAATTTGAAGAACTGTGTTAGTTTATCCTCTTAGCCATCTGTTTCAGCAAAAACTCCAGGTGACCAAAATATTGTGAAACCATTACAATATTAATAATAATCATCCTTGTATTTTATATAGCGCTTTTCAGGATTCTAGACGTCCCAAAGTGCCTCACTAAATATACTGTAAAGTAAACTTATTTGTGGGCGAAATGCTGCAGCCAATTGTGCACAGCAGAGTCCTACAAACAGCCGTGGATTGAAATGACCAATTTTATTATTGTATTTTTTTGGAGGGATTAGTCACGTGGAGTAAGGAAACTTGCCCAAGGTTTCACCCTGAACTGCCTGGATTCGAACAGAGGTTTCATGTTTGTAAGGCGAGTGCTCTAACCACTGAACCACAGGACTCCACAATGTCTAATATGTATTTTTAAAAAATATTAAAGTAGCTTCACGACGTTTTGGTCACCCTGCAATTCAAGCCTATCCTATTAACCCTGGTATACCCAGAAACCCAAACAGGAACCTGAGAGGCACCAGTATGTATTCATGCATAACATTTTGGATAGTGGGGTATTTTGAAAGACCATACTTCTATTCTAGACATTTTTTGGACTGGCAACATTATATTTAATCACTAGCTGAACTGAAAACAGTGGCTAATGCTATTATCTTTTCCTTTGCATTTTGTCAGTCTACCATTCTCAGATGCTTGGCACATCTACAAGGCTTTACAATTCACATTACAGTATAAGCAATTCATGTAAAACATGTTTAAATGGATTTTATGTAAAAAGACATTTTAATCTTCAGGTTAATGCAAATCCATGAATGCAAATTCATGCATCTATCATCCTCATGAATATCTCCAGGAAATTCTTATCATTTCAACACAGATAAAAGGGAATAAGACCAGAACATTTTTTTAAAAAAAGTGTGATTTAGCCTCAATTCTTACAAGTTGTTTGCAATAGATTTTAAGCTTTAAAGATTCATGTAAACTGGATTGAAAAATAAGACCTTATTCCCCTTTACACATATTTGATTAATCTAGTAATTAAATGCTAATTATTTTTCTCATGCAATAGGCCTTTCACACGCCTCAGAAATCACTTCCCGGCAGACAAGAGTTGGAGAAGTTGAAGGTAATTGAATTCTTTATGGCTTTGTTGCTCACATTCTAGGAGTAAATTTCAGAGACACAACTGCCCTCTAGGTATTTTGCCCAAGTGCCCATTCATCATATGCGTGCCTGGATATGGGACTAATTTGGTTTAGTTGGAAGCAGTCTCTCCTCTGGGTCAGAAAAGGGTGAGCTCAAACTCCACATCATGGCTTGAGCTCATAGTTGAGGCTGGTAGTTCAGTACAGCACTGGGGCAAGGCTGCATTTGTTGGAGGTAGTGTTTTTCTGATAAGATGTTAAACTGAGGAATTGGTTGCCTGTCAAGGTGGATGTTGAAGATCCCATTGATATTAGTCAAAAAGTGGAGGTAGTTTCTCTCATTTTCACAAGTAATAGTTGGACAGACTGCTGTTTGTCAGATCTCATTATGTGCAAATAGCTGGCCTGTTTACCTCCAAAACAGTGATGGCACATGCCAGTAATTACCTGATAAATGTTTTGCAACATTGTGACATGAAAAATTTGCAATAAAGATATAAATTCTTCATTACTTCGTTCCAGTTTAAACTGATTGTTCCAAAAATAGTTATTGGACCACTCTAACTTTATATGGAATAGGCTCTCATCGCATCCATTTCTGCCCTGAGACCAAATCAATGAAAAGATAAGAGATGGGATAAATAGTTTATGAGTACAATCTAACCTATTATATAATGGAATGAATAGCCTGCAACTGTATGATAGAATTTTAGTGTTGACTGGGTTAATGTTAGGGATACATGGATAATTCAGTTGTACCTCACTGTTCAGATATAGTGTTTTGAACCCTTATAATTGCATGTGAGACTATTCCAGTTAAAATTGGGGTTGACTTAACAAGCACAGACTTGCCGAAAAGGTTAAATAGACATTAACCTATAGTCTCTAAAATTTTGGTTCTAATCTATTCCAGATTGATGGATTGAAACCCTTCTCTGAGGGTTGAGCATAATTGAAGATTGGGACAGTGACAGTTTTTCAAGGGTTCAATCAGAAATATAACTATTACAACCAACTCAATTGATTTTGTGCACATCTATAGTTAAAGCTGCCTAGCTGAAAAAATCAAAATTCAATGAGAAAATAATGAAATGGAAACATTGTTATTCATGAGATAAACCAAATACATTGGCTAACATCTACCAAGGCAGCTGGTGAAAAGTGGAATTCTAGCAAGATTTTATCCACAAGCTGTTAACCCAGGTCAATTGCTTTACCCACAGCCTGCGTTCCCGCACAATCCCGCAATGTGTTTCCATTCACTCTTAATGAATAGATTGAATGTTGGCTTTAGGTTGTCAGTAGATTCTGATCCTTCCTTTCACACCGTCTCCACTTTGTCTCCACAAATGGTTTCTCCTCCAGGCCCCGTGTTGTCTCGTAAGGAGTTCCTGAAGGCTCCGTGCTTAGTCTACTCATCTTCAACATATACAGGCTCCCTCTTGGTGACATAATTTGCAGACACGGGGCCAACTTCCACAAGTCTGCAGATGACACCCAACTCTCTCTTTCTGCCCGATCCTCAATTTCAGGACCACTGTTGTGCTCAGAAAATGTCATCTCCCTCCCTTGCCTCCTTCAAGGCATATCTCAAGATACTCCTCCGATTGTGCCTCCAGTCGTCCACCTACCCTCCAACCACCTGATCCCAATCACTTGCTTGGGTCCAAATCCCTAACTGTCCAGCGCCTTGGGGTATCCTCTTGATGTGAAAGGCACTACACAAATGTCATTTGTTGATATTGTTGTTGTTGTCATAGACTGAACCATGGTGTTGAAGCCAGTGGGGAGGGGGAGTGGGGAGGGGGAGTGGGGAGGGTTGCACAGAATCACCCAGGTAATTATTTAAGAAATTGCATGGTAAGGTGAGTACAGTACTCAGAAAGGGTAAGATCAAATAGACTGAGATAGTCTAGGGACACTATTTTTAGCTTGTATTGCAGTGTACTCTTTTTTCTCTCTATACAGGAAGCTTGTGAGAGTCTTGAAAGTATAGAGCAACCTTCCAAAAGAGAGGAAGAACTCTCAGTCGAGATGGTGCAGAACTGAATTAAAACTCAGACTGCTGCAGTCAATCGTCAACAATGCTTCTTTCTGTGACTGAGGATCGGGAACTGCTTGAATCAGTTGATACCCAAGAAAACCAATCACCAAGTAGCAGATATGAAGCTTACATTAACCAAGCTTTATACATCATGATGTACTTTTCATTGTGCGTCAATATTGCTTTAAGCATGAGACAATATCAATTGTGTTGTTACTATTAAAGGTGAAGTGCATGTGAGTCAGTTGTTCAAGGGTAGCTATATACTGTACATGCATTGAATGTTTTGGTATACTTCTCAGAATGTTTGTGAGCTAATAGCACACTGTTTGTGCAAAGAGCAGTATTTCTTGTGTTTGTGAGTTCTGATATATGTACACTCTTTGTTGTGCTTCAGTGATATTCAGCAGGGGAGGCCATTCAGACCATCAAGTCTTTTCTACCACTTTGTTACATAATTTCCCCAGTTTTTCTTCATGCCCCTTAACATGCTTATTTCCTATCTATAACAAAAACAACTTGCAGATACATTATCCCTTTCACACTAGGTAATATCTCAAAATGGAGTCCTGTAGCTCAGTGGTTAGAGTATTCGCCTTACAAATGTGAGACCTTTGTTCGAAACCAGGCAGGTCAGGGCAAAACCTTGGGCAAGTTTTCTTACTCCACACACCCAATAATAATCCCTCCAAAAAAAAACACAATAATAAAATTGGCAGTTTCAATCCGCAACTGTTTGTGGGACACTGCTGTGCACAATTGGCTGCTGCATTTTGCCTACAAATATACAGTCAATTCACTTTACAGTATATTCTATGGAGCGCTTTGAGACGTCTAGAAGATGTGGAAAAGCGCTATATCAAATTCAAGGATTGTTATTATTATTATAAAGCACTTTACAAAAGTGGTGCTGGGCACTGAGTACTGGAGTTGGCAGTGGGAAGCGGGGAGGAAGGTGGTGACAGTTGACATGAATGAAGATGTAGGTCTTCAGCAATATTTTAAGTCAGATAGAGAGGGAGTAATGTTACAAATATTACAAATGATTCAGTGTCTAGATTTATATTTAGATGTATGTCCTCTCGACTTGAAAGGCCAATACAAATGTAATTTTGTGCTGTTGTTGTACCTGGCAGCTCTTCCACATTCTCACAACCCTTTGAGCGAAGACATTTTAAAATGTTTGAGATCTAATCTTAAAAAAATTCTTCTTGCTTTGAATACCTCAAGAAGATGAACATGCTATCCAAAGTTAGATTTGTCAATTTCCCTCATTGTGTTATTCCGTTCAGCCTGATCATCTCTGAACCTCCTCAGCTATCCACACTATGACCTCATGTTTTGAATGAGTCCATTTTGTAAGCGAGATGTGTGTGAGTTGATCAGCAAAAGTGTGATTAGAACAGTTGTGCACACTGGAAGTAATGATATTTTAACACATTTTAAAACAGGAAATGTGCAACTCCAGACAAATATTTGGAGCCGTGTGCTTCTCTGTGCTTCACATTGTCTCTACATTTAAATAATGGGATATTTTTGGTGCTTCACTGTGGTTGTAACGGAATAGCTATTTTGGAGTATGTGTCTGTATGGTAAAATATTTCACATTGCGTCTTATCCAGTATTGCATGTGACCCCAATTCTTTATCCTTTATCAGGTGTTGTTGGAATAAGCTGACATGTCCTGTGTATCTAATGGAAACCATGTACCAGGTTGACTAGATTGTATGTTATGGACTGCATGAATTATCAGCAACATCTAATAAAAAAGAATGTTACAGTGATATTCTATAATTATGTAAGCAATTTGACTAACCTGTTCTTACAAGGCATTGGTTTCCAAACTGAGGGGCGCTTCATCCTTGGGGGGCACGTATCGTTGGCTGGGGGGGGGTGCGGAGCTTTAGAGTCTCGAGCCACCGAGTGCATGTAAAGCCGAGGACTCGAGTGTGTGTGAAGCCGAGGATTCGAGTGCGTGTAAAGCCGAGGACTCGAATGAGTGTGGAGCCGAGGACTCCAGTGTGTGGAGCCGAGGAACTGAATGCGTGTGGAGCCGAATGTGAAGGAGGTGGGGTGCAACAAACTTTGCTGAGTTAGTGGGGGCACTGCTATTTAAAGTTTGGAAGCCACTGGTATAAGACATTTGAAGTTAAAGCTACCGTTTGTGGTCTAGTAAATAACGGCTCTCGAATTCCTACTCTCAGCAAAGGAGCAGAATCATTTCTCAGGCTGTGCTGAGTTAGTTGGTCTTGGCCAAGCCAGCAGTTGGGATTTCCCACTCCCTAACCCATGAGAACCAAGTCCAATATGAGTATCTGCTCCTGACTGATTCCCAGCTGCATTGGCTCCACAATCTGCCTGCTGACACATGAGTTATTTCAATCATGTTCACATGTGATATAATTGGGAGCTATTTGGTCGCGTAACTTGCTTGATTGGTTGGTTTGAAAAGCTCCCATCTCACATTGGAACTGGAGGAATATGTTCCACCATTTTATTAAACTTGTTAATACCATTTCTATCTTGCCCCAAAATACTGTATCAATAATCCATTTAAACATCCCAATCAGTTCTGCATCTGAAACCACTGAATGCAACATTCATTTCATTTCCAATAATAATCCTATACAGTTGCAGCAAGACTTCCCTACTTTTGTACTCTAAACCTTTTGCAATGATTGCTAACATGCCGTTCGCCTTCTTAGTTACTTGCTGTAATTGCAAACTAACTTTTTGCGACTGGTGTACAAGGACACCCAAATCCCTTTGTACACTAACACTATCTAATCTCTCATCTTCTAGAAAATAATCTGTTTTTCTATTTTTGCTACCTAGGTGAATAACTTCCCCACATTAAATTCCATCAGCCACCTATTTGCCCACTCGCTTACCCTATCTATATCCCATTGCAATCTTTTTTGCATCATCCTTAGAATTTACTCTCCCACCTAGTGTAGTGTCATCCGCGAATCTGGATATGTTACATTCAATGACCTCGTCTAGATCAATGATGTAAATTGTAAATAGCTGAGGCCCAAGCACTGATCCTTGTGGCATTCCACTAGTCACATCCTACCAATTCGAGAATGATCCGTTTATCCCTACTCTCTGTTTTCTAACCGTTAGCCACTCGTCAATCCATGATAATGTGTTCCCATTAATCCCATGGGCCTTCACCTTGCGTAATAGCCTTTTATGTGGCACTTTGTCAAATGCCTTCTTAAAATATAATATTTAATAAGAAGACATGAAAAGTGCTATATCTAATGCAAGGATTATTATTAGTAAGAGGTAAAGCAACATATATTTAATTTTGAACATATAGCCCAATTCACTTTTTTAAGTAATATATTTAGTGTTAAAATTAACAGTGGAAATGTTGGAAATCTGAAATTAAAGCGGAATATGCCAGAGTACTCCATACTACTAATACTAATAATAACTCTTGCATTTGATGTAGTGCTTTTTACATCTTCTCGATGCCTCAAAGCGCTTCACAGAATTTGGAGCTCCTGTAGCTCAGTGGTTAGAGCACTTGCCTTGCAAGCGTGAGACCTGTGTTCGAATCCAGGCAGATCAAGGTGAAACCTTGGGCAAGTTTCCTTACTCCACACTTCTAATAATAATCTGTCCAAAAAAATAACACAAGAATAAAATTGGTAATTTCAATCCACAACTGTTTGTGGGATACTACTGTGCGAAATTAGCTGCTTCGCCCACAAATATACAGTCAATTAACTTTACTTAACTTTAGTATATTCCGTGAAGCACATTGAGACATCTAGAAGACATGAAAAAGCGCTATATCAAATTCAAGAATTATTTTTATAATATACTGTAAAATGTATTGACTGTCAATTTATCCATCAAGGGCTGATAGAGACAGGTAATAATAATATAATAATCGTTGTAATTGATATAGCACTTTTCATATCTTAAGACGTCTCAAAGCGCCTCACAGAATGTACTAAAAAATGAATTGACTGTATATTTGTGGGCGAAACAGCAGTGTCCCACAAACATTCATGGATTGGAATGACCAGTTTTCATTATAGTTTTTTGTTGAGGGATTTTTATTAGGTATGTGGAGTAAGGAAACTTGCCCAAGGTTTCGCCCTGACCTGCCAGGACCTGCCTATTAGATCATTTAATATTTCAAGTAGGACCCATATCGAACTGGAATGAGAAGCAATTGTAACAATTTAATAACACCTAGTCAATTTTTGGTATGTTCTCATTCTGACTCAATCACTAACTCAATTCAGTTTGAATCGAATTGTAAAATAACCACAGTTATTCTAGAAGAATTGCCCTGTTTTATGGTTCAGAAAATCATTAGGGGTTATCAACGAATACATCAAATTAAATTCTGTATTATTTCAGATGACAATTGTGTGTTAGTCCTATCGGTGCAGCATTATTGGAGATGCTAATAATAATAATAATCTTTGCATTTGACATAGCACTTTTGACGTCTCAAAGCACTTCACAAGAGTATGCCGTAAAGTGAATTGACTCTATATTCGTGGGCAAATTGTGGCAGCTAATTGCACTCAGTAGTATCTCACAAACTGCTGTTGATTGAGTGACCAAATTATTCTTGTTTTCTTTTGAAGGATTATTAAGAATTCGAAGAATTGCTTTAAAAGGAATTCAAGTTGTGAAAATAGGGAAATACTGAAGTCTACTGTGATGCACCTTACTTCTGTATTGGAAGTGGCATGAATTCCAACAGAATGCCCTTTTAAGGATTTCCGTTGAGAAATACGGTAAATTTCATTACTGTTACTTGAAAGTTGTTAAGTGTCCTTTCATTTCAGAAAGAACAGAGGCAACAGTGCAAGGAAATTTATTTTAAGGTCAGTGGCAGATTCCTTTCTTATCCAATCTTATTAGTTCCATAAAGCATGTTTGCTTCCTTAGCTTAGATTCAATTGTATTATTCTAAGGATTGTGTCCATAAAATGTCACTGCAAAGATAAATATGTGCATTTAAGCTTCCTCATTAAAATCACACTGAGGGTACATGATCATTAATTCATTACCAGACAATGTTTGTGGGGCATTGCTGTGAGAAATTGGCTGCTATGTTTCACCTGCAAAATATAGTCAATTCATTATATTCGGTGAAGTGCTTTGAGACGTCTAGAAGACATGATCAGGATGAGATCTGCCTTAGATCTTCAACATGATAAGGATGTCAAATGCAAGGATTATCATTATTATTACAGTAAAACGGCATTATCCGGCACCCTGGGATCTGCCTAGTGCCGGTTAATTAAATGTCCCAGATATTGGAGCTGCAAGTTGCCGAAAATCCTACACGAAAAATTAACTTATTTAAAACATACCATATTAATAATAGACTAAATAATAACAGAATATTGTATGGATACTTACCAATAAAGCATTCCAGCACACTCTGTAAAATGGTTGGGAAAAAAGCATTCCAGCGTTCGGTATGTTTCATGAGTACACAGAGTGAGCATACCGCGAGTGTCCCAGATTGGGAGATTCTGGTTGGTTGAGTATGCCGGTTAGTTGGGTACCGGATAAACAAGGTTTTACTGATTGACATAGTCCACATGCCTCACTCTGCAGTCCCAACTGAGATCAGCTACCTCGGCTAAGACAGCGAATTGAATGTGTGACCTTGTGGGTCTGTATATGACTCATGACCACACAACTGACCCATCCAGAGAGCTCGTGAATACTGCCTTTTACATCATGTTCCATTAAATAATATGTAACTCATATCTTTTGGCTCAAGTGAATGGAAATTTGTGAGGGAGGAAAGGTACTGGAATTGCACAATGGTTGCAATCTCTCAGGTGACGATAATTGTTTTGAAAGTAACTAATTGCAGATTCCTCATTAATGGTTTACAGTCTCACTCATTACCTAGTTATTGAGGGATGGCTTGGAGCAGGTGAGGCCCCACCAATCCACCACCAGCCCCCCCCCCCCCCACCCCATCGGACCGGAGGAAATGTATCAATGTATGAGAATCATAGATAGGAATTTACAGGAAAATAATTGCTGTCCTGGTATTCCAAATGCTGTTGAGCCCAGAACAGTACTTTCCATCCTCAATGTTAATGTTAGAACTGTTTTTAATCAATCATTTACCAACCTGCAGAATCAGCATCATCCACAGAAAGCATATGAAAATAAAATTGTCAGGTAAGTAGATTCTTCCCCTCTCCAGGGCCGGTTGCAAACTCTGCTCACGTGGGTCGAGCACAAGGACACTGTGTAAATCACGATTGATTGATTGATTATTATGTTTAATTGTGTGCCCTAAAACCATGGTGGCTGAATTGGTTAAGCACCAGACTTGGCTAACAAGGTTGTGGTTTTGAAACCACTCTCCCCCTCATTCTTTCAAGGTTCATAATATGAACAGCAAGGTTAAATATATATTTGGTTACAAAATATCACAATATGGGATAATTGTTTTAATCAAATAATGTCTAAGAAAGGAATCGTCCTAAACTAGAAAAACTGGAGAAGATCAAGGAGCTTAGTGAGGAGCAATACAATACAAAATTACATTTGTAAAGTGAAGCACCTTTCATGCTAGGGAGGACACCTCATCCTCACCTACAAGGCCTTACACGGCCTTGCCCCATCCTACTTAACCAATCTACTCTCCCCCTACACGCCCACCCGGACCCTCCGTTCAACAGGACTTGGCCTGCTCCAAGCCCCCCGCCCAAACCGCCCCACCATCGGAGGCTGGGCCTTCAGTTTCTCCGCTCCCACCTTATGGAATGCCATCCCTCAATCCCTCCGTTTCGTCTCTTCCCTTTCTTCTTTCAAGGCTGGTTTGAAGATTTTCCGCTTCGATCGTGCCTTTTGTTCCACCCCGAACTCTTTTACCTCCCCTTCGTGTTTCACCCCTTCCCAAACACTCCCCTCCCAGCTCGGGTCAAACGCCTCCTGTGTAGCGCCTTGGGACGTCCTCCCTACGTGAAAGGCGCTCTATAAATGGAAATTGTTGTTGTTGTTGTTGTTGTTGACATCCCAAGGTGCTGGACATTCAGGAATTATGACCGAAGCAGAGCGTGAGGAAAGTGTTGGGTTTAGGGAGGGTGGAGGGCAGAAAGGGTAGGAGAAAGGAAAAAGGCATGGTCAAAGAAGAGGGTCTTCAATTGTGGCTTGAAGGAGGCAAGGGTGGGAGCAAGGCAAAGGGAATGTGGGATGGAGTTCTAGAGGGCAGGGGGCAGAAAGGCTGATGGCCCGACCGCCGATGATGGAGAGGACCAGGCGACGGTCATGAAGCAGTTATCTTCTGAACGGAGGCAGTGGACAGGTTGATAAGGCAGGTCAGAAAGGTAGGAAGGGGCAAGAGCAAGGAGGTGTTAATGTGTGCGGAGGAAACTGTCTTTCATTTTGTCCACGTTAAGATGGAGGAAATTGAGGCTCCTCCTGCACCTCTCTGGACCTGGAAGCCTAGAGCTACAGCTGGTTCAAATCCAAGGTGAAAATAAACCTCCCTTCAAGCCAACACCAGTACCATAGAATATAACTGGCTTAAAAATAGATAATGCAAATTTACCTCTTGGTTTGACAGTAATTACCTATCAAGTGCTTTAAGTTGTTTTCTTGTTAAGACACTTGTGAAATACTATAAAAACAAGCATGCACGTGCTATTGATGCACTTAATGCTTCTTTCAGTGTGTTTGTTCCAGACAAAGTGTGCACACACAGAGAGCTTGAAATCTCATTGCGATGTAAACAAAAATGATTATTGGATACAATGGAGATGTGTGCTGCCCCGCTCCTTTTCATTCTTTCCCAGGAGTTTCCGTTAGTCTCTCCTTCGTCCTACACCTCACAGCATTTTAAAGCTCAAGCTTGTTGTGACATTACCAGTCTGCCATAGAGCAAAAACGGAAGTCGCTTTGAACACTCAGCAGGTCAGGCAGCATCTGTGGAGAAAGGAAAAGTGAGTCAACGTTTCGGGTCCACGACCCTTCGTAAGAACGTCAGTCGTGAACCCGAAACACGAGTGTTCCCAGCGACTTCTGTTTTTGTTTCAGATTTCCAGCATCTGCAGTATTTTGCGTTTTTGTTTACCAGTCTGTCATAATCTGTCTTGTGTTCTCCTGTATTTTAGATTGAAGTTTCTCATGAGAAAAAGATTCTTCCTGAATTTAAAAGGAATGTGTCCTTCTAAATCAATGGAGGAGAATTTCTACCCATGTCCAACAAAAAGATCAATTTCTGCAAAATGCCATTTGATTATATTTACAGTATTTCATTTCACAAAATCACGCAAATTTTACCTTGGCAAGCAATCCCAAAGGAAAAAAATTACTTGATTTCTTTGTGCGTAGACTTAAAAATATTTACACAGACATTACGTTTTATATCAAAATATTTCCAGCTTTATTCTTTAGGTTTCCTATATTAACATCCTGAATGAGAGAGAGATTGCCAGCTGGCTTCTTAAGTCACTTTGCTGACGTAAGTCTCCACCCATTTATTGAACTAATGTAATGTTGAATTGATTCTTTCTTATTCCTTTAACCCCATGTCTCTCTTGTTAAGTTCTTTGCCCATGACCTGTTCCATGACCAGTAATGACTAATGTGTCTGAATCTGTTTTTGTTTCAGATTCCCAGCATCTGTAGTATTTTGTGTTTTGTTAATAACTAATGTGTATTCAGGAACACATCCTTCAGACGAGATGGTAAAACATACAGTCTCTAGTATATTATGTGCAGGGCTTTGAGACATCTCAATGATATGAAATGCACTACATCAAATGCAAGTATTATTAATACTGATGTTATTATTAAGCAGATGTTTGCTTGTTCAGTTGGCACTATTAGGAAAAACAGGAGGAAGTTTCTCACAGTGTCTTGGACAACTTGTGTCCAGAAAAAAAAAATGTTTCATTGTATGCCCTAAAACCATGGTAACTCAGTTGGCAGCTTCATTTCCTGGCTGATTGTCGGACATTGCTTTGCAGAAAATTGGTTGCCACATTTGTCTAGAAAGTACACAATCATTACATGTTACAGTAATTCCTAGGTGAGGCATGATAATTGTGAGGCATTATAATAATGGTCTTTGCGCTTGGTGGAGCAGCTTATCGAAATTCGAATTTCATAAAATTTTATTCTGAAATGCAGCACATTTGTAGATAAATGTAGCAGTCAATTTGTGCATAGCAATATGCAAGGTTCAGCCTTGAAGTGAATGACTAATTTTATCTAGAGGATAAGCTCCCTTCTCTGTCGGCACAGTGGGTTTCTGTATGTCCACTGAAAAGGTAGGTGGTGCCTTGATTTCACATCGTATCTGAAAGATGGCACCTCCAGCAATGCAGTGCCTCCAGCACTGTCAGCCTAGACCAACCTGTGCTCCGTGGGCTGGAAGTGGCCCCAGGGCTGTGATAAAGCAGCTCGCCACAAATATTCGTACAAGTCAAGGTAAATCCATGTTCGATCAGTAGTGTTTTCAGTTTTATAATAATAATAATAAATAATTATTGCATTTGAAATAGCACTTTTCACATCTTCTAGACATCTCAAAGCACTTCACAGAATATACTATAAAGTAAATTGACTGTATATTTGTGGTCGAATATAGTAGCCAATTGCACACAGCGGTGTCCCACAAACAGTCATGGATTAAAGTGACCAATTTATTATCTTTTGTTGTTGAGGGATTTTTATCAGGTGAGTGTAGTAAGGAAACTCGCCAAAGCTCTTTATAGGAAGTCATGAAGTCATGAAGTCATGAAGTCCAAGGGGAGGCAAGCTGCAAACGCTGTCAATTGATGAGACTTCAGCAATTTTCCTTGCAGCTTTTAAAATGGATCTGAGAAATGAAGAGGGCGGATTATGTATTTTTTCCAAGAATCTTGTCAGCCATTTTCGTTGTTTTGATTTGTTTTCCTTCCATACACAGCAGCACATCTCTGGTTCTGACTGTGCCAGGCGGGCTGGTCGAAGTCTGGCTGCCTGTTGGTCCGTGGGAGGACAGGCAGTGAAAAAGAAGTCAAGAGATGGAGAGAAGCAAAGTTGAAGAACGCAGCAAAGAGACACTTTTTTGAAATGACTTGAGTGGTTTTTGTTCACATAGACTATTAAAGGCATTGGATAGGTGAGAGATGATGGAATCCTTGTGGCAGGAGATTTACTCTTCAGTGCTACTTTCTTTAAGCTAGATGAGATGTTCCTCTATTGGAGTGACCTATTTAGTTACTAACCTTGAAAAATGTTCCTGTAGTGTCCAGCAGTTCATTTCCTCCTCCAGTTATTCAAGGATATACTTGGCTCATACAGTTCCATTGCAAAAAACAATCAGCATCTTGTAATTTCCAGATAGAATGGAGTCCACTTTTTCTTCATTGAATATTTCTTGGTATACTGGCTGACCATATAGACTGGCCTTGACTGTGAGTTCAAAGTTCTGACATGGAGCTTGAACGCAAGCTCCGTGTCAGCTTCTGATTCCGTGGTGAGAATGCTACCGAAAGAATCAAATGACAGATCCTTGCAATGTGAAAGGTGTTATATCAAATGTGGGGATTATTACTATCACTACAAATATAAAGCCAATCCTTTACTGGAAGATATTCCATCTGACCTAAAACAGGAAGAATATTTTAGTGACAGGGTAGCATTTGCTTGTTAGAAATTATAATAATCCTTACATTTGATTGCACTGAGAAGAAAGCACCTCCAAAATGACAGCACAACCCCAGCATTGTATTATCACAACAACAACAAAATTACATTTATAGAGCGCCTTTTTTATGTTGGGAGGACATACCAAGGCCAGCCTAGACTATATGAGTTCAATTTCTCGACATGGGGCATGAACTCACAACCTTCTGACTCAGAGGGAAGAGTGCTACCAACTGCGCCTGTTGACACATGAAATATTTGGAATTACAGCTGCAAAGACCTTGGATCAGAGCCAATGTCCTCCTGTACCAATGATTCAGCTCAATGCTTCTTACTGGTTTCGTAGTCAGCAGTCAGTTTGAGCAAGATTGGACAGGAACTCTGCATTGAGAATAACCTTGAATGTACCTGTGGGTGATAAAGGATATAAGATGCATGAGTGTAAATGAGGAATAAGACAAGAATGTATCTGATGTTGGTTATAATTTCCTTCATTGTGAACGGTAGGGCTTTGTAAAAGGGATAGCAATGAAATTTGAACCTTCTTATTTGAATTGGAGATCAGATTGCTCTTGTCGAATTCCGAACAATTACAAAAATGTGAAAAAGTTGAAAGAGCAGAACAGATGAGCTGCCATTTTAAGCACCTTATTACTGTATTTTGAAATTGTTTATCATTTTAAATTGCTTCACAGGATTTATTTGTGTTGTATTTGCACATTGGATAAATCTTCAAATATTAACTACTGAAGCACTACTTACAGCAACGTATTGAATGATGTTCTTTTGAGAACCACCATAAGAGTTTTTTTGTACCTTGCCATAGACTAGAGAGACTATGGTGCTGACATTGGCACATATTGTACAAATGTAATATACAAATGTAATTTCTTGTTGTTGTAAACAGAGGCGTGTGGAGTAAAGAAACTTGTTTCAGGTTTCTCCCTGCCCAGGAATTAAACCTAGGTCCTCTCACTTTGCAAGCTGAGTGCTTTACCAGTACGCTACAGGACTCCTCAAGTAATAACTAGTACTCCTTGCCAATCTTCAATCCAATGTGATCTCGCTCCATAGCAAAGTTTCCATAGTTAGAGATCCTGTGGGTTGACAAGATTTCTAATGGGATTGTCTTCAAAAATAACACAAGTTAGACCCTTTTAAAGTGTGCATTCAATCTGACATACAAATGTTGTTTTCCGATCCTTTTAATGATTGAAACGAAAGAAAAATGGCAGTGCTGAATTCCTTGGTTCACTGATTAAAATTAAAATTAAGATTAAAGTTAAAATTCACAGATTTTCTGCATCGGAAAGACGTCATGAAAGGTTAATAAATAACAACTAAATTGCATGTGAAATTACCTAGAGTTCTTTAAGTGACATGCCATCATCGAATGTTTCCTGGTTGGTTCCCCATGTTTAGTTGAAAGGGGAAAGTTCCCTTTACTCTAAGCCAACTTCGGTAGACTTTTTTTTTAGTCAACCGGATGTCTGACACATGTGGAAGCCCATCACCACATTTTAGAGCATCTAAACCAAGCTGAGGTTTCCATACATCCCACCTTTCTACACATAGAAATCCCAGAGATAAAATGGAATGTGCGCTCTCTCTACCTGGAGGGACGCATACTGCATATCTAACTCTGGGAACTATTAGGCACAGGTTAGGCAAGAGCCAGAGCTTGGGGACCCCAGAGTCTGTGTTGGGAAACTGCTGGAGTTCAACTGGTTAAAAATGCATAGATTTCCATTGTTATTGTTGTCCGGCAAGCATTCCAAGTGCTCCTCACTGCACCAACGAGATACTTTTATTTTCCACACAGGCTATCCCATGCCTCTTTGAATGAGACTGCAAATACAGGTGAAAATTCAGTCAATGCAATACATATTACATGGAGAGCAAATTAGGCAACAAAGTGTTGAATTAATTCAGCATCTGGTGTCACAGTGCATAGTTGGTGGTTGATAAATGTCCAAATTTTTCTTAAGTAGGTTCCCACAGCCAGTCAATGGAGAAAACTTTCATCCCAATCAATTTGGCTGGAAACAAACATAGCTCCCAGAGATGATAAGAAAGCAAGTTAGTTAATTCCCCTATATTACCCTATTAGTTTTCAGTTTTTTATTAACTTGGAAAAACACATTGACATGGAACCAATGGAAAGCAGAGATCTCAGAATGGTCTGGCTTCTTATGAGATGTTCCACTTAATGAATATTGCTGTGTATTGGTGACTGGATATCTTTGTATATCTAGAATCATTCAGAGAACTTACCAAATAGCATAAATGAATTATAGATTTCTTGAAATAATTGCTTCAAATCCCAGCAGAATAAATCCTATGTCACACCCAACTCAATCAATAATTAATTTACACCAACAATAATTGATTAAATGGTTGGAATAAAACAATTCCCGAACCAGGCTCCCTTAAGGTACTGATTTTTTTTTGCCAATTGTAGGCTTCAGTTTAAGTTATACTTGCAACCAGGTCTGTAGAATTAGCACAGCTAAATGATCAGTAGAACATTGTAGAGTTTAGTTATGGTAGTAAAACAAACGGAACAAGTTGTTGACAACTAACTGCCTTGTAAAATTAATAGGTGGAGAGATTTAATATTTACTTACAATGGAAGTGAAGTACTACTTTGAAGTGATAAATAAACTAATTAATTGCTGGCTGCACTCCATTTCACTAATGAACAGTGATATTCACTTTGCAAATAAATCTTCTTTTCCTAGATGATCTTATTAATCAATGATGTATTAATTTCGATGGTCCCTTTCCATATTAGAAAACAATGTGGATAATTGAACATCACACAAAATACAAATGGACTGAAGCACCAACCAAAAAAACAGTATAACATCGGGAGTCATACTGTTACTGTTGTAATACTCTGTGCTAGCATTTTTGCACAAGATGAGCATATTCCACAAGCACTTAGCATCACAGCCCAATGCATGTGCACAGATACACAAGATGTTTGTGCACATCCCCTTAATCCAAAGTAAATGCACCACTGACAAATGGTTAATTTGAATGCTCTTTTAGATCAAATTTGAGAGAATGTTTTTCTTTTACCAATTCACTTTCATCAAAAAATAGCAGATATTTAGCAATGACAACCAAATCGTGATGTTAATAGTCTTAGCAATACTCTATGAAAGAGTAAGTGTGGTGGGAGAGTTGGAATTAACTGGTTTGAAAAGGATATGACTTTGAAACCTCACACACATCTTTGCGATCTCACCTCTGGCTTGTGATTTTGTCAACATCTGTTCAGGGTATTTCCAGCAGGAAACATATTTTATGTCCCAAGGAATTTTTTTCCCCCAGCATATGGTGTTTATACTGCTGTTTATCCAACAAAATCTTTTTCATTCATTGTTCCATACTTGGCCCTCAAGGATAGAAAATGACAACTTGAATAAAGTGGGCAACGATTAACACTGACCAACATTTTCAGAGAAAATTTCATTGAGATAAATATAATTATTCATAGGAATAGAGGAATACAGATATGTACGGGAATATTGCAGTCCATCTGACCAGTAAATATTTTTCCAAAATGCAAAATCTATACCAAATAGGTATTGTTATTAAAATATGTCTGATGCCTGATGCATTTATCTGTAAGTCTGGAAGAGTATTTAGCTGTGACAGAGAGGCCTCACAGGAAAATTCTGCTACTTTGCTATATAAACATTATTGTCCTGTAATGTCAGTGTTTGTGATGGACACCATTCAGAATGACTTTTCGTGACCTGCTGAATCAAATGAGTCCAAGTCCAGAAAATTAGAGCAAACATTACCTGAATCTACTGATATTCCAAGCGTGAATACAAACTGTGGTAAATATTGAACACAATTTGTACATTCACTAAAATTTGTTATGAAAATTAGAAATCAGGTAAAGTGCTCAAATGTTAAATCTGAACTTGCTTTGCAAGTCAGAGATCCTGGGTTCGATTCCCAGACAAGTGAATTGTTGGGAATGTTTCCTTACTCCACACAAGTGTTTTCCTAGCAGTAAGTAGGAATCCAGTTGTTAGTCGATTAGTGGATCGCTCTCCAGTGATAATAATGCCTCCAAAAATAAAGATTATTGGGTCACTCAATCCAGCCTGTTTGTGGGACAGTACTATGCGCCATTAGCTGCGTCATTTCACCCACGATGTAATATCAATTATAATATCAATCAATTGCAACATATTCTCTGAAGTGCTTTGATACATCTCAAAAACATGATATGGCGATATAACAAATGCAAGGTTTATTATTGTCATTATTATTGAAAAGTCAGAGGGGTGAAGATTGGGGTTTTGAGAGGAGGTATTGATGATACAATTTTTTGGGATGATACAAATATGGAGAGACCGTTCCTGAGGATTGGGAACAGAATGGGCATGAAGGATGGGGGGCTTGAAGAGTGCTCCATTCACTGCCTTCAACAACATCAACAACAACATTCATAGAGTGGTCGGGAGGACGTCAATAACTTCTTAAAATTATATTTATTTGATCATGTCACTGGTTAAAGCACTCACCTTGCAAGCGAGAGAACTGGGTTCAATTCCCAGCAGTGAAACGTTGAGCAAATCTTCTTTACTCCACACACCTCTGGTTACCTAGCAATAAGTAAATAGGAACCTGGTTGTTACTTGGTGGATTGTGTTTCCTTAAAAAAAATTGGTCAGTCAATCTTTGGTGGTTTGTGGGGTGCTGCTGTGCATAATTGGCTGCCACATTTCACCCATAAAGTATACAGTTACATCACTTTACAGTATATTCTGTAAAGCGCTTTGAGACATCTCAACATCTCAGTAAGGCGCAATATCAAATGCAAGAATTATTATTATGATCAATAATACAATGGTTAGTTAAATACAAGTTGTTGACAAAGTTAAACTTTATTCGGTGAATATAAATGCTTCAGTCCATTTTAGGGGACATAACTCGACCTGTAGATAAATGAGCCTCAAGCCACTTTTTCCTCCATGCAGTACTGAGGAGCCAAACTCAAAATTTTAAAGTTTGAAATTTAAATACAATCATCCTTACATTAGTTACAGCATCTTATTGTATCATTGATGCATCTTATTGTATCATTGATACATCTCAGGAACACTTTTACTGCAAAGTCTGTGTATTTGTAAGTACTGTAATATGCAGGAGAATGGACTAGAACTGGAAAAGTTTGGGGAGACATGTGTTGTGTTTCACACAGTGTTTTTCATCAAAGTTATCTCAACGAATACGTTATGAAACACCAGAAATGTAAATTATTCACTTGGAGGGGCTCAGTTGGGGATCCAGCCGCTCAGAACAAAAGTGTATTGTCTACACTTAATGATCAAGGCATTTTTTGACGTGGGTAAGTTGATTTTCTTGAGATTTTCTCCAAGTTATTAGTTTCGGGGGGGAATGGGGGGGGGGGTGGGGGGGTGGAATTGCAACAATATTTACTTAGAATATATATTCCTTTTAAGTTTAAATACTTGCTTCAAACTTCCAGAGTTTCCAAACGTCAACTAAAAGCAACCATCCTGAGGACTTTGCCTTGGAATATCTCCTGGAGGTAGTGTGGGGTCCCAATTAGAGATGGCGATTGCAGTGATACTCCATCACCTTTGTTGGGAAATTCACAGTGTTTAGGTAAGGCATATCATCTGTGAGCTGTTGTCCAAAAATTTTACTAAATATTGTATGTATATAATAATAATCCTTACATTGGACATAGCACCTTATCGTGCCTTTGAGACATCGCAAAGCACTTCAAGAAATATAATGCAAAGTGAATTGACTATACAGTATATAGTTTGTGGGTTAAACATGGCAGCCAATTGTACAGTGCCCACAAACAGTTGTGCATTGAGTGACCAATTTTTTTTGGTATATGTATATGTTGGTGGCTTTTTTATGATTCAGTGCTTGTCTGCACATTGTGACTTTGAGGTAATGTGTAATTACTAATATATTCATTGGTATTAGTTGTTGGTTGTATAATAACCAGACTGTGTTGGATTGTTTGCACTACTCTGTGCTCTAGGAAGCATGAAATCACTGCACTATATTCCAGCAAAGTTAGTCTACACTTAGAAATGTTTGCCTTGTGCCAAAAGTTTCTCACAAATGCAAAACATGCAAATAAATTTTTGGATGGGTCAACATTTTCACATACCGCCCACCCCCACCCAACACATACTGATCAATCAGGGACGATGAAACACCATAACCTTGTGTGACCCAAATTTCTAGGCTGGCGATTGATTGCAGGACCTGGGAAATGCAGCATTACTAAAGGTGGCATTGCAAGGAATAGTACTATAGAAATGCTGCAATACCTGTATGTTGGATATTAAATTCTGGTTGTATCCATTTGTTCTTGTGGATGTTGCAAATCACTGGAAAACTATTCAAAACGCACCCTGTCCATTTGATATAATGCTTTTCACGTCTTCTAGATGTCTCAAAGTGCTTCATAGAATACACTTTAAAGTGAATTGACTATATATTTGTGGGCAAAACATAGCAACCAATTGTGCACAGCAGTATCCCACAAACAACAACTTTCATTTATATAGCACCCTTCACGCTGGACGGAGTCTCAGAGCGCTTAAACAGTCGTGGATTGAAACCACCAATTATTTTTTTTGAGCGATTATTATCAGGCATGTGGAATAAGGAAACGTCCCCAAGGTTTCACCCTGCCTGGAAGCGAACCCACGTCCCTTGCTTGTAAGGCGAATGCTCTAACAACTGAGCTACAGGGTTCCACATGAGGTGCGTGGAGCCCTTTTCACAATACAGAATATTAATTGCAAGCATATTGCTAGCCTTTTCTCTAGTCCCCACTACCCCCACTCATCCCCCACCCTCACACACACACACACACACACCAGAAAAACTGTTTCTATCCTTAGTTACATTTTACAGTGCTAAGTCATTCCTGAGAAAGATTTTTTGACCCCCATTACACCATGCCTCACAAAGGATAAAACTACTTTTTTTTTTGAAATTATTCCTGTAACACAACCTGATTAATTATATTCAAGAGGTCAGCTTTTCCCAAATTCTCAGAAATGAAGTTTTCTTTTGTTGTTAAGTGAAACATTAACATAGTGCAAAGGCAAACTCGAGGAGCTTTGCAGAAAAGGAAAACGGCTAACTCAAAAATGTTACTGAAATAAGATCCTACAACAACAACAACAAATAACATATATATACCGCACTTCCTGCTTATAGGGTCTCAGAGAGCTTAATGGCTACAACTAAACTTTCAAACAGGAGAAAGAAACAAATCAATCCCAAATCCATTCAACCATACCTACAGTATTTCCATCAGGGGTGCCCCACTCTTCGGTGCTGCTGGTGATATTCGTCAAGAGTACACATTGGGTGAGTTTCAGGATCACTTTACACTCCAATTGATAGATCAGAATGGACAGGTCTCCAGACACAAGATAAATCAGTACCGTTGGAAATTCTACTTCAACAATGGCAATAACAGCTTCATGAACTTACATAGTTCTCTTTGCACAGGTTAGTGTTTTGGAGAGCTGAACAATACTGTTGATTGACACTGAGCTGGAGAGAAAGGGGAAGTAACCCTAAGCAAAGTTTTCGGTAGTAATATGAAGTTGAGTAAAAAGGGGCAAGGTGGAAAGATTGAAGCTGGGAGAGTCGGGGAGGGTAGGGGGAGGGAGTTGATTGAAGCCATGGCTGCCAACGGTGGAGTGATGGGGACAAGGGATGAAGGAAAAGCAGTATCCTATAAACAGGCATAGATTGAGTGACCAAATGTTTTCTTTGAGGCAGAACATAGGAACAGGAGTAGCCATTCAGGAATTCAAGCCTGTTCTGCCTTTAATTAGATCATGGCTGATCTGTACCTCAACTAATCCTTTCAATTAAAATTTTCCACTTTCTCCCTTAATACGCTGATCTATCAAAAAATTGACAATAATTAATCAAATTGACATAAAAAAAGTGCTGAATGCCCTCCTACATTGTTGTACATTTCTATGGTTCCAATTCCAGAGAGTTCAGGCATAGTTTTGGAAAAGCTAAAACTATGTGTGTGGGGGCGGGGGCAGAATATGCATTGGTTATTGCTGAAATTAAACACGGTGAACTCTAGCAGGCTTTCAATAGTCCAGCTAAGATCATCAAATATTTGGTTGTTTGGGCTTCCAGGATCAAAGACAGCCACACAGGGAGAATAACTGCCTGCAATAAGTCCTGCTAATGAGCGAGGCCTGCTTGTCTATCATCAGCAGTGCTTTGGAATACATCCTGAACAAGAATTGGGTGACCAATTCAAACTCAGAAGATTGATTTCAAAATTTGATTTTCCAATGTGTTATCTTGAAGTGAATTCACGTTATAATCAGATGGGATTATAATTAAAGGACATAACCAGATTGTCATAGTCAATTCCAGATGAATCTAGGCAAACACCAAGGCATGCAAATCCTGTAATAGCAGAGAAATTAGCACAATACCACAATGCAAATCCTAGTAGGCCCTCACAAATTTTGTGTTTGAAATATCTTTGTGAGGTCTTGACAATGTACAGATCGGTTAATGCTAGGAAGCAGATCTCATGTAAGAAACAACGTAATGTTCTAATGGGAAGAGGGTATTGGCTTCGAACAACATTTTCCTAATTTCTGTAATAAAAACCATCATCTAATTTATTCCACTCTTATATATTTGCAACCTAGTACCTTTACTCAACAATGTAATGACATAATTTCCCTCGATGTTGATTACAGTTTCGATGAGATAATGTAATATAAAACACAGATAAGATGATCTGAAACAAAAACAGAAGTTGCTGGGAAAACTCCTTAGGTCAGGCAGCATCCATGGAGAAAGGAAAATGAGTCAACGTTTCGGGTCCATGACCCTTCATCCTGATGCAATGGCACTAAATCAAGGGCAAGGATTGTCATAGTATTCTATGTCAAATGCAAGAACTCTGTAGCCCATGTCCTCTCCCAAACCAACACCACCAATAACAACAAAATTAGTCAGGAGGACGACCCAAGGCACTGAACAGTCAGGTCAGGACTAGCCATGAAGGAGGAAAGGGAGGAACTGAGGCGAAGGGATTGCGGGATGGAGTTCCTTAGTGTGGGAGCAGAGAGGCTGAAGGCTCAGCCACCAATGGTAGCAGAGGATGGGCAGGAGACACGGAGCAGGCCAGAGCTCGCTGAACGGAGGGGATGGGGAGGTTGAGAGGGAGACAGCAGGTTGGAGAGATAGGCAGGTTCAAGGCTGTGAATGGCCTTGAAGATGAGGATCAGGATCTTGAATTCGATCCTCTGGGGGATGGGGAGCCAGTGGAGATGGGCGAGGGTGGCAGTGATGTGGTCACAGAGCCTAGTGTGGAAGAGTACACGGGCTGCAGGGTTCTGAATAATCTGCAGCTTGTGAAGGGAGGAGCTAGGAAGGCCGATGAGGAGGGAGTTCCCGTAGTCGAGCCTAGAGATGTAATGAATATGTGGATGAGTGTTTCGGCAGCATGGAGGGTGAGGTAGTGGCGGAGTCTGGCAATGTTAAGGAGGTGGTGGAAGGCTCCATGACCTTAACACTCCCATTTTCTCTCAACTCCACTGGCTTCCCATCAGAGGATAGAGTTCAAAATCAAGCGTGGAAAGCACTGTATAAACTTAAGTATTATTATTATATAAGATGCTCATCTTCACCTTCAAACCTCTCCATGGCCTTGCTCCCTTCTACATCTGCAACCTCCTAACCACCTACTAACCTGCCCTCATCCCTTGTGCCTTTGGTCACCTTCCTTTCCCCCCTGCCTTCCACTCTCCCTGATCCTGAACCCCAGCTTGGGTCCAAAACACCTGTGGTCGAGCAAATACCTTCTGTCTTCAGGCTCTAATAAACAGTTTGTGCGGATCAGCATTTCACTTGTCCTCTGGTGTGTAATTAGCGTAATAAATGTTGGTAATGTGCACTGTTGCTGGCATCAGCAAAGATGCAAAAGAATGATTTACATAATTGTTTTCTTTGACGCATTTATCCTCTTGCCTTTGAGACCCAGAAGCATTAATCTTTGTTTGCTCTTTGTCGTACACTTGATAATTGCTGTTTGTCTTCATATGCTATTTTGCTTCCGTTGTAGGGAGTCCTCTACTATATGCTAAGTGCAGCAATATTTACTGTTGGATGTCTGCATGGCTATTGTACTTTGTTCACTGATTCCGTCTCAATGCATTTTCAATGGCTACAATATGATTGTATTTTGGGATGATAAACCAGATTTGTTGAGTTAATTTTAATTTCTGGTATACAAGCAATCGATTGGGAGATTTGTCAGTGGTGGATTGTAATTCACGAAACACAAGTAAATCTGATCAAATACATGTTTGAAACACAATTTGGTTTTGTGAATTATACAATTACATATGTGCGAAGCAAAAGTTTCAATTAACCCACCCTATCTGGTCCATCGGCAGGCAGGCTTTCAGGCCTGCTGGCATATTGAATTTCCTGTCTCAACACCAAAAAAATACATTGAAACAGCCGTCTTAGAATTGACATCTAAACTTAATGTATCCTGAAATGATACGATTAACCTAGTCTCACATTTCCAATAAAAGTATGAAATTTCATCCCTTACATTTATTTTCTTCTTAATGATGTAGGATAGCTGGAGTCAAATGTGAGTTCTATCATTTCTTACAGAAGCATTGTCTTGTTTGTCTTGCTGAGGTAAATTTTAATGTGATGGACACAAGCAACATTTTCCTATTTATTTTGTTCAAAAATCAAATTTTATTTACTCAATGTGTTGATGTAGATGACAGCCTCTGGCTCAATTGGTAACAATCTCCCCTCAGGGTTAAAAGATTGTCAATTCAAGTTGCACAGCAAGAATTAGTTTCGGTCAGAATTCATAGTCATGTTTATGAATACCATGCTTAATCAAGAATATTCAACAACAACTTGCACGTATATATTGTTCTCCACGTTGGGTAGTGTCTCAGAGGGCTTAACACTGGCTCCGAGCCGGGGTGGGGGTTGGGGGTGGGAGTATGCAGGTGGTCATGTGTGATGACAAGATCGAGGGGGTTGCCACTGTTGTGGGTCAGCGAGTTAATGTGGTGGGTGAGGTTTAGGAAAGAGAGGAGGGCAGTGAAATCTGAAGAGGTGGTGGAACACAGGAAGTTTAGGTGAAGGTTCCCTGTAATCACCCATTATGAGCTGATGTTTCATGCAGAGGGACAGTGATGAGAGGAATGAGGAGATATCAGTGAAGAAGGAGCTAGGAGGTTGTGGGAGGTGGGTGGATTTTGAAGGAGAGAGGAGTATGTTAGAGGGTGAAGTGTTCAAAGGAAAATAAACAGTCAGAGGAATAGGGGGAACAACAACAACAACAAAGTGGGAGAGGTGGGGCAGAGTTGTTGAAACCTATAGCCGGGAGGGGAGGCTTCAATGAGGAGGACAGCGTCACCGGAGAAGAGCCAAGATTCATGTAAACCCAAGAATATTAATGCGGTCATCCAGGATGAAGTCGTGGATAGTCAGGGCTTTATTTGAGGCAGCGGACATTTTGGAAACCAACAAGGATAGGTTTGTTGATGGGCAGACGGAAATGGAGGGGGAAGGAGGAAAGAGTAGAATAGAGAGGATTAGCGGTCGTGAGGGAGAGATGACTGTGGAATTTGAGGAGCAGGGAGAGTTGGAGAGTATGGATGAGGGAGGGACAATGGGAGTTTGTCTTTCGGCGGCGGTTGGTGTGGAGCGAGTGAGCAATGGCACAGTTAGGCTGGCTGGTGTGGGACAACCAATGCTGGGAGCCATGATGGGTATAGCGGAGGATGCCCAGGCTGGAGCAGAGGGAGGTAATGGTGAGAGTGATGGTGAGGAGGGGCGGTGGGAGAGAGTGGGGAGCTGGAACGTTTCGAGGGGGGAGCGGGTAGCCAAAGCACATACGCAGAGACCGAGCACCAGCCCGTGGGCAATGGGAGCCAGTGTGGAGGGGAGGGCTAGGTGGGGTGCTGGTGAGAAGGAGAGATTAAATGGTAATCATGGCTTGGGTGCCTGAGAGCAGGAGGGAGGGGCGAATGCATGTCTACCCTCCAGTTACGGCCGGTAGGTTTGAAAAGGGCGCCAGGAAGTGACATCACACAATGCTCTTACTCCCCCATCCGGGGGATTTGAAAAGGGCGCCAGGAAGTGACGTCGGGTGGCAGCGAGGTCCGGCGATTTCTCAGGCGGGCGGGGGATGTTGAGGCAGAGGCTCCCTCCCCTAGAGTGGCCGAAACCTCTTCCTCCTCCTCGCCGGCCACTTCTCCTCCCATAGCCTCGCCGTCACTCACATCTGATAAAATACAGGCGGCAAATTTGAAATTTTTGCACCTCCCCTCCCCCCACCCGGTGTTGCTACCGGTGGCCCCGCCCGCCTGCGGCCTAGCTCGCCTCACCCGGCCTTCGTCAACCGAAGCCTTCGACCCTCTCCACTCCCGCCTCCCACTCGCTTTACTCTTGTTTCTCAAAGCCCCGCCGCCCGCTGACTCACTGCTCGGCCTTTCAAACCAGACTGAGAGTTCTATACACTCTATATATGACCTAAGCTTGGACTTTTCCCGGTGTCTGAAGTGGAAACCACACAACATTTGGAGTTCATAGTCTACTAGGACAACAAGTACTTATATTTCTACAGTGCCCCTGACCCAGGGGATAGCCAACCAGACAGACAGTGGGGGAGGAAGCAGGATGCTGAGCCAGTGGGAGGTGGCTGTCAGGCACGGTCCAACAGGAAGGTCTTCAGGTGGGACATGAAGCAATTTTTAAATTTTAAATTGTGGAAAGGTGAAAGATTAATGCCTTGGAAACATGCAAACCAATGAGTCCCATGGAACGACACCCAGCTGTACCTTTCTGCCTCATCCCTCAACCCCCAGACCATCGATGTTCTGACAGCATGTCTGTCCGACATTGAGTCCTTGGACGAGGGACAACTTCCTCCAATTGAACATGAGCAAGACCGAGGCTCTCCTGATTGGCTCAAGCCAGCGCCTCCGCACATCGGGCGCTGCCAGCCTCAACATCCAAGGCTGTACTCTCCACCTCATAAAGCCAGTCAGGAACCTCGGCATCACGTTCGACCAAAAACTCTCCTTCCTCCCCCACATCCGCGCCTTGACCGGCACCGCTTATTTCCACCTACGCAACATTGCCAGGCTCCGCAACTATCTCACCCCCCCCACGCTGCCGAAACACTCATGAACGCGTACATCACCTCACGGCTGGACTACGGAAATTCTCTCCTCATCGGCCTCCCCAGCTCCTCCATTCACAGGCTGCAGGCCATCCAAAACTCTGCAGCCCGTGTACTATCCCGCACCCGCCTCCGCGACCACATAACCCCCACCCTCGCCCGTCTCCACTGGCTCCCCATCCTCCAGAGGATTGAGTTCAAGATCCCCGTCCTCACCTTCAAGGCCTTACACGGCCTTTAACCGATCTACTCTCCCCCTACACGCCCACCCGGACCCTCCGTTCAGCAGGAATTGGCCTGCTCCAAGCCCCCCGCCCGAACCGCCCCACCATCGGAGGCCGCGCCTTCAGTTTCTCCGCTCCCATCCTGTGGAATTCCATCCCCCAATCCCTCCACCTTGTTTCCTCCCTTTTCTCTTTCAAGGCCGGTTTGAAGACTTTCCTCTTCGACCGTGCCTTTTGTTCCCCCACTAATTTTTCGACCTCCCCTACGTGTTTCACCTCTTCCCGAACACTCCCCTCCCAGCTCGGGTCACACGCCTCCTGTGCAGCGCCTTGGGACATCCTCCCGACGTGAAAGGCGCTTTATAAGTTTAAGTTGTTGTTGTTGTAGAGTGGTAGTTTTTCATAAAACAGCGGAGTCCTGTAGTGCAGCAGTTAGAGCACTCGCCTTACAAGCGTGAGAACCGCTCCACCCTGGAAACCTTGGCAAGTTTCCTTACTCCACACGCCTAATAATAATCCCTCCAAAAAACAGTAATAAAATTGGTCATTTCAACCCACGACTGTTTGTGGGCCACTGCTGTGCGCAATTGTTCTGCCACGTTTCGCCCACAAATATACAGTCAATTCACTTAACAGTATATTCTGTGAAGTGCTTTGAGACGTCTACAAGATGCAAAAAGTGCTACATCAAATGCAAGGTTTATTATTACTATCCTTGATTGTAAGCATGGAGATGCATGTTGAGATGCTTCAGTGAGCATTAGAACAGGTCCAACATATTTTCAGTATAAACCATCAGCATATTAATAATAATCCTTGCATTTGAGATAGCACTTCTAGACGTCTTCTAGAAGTCTCAAAGCGATTCACAGAATATAGTATAAAGTGAATTGACTGTATATTTGTGGACGAAATGCGGCAGCCAATTGCGTACAGCAGTATATAATGGCATTATAAACACATTTTATACGTAGCGGGGAATTGTTCAACCCATTGTACTTATGAATTTGGTATCTATTTTTCTAACTCTGATTTGTTTGATTCCATTATAACACACATATTTTCTTCATTCTGATGTGAATTTTAGGTTTCATTTGTTGCAATGATCAAAGCTTGTGCATGGACGACTAACGCAATAGACCAAGCCATGATGTTTAATCAGAAGGGAAAACATTGTGTGGTTGCACTAATCTGATTACAGACTCGAACATACCAGAAGCCGGATTTGGTGATCTTCACAATGAAGGTACGCATAATAATCTAATAGTCCAAGCCTTTGATACATCAATTTATCATGTCTTCAAGATAGCACAAAGCACCTCACAGAATAATAATAATAATAATAATAGCAATCCTTGCATTTAATATACCACTTTTCACTTCTTCTAGATGTCTCAAAGCGCTTCACAGAATATACTGTAAAGTGAATTGATTGTATATTTGTGGATGGAACGCAGCAACCAATTGTGCACAGCAGCGTCCTACAAACAGTCATGGATTGAGTGATCACATTTTTTTTAGGGATTATTACTCCCTGAAAACGATCCGCCAATCCATTAATATCTGCATTCCTACCTATTGCGAGATAAACAGGCATGTGGAGTAAGGAAATTTGCCTGATGTTTTGCATTGCATGCCATTATTTTCATAAACACGTTTCATAAACGCATATACTAAAGCAATAACGTTACAAAATAAAGTATAGAGGATGGTGATGCCAATTCACCCTTCAGGTAGATTCCTTCAATAGACAAATGACCATTTGCTCCCATAATAGAGTCCATCTAATCTAGGGGTACAATGAGCTAAACGCCGATTCCATCATCTCGCTTATGTCTCTTTTGAACTTACTTTTGTTTCTCACTAACCCTCCCATGAAATTGATTCCATCAGTTGATCACAATATGGAGCATCCTATTGTTTCTTTGAGTTTAGTTCAAAACTTTTCTGTGCTCTCACCAATAATATATTTTAAATATGAAAAAATACAGCAATTCTGTGTTTCAGATTATGAACTGGGGCTGATTGGATGGATGTGGAATTCCACACCAGGCACAGGTGATTTCAGAAGCAATGTAATTCACTCCTGTCATGTCAAAATGACAAAGAGCAAATCACGTTCTTCTCACGTGAAAGGCGCGATACAAATGTAATTTTGTTGGTGTTACCATAAGCCATAACTTGACGAGGATGTAAAATTTCATCGAGTCTTAGCCTGGCAGCTCATTTTTGATAAATTGGTTTTGAAAGCAAATACTATTGTTATATCCGCATTTCTTCATGTCAATCTCAAACAGTAAGTTGTTTGTCCTGATGATTTTGCACGTCAGATCATTTAGTAATACAGTAAAAGCTTGGTTATCCGGCACCCAACCAACCGGAAGGGTCAACCAACCGGTATCTCCCAATACAATTCACCATTCCAGCAAACGGATCTCATACCAGAGCCATCCAGGACACTTGCGGTATGCTCACTTTGTGCATGGGTGTGCATGCGCACTTAATAAACTTACCGAACGCTGGAATTTATATTTTACCGATCATTTTACCAAGTGTGCTGGAATGCTTTACTGGTAAGTATCCATACAATATTCTGTTATTATTTAGTCTATTATTAATATAGTATGTTTTAAAATAACTTTATTTTTTGTGTAGGATTTTCGGCAACTTGCCACTCGAATATCCGGCATATTTGATTAACTAGCACCGTGCAGGTCCCGAGGGTGCCGGATAACTAAGCTTTTATTGTATTTGATATTGGCAGCCTCAGCATTTTCCTATTAAATGCTGATTATAAATTAACAATATCCAGTTTCCTGATTAATAGTTAGTTATTGTGAGCACGTGCTTTGCGTGTTTTTTTTGCTGGATCAGACTTTGCTCTTGGGATCTGAGTATAAAAACTGTGTAAATCACATTCTCCTGCACTGAGTGGAATTGGGATAGCATGTGAATGTGAGAATTTAGCTGTGAAAACTCATTACAAAATCAGGTAAGATGTGAACATACCTCAGTTGGTCTCTGACGAATAGTTAGTCTCTTTATCTCTGTACAGGCCAGCAAAGTTCTAGATAAACTAGTCACGGAATTCATTGATATTTGTGGCATCTTGCTATAATAAATGGCTGCCATATTTGCTATTTGCTTACAAGTGTGCAGTTACTACACTTGGCAGCAATTCCTTGTGAAACACTTTGAGATTTCAATAGTATAGGCGCTGTGCAAATTCGAGGATTATTTCTATTATATAAGGTGCATTTTTTAAAAACTAGTTATATTTTCTTGTTTGCGATTTGAACCATGGTTCAGCCTGACTAGCAATCTCTTTTGAGTCAGAAGATTGTGGGTTCATGCCACACCCCAGGGTTTGAACTCACATAGTCTAAGCTGATGTGTTAATGTGATCCTGGGGGTGTGTTGCATTGTTGGAGATGTGACCTTCAGATGAGATATTAAAACCAAGCTCCGGTCTTCGTGTTCCAATGGACATTAAAGATCTCATCACAGTACCTGAGAAGAGAGTTTCTCCCGGTGTCCTGGTCAAAAATACTAAAGATAAAATTGGTCACTCATGTCATATTTGTGGGACATTGTTGTGCGCAAATTGCTACCCAAGTTTTCACAGTGATGCATTCCATTTAAGTTGGAACAGTATTGCTTGGCTTAAGAAATAATAAATAACGTGCAGTAATAAGTCTAACTCATTCTCAATTGGGGAACAAAGAAGAGAAATGACCCAAGGCAAGTGAAGATAAAACGAATTTTGGACGTCCCAAGGTCCTGAACAGTCAGGGGTTAGGACCTGAGCACGGGGCTGGGAGGGTAGCTGGAAGGGACAGGCAGAGAGGTGGGAGGCCAGCAGAAAGCACGATTAAAAAGGAGGATCTTGAGATCGGCCTTGAAGGAAGCAAGGGAGGAAGCAAGGCGGAGGGACTGTGGATGGAGTTTCAGAGTGTACGAGCAGAAAGGCTGAAAGCTCGGCCACCGATGGTAGGGCTGGTCGGGCAGAAGATATGGAGCAGATGAGAGCCCGCTGAACAGAGAGGGCGGGCAAGTTGGTAAGGAGCCAGCAGGTCAGAGAGATATGAAGGAGCAAGGCCGTGGAGGGCCTTGAAAGTGAGGGCGAGGATCTTGAATTCGATAAATAATGGACAAACAATACAGGATAAATCATAATTTTCTTCCAGTTATATATCTTGATTTTGATTTGTCTTATTTTGTAGAATTTCCTGTTTCATTATGATTCATTTTTCACCTTCAATGTCATCACTATTATTGTACTTTTGAAAACATGAGACTTTCAGTGTCAGTATTTATTTATACAAAACACCACTTTGATTATTCAGTCTTGCTTTTGTAACAGTGTTCCTGAAGCTAAGGAAGCTTCTAACTTTATTTTTTGACTGGCACCCATACCACAAGCCTTGAAGCTCCTAGACCTATTTAGAATAACAGTTCTAAATACTACTATAGACAGGTAGTAACAATTCTAATTAGATTTTTGCTCTTTCTTTATCGTATAGCTTTTTAAAGCAATGGCTTCACACCATGCGATTCATCCAGCCAGCCCTGGGATGCTGAACCAGGGGTCTGTGATCGCAAGCGGAGATCCACCTGAATCCACTCATTCATCACATACAATGATTAATGGTACTGAATTATGGAAAGATATTGACTTTTATGCGATGGACAGTGTTAACCGCCCAACAATCGGCGGCCGGGCTTTCAGCCTCTGTGCTCCCACACTGTGGAACTCCATCCCGCAGCCCCTCCGCCTTGCTTCCTCCCTTTCCTCCTTCAAGGCCGGTCTCAAGACCTTCCTCTTCGACCACGCCTTCGGCTGCCCCACCAACTCTTCCCCCTCTCCCACTGTCCTTCCCCTTTCCCCTCCCCCGACCCTCCCCCCACTGCTCGGGTCCCGACCTGAATGTTCAGACATCCTCCTGACATGAAAGGCGCTATATAAGTGCAATTTTGTCATTGTTGTTGTTGTTGTTATACTCCTTCTGCAATTTGCGAATAAATATATTGCGACTATTGGGAATTTATACATAAATAACATTTCACTTAACACTAATAACATTTAGATATTAATATGTTTCAAAGCATATTATTTCATCTTGACTCAATCAGTAGCACTTTCACCTATTATCAGTTATTATGAGTTAGTAATTGACAGTGAGTACAAGTGGAGAGCTGCATTGATGGAGGTGCCATGTTTGAGGTGAGATGTTGAACCAAGGTCCAACCTGCCTGTTGGCTGGAAACAAAAACATCTTATTTCAGTATTTGAAAAGAAAGGAGTTTCGCCCTGAGTCTTCACCAATAATACTCTAAACAGAATTGGTTTGTGTAGTGGGGTACTACTGCTGTCTAACCAGCTAAAACTACACAGGTTGCCATTGAGAGCACTGTCTGGAAAGCTTTCCTGCTTCTTCTCCAGCTAAGACAACCCAAACAATTAGGGCTTTGGCTGCCAGGGTTAACTAAAATCTCTGCCCTCAGTGACTGGTCTGTCCCTCCAAATCTTGACGATGAGCCAGGCTAGCTGTGCTGTCATCAGCAGTGCTGTAAGAGGTATAATGACTCAAAACTTAGCCACTTATGGGATGGAAGATCATTGATCATTGATGATAATAATAAAACATAATAATGATCCAATGTTTCCTGAAGTCTTTCATTGTTCTCTGCAAGTAAAATACTGACTCATTTGCAGGCAGTAAACCCTATCCTATCCAGGTGTTGGAAGGACGACGCTCAACCAAATCTTGTCCTTGCGGAAGCTCAACCATGAGTCTGGTGGATAATATTGATAGGAGTGAAATTGACTCAGTTTCGTCCAAAGCATGGATCTTCCCCAAAGTGGACACTGTGACCATCCCTTCTTTGAGAGGTAGGAAAGTTATCTCAATATCACAGATACGATTTTCTGAATTTGTTAAGTGGGTGGGTTTGATTCCCAGCAGGGTAAAACCTTGGGCAAGTTTCCTTACCTTACACGCTTGATAATAATCCCTCAAGAAAAAAAACTTTAATAATAAATTGTTCGCCTCAATCCACAACTGTGGGACACTTCCATGGGTAATTGGCTGTTGTGTTTCACGCACAAATATAGAGTCAATTCACATTACAGTATTGCCAATGCTGGAAATCTAATTTTGCGTTAAAAACTTCTCTTTTCTCCTGTTTTGTTGCCCTCCCCAGCTTTGTTTTGCACCATTAACACCTCTTTAACCCATCATGCCCTGTCCTCTACTCCATTTTCTCCTTTGTCTTCCTTGCCCTTCCTCTTTGCCTGTCTGTTCATCCTTAAAAGCCTCTACCTCCCAATATGCTCCAGTTATGATGAAGGGTTGTAGACCTGAAATGTTGACTCACTTTCCTTTCTCCATAGCCTGACCTGCTGAGTGTTCCCAGCGACCTCTTTTCGTTTCACTTTATAGTATTTTATGTGAAGCGCTTTGAGACAGCAAGAAGACGTCAAAAATGCTAAATCAAATCCAAGGTTTTTTTTTATAATTTAACTCTTCGAATAACAGGAAATAACAGGAAATTTACCCAGAGGATATTAAACAAGTAAAATTGTTGTGATATATGTTCCCAGAAAGGGTTTAATTTTAGACCAAGACAATTAATTAATTTAGAAACTACTTGATGTTGCAATAGAATGGTTGTAAGTGGATATTTTACTTAGAATAGATGAAATGAGCGAAAAGGTTTGCTTCATCCAAACCTCTCTTGGGATCTTATGCACATAAAATTCTGACTAAATAAACTAATTTTCCACAATTGTGCATCATTTTACATGAAGTGGTGAAATGTTCTTGCCGGCTGAAACCAGGTGAAATTTGGGGGCTTCAGGTGTTTTTGACACATTCTCAATGTCTCTGCGTTGTAGGTCCAAAGAAACTGAAACACATTTTGTGTTCGGCGCTGAAGATCTGCTTCCTGCTTTTCTTCCTCTACATGTTTGTGTGCTCACTTGTGGTTCTCGGTGCAGCCTTTCAACTTGCAGGAGGTAAGGATACTAACACAGGTGTCCAATCTTGTGATATTTTTTAACAGTATCTTTAATAGGAATTCCTAGTGACTCCTCATGGGTAAGAAGCAGCATTGAAATCCTGCATTTGGAAAACAACAATGGCATTCTTTAGGAATGGATGTTATATTGTGATGTTTTGTAGCAGGTTCTCTAACACATTGTACAATGCATCGCACTACAAATGAAACCTTTGGTTGGTAAAATTTGCAGTATTTTATCATTCATTCTGTGTCTCAGTTAACATAAGGAATTCATTATGAAATACCGCAGCATACTGTAATCCCATAATAATTTCACTCCATTGCTTCCAAACATAAAAGAAAATGAGTTACATCTGACTTTAGATTTACTCTATTCATGTAACGTTTTAGGGTCCCAACCCTAGAGTTTAACAAATTGTTAAATAAACTTAAAATTAAAATTTAATAAGAATTGGATGCCCTAAAATGCTACAAAACAGAGTAAATCTGGATCCCAGTTGATTTTCTCCCCAAAGTCACTAAGAAATGTGTTGTATTTTCTATTAAAGCATTTTAAAGTAATTTTTTTACATGGCAATGTTAACACAGCCAAATTCAACTATATGAATGATAGTCTCTGGAAGGATAAAAAATATTGCAAAAGAGTTGTCAATCAGAAAGAAGTCCAAGGACTGTCTATACAACAATAACTGATATAGAGCCCACTTCAAGTGCTAAAACGACCATCAATGACCACATGGTAAGTATTGGCCACCACAACATTTATGTGGCATATTAATGCAGGGTTCAACAGACAAACATGGCGAAAACATGAAGGACAAAGGTGATGAGGTGGAGAAGAGAGGCACGCAACCAGAAAGAGTTTCTTCTTGGAGGAGGTCCAAGCTATCCGTGCCGAGGGCATCACGGAGCTTCATGTCTGTGGTTCAGCTGGTTACAAGGGCAAAAAGAGATATTAGTTGTGAAGCACGGAAGCAAATAACAAGTCAGGTCAATGCAGTCTGCCCTACCAAAAGGACGTATCTACAGGTGCAGCAAAAGAGGAGTTTCAAGGTACAGTAGACGTTTCATTTGCTGTCCCATCATTTATTCTTTTGCTAATATGTGGCATCTTATTACTGTGACTTCCAACAAGGTTTCTCACATTTGTAAATAAGTGCCTTCGGTACACAGTGCAAGGATGATAAGAGGAACTTGGCTCATTAATATCAGAAAGTGTGTATTGATTTTATTTTACTTCATTATTTCAGAGGAAAATCACAAAATTAATCTAGAAGTAATTGACCAGTGATGACTTCTTTAAGGAGGGGAAAAGTAACGTAACTGAAAAGATACTGATGAGGAGCCTGGAGGAGGGGTTAAGTGTACATTTCTCAGCCCAGTGCAAGGTAACAATATTTAAAAACCAGAGAAATAAAAGGAATAGAAACTTGTTCACAGTGCTTTTTGTTGCGGGGGTGTGGGGGATGGGGTCAGCCAGGTGACTAATACATTAACAGTATCCAAACCAACCTACACATAACCATTCCAGTGTTAGATTGTTGGAACGGAATGTGTACTCTGTCCCTGGGGGGGACACATCTTGCTCATCTAATTCCGGAAAGCATTAAGTGCAGATTGGCAGGAGACCAGGCTTGCCTTGGGGGTACTACTGGAGTCTAACCAGCTAAAATCGTATAGCTTGCCATTGATACCACTGTTTGGCAAGATTTCCCGCTGCTTGTCCAGCTAGGACCATTCTACCCCTTAGAGCTTTAGTTGTATGTGTGCATCTGCTGTGCACTTTTATGCATGTTTGCAGTGGTGGTCTGTTATCTTACTGTTATCTTCATCATAAATGGTAAAATGTTCCTTTTTTTAAATTTACTTGCAGGTCTTTCTCAGCCATCACCAGCACCCAGCTAGATATAAGCTCCAGCAACAACCACAACGGATGCAGCAATGAGCAAGCTGGTGGAAGGGATCGAGAAAGAAGAATAAAGGGAGTCCAGCTATATGACAGAGACCCATTCTCTGCCCATGCAGCATGATACGCTGAGGAGAGGCCAGCAAATGGAGGGTAGCTGATGAAGCTGATCTTGTATTTTGCTCAGCAAGAATATAACAAAAATAAACATCACCAAGTACTTCATCTGTAGGAACATAGGAACCGGAGTAGACCATTCAGTCCTTTGAGCCTGTTCCGCTATTTAATTAGATCATGGCTGATCTGCACCTCTGCTAATCCTTTCAATTTCCCGCTTTCTCCCCATATCCCTAATATCCTGGTGTACCCAAAACTTATCAATCTCACTCTTGAACGTGTGGATGGATCTTGTATCCACAACCTTTTGGGAGAGAAAATTCCAGATTTCTACCACTCTTTGAGTGAAAAATTGCCTCCTGATTTCACTCTTAAATGGCCTGTTTCTAATTTTCAGACTATGTCCCCTTGTTTTGGATTCTCCCACCAGAGGAAATATCTTCTCTATATACCATATCAAATCCCTTTATCATCTTAAATACCTAAGATGTGTTCCCCTCCCCCAGTCCCCTCCACTCCAAGCTTTAGGTAACACAGATGTCGTAGTGAGTCTAGATTTACAGATTTATATAGCATTTTAAACAATTGTTTTTTAAGCTGCTTTTTTTTGTAAAGTCTTTTAAGCACTACAAAAGTCAAAGCTAAAACTTAAATCATCAGTTCATCACATTCTGGATGCTGCAAAATACTATATAAATTACATAAATTTAGACTCAGAGGGAATATCTTCCCGCCAGAGTTGTGATGTCTTGTACAGCACACAGACAATCATACAGATAAAATGACAAGCATGGTAGTCAAGGGAATGCACGCGATTGTACACACAGACAGTGGTGTGCAGCTGGCAAAAAGTGCTTGTTATGCAAGAGAAGCCCAACAACTGCCTGTTAAAGTCCCCAGCAGCCATTGACTGCTAGCGCAAGAGAAAGCACTTATCTTATCCATAGCCTTGTGCTCAGGCACTTGACAGAGTTTCACTAAATGGACAGCCAAGGCCTGCTAAGAGCTTTGACAGGCAGTTTTGGGGCTTCTCGCAGGAGCCAAGTGATAATGTAATCAAGAACATACACCATCTATCCATCCATCAGCGGAGTCCAACATCCAGCTGGAAGATGCTGTGCATTGTCTGTAGTCTGTCATTGAAAGAGTGTGAGACAAAAGTGACTGGAGTCCGACAAAGATGTTAGACGACAGCACCACAAGGGTGAAGGTATACCAAAGCTGGTATACCTCTCCAAAAAGCCTATTGAGACTTGTGATAGTCATTCGGATTGATTTAGCATACTTCTTATGTTGTACACTGGAGAAAGGGCTGGCCTCAAGGCCAACTTGTCAATACAGATACTGCTGGTGAATTTACTGTTGTCATGAGACTAGCAGCTCATTTAGGACAGAGTTTGGCATTGCTGAAGTTCACCCTTGTGGAGCTGCCATCACCTTACCTGACTGAGCAGGAACAGGAGAAGGATTCCAAGGGTGAGAACACTATAATGCCTAATGGAGAAAATGAATACCTTCTTCTGATCAGTTGAGGGACATTGGCAGATCTCCCACCTGCCCACAAACTGGAGGAGTTGGCAAATAATCCCGAGCTACAAGATAATCATTGGAACCTCTGAAGCCCCTATTGGAGGACAGGTATGTAGTTCTGCAAGACATAGCTGGAATGAGGCCATTTCTGAAGACATTGTGGATGCATGGAGATGTGAAGCCAGGCTCCTTTTTGCTATCAGTAATAATATATGTGCCCATCACATCACTCGCTGAACCTTCAGGAGGCCAACAAGATCATAAAAGCATAAGGGGGTCTATGAGATTTTCACTACTTCCAAAGCAGATACACCTATCTGCATTCAGGTAATACTGATTGATCACCTGTTCAATAGACATGAAGTTGTTTGAATCCTTCCAAGGTTTCTCCCCACCTATTGCCCAAGATTTAGTAAGGAATCTGTGACATGGAAATAGAGGGTCTCTGTTATCTAATAATGTTCCTTGAGTTTGATATAGCGCCTTATCACGTTGCTGGGATGTCTCAAAATGTTTCATATGGTATACTGTGAACTGAAATGACTGTATTTTATGACTTTCAAGTTTGTGGACTGCAATGTCCCTGACCTACTTCTTGGTTGCATGACTGGACTTGTGAGAGATTAGCTAACTCTCATTGTCTCCTTGGGTTGTTATACCTCCATTATCATATCCTTGAAACTCCTTTTTATCCCGAACGTTTGATTACATTTCACACTTGGGACTGATGGGATGGTCATGGTGGTGTTGTATTGTCATGTGCCTCTTCCCTCTTTGCATTTGCTTCCGTCTCTGCATATGTAGCTCCAACTTGCTTCCACCCAGTGATTCCCGAGATATTTCTACCATTCACTCAGTATGTAAAAATACTGCTTCTGATATTTGCAATGAGTGAAGAAAATATCTTTCCTAGAAATATATTAACTCCTAAAGTAGTTAATTCACCAAATATAGCTGACCCTGTATATTGGGTGCTGACCTCTGCTTCTGCCCCAATGGCCTGTTTGATTGGATGACAGGTGCTAGCAGCCATTAATATATTTGGTGTCGGAAACAACAATAACAACAACAAATTGCGTTTATAAAGTTCCTTGGAACATTTGAAAAGATTGTCTGAAAAGGTAGTGGAGGCCGATTCGATAACAAGCTTTAAAAGAGAGGTAGATATTTATTTGGGGAGAATGGGTTTGTGTGGTTATGGAGGGAGAGCTGGGGAGTGGGATTGAGTTGCTCTTTTCAAACAGCGGCACAGATTCAATGGGCCGAATGGCCTCCTGTTGTGTCGTAAGATTCTATGATTGCCAGAAGGAAGTCCCAAGGTGTTGGATATTTTAGGCCTTACACCAGAGCTGGGGATTGGAAATGTAATTATTTGTGAGAATTTTGCATGCACAATAAAACTCAAGCTTCTCCAGGTCAAACCAAATGGGAGTACCATAAATTGATGCCAGTATTGTGATGGTGTTTTAAGCAAACAGCACTCCTATAGAATTTGGTGTGTGTTTTAATGAATTAATCTAATATTTTATAAGTGGAGTAAAGCATACACAGTGTTTCATCTTTATAACCTGTTGAAATATATTAAATGGTTAATTCAATGCAACAAAAGGAGAATCAATAACAATTTACATTTATATAACTCAGAAAATAGCCTCAAAGCGTTTGATGGATATGTTTATGGTGGATACCAAAGAGATACATGGGAGTGTTAGAGATATTGATGAAAGGCATGATTGAAGATATATGTCTTATGAAGTTTTTGAAGGTAGGAGAAAGCGATATATTTAAGAGGTTTCCAATTGAATAAGGACAGAACAGAAGGTGGCGATTTGGCCCATCATGTCTGTACTGACCAGTTTAAGAACAAGCAGGTTATTGAACCCTAAGCCACTGATGATGGAGGGATAGGAGTGAAGGTGAATAATGGAACTGCCTGGGAAATTACATTTAGGTCTAAATTTATTCTATTTATGGAGTATTTCAGAGAATTGACTAAATTCTTCAATACAGTCTTAATTTTGAACACCTCCTCCATTCAGTAGGCTCCGTTCTGCTCCATGTCCCCGCCTGACCCACCCTACCATCAGTGGATGGGCTTTCAGCCTTTCTTCCCCCACACTCTAGAAGTTCAGCCCACAGTCCCTTCGCCTTGCTTCCTCCCTTGACTCCTTCAAGGCCGGTCTCAAGACCCACCTGTTCAACCATGCCTTCTGTCATTCTCTCCCTGCCTCTCCCCCTTCCCTGCCCTTCCCCCTTACTCTGCCCCTCCTTCTAGTTAGGGTGGAAGGAGGCAACATAGAAATTTGAAGACGGATTTAAACAGTTTGTTCTTAATACTTTGAGGTGTTGGGAGACAATGGAAGTTGGCAAAGACAAGGGAAATAGAGATTTGGGATAAAAACAAGTTTAAAAGCTCTGGATTTGTCGAAATTGAGAATTGAATGGACTAGCTATTTGGATAAATCTCACATTCATGAAGCATGTCTTAAGATGGTCTCTCTCTTTCAGGTAAGGTGGCTGGTGACATTTTTAAGGACAATGCAATTCTATCCAATCCTCTGGCTGGACTTGTGGTAGGAATCCTTGTTACTGTCCTGGTCCAAAGCTCCAGTACCTCAACATCCATTATTGTCAGCTTGGTATCAGCAGGAAGTGAGTAACAAATAACTTTTATAGTTCCTTATGTTGAAATGTAAGAAAGGATTTCAAGCAATACTAACTGTTATTGTAGGCAAATGTGTACAGTGGGTTTCCAACAGCCAGGATGTGAGTGAACAATTTATCCAGAAGTTGGTTGGTTTCGAAACCAGCAGAGACTTCCTTTTTTCTGCTAGTGTTGTTACATTTTTAGATTATTAACATTCATTTTCAGAACAGGCAAGCAAAACTTCCATTTAGCGTCTCATCAAAAGGACTGCATGTTTGACAATGTAGCATTCTCCAGTACTGACCTGGAGCTGGTTACAACAATAACTTGCCTTTATTTAGTGCCCCTCGCATAGGATAGTGTCCCTCGCATAGGATAGTGTCCCAGAGCACTTGGCAGTCAGGATTGTGAGATCAAATCCCAGTGTTTAAATTTAAGCCACAACCTTTGACTTAGAGATGAGAATCCTACCAACTGAGACAAGTGCTCAACTGAGTTTAATAGTGGCGGAGCCTCAATCCGAGCCGATGGTTGGGAGTAGGGGGGAATGAAGGTGGCCAAGGGCACGATTGAAGAGGAAAGTTTTCAGGCAGGACCTGAAAAGGGGAAGGTTGGGGGGGCAAGGCAAATGGATTGAAGGAGATTGGTTCAGAGTTTTGGGGCATAGTGGCTGAAAGCGTGACCTCTGATGGTAGGATGGAGGGTTCAAAGGACGAGCAGGAGGCCAGTGCCAGTTGAGCGGAGGCAATAGATATATATCTATATAACAATGGACAAAAAGGGTTATAAATTTTCCAGAATTTGAAGACAATTACTGATCAGAAGGAATCTAGCAGCTACAGCTGAGCGACTTCCAATAACATATCTGGTAATAATTATACACACAAAATAAAACAACTTCATACTTGAACACTAAGTTTTGTGAATGTTTGTGTTGTTTCCAGTATTGCAAGTAAAATCCGCAATTCCTATTATCATGGGATCCAACATTGGGACGTCTACAACCAGTACCATTGTGGCACTAATGCAGGCCGGAGATAGGAATGAATTCAAACGGTAGGAGGATGCACCAAGGTCAGGATTGACTGTGTCAAAAATAGTTGAAATCTTCTTGGCTATATGTTTGTAGTAAGTAACAAAACAACAATACCACCACCAAATTGCATTTATATAGCGTCCTTCATGTTGGGAGTATGTCCCAAGGTATTCAAAGATTTGCACCTGAACTAGGGGTTGGATTAAAGAGGGATGGGAGTCAAGTGGAGGCAGGAGGTGGATGGGAGGAAGTTGACCGATGGCACGGTCAAATAAGAAGGTCTTTCAACGTGAAAGGTGCTATACAAATGTAATTTTGTATTATATTGTCTTCAGATGGACATTGAAGGAGCCAGGGTAATGGGGAGGCAAAGGAATTACAGGATGGAGTTCCATAGAACAGGGGCAGATAAACTGAAAGCACGACTCATGATGACAGGGTTGGTAGGTTGGGGGACGTGAAGCAGTCCAACGACTGCCAAGTGGAGGGAGTGAGCGAGTCCGTGGGGTTCCAGAAGAGCGAGGCCCCTGTTGAGGATAATTTTTCATAATCCTATTTGAGCCAATGCATCACAGCACTGAACAATTTATGCATCAATTATTCATCCTGTGATATTATAGGACGCCTTATAGCATCCTACAGTCTTGGATTGAGTGACCAGTTTATCATCTTTTTTTGGAGGGATTGTTACCAACGCATTGTTAATAAGAAATCCGGATAGTATCTGTTAGTACCTCACAGCTGATTTGTGGGATTCTGTGATCTACTTCTGGTGCCTTACAACCAGCAGGATTCCTCGTCAGCCACTGTTAATGAAGAAAATTATACTCTATAACTTTTTTGACTCCAACGATTTGCCTTCAAGTTGGAGGCTCACAGGTATAAAGCATCACATGGCAGGGAAAGTATTAATAAATAACTGGATTTAAGCATATGAGTAATGATTTGTAGGTTGCCTCTCCTTTATTTAATGTGATTTAGAGTTCAGCTTCTCTCAAATTCTTAGAAATGAAGTTATCTTTACTGCTAAATAAAACATGAACCTTGTGCCAAAACAAACTCGAGGAGCTTTGAAGAAAAGGAAAACTGCTAACTCAAAACATTACTGAAATAAAATTTACCAACAACTTGAATTTATATAGCGCCCTTAACCACCCAAGGGTCCTGCAGCTCAGTGGTAGGAGCACTTGCCTTGCAATTGAGAGACCTGGGTTCAATTCCAGGCAAGGGGAAATGTTGGGCAAGTTTCCTTACTCCACAAGGCTCTGGGGTAAGTCGGACGGGTTCTGACGAAGGGTTGTAGACCCGAAACGTTGACTCCTTTTCCTTTCTCCATGGATGCTGCCTGACCCGCTGAGTTTCCCCAGCAACTTCTGTTTTTGTTTCAGATTCCCAGCATCTGTAATATTTTGTGTTTCACTTTACAGTATATTCTGTGAAGCACTTTGAGAAGTCTTAACAATGTGATAAGACATTATATCAAATGAAAGAATTATTCTTATTGTATTTTAACGCAGGGCGTTTGCTGGTGCCACTGTCCATGATTGCTTCAATTGGCTCTCAGTGCTGGTGCTGCTGCCCATCGAGGTAGTCAGTGGTTTCTTATACCGACTGACTAAAGTGGTGGTGAAGAGTTTCCATCTCCAGACTGGAAAGAATGCACCAGATATCCTCTCAGTCATCACAGATCCATTTACTGACTACATTATACAGGTATAGAGACTGTTATTTACTGCTGTCAATTTACTTTAGAAACCTGGATAAATGGACATCATTTCGGAATTGAAACACTATCTCGGTTTGTTAATACAGGTACATAGGGATTTGCCCACAAATATACAGTCAATTCACTTTACAGTATATTCTGTGAAGTACTTTGGGATGTCGATAAGATGTGAAAAGCGCTATATTAAATGCAAGAATTATTATTATTACTTACATGAATATATCTGGAGAACATAAAATGTGTACTACAACTGGTGATTGAAGCCAAATCAACAGCACAATTTAAACAGAAACTCGACAAATTCCTGAGGAAAAGTTTCAAAGAAAAATTAAAGCAGATAAATGAAATTAGAGTAGTTAGTTTGAGTGACCTAGATAGCTCTAGCACAGATGATGACATTGTGTATTGTAAACTTTCTGCAAAGGAACAGCAGAATACAAATAGAGTAGAATAAATTGTGAGATATTAGATAGCTAAACAAAAAGTTAAATGTCTTGTTTGGATAATTCCTGATTTTGTTATTCTGTTGGTTTAAATTATGGAATTAAAAACTTACCAGGAATAGTAAAGTATCTCATCACAAAAATGTATCTATGATAGGAGGACAGTGAGGTGGATATTCTGGAGGGATGAGATCAGATGGCTGAAAGCCTTTCTCATCTGAATTCATCTTCTGACCTTATGAGGAAAGTAACTCCTCGCTTATAAATAATAAATAATGCGAAGGATGTGTGCATCAGTGACAATGTTCTCTTGTTGGTTTTGTTTTCAGCTTGACAAATGTGTCATCACTGGGTTGGCACTAGGAGATGAAGCTTTCAGGAATAAGAGTCTTGTGAAGATTTGGTGCAAAGAGAAGAGTCAGGTAGGGAATTTGAGAAGTAAAACACTTTGCACTTTCTGCCACTCAATACACTATATATATACAGTATATATATATATACACACACGAGGAGGCAGATTAGTGGTGCAATCAGCTTATAGACATTTTAAACATTCCCCCTTTTTGAATTTTTTGTAGAATTCCAACAGGCCTTTTGAGGGTATTTTCAGCCCTGGTATTACATAAATTTTCTTCACCTGAACCTGATATCTGATCTGTAAAGGACACAACTCCAAACAATCATTGACTCTTCACTAACTAACTGCCTGAAACTCAAAGCCACATAACCTGCAAACTTTACATCCTGATCAGCTCCTTGTAAACCAAAGGTCCCACCACTGTTAATTAACAAGCCAAACCTAGCTAAACATGGAATACAAAGTTTACAAACTTTTAAACCTAATTTTGCGTACCTTTGTGCAGCTAGAGCACAATAATTGCTTTTCCACTGATTCAGCAGTCAACGCCTGAGGTCTTGAGCAGGTTTCCTTACTGCTCATGTCTGATAATAATTCCTCAAGCAAAAAAGTAATAAATTGGTCACTTCAATCCACGACTGTTTATGGGACACTGCTATGCGCAATTGGCTGCTGCATTTTGCATACAAATATACAGTGAATTCACTTCTCAGTATATTCTGTGAAGCTCTTCGAGACATCTAGAAGACTTGAAAAGTGCTATACTAAATGCAAGGATTATTATTATTGAGACTGGATATAAAATGCTTCTTCGACTTGTAAGAGGACATGTTTTATTTCTCCTTGTTAGTCACTTTCTGGTGGTAATGATCCCCCCTTAAAAAAAATTAAAAAAATAATAAAGCCATGACTGTTTGTGGGACACTGCTGTGTGCAATTGGCTTCCATGTTTTGTCCAGAAGATAGTCATTCTTCTTTTTAGTAGGGACCGGCGATATATCGATATATCGCTAAACCCGATATAATTTTCATATCGATACGCCGATATAGGCATTTCAAAAATACCGATATATCGAAAAGTCGATATATCGAGGGGAAAAATCGGAATGTGCACACACCGAACTACAAGACCCAGAATCCTCATCTCTATACACAATGCACAGACCGAGGTGCAAAGCCGCCATATTGTATTCATAGTCCTAGAATACAATATACAGGTATGCAAGGGGTGAGGGGAGAGAGATGGCTGGGGGTGGGTGGGGGTTGGGGAGAGGGAGAGAGATGGCTGGGGGGGGGTGGGGGAGGGGGAGAGAGACAGCTGGGGGGGGAGGGGGAGAGAGACGGCCGGGGGGGTTGGGGGTGGGGAGAGAGACGGTGGGGTGGGAAGGGGGTGGGAGAGAGGGACGGCGGCGGGGGGGAGGAGGAGAGAGGGATGGGGGTGGGTGGGGGGAGAGTCGGGGTGAATGTGATAATATATAGATAGATAGAGATGGGGGGGATGTGAGAGAGGAGAGAGACACAGAGACACAGACAGAAAAACACAGAGCTGGAGAGAGTGAGTGTGAGAGACACAGAGAGAGAAATATATTTACCTCCTGAGGAGATAGGCCCCGAAAGTGCACGCACCCCGAATGCGCGCGTGCTGCGCGCGCATGCGCAGTACGAAATACCCGAAAATATCGATATTTCGGTATATCTCGATATGAGCCCATCGATATATCTAAATCGGAAAATTTCCATATCGACGGACCCTACTTTTTAGTATATTCTTTGAAATACTTTGTGATGTCTCAATGATGTGATAAGGCGGGGATTAGGAGTTGTCGATGGGTCCATCGACGAGGAGAGTCTTAAGGGAAGACTTGAAGGAGACCAAGGAGGGGGCGAGGTGGAGGGACTTTGGGGTGGAGTTCCAGAGGTTGGGGTCAGAGTGGCTGAAGACTCGCCTGCCATGGTGGGGTGGGTGGGTCGGGGTATGTGGAGCAGGCCAGATCCAGCTGAACAGAGGGGGCAGGCAGGTTGATAAGGGCATAGGAGGTCATGGATGTAGGGTGGGGCGAGTTTGTAGAGGGCTTTAAATGTGAGGACCAGGATCTTAATTTGGATGCTCTGGATGATGGGGAGCCAATGGACTTGGGGGAGGTGGGGGTCACACAGTTTGGAGCGATAGAGGACACGGGCAGCAGTGTTCTGGATTATTTGCAGCCTGGTTTGTGGCAAAGGAACAACTATGGTTTGTGGCAAAGAAATCCACATTCCAACCAACCTCTGAGAATTTATTTTTCTAACCTTCCCATTAATTTTGTGGTTACATATATGACCTTTATTACATACATCTGTCAGTAACTTGCACCTTGAATTGAAGAAGCGTGTGACTTGTACTTATCCCACAAATGAAGAAAGAGTCTAAGTATATGTACAATTCTGTTCAAATATATACATTTATATTTAAAAGCCTAACAAACCAATTCGCTATTTGCAGGGTGAGAGTGGCTCCTGGACCAACAGAACATCTGAAGATGTTGTGATAAAGTGTAAGTTTTATTTAAAAGCTATACAAATTACAACGAAAATTAACTTGAAGTGTATTTTAACATCAAAAGAATTTGTGCGATGTTCAGCTAACAAAAGCCTCTCATTTACACATTGGACACAAGTCTGACATCCGGTACAGTAGAGAGATGTACAGTTAACCCTTGTCGAACTTGACTTTATTGATTGTGAATTCAAGTATACACGATGGGGGAAAAAGCGTCATTTTTTTGCACAGCGTGTGTAAAACTTGCATATACGCGCTGGCTGGCTGCCCCCCGCGCGCAAGCGCACTTTTGAGGACGCTGGCAGCTCCCGACTAAATCCGATGATTCCTTGGCTGGCTGGCCCCGTGCGCAATGTACCTTTGGGAAAGTCCAATGACTCTTCAGCCTCCGAGCATCGTGATGGCATGGTAAACAGAAGAGACAGAGAGAGAGAAAGAGAGTCTCCTAACACCAAGACCAAAGGTAAAATAATTTAGCCTAGCTGTGGTTTTATTGCTTTAGCCCGCCTCAGTAAGTAACTTGCATTGGTCGGGTGTGGATGTGCCTGGAGGCTTGAGGTGGGTAGCCTGTGGCTGGATTCCCCTAACTCCCCTTTTCCCATTACTTGTTAAGCTTACCCAACACAATTTTACGGAGTGTGCAGTTTTCCAGGAACGTAACCCCAGAGGAACTGAGAGTTATTTTCTTGAGTTATATATTTTTTGCTCTAAATATTTATTTATATAATAATAATTATTGCATTTGTCATCGTGCTTTATTACATCTTCTAGATGTCTCAAAATGCTTCACAGAAATACTGTAAAGTGAATTGGCTGTATGTTTTGTAGGTGAAACGCAGAGGCCAATTGCAGTGTCCCACAAATAGTCTTGATTTAAGTGACCAGTTAACACAGGATCCATTCATCATTTGAAGGTTTATGACTTGACCCTTCAATATTTGTCTCTTGTTTCCAGGTAACCATTTGTTTGTGAATGTGAATCTGCCAGATCTGGGTGTGGGGCTGATCTTGCTGGCTGGCTCACTGGTGGTTCTTTGCACGTGTCTGATGCTGATCGTTAAGTTGCTAAACAGCATGCTGAGGGGGCATGTAGCCAAAGCTATCAAACGGATCATTAACACTAGTGAGTGGACCTGTGGTTTCATGGAATATGTAGGAATCTTTACTGCTTTAGTTTTTCATTACTTTTTACAATTAATGATAAAAAAGTTTTACTTTACAAATTGAGCCAATTCACTTATTTGTCCTTGTGAATCTGTTACAGGTTATTTAATTCCAATTATTTGTTCTTTTTTGAACAAATGCAGGATTGAATGTTTTTGTGTTCCATTATTTCTTGTGGAGTTGGTTTTGAAGAAAAACACTTTTTTTTCCCCAAATAGATGTTCGGAGTTGGAAGAACATTAATGCACGGTGAATGGAGTGGATGGATAGAGTTGGGAATGGCTTTTCTTGTTTTCTAATCTAAGTAAATGTTCTCACGAAATCTACAACAACAACTTGCATTTATATAGTGGCCTTCACTAGGGGTAGCATCCCAAAGTGCTTCAAAGTGACGGAATCGGACAATGAGCCAGGGAGAGAGGGAGCGGAGAGGTGACCATAAGCATGATCAAAAAGGAAAGTCTTTAGGCAAGATTTGAAGTGGCGAGTGAAGAGGCAAGGCAGAGAGATTGAGCAAGAGTTCCAGAGTTTCAAGAGATAGTGGCTGAAGGCACAACCACCAATGCTGCTTGGAAATCTAGGTGGAACTAATTCCTATTGTCCCTTTCGTTTAATTTAGATTTCCCATATCCCTTCACCTGGTTACCGGGATATATCGCCATACTCGTGGGAGCTGGAATGACCTTCATTGTGCAAAGCAGCTCCGTGTTTACTTCAGTCATCACTCCACTCGTTGGTAAGTTCGCTACAAAGACAATGGCCTCTAGGTTTTTGATATTGGTTGTCACTGAGGTTGATCTTTTCTGATAAGCAGAGACATTCCATTAAAAACTATCTCTTCATCCAACTGGTTTAAAATGTAATATTGACTCTCTGAATTGTATGTGTCACCTTGGCTTAATTGGGACGTCCTCCTAATGTGAAAGACGCTATACAAATCTAATTTTGTTATTGGAACATTCTCACCTGTGGGACATTTGGTTGTGGATTTAAACCCTGTGAAGATACGTTGAGCTCACAGGCTGACTGTGCAGGATTAGGAGAGTGTTGAATTGTTGGGAAGTATTGTTTCAAATGAGTATTTAAACCCAGAACCAAACTGCTTATTGAAGTTGATGTTAACGATGCTTTCACACCATTCAAAAAGGAGGTCGTTTCTAGATCCTGGCCAGCATTTCTCCAGATTAATTTATCATTTAGTTTATAACTGTTTGTAGGACCTTGCTGTGCAGAAAACAGCTACCAGGTTTGCCTACTTAAATTGCTGGAAACTACTACTGCGAGCTGCATTGTCAGAGGATTCACCATAAAGCATAGTGACGTTATATTTTGTAGACCAAATGTACATACACAGCAGTACTGTATGCCAAACACAGATATGACTTGAACGATCAATTTCATTTTCAATTAATAGCCAGGCCACTGGAAGGCACTTCTTTTTTCAAATAGTGCAATGGGATCTTTCATGTCCATTCAAACAGACAGGTGATACTTCATTTTAATATCCAATCCTGAGGACGATAACTCCAATGATACAATACGTCCCTGGCGCTGTATTTGAATGGCAGTCTAGATACTGTAATTTGAATTGTAACAAATAATAATAATAAACAATCCTTGCATTTGAGGTAATGCCTTATCACATCTTTGAGACATTCTTCAAAGTGCTTCACTGGATATACTGTTAAATGGATTGACTGTGTATTTTGTGAGTGAAAAAATAACAAGGTTTTAAAAGATTTCTCAGATTTCTTTCATTCTACCTGTAATACTCTCTTCAGGTATTGGAGTGATCAGTATTGAACGTGCCTATCCTTTGACATTGGGATCCAATATAGGAACTACAACCACTGCTATATTGGCAGCCTTGGCTAGCCCTGGTGACAGATTAGAAAGCTCCTTCCAGGTAACCAACTCCCTCCCACAAGCAGGGATTAACATATGTCCTAACATAGTTAAACAATATTGACATGCTTCTTCAATGTACCATAAATCTGCTTCTAAAGATTAATTAGTTAAACTCTTCACTGAACTTAATGACAAAAGAAATCCACCGGGAGCATCCTCCAGGAACAGTTCCTGGTTAGGCTCCAGTATTACCCCCAGTGCACTCTCTTGGGTCTCCAAGTTTTGGTTCTTGCCAACCTGTCCCTTTCCCTAATTCTGGAGAAATTAAATGAAGGTTGGGAAGAACTAAGGCTTGGGTATCTCAGTGTGTAATGTGGTGTTGCTGGAGTTTAACTAACTAGAACCATACAGCTTACCATTGCAGAGCATTGATAAGCTTCTCATTGCTTTTCCAGTTCTAATCATCCTTCAAACTGGGCTTTGGCTTGGTCAATTAAGTTGAATCCCAGCCCCCACTACCTAGTGTGTTCCCCAAGGCCTTCTAATGAACTGGATGACTGTTCTGTCATCAATAATGTCTTCAGGTACTATGGAAGTGCTGGATCTGGTACCATACCAACCTTTTACCACAAAGATTCACCTCCCATTCTTTCATTGCATTGTGTGTCACCTTGGAGCCAATTCAACTCCAAAGAGACCATGCTTGGAAGGTATTTGACCACTGGGGGAATCAGACCAGTTCTTGGTCTTCACAAGAACATTTTCCAGCAATGGACAACAATTGAGTATTGCCTTCTGGATGATTGTTTTCCCTTCTATGAGTCAAAAAGTACTTAGATCAATTGCTCTCTTGGAATCTAAAGCATGATTGGCATTATTGATTGAATTGGATGAGTATCTGCTAGACACTAGTGGTTGAGTATTTATGGTCAAATGCCTGTCTTGCAGATCGCTTTGAGCCATTTCTTTTTCAACATTTTTGGGATAATGCTGTGGTACCCAATTCCATTCACCCGCTTCCCCATCCTCATGGCCAAGACATTGGGAGAGCGAACTTCCAATTACCGCTGGATTGCTGTGCTGTATCTGATCTTCTGCTTCCTTCTGCTGCCCTCGCTTATTTTTGGCCTCTCCTTGGCAGGTTGGCAGGTACTTGTGGGTGTTGGGACTCCTTTCCTAGTCATGCTGATTGTTATAGGCTTCATCAACATCATGCAAAAACGTAGTCCCAATCGCCTGCCCAGGAAACTCCAGAACTGGGACTTCCTACCTGTTTGGATGCACTCACTGAAGCCCATGGATCAAGTGATCACTAACGTCACAGTGTACTGTACAGACCATTGCAGGTGCTCTATGAAGACAGACCTAAAAGAGGTCAACAGTCAGCAGGTCATTTCTTCGCAGCATAAAGCTAAAGCTTTAGAAGAGAATCCGATGGGATCTTCAGCTCGCGTGTTTAGCAATACGCCCCTTCCAATTACCACACACCTGTAGGAAGGGTCAACATTTACTCAGCAGAAAAAATCTTGAATTGTTTTTAATGTTTTCTAAAAGGTGCAGAGATTTCATTTTCAGTGATACAAACAGCACAAATTTATCTCTGAGAAAATGCAAGTGGCATATAGTGAGAGCTATTTTTCTTAATAAAACACTTATTAGGATGTCAATTAAAAAACACAATTACACTATAACAGCTGGATACAATAACAACTGGATACAACAACAACAAAATTACATTTGTATAGTAGACCAGGAACCATGTATAATCCAGACTGGGAGACAGATAGAGCCCATTGTTACAGGCTGAGATTTGTTTTGGAGGAATTTATACTGGCTCGGAGTTGGGTATTGACCAGGAGTAGTAACTTATATATATTTATGTCCCCCCAAAAGAATCTACACATTACAACCCTTTTTATACATTAATAAAATGTTTAGTTTTTTAAAAAACTTTTTCTGAAATGTTTCACCTTTCAATGTTCTCCTTTCCTTCTCCTGAAGCTGATGAATTGTGCTGAGTTCAGTCTCATGGGCACCGATTGCCCAACTGTATGTCTTCTCTCAATGGCTGTTCTTTGTGTGCAAGGCCAGGCTATTCAATACTGGGAAGCTATTCAAACGAGGGGTGGATGAGGAAGAATGGGGGGATATGATCTGATGAGAGAAAGTGCTCTGTGGCTTAATGGCCTACTCCTGTTCTTATGTTCCTATTTCACTCTCCATAACCATATACACACTTATGACATAACCACAGCTTAAACGTCAGTTTCATTAAGGAAAGCAGCTCTCAAATATAGAGGGGGGATTCTGTGTGCATTCACCATACCAGAGTATAAACTGGAGTACTTTGCAACTTGTGAAAAATGTTAATTGAAAAATATTGCTTAATGTTCACCTTTAAAATGGAGTTTTGTTTTACATAAATCTATCTAGTTCTAGAAGTCTATATGAATGTCTTCTTTTATTGTTTTGTATTTTATGTAGATAACGGCATGTATTTAAAGTCTTTATCTATTATCACTTGTTATAGTGCTGATGAGATGCAGCAAAAACATTAAATTTATGTAATTTGTCGGTCCAGTGCCAAACTACCTTGGATTAGACACACAGAATCTAACCAACATGTGGCAGGGAGAGATCCACGAGAGAGGGATGTAGATGACCCAGGGGAGAGATCTGTTTACTCTCTAGCACTTTTTTTCACACTTTGGCGACTTTCTGAAACTCAACTTGTCCTCCAATCTGATCTGACAAACCTCACCAGTTTAGCATATTGATTTTGATGAACAATGCTTCAAACTACCTTAATCATACATATTGAAAAAAGTTCACATCTTTTTAAAAAAGGAAATATCCAGCTAAGAACCATTGACACTTAATGCCATGTTCGATGACACCAAGGCCCTCCGTGGTAGAGATTAGATCGAGGGTAAACTCTCAATACAGGTCCTTCCCCAAATATCTGATACACCAACCCTAGAATTCAAACTGAATCTGTGGTTTTCTATGTTTCACAGTAACTATAAAGACATAGCCCCTCACCTCTGTCTTATGTGAAATATTGGCATCAGTGACAGATATTAAATCTTGGAGGGGAAAAAGCTCTTGAGAAAAACTGATGTATACTTTTAGAGAATTTAATGCTCACCATGGTATGGGAAATACAATGGTGCTATTCCAGGGGCCCTGTATTAAAGCAATTTGTGGTTAAATCAACACAATAAGGTTAAATTCAAAGGACCCTCCTGGTTGCCCCAAAAGTCCCTTACAAGAACATTCTTCACTGCCTTGACATTTTCCATCCTGTGGTTTTCCTGAGCGAAATTAGTGCTGAAATAATGTTGTTTTGCTACAGAATTAAATTAAGAAATAACACACCTGGAACCCTTCCTGGACATCAGAGAAAGGAGACTTTCAAATCATCAGTTTTGACTGGTATTGAACTTGGATACCCAAACTGAAAGGCCAAAGTAAAGAGCAACTTGTTGTAACTATCTAGTTTCTAAAATTGTCATTTTTTGGCAATGATACGGTTTAAATTTATTTAAATGATTTCACTTGTGCTCTTACAAAATTTTTCTACAAGGGACTTATTGTCTGGGTTAAATGCAACTTCAGAACTTACTGTAACAACTGTGACTAATGCAATAGACAGAACATTGAGATATTAGATCTCTGCAATTAAAAGCTTGGTAAATACTGTAGTTCAGTGATGTCTCGAGGGTGCTAAACTGCAGCAAAGAATTGTATAAGCTATTGAAAGTAATTGAATGCTTTTGGAGAAAGCGATACAGTCCGACCTCACGTATCCAGTGGGTTTGGATATAACGTGGAGCTGCAGTATGCTGAAGTCACATTTCTGGTACTACCTGGCTGGCTTCCTGTGCACAGGGCCCTGACAAGTACTGACGAGATTTGCACTAATGCAATCCATTATAATGCAGTGTCTCGTTTTATAGATCCCTGTGTGCTGCATTATACCAGGGTCAGACTGAAATTTGGCAAGCAGGTTTATATTTTTTCAGGAGGTATTATTGCTCAAATATGTAAGCAATAAATGTTGTAAATATGGCGTAAATATGTAAAGGTTGGATGATGGAATCACAGCTTGTAGTTAGGGGGACACACCCCCCCTCCACACATATAAACACAAAATAAAGCCATTTAAGCTTATCCCAACTGTCATATGGCTGTAGAAATTATTTTATGATCTGTGATTTCACTGTTTTTTCAATAAATAGGTTTTTTCAATAAATAGGCCAAGCCACATTTTGTACATATCTCCCTCAGAGTTCCAAATATAGTGGCAACCAATGTCTTCTGGTGCCTCAATCAATATCTGCTCTCCAAGTTTGAACTCAGGGCGTCAATGAGTGTCTAATCTACTGTACACATAATTTAGAACTTTGTAATGTGTCAATTAGAAATGTACCTGATGTGTCAGAGATGAGGGAAGGGGTGGAATGTGGAGCTCCTGTAGCTCAGTGGTTAGAGCACTCACAAGCGTGAGACATGTGTTCGAATCCAGGCACATCAGGATAAAATCTTGGGAAACCTCCTCAATCTACACACCATATAACAATCTGTCCCCCCCAAAAACACAATAATAAAAATTGGTCATTTCAATCCACAACTGTTTGTGGGACACTGCTGTGCGCAATTGGCTGCCGCGTTTCGCCCACAAATATACAATCAATTCACTTTACAGTATACTCTGTGAAGCGCTTTGAGATGTCGATAAGATGATTATTATCAAGGATTATTATATTATTATAAATCTTCCCTTTCTCTGGATCACAGGGTGTCAGTGCCCAACTTTCGTGGATGCCCATCATGCTCAATAACAGCACAATTTTGTATTCTGCTCTTCACCTAGGATAATGACTCAGAGATCTTCACGGTGGTATGGTTGGATTTCGAACAAAGTAGAAGGGGTATGGAAACATAACCGTAGGCATGGTCCAAGAGGATTTAAAGACAGATAGAAAGGGGGTGAGGCAGAGGATTATAGGCAGGGATTTCCAGAGGTCAGGGACAAAATGATTATTTCAAATGCAATGCTCCTACAATCTAATTTGTATCCCCCTCAGCCCCCATTATTAGGGGAACCATTTCATGGAGACCACCATTAGGGTTGTAAAGAGAGGAACCATGTTGAGGGTGACAATTGGTCAGAAGCAAATGTGAGAAGGTAAGGTCAACAACAATAAGGTCTCACAGTGCTGAACAATATATAGTTTGACAGTAAACAGGAGAAATGAGAGGTACCTGCACAGTTGAGAAGAGTATTTAGGTGTGATGCAAAAATGGGTAAAGGGGGGCAAGATTGTGGAGCAGAAGGGTCAATGGACGTATACAAGCCGATTTGGCTGAACTAGGGATGAGTAGGAGAGTGGGGTGGGGAGAGGTAGGGAAATGTCCAGGCATGCAGTGATTTGTAGGATTATTTAAGTGATTTACCAATTGACTAACCACCAGCTTCCTACTTAATACTAGGTAAACAGAGGTATGGAGTAAGTAAACATGCCCAATATTTCGCCCTGCCAGGAACTGAAACCAAGTTATTTACCCTTGGCATTATTAGAAAAGAAGAGTGTTTCTTCTCATGCCATAGCCAATAGTTCTGGTAAAATGGATCATTCTTTTCATGGCAATTTCTGGGACTTTGATGACAGTGAACAGAGGAGAAAGGAAAGGTACCTGCAGAATAATAGCTGCTTGTATAAAGCTGCTGATAATTTTTGCCAAGCAGCTAATCGTTTTATTGATGTAATACTGATTCCCTGCCAGCTGGCTGCACTGCAGCACCTTCAATCGTTCAGCTGGATTACCCAGAAATATTTATAGAAACGGGTATATAGTTCCACATTGATGGAGTTAATTAAAATAGTAACACATGATTAAAACAAAAAAGTATTATGGCTTATGCTATAAAAGCACTGCACAACTGTCCAATGTTTGGTGCCCATTTGATCTAAGTTACCTACTCTTAGTTGGGCAGAGTTCCAGGCTCTGCAGTTCGACCCAGCACACTAAGACTAAGACTAGGTTAAGTTCACTTGTTGAGTTCTTGATCACTTCAGAGACAGCTGTTATAAAATGTGTGTGTGGCTGCATTTCACCCACAGAATGTACACTTCTGTGAATCGCTTGGAGATGTCTCAATTACATGATAAGGTGCTCTATCATATGTAAAGATTGTTTTTGTTCTTAATATCATTGTGAGAATTGGGTCACTGGGAACAGTGGAAAGAGGATAGGAGATTGCTACCAATGGCTAGTCAGATTATAGCAGGTTTCAGTGATAAGATGGGAGTTCACATGAAACGTCGCTAATTAAAGTAATTGTTACATTTGTTCTTGAACATTGTTGGAAGACGTCTCAATGTGCTTCACAGGATTTTATTGTAAAGTGGGCTGACTTTACCTTGTGGGCGAGCAAGGCATCTCAAAGCGCTGTATCATAGCAAGGATATAGTGCTATTAGATGTTTTTTCTATAATGCATGCTATATAATGCTATAGACATGGCAGCCAATGTGTTCACAGCAATGGCCCATGAACAGAAATGCAGTGAATAATCAATTTTAATTGGGGAATTATTGGCCAGGACACTGGGAGAAATTCCCTTTTCTTTTCGAATAATGCATTGGGATCTTTAATGTCCACCCTCAGTTTCATGGCACATGTTTAGCACTGCATTGGAGTGTCAGCGTGGACTGTATGATTGAACCATGTTATAATAGTTAGAATAATCATTGCATTTGATATAGTGCCTTATCACATCTTTGTGACGTCTCAAAGCACTTCACAGAATGCACTTACTATAAATTGGAGTGACTGTATTTTGTGGGCGAGTTTGAAGTCTTGATGTCACAACCTTCAGACCCACAGGCTTAGTGCTGCCAACTAAGCCAGTCTGACACAGAGGGATTGGTGGTATGAACGAGCCCTGTCATCAATTAGCTTTAGTGCTAAATTGAGGAAAGTTTAAGGAATACTGAAACTCCTATCCTAATGATTCATGAAGAACTCGAGTCTTACACGTGGATTGAAAGCATGACCAAGATAACAGAGCTTCTAACCATCACTGAAAAGAGTTACTTGCTTGAGGGAAATAATCAATCCAATTCTAACAGATTCTAAGAGCCCAATTTTCTTGGGGACTCTGTGATTATCAGGTGACACTATGATTTACTACTGCCAGGAACAATCAAAGTGCATGTCAACCATCTGGATCAGTGTGTGGATATCCACTTTCTACTGCAATTCTCTCCTCTGCTTTTTTATTCGGAGGGTTATTAGGACACAGAATGTGTCACAAAAACAACAGTTGAAGCAGAAAGCATCATAGCTTTCAAAAGGGAATTAAACACATATTTGGGAAAATAAATGTAAAAGGGTTTTGTGGAAATTGCAGGGGAATGAGATTAAGTTGAAAGTTCTTTTCAGAGCATAGGTACAATGGACTATACTGTAAATTCTATGATTTTATAATGCATACTGGTATATTTATATGGATGTCTGCTATGATCCAAATGATTTTTCTTCACATATGAGCCCAGGTAAATTATTCATCTTTTTTTGTCACAATTTAGCCCCATCCTGCCCTCATCTGATGTTGCATGTATGCACCTTCCACCAGAGAAAAACTATATTCTATTCCAGACATTGGCTTACACATGTAGAACTTTCAGACTGGTTTGTATTCTGTTGAAGAAATGTACAGTCAATTCACTTTACAATATGTTCTATGAAGCGCTTTGAGACATCTAGAAGATGTGAAAATCACTTTATCAAATGCAAGGATTATTATTATTATAGTTTCCAAATGTGTGTGACATATAAAATAAACTTTCTAGCAAAGATTTCTTGATAGTGATCAGCAATGGGAAACCATTTCTCCGCACTGTTACTTGCCTAGAGGGCATTGAGGGTAATCGTAGCATCTCCTGACTATGATTAACCAGCTCAGCACAGAACAGAATTTGGACTTTGAACCTTCTCAAAAGGCACACATGAGGTAATGGCTTAATGGCTGATCCATTGGAAGACACCCATTGTGATGCTTAATTAGTCTTTTTTTTGCTACGAACAACAACTTGCATTTATACAGCGCCTTTCACGCAAGATAGCATCCCAGAGCACTTGGGGACTAAATCATGCAGACAGAAAACCAGAAGTTTACCTTACAAAACCAGAACCTTCCATATCCATGCTTATCAAGTGTTACCTCTCCAATTCTAATCTCGATTCTAAGATTCTTCCTTTTCGAATTTGCTGCCTGTCAAAAATCATATCTTGGTTGAGCCTCAGCCTGCTTCAGCTGAGCGTAAACAAAATTTGTGCTTCCTTGTGTATTTTTCTCTGCTTTCCAAAGCCAGTCAAAGCCATACATCATTGATCAACGGTGAAAGGCCTCAATCTCCACCCCCTCCAACCCTGCCTTTCACCTTTGAAAACCACTTAGCAATGGCAATTTGTCTTGAAATTCACTGTATGATTGTAAGTTGTTGACAATTTATTGTTCTTATAGCTGACCTATTTTTAAAACTATTGATGCAAAATGACAGGAGAAAGTGGGCAGGATGAAAATTTGAAAGTTCTGGCTAAGAGATAAAGCCAACAATAAAAATGCTTGCCTGATTGTAGTTTGTAGCTGCCTGGAGCTTCTAGATGAAGACTGTGAATTGTAATCTTCTGAAGTTGGGAATGCTGTGAACTGGAGGACAGTTTGTTCTGCTGCTCACTAATGAATCCATTAAGAAACTTTACTGATGAACACCTTTGTTCTTAAGATGAATGAAATAACACTGATTACCTTTGTTTCCTTCTATGAATACAAATGGAAATTTATCCTATCAGTTGGATACAAAAATAAGGACAAACTATGCCCATTAAAGTTAAGAATTGGGTTGACATCTGCTAAGGATTGTAATCCCTGAATAATTCATCTTGGCTCAGTGAGTAGCACTTTAATGTAAAGCCTTTAATGTTAGGAGGACATCTCAAAGGGCTTCACAGGAGATATTGTAAAGTAACTGTAGACATTGGGGGCAAACAGGGCAGCCTTTTCACAACCAGAAGATTGTAATTTGAAGCCCTAATGATGAGACTTGAATACAAAGTCTTGGTTGATACTCCATTGCAGTATTGGGAAACATCTTTCAAACAAGATTTTATAATCGGCAGAAGGGCTGTTAAGCATTCCACTAACTGCTGTCAACCAAGTTAATATGGTTCATACTATATTATATATAATAAATAATAATAATCCTTAAGTTTATATAGCACTTTCCACGTCTTATTGACGTCTCAAAGCGCTTCACAGAATACAACAACATCCCAAGGTTGGGACCAGAGTAAGGGGGGAGGGGTCATGCCTTGAGGGAGGAAAGTAGTAAAATTGGCTGTATATTTGTTGGCAAAATATATTATAACATATCCTTGCAAATTTTCTTTGCAGGTGACCAAAAAACTTGGTCAAAGGAGTAGGTCTTGATTGGACCTTGAACAAGATAAGGGAGGGATCGAGGTGAAAGGGAGTATGGGCTGGAGTTCCAGAGAGTGGGGATTAATAGACTGGAAGCATGCCCTAGGTGGGGCAAGTGACATGAAGCAGGCTGGTGCTCAGTGAGCGAAAGGAGTGGCCAGCTCAGGAGCATTTGAGAAGGTCACAAACATAGGAGGGAGATGACATTGTGGAGGGATTTAAAGGTGAGATTTAGAATATTTTTATTTAGTTTTCTGGGGAATGGGAACCCAATGGAAGAGCTGAGGATTCTGGCAAGCAGAGCACACCTAGTCAAACCTGGACATAATATGTAATAATAATCCTTGCATTTGATATAGCATTTTTCACATCTTCTAGACATCTCAAAGCACTTCACAGAATAAACTATAGAGTGAATTGACTGTATCTGTGAGCGAAACGCGGCAGCCAATTGCGCACAGCTGTGTCCCACAGACAGTCATGAATGAGGGTCTCGACAGTCCTTGGGGAAAAACGGATAATATTTCTGAGGTAGGAGAAAGCTGAATGTGTCAGAATGCTGATGTAGGGTTAAAAGGATAATGGGGAATCAATGAATCACTGAGACTTCACACCAGCTCCATGAGAAACATTTAATCATTCAAATTCTACTATTGTTCATGCAAATGGCTCGATATGTTGCCTACAAAAGCCGTAAGATTTGACATGATAAGGTATTATTCAAGTGTATTATATTTTTCCTTCATCACTATAGAGGAAAAATACCATCATTGGCTGTACACTGACACAACACACACGGATATGTAAAATTAATTAAGAGACATTCCAAGTAATCTTCAGCTCTGGCATATGTTAATGATGAAGGGAGAAAACTTCTCACTGCTATAACAATAATAATAATCCTAGTATTTAAAGATTTTTATTATTATTTTGGCAGACAATCAGAATTTGTCTATTAACTTTGAAACACATAATAATAATAACAATCTTTCCATTTGATATAGAGCATTATCGCTTCTTTGAGACGTCTCAAAGTGCTTCACAGAATATAATTCAAAGTAAATTCACTGTACATTTTGTAGATGAAGCGCAGCACCCAATGGCGCACAACAGTGTCCCACCAATGTCCTCCAAACAGTCGTGGATTGAGTGACCAAATTATTATTGGTATTAAAAAAAACATTTTAAGGTATTATTATCCCCAGAAAAGCAATTCACCAATTGCCTAACAACCCAGTTCCCACTTGTTGCTAGGTAAACAGAGGCATGTGGAGTAAGGAAACTTGGCCAATGTTTTCCCCTGCTTGGGATTTGAACCCACTTGCAAGGTGAGTGCTCTAACCACCAAGCTAAAGTACTCCACATGTCAAAGTATTTCAGAGTCTTGTTTTCTGTAAAGTCAAGTGGCAGTTCGTAGGTGAACACAACAGCCAATATCTCAGGACCAGCCAACTACAACAACTTGCATTCATAAGGCACCTTACATACTTACATAAGGTATCCCAGAGTGCTTGATATAGTGGAGCATGACTCCAGAGGTGGGAGGTGACCTTAGGCATCTTTAGGCACAACCTGAAAATGGGTAAAGAGTGGGTGAACCAGAGGGATAGAGGCAGAAAGTGCGATCACCGATAGTAGAACGAATGGCATAGAGGAGACAGAGTCAGTCAAGCAAAGGTGGCGTAAGTGAGCAGATTAGGGAGGTATGAAGGGATTTGAAGATATGGCAAAGTGGCAGAAATGGAGGTAAGCGATGCTGGTCATATGTGGAGTAGGAAGGAACCTGACACCAAGATTGCGCACCAGCTGGGTGAGTCTGAGGTGTGGCTGGGAAGTTTGAGGAGGTCAGAGCCGCAGGACAAAGGACATTGACGGGAGCCAAGGAATGCAGCTTCCAACTTCTTAACATTTAGCTGCCAGATGTTTACACTCATCCATGCGTGGTCATCTGTGTTGAATGTGGCAGAGGGAGCCAGGAGGGTGAGGAGGCAGAGGGAGCCCTGGTTACACAGAGAGGGGACTTCGAGAGAAACCATGAAGTGCATGATTAATAGGCAAATACTGACCAGAAAACCACATTGTTCCAAACCGTAACATGGGATTTTTAACATGCATCTGGGCAGACAGACAAGATCTCGGATTAACATTGACTCTGAAGGACAGCATCTCTGACAATAAAATACATTGGAGTGTCAGCCAAACTGTGAACTCAAAGTCGCAACACAGGGCTTCAAGCCACAACTTTTGATCCAATAAAGTGACTAAGCTAGGTCGATGGATAGAAATTTTCCTGCAAGGCAAATTAAGCAACCCAACATTTTTCATCCATTTATGACTACATACCATGCTTAGTGGGATAGAATAATCCTTCAAACCAAGAAGAAGAAGAATCCGTCCAAAAATACCCCACAATAATAAAAATTGGTCATTTTCAATCCATGACTGATTGTGGGACACTGCTGTGCGCAATTGGCTGCCACATTTCGCCCACAAATACAGTCAATTCACTTTACAGTATATTTTATGAAGTGCTATGAGACATTGATAAGATGTGAAAAGCACTATATCAAATGCAAGAATTATTATTATTAAAAAATATGTTCAGCCATTGCCAAGAAAGCAGGACACAATGGCAAAGGTTCAAGAGTGTGAATGGTAATTTTAGCACAGACACTTAAAAGCATTTTTACACACAGCTGGATAAATAGCTAGCTCAGATCACTGAGAACCCTTCACTGAGAAGACTGGTTGAGTCTGAAACATTAGAATTATTTAAGAATCTGATGCTGTCATAGGAAGTTGCTTCGGTCATTTTTTGGGGGAAGAATTAGATGACATTGTTTAAAAGGCCTTCTTTATCTCAAATTCTCTGGTGAATAAAATCAACCGACTGTATATTTGTGGGCGAAATGCAGCAGCCCAATTGTGCACAGCAGTGTCCCACAAACAGCCATGGAAGTGAGATTAAGGGAGAAAGGGAGAAAGGGGGGAAAGAGGGTAAGTGGGGAGAGATGGCAAGGGGGTGGGGGGAGGTCAGGATAGGGAGAAAGAGAGCAGGAAAGCCGAAAATTCACCCACAAATATAGTCAAATTCACTTTACAGTATATTCTGTGAAGCGCTTTGGGACGTTGATAAGATGTGAAAAGCGCTATATCAAAGCAAGGGAAAAAATTGTTCAATAACAAAATGATATTTATATAGTGAGGTTAACAAATTGCATGACAGGTTATCTTCCTGTTCTGTTAAAAAGTCATATTCATAGGTCTCTTCTTCCTGTTTAAAGGATCCAGATTGGATTGGATTCCAAAAGCAAAAGGTGTTTCACCCCATGTTCCTGTTAAATCTCCCAATTAAAGTTGATTATTCAATCCATGGCTGTATATGTGACATTGCTACAACAATAACAACAAATACAACAACAATTTGCCTGACCATAGACACAATCGAATAGGAAGGGATTCCTACTCAGGAGCCGCCTGAAAGGGGCAAGGGGAAGGGATAGGAAGGCATTCCAGAGGTTTGGTGGGTTGTGACTGAAAACATTGCTGTGCACACATTGAATACATTTTGCCCACAAAACCCAGTCACCTCACTTTACAGTATATCCTGTGAAGTGCCTTGAAAACATCCAAGTGACATGATCAGGGACTTATATGAAATGCGAGGATTATTATTTTTATTATAATTCTTGTGAAGTGCTTTGAGAAATCTCAGAGATGTGATAAGATGCGCCATAAAAACGCATTACTAACTTACGTTTTAAAAATAATTTTATCATAGACATTTGGTTAAGGAATCAGAGGTGCCTGGTTAGGGAATAGTGTATGCATTCCTGTATGTTCTCTTAGAAGTTGACAAACATAATCCTCGGATTTATTTCACGTTGGAAATATGCCTCAAATGATAACGATTTTTTTCACGGTAAAATATAATGACTGATTAGGCCACCAAGGCAATCAATGTCCCCCAAACAGACATTAAGTCGATTATATAATAATATGTACCCAGGCAGATGTAAAACCAGAGTTAAATTGCCTCTGGAGAGCTGCAAATTCCGGAGAAATTCTCGAATTCTGCAGAAGTAATCAAACGAGAGTTTTTTTAAATATGACTTAATTATTGCCTGTTCACGGTTTTAATTTGCAGGGAACTGAGATCCTCCAGGCTGCAATTATCTCAGTGAATAGGAGATGCCTTTCACTCCCAGGTCTGCTCTCTGTAACTCACTCACAATGTGAACAGCAACTACACACATTAAGAAGATAATCATTTTTTTTCATGAATTAAACCGTTGACACCGACTATAAATTGGAAACATCTACTCGGGAGACTGTTTCACATTTGTGTTGTGTGTGAAGTGAAGCTGTGGGTAGCTCTGTGTGTGTGTGTGTGTGTGTGTGGTGGGGGTGTCAGATGTGTGTGAAGACAGGGGAACCTCAATCTTTTAAACCGAGTTTCACCAGCAGTTTCAGGCTGTTGGTGAGTGAGGCTGTTAATTATTTTGTTATCCCTGATTGGTCAGTTTGCCTGTAAGAATTCGAGGTATAAATGCCCCCCATTAATCCAGGTTAAGTTGTTGGAAAGTCAGTGCCTTCACAACACAGCGTGACATCCTCGTTACATCATCTGCCAAATCAAAGGACGTTTATTTATTACTTTACCAGGGCTGGACCCCACACACAGTTCGCTCCACACCCTGATAAAGTGCATCATTTGCGATCGGATTATCTCCCAGAATCAGGTAACGTCCAGTTATGGCTTAATTCGTTTTTACCCCCCATTGGTGAACGTTTGCAGCGTTTAACGGTGAAGCTTGTGGGCTCCAGCGTTAATGATACTCGCACTGTGAGGATGGTCTGTTGCAATATATATTTACTGTGTGCCTTTCTCCAGGCTCCTAACGAGATGAATCATGTGTTTCTCGTGGGAAGGAAACTGTAGCCTTTCTCCTGCGGTTCCCCCCGGGTTTGGGAATGTCTCCCACCTCCACATCTCCAGTCGGGAGGCTCTGGTTGGAACCATACTGATCATTGTAGACTTGGTGACTTTCCTGGGCAACACCATTGTGTTCATCTGCCCTGCTCTGGAAAAGAGACTGAGGACAGTGACTTACATGTTCATCTTGTCTCTGGCCACGGCAGATTTGCTGGTTGCTTGCCTGGTGATGCCGTTCAGGTGAGTTTGAAGTTCTGTACTCTAGTTACAGTCAATGCCAAGGTTATTTTTTACTTCAGTATCAATGATCAACCCTCCAATATCAATGGTCAGCCCTCACAGGATAACAGTTTGATTATTTTGAGGATGGTGAGTTCAGCAGGTGACTGTAGAGGTGGAAGCATTTTTGCTGTACAGCATAGTGCAATAGACAGTTTCAGACTTTAAACTTGAAACGCAATGTGAATTAAATTCAGTTAAGTTCCTTTTGTTTTTTATTTGTCATTTTCCCTTTTCCCTGTGAAAGTGGAACCACAGAAATGACACAGCAAATAAACTGTTGCCCAGTTTGTAGGACTTTCTGAATTTTTAGATTTTGAACAGCAACTTGTATTTATTTATATCTATATTTATATTGCCAGGCAGGATGAAATGTTAGGCACATCTTATTCCTCCAGACGCCTCTGTTTACCCACCAGTTACCCAACAGGGAACCTATTTGTTGATTGCCAGATCTTTTAGAAAGAATTTTTAAAATACAATTTGGTCACTCAAAACGATTAAAGGTAATTTGGTCACTTTGTGGGACACCGTTGTGCACATTTGGCTGCCATATTTTGCTCACAAAATACAGTCAATTCACTAAACAATATATTCTGTGAAGCGCTTTGAGACATCTCAACGTGAAGTGTTAAGGCATTATAACAAATGCAAAGGTTGTTATTATATTGTGCTCTTTGCCATGTCTCAGATTGCCTAACAGTGATGGAGCCTGAAGCCAAGTTAGAGAAACGGCCGAGGAAACATGGCGGAAGGTGAAGATCTTCAGCTATGATCTGAAGTTTGGTCGTGAGGAGACAAGGATCGAGGCAGGGAGTTCATAGTTTTGGGTCATAGTGGCTGAAAGCACCACCACTGATAGTAGAGCGGAGGGGAGAAAAGCCCAGAGCCGGCTTAGCAAAGGCAGATAGTGGAGTAGGGTGGCAGCAGGTGAGAGAGATAAGGAGATATTAAGGCATGAAGTGATTCGTATAGGATTATGAAAATCTTGAAATCAGTCAGTTTCTGACAGTGGAGGCTGGCAAAAACTGGGGTATGGAATTTAGTGTGGATGAAGATGTATAATTTTTGGTTAGCTGGGTGTCTGACACATCCCATCACTATACTTAATAATATTCAAACCAAGCTGAGAATTCCGCTGCTTGTCCAGCTAAGACCACTCTACCTTTTGGGTTTTGGCTTGCAGGGCCACAGCGTGTAGGATTATACCCTAACTCCAGTGACTGGGATAACAATTGCTTTCCCCCCAAAAGTAATGATAAATTGGTCACTTCAATCCATGACTATTTGTGGGACACTGCTTTGCAATTGGCTGCCACGTTTCGCCCTCGAAATACTGTATACAGTCAATTCACTTTCCAGTATATTCTATGAAGCGCTCGGAGACGTTTTGAATATGTGATAAGGCAATATATCAAATGAAAGGATTATTATTATTGTTATTATTTTTATTATCATTATATTCACTGCTGTAGACTTAATGTATTGAGGCTTTTTCTGATTCTGTGTTCAGCATCATTTATGAGGTGACTGGGGTCTGGCTATTTGGTCGGCTGTTCTGCAAGGTCTGGATCTCCTTCGATGTAATGTTCTGCACAGCTTCTATCGTTACCCTGTGTTTCATTAGCTTGGACCGTTACTGTTCTGTAGCTACCCCACACCATTACCCCAAGAGGATGACCCGCAGGAGGTAAGTGACATCTGCTTTCAGTCACTTGTACTTTCCACTATTGGACACTGGCCATCCATTGTTTTGTTCTCATCAAAAAAAGTGATTGTGACAGTTCAGCTCAATCAGTAGCCCTCTCATCTCTGAGTACGCTTCAGTTTGATGGTCCAGTGCAATACTAAGGAAGCTCTGGAAAGTCATTGGGGCTATCTCTTGATTGTGACCTTAACTAAAGAGTGTGTGTCTATCATACAGTGGATATAAATTATCCAATGACATTATATAAAAAGAGAAGAGTTTTTCATGGTGTTCTGGCTACTTAGAATCCATATTACAACAACAACAAAATTACACTTGGATAGCGCCTTTCACGTCAGGAGGACATCCCAAGGCACTGGACAATCATTGTTTCAGACCCGAGCTGGGGTTGGGGACGGGGAGGGTGGAGGGAAAGTGGGGGATTTGGGGTGACCAATAGGGAGGGTTTTGAGACAGGATTTGAAGGAGGCCAGGGAGGGGGTGAAGTGGAGCAACCGTGGGATGGAGTTCCAAAGGTTGGGAATTAAGAGATTAATTCACATCATGGTAGTGTGTGAGACAGTTCTGTGTGCAAAAATGGCCACACATTTTGCCTACCAAAAACTGTCATTTTATGTACAGTACTCACCTATAAAGTAATTACCCATAAAGCATTTTAAAACTTCTTATGTACTGTACTGTGACATGGAAGGTCTGTCTTTTCAACCGCTGTATGTGTTACTGCTGAGTCAAAATGCATATAGGTATCCGTTTTGCTCAATTACAAACAAACAAATAAAATTGCTTTTGTAGAGAACCTTTCGCGTTGTGAGAATGTCCCAAGGCACTGATCAGTCAGGGATCAGGACCTGAGAATGGGGGAGTGTCTCGGCTCTAAATCAGAAGGTTGTGCGTTCAATCCCCAAAGCGGGATACGGAACTCATATAATCTAGGCTGAAACTTCAATGCAATGCTGGAATTTGCTGTACTGATGGAGGTGCCAGCCTTCAGATGAGACATTAGTCTGAATTTCCATCTGTTTAGCTGATCGCTCATTGTGAAGGCGGTTGTACCAAATATAAGGCTTATTATTGTTAAATCAACTGACATATTAAAAATGCAGCCTAATACAAAATTCTTATGGCAATTTGTCTAAAAGGCACTGCAACAGAAATGACTCGCAGACACAATAAGAATTATCCCTGCATTTGAGAAACACTTGATGAGAAACATGTAAATCTCTCTACCAATGCTCAGCTAACTCAATTTGGACTTGAGGAGTTGAACCTGTGACTTACACAGATTGGTTATATATCATGCTGTGAAGTTATCAACTGAATCATTAAAGAAACCTCCATTTTATTAGAATTGTGTGTTGCACATAGTTAATTATTGGATGTATTATGAGACAAGCCTGTGGTGCAGTTTATTTGCTATATAGCTTTAAAGCAATTATAATTGGTCATAGCATTATTGACATTCACCGGTTAACCAGAAGGCTTTAAACATTTTATGTTTATTCATTGTGAATTATACAGTGCTCCATTCCGTAGAACACTCCAGGGGATTAAATACTATGTATTCCATCTACAGTGATAATTAACGGCTGTCTATGTTAATCTCAAGCCTTCCATGCCTCAAATAACCTTAATGCATCTTATAATACTCTGATTTTGTCCTAAATGCAATTCTAGTCCCAATTCCCTGCACGCCCCACAACCTGTGATTAATAGCATTGGCACAAGATTACTCATGGCTGACATGGTGTTCGAGCTAAATATTTGGGTGATAAAATTGCTGTGTGTTTTTTAACAAGTTGACTAACCTGGAGGTACAACATGTGGTATGTGACTTGACAGTTATTACCTGTGAAAGTTATGAGATGTTCTGCTCTTCGGTTCTGCTTAGTCTTAGCCTGAATAACTGTGATATTTTGAAATTTTAGATCATGCACAAGTGTAATTTTGTTGTTGTTGTTTCTTTTATCAACTATTTTAAATTGGTGTCCTCAGGTTACTGCCCCATTCGCCAGTGGAAATAATTTCTCCTGTTCACCCTATCAAATCCCTTCATAATTTTGAAAACTTCTATTATGTCTCCTCTTACCTACTCTGCTCCTCTAGCTTCTCTAGGCTCTTGTGATAACTGCAGTCCCTCATTCCTGGTCCCATCTTGGTGAATTTCCTTTACGCCCTCTCCAATGCTTTGACATCTTTTCTAAAGTGTGGTGTCTACAACTGAACACAGAACTCCAGCTGAGGCTTAACCAGTGTTTTATAAAGATTCATCATAACTTGCATATTGGCTACCACTGATCTAGACCAAGATTGCAGTGCACTGCTAGGAGTGGGGGTGTGGAGTGATGGGTTATTGCATCGGTGGATGTTTCATCCTTGGGATGAGATATTTAACCGAGGTCCCATCCTCCTATTCAGATACACATTAAAGATCCTATGGCACAATTTGAAAATAGAAGGATGTTTCTCCTGTTGTCCTTGGGCAACAACCCCCAAATAAAATTGTTATTTACTTCATAGTCCTGTAGTTTGTTTGACGCTGTTGTGTACACATTAGCTCCCAAAATACAGTCTTTACAGTGTATGCTTTGAGATATCCTTCTCGTGGAAGGTGCTTTATCAAATGAAAGGATTATTAGTCTGCTCGCACCCATTCATGTGATAGCATGATGGCAGAAAACGTGTGGAACCTGTGGCTGGTTTCTCCTGCTTAATTAAGGTCAATTCTTAGCGCTTCTACCTCTTTGAGATTACAATGGGACAAGTGCTGTTTGTCAGGTACAATGTTCATTGCTTTCTGATAATAAGCAGCATGATATGACTATGGTGAGGAGGACAGGGAAATGAATTCACAGAGGTGGCAGTGCATAGTGATTGGGGTTGTGCTGATTGGCCAAATGACCTTCTGATTTTCCTAACTTCCTATGTATGTCTTATTTAATTCCAAGGTAAATTAATTCATATGTTTAAGCCCCATCGACGCCTATTTTCAGTGTATTTTCTTCCTTTTCCAATCTTCACCCAGGTGCATATTAATGACCCTTGCCATCTGGGTCTACTCTTCCATGATTTCCTTCCTGCCGATCATGCAGGGTTGGAACGAGATTCCGGGGGTGGATTTTGATGCCGAGAGAGAGTGTGTCTTTGTGACAAACCGGACATTCGCTATTGTGGCCTCGGCGCTGGCATTCTACATCCCGTTCCTGATCATGTGTACCATGTACTTCTTCATATACCGTGCCTCACGTCTGAAAGCTGCACGCATCATGTCTCAAGCCCTCGATATCCACTACCACCCCAACAGCAAGCGTCAGAACAGTCTGCAACTGGAGAATAAGGCCACCAGGACAATGAGCATCATTATATCTGTCTTTGTGCTGTGTTGGCTCCCGTACTTTGTATTTAATGTCTATATAGCTGTGTGTGGCTCAGAGCTGAACAACAATGGAATTTATCTGATCTTCAAAATTATCACCTGGTTTGGATATTGTAACTCCACCATTAACCCCATGCTGTACGCCTTCCTCAATCACGATTTTCAACGGGCGTTGAAGAAGGTTATTGTGTGCCATCGCTGGGGGGCACAGGTCGATATTGGAGATGACATGGTTTCCATAGTAACCTTCTCCAAAACTGTTCAGGATCAAGAGCTCAGTGCAAAATCTATCACAGTTGCTAATAGCAATGTGAATCCCATGGCAAATCAATGACTGGTGGGATTTACATGCCCATTGCCTATTTTCAATGAACCTGCCCCATTCCTAAAGTGTAATCTGTAAATTTAAAGTTAGAAAAAGCAATTCACTATTGGAACCCAATTATAACTGGTCTTTTGATCGCAGTGGCTCAGTTGGCCAAGATTTGACATGATTGGTTGGGTTATCAGACAGAATAGCATAGGTTTGTTTCCCAGATTGCACTGAGGTCCCTCTACCGCAGAGTTTGATCTTATCCTTTCAGCCTATCGACCCTAACACTATCCTGTTACAGCGTATAGCTGTTTCTTGAATGAGTCCTGCCCTCATCTGCTTGATCCTGGTAACACATAACACATGCTGATTGTTGGTTATCCTCCATATCAGGAAATATTTCCTTCTACATGCAAATATGCCCTTCATACTTTATTGACGAGGAGACGTAATAGAGGTTTTCAAGATCATGAGGGGATTCGATAAGGTAAACAGGGAAAAACGGTTTCCACTGGTGGGTGTGTCAGTGACTCGAGGATGCAGTTTAATAGTTTCTAAAAGAAGCGGAGAGGAGGTGAGAAGAATTTTTTTCACTCAGCGATTTATTCGAATCTGGAATGCATTGCCTGAAAAGGTGGTGGAGGCCGATTCAATAAGAACTTTTAAAAGAGAGGTTAACATTTAATTGTGGAGGATGGGTTTGCATGGTTATGGAGAGAGAGCTGGGGAGTGGGATTGAATTGCTCTTTGCAAAGAGCCGGCACAGAGGCCATTCGGCCCATCAAGTCTGTGCCGATGGGCCGAATGGCCTCCTTTTGTGTCATATGATTCTATATCCCTGTGTTATCTCGCCCTGCTCCCTTGGTATCTGATGCAAATTTATCTTCCATTGGGGAGCAGTTGGAAAGCTACAATTAGCTTCTGGACTAGAAACTAGTAATTCAACCAGGGCTCCAGGTCATGTTCATGTTTAATGATCAGTCCTGGGTATATATGGGTGTTACAGGAAAACAATATTTTCGTATCTTCATGGTCACATTGGGTAATAACACTGTCTGTCTAGGCTCATAAGTAATGAAGTGCTACTTGGGCACTGGATGCTAATAATCACATCACATACTTAATTTTTCCTTCATTGTCTACATCATTTACAAGACAAGAAACCATGGCAGAAAATCCAGATCTAAGCGAAAGGTTCCATCGTTTAGAAAATGTGAAGTGTTAGAAAAGAATGGGATAATATAGAGTGGGAGGTAATTTCATTTAGTTTCTGTGATGTTTTGTTACAGCAGCTGCATGTGTAACATTAGTGATTAAGTGTTTGTCTTAGGGAGTCTGACATTTCCTGTAGTCTGCTGCCACATTAACAAAGAAACACATGTCTGTTTTGTAACCCAGGATAGTAGTTTTTTGTTTTGTGATAGCAGAGCAAGTAAAGGATTTACGTGAAGCACATGACAGTAGCTTATGTGTGTGGGAGAGGGAGGTGGATGGATGGGGTGTTGGTGGTGGTAGTGTCGTTACTGGAGGTGTTCAGGGGTATGGTTAGGTTGATGTCTAAGGAGCTTGTATCTCGTTCACTAACATTTCACTGATCCTTTTTACATAATAATAATTCCTGCATTTTATACAACACTTCATCACGTTGAACATTTCAAAGTGTTTCCTACAATGAACTACTTTGACTTTTGTTATGTAGGTAAATCTATGAGATAATCTGTGCCAGCAATTACCTCCACACCACACTCCACAACACTCGAGTGACTGTTTTGGTGAGGGAGGAATATTGGACAACGGGAGAACTTGCTCTTCTTCCAAATAATGATGTGGGATAGACAGGACCCTTTAACAGGACTATGAGAATGGGCAGATAGAACCGTTTAACACCTCATCCAAAACCTGAACATGTACATATCACAACATTAGATGATCATAATACAATTTTGCTAAAAACAACTTTCTGTAAGCACAAATGCTGGAGTCAGAGCGATTGCAAGTTGAAGAGCATAGGCTTGGCACCCTTATCATCTTCCCAATTGCACACGCCATGTATAAGGGCTGGTATCAGTCCTCATGTCTGCTGCAGGTAGTTGGCAAGATGAACACAAAGGTGATGGTATAGCGGATCGATGACTGGACACAAATAAATCAAAGAGGAGGCATAGACTGGTGAGGACTCTGAACAGTGAGCAGGTTAATAAATATTAGGTCAGATTTGGAAATGAAGGTTTTAGCAACATCTGTATTTGAAGTGTTTGATTAAATACTGTGAGACATCTCAAACACGTGATAAGGCACTAAATCAAAAAGGCCATTCAGATTTATTAGTACAGTATTATAATTACTGGGGTGTTAAGGGATTCGGGGAGAAAGCGGGAAATTGGAATTAAAATGATTAGTAGAGATACAGATCAGCCATGATCTAGTTAAATGGTGGAACAGGCTTGCCTGGCTGAATGGCCTACTCCAGTTCCTATGTTCCTAAGCATGTTTATCTACAAAATACAATCTTACAACATTTTACATGTCCTATGAAGCACTTTGAGTCTTCCTCCTAACATGAAGAGGTGTGGAATACAAAGGGAAAGTAATTATGCTTCAGCTGTATAGCGCATTAGTCAGACCCCATCTGGAAACTGCTTTCAGTTTAGCGCACCGCACCTCAGGGAAGCTCTGGAGGGGTGCAGCGCAGGTTCACCGGAATGTTACCAGGCCTAAAAGGGTTAAGCTACAAGGAAAGACTGCATAAACTTGGATTGTATTCCCTTGAGTTTAGAAGATTGAGAGGTGATTTGATAGAGGTTTTTAGGGTGATACAGGGATTTGGTAGGGTAGATACAGAGAATACTATTTCCTTTGTTGAGGGAATGCAAAACAAGGGGACATAGTTTTAAAATTAGAACCAGACCATTTAAGAGTGAAATCAGGAGGCATTTTTTTATTCAAAGGATGGTAGAAATATGGAATCCTCTCCCCCAAAAGGTTGTAGATGCTGGAGATCCATCAACACCTTCAAGAATGAGGTTGATCAATTTTTGGTAGGTCGAGATATTAAGTGATTCGGGGAGAAAGCAGGAAATTGGAATTCAAATGATTAGTGGAGTTATAGATCAGCCATTATCTAGTTAAATGATGGAACAGGCTTGACTGGCTGAATGGCCTGCTCCAGTTGCTATGTTCCTAAAACCGTTATATCACATGCAAAAATTACTGTATCATGATTATTATTTTTTAGGCTGCGTTATTACTATAGAGTCTTGAGAGTTAAAGTGGTTTTTAAAAAAATGGATGCTGGGCACTGATCAATTCTTTCTTCTCTTTGTGCAAATTGATGATTCTTTGAGTTTCTGAGTTCAGTCAGGATTCCGGTGGAAATGTGTAATAGCTGCTTTTGGAACTGCGGTGAAAGGTATGAATTCTCAGGAGGGAGATTGATTTTGGATTGAAACGGATTATTTGCGTGTTTTGCCCCAAATTCTTTATATTTCTAATGGGTCTATGCCCGTACAAAATAGACTATGGTTGTGTAACGTAAGGTAGGTATGACCTCCTTATAGAGATTATTATACCAATATCCTAAAGGTATTAAAGCAGTCATTATACTTGACAGCAATATATTATGAAATGCTTTGAGATGTTTTGACAAGTACAGCACCATAAAAATGCTAATTCTTGCTTTCTAAAAATAGTAGAACTGATAGTCTTTAGATTGGGACTTGAGTTCACAGTCCAGGCTGAAACTTCAGCTGCAAAACTGAGGAAAGTTGCATTGTTGTAGGTGCCATACTTCAAGATGAAATATTAAATCAAGCAGACCCAGTGGAAAAATTCCCTTCTCCATTGAACTAGTTGCTCCGCTCCCACCATATGGAATGCCATCCCTCAATCCCTCCGTTTCTCCTCTTTCAAGGCCGGTTTGAAGACTTTCCTCTTCGATCGTGCCTTTTGTTCCACTCCGAACTCTTTTACCTCCCCTTCGTGTTTCACCCCTTCCCAAACACTCCCCTCCCAGCTCGGGTCACACGCCTCCTGTTCAGCGCCTTGGGACGTCCTCCCGACGTGAAAGGCGCTCTATAAATGTAAATTGTTGTTGTTGTTGTTGCATGAGATCTTACTCATGAAGCTAAAGGGAATTTCTCCAAGCGTCCTGACCACCAATCATCCAGCTATACATTCGTCTTTCACATCATGGCTGTTTGTGTGACCTTGCTCTGTAAAAACTGTCTGTTGTGTCTCTCTAGAAACATAAAGTCACTACACTTGACAGCAATTCACAGAGCTATTTCAATGTTTTACATGTCACTGAGACATCTCAAAATGGCTGGAGTCCTGCAGCTCAGTAGTTAGAGCACTTGCCTTACAAGCGAGAGACCTGAGTTTGATTCTAGGTATGGCAAAACCTTGGGCAGATTTCCTTACTCTACATGACTGATAATAATCCCTCAAAAAGCAATAAAAAAATTGGTAATTTCGTCCACAAATGTACAGTCAATTAACTTTACAGTATATTCTGTGAAGCACTTCGAGACGTCTAGAAGATGTGATAAGGCGCTATATCAAATGCAAGGATTATTACTATTAATGTACAGTACTGTAAAGTGAATTGACTGTAATTTTTTTGTGGGTGAAATGAGGCAGCCAATTGTGCACAGCAGTCTCCCACAAACAGTTGTGGATTGAGTGACCAAATTATTATTTTTTTTAAATTGGGAGGGATTATTACCCGCGGAAAGCGATCTGCTAATGGACTATCAACTGGGTTCCTACTTACTACTAATTTAAAGAAGCATGTGGAGTAAGGAAACTTGAATAAGATTTCAACCTACCTGGAAATTGAACCCTAGACCTTTCACTTTGCAAGGCGAGAGCTATAACTACTTCACTACAGGACTCCACCATTTCTATGGTAATCCCAGATTTGATTTTGGCAGTCCAGCTGTACTGTACACAAAATAACCTGTGATGTTATTTACTCCCTACCGTGAATTATGATCATGAATCCCTATGATGATTGATTTAATGGCTCCAACATTGTTTTACATCTTAAAGCAGCTTAACTGTGCTTATAGTGTGTATTGTTTACTTATAAAGTAAGTCACTGCACATGGTTAGTAATCAATGTAAAGTGCTCTATAAAGACATTTCTAAATTATAGGAGCTATTCAAGTTTTCTATGTCTGTAAGTAATGTGTTTATGTGCCCACTATGAATGCTCAATGGGCAGCGGTTATACAATTGAATCTGTGACTGTGCTGAGTAACTGTAAGACCCAGAATTCCACTAAGTTTTAGCCGAGTGGAAGACCATTTTCTCCTAAGACTTAAGGACATTCTTAAATTCAGTCTTAATTTGAAAGGTGATTTCTGCAGTTTGTAAACAGAAACTGGCTTCCAAATTGATGCTGAATTTTCCACAATATTGTGCAATTCTAAATTTAAGCAAAATACCATAATGCTTAGGGGAAATTCGGCTCTTTGATCCTGCATGGGAAACTGGGTTTGATGAGTGTTTTAATAGGTCACAGTGGTCCCTGGGCTAGTAAGAGGGAAATTCTGCTCCTGATCTCTTTAGTTATGTGGGCAATATAATTCCATAATAAAAACTGAAGTTGCTGGGAACACTCAGCAGGTCAGGCAGCATCTATGGAGAGAGGAAAGGGAGTTAACATTGCAGGTCAATGACCTTTCATCAGACTGCAATTCCATTGGTGGACACCTGAAGCAAGGGAAAAGGAAATTAGTGGAGTTTCCCCACTCCCGATCATTAATCGGGGAACTCTACCATGTAAGCTTGTGGATGTGTGCTTGTAATTGACAGAATTAATCAAAGTGTTTTGTGGGAGTCTGCCACGTGTGTCCAGTGTTCTGAAAATAAATTCTTATATCTGTTCCACTTTTGCTCCAAGCTTGTTCATTTTTAACCTCCCATTTTAGGGGAGTGCATGTTATATGTTCTCTTCATACCTGCATCTTCAAAGCCTCTTCCAATCCACCAAATGGATTGTAACTGCAACTATTCACCTAGTTACAGTTTCTGTGATCATGTATTATGCTATGCTGAATCCCTACCTCACTATAAAACTGTCCAGCTTTCTCACACCGGACAGCAAAAAGTGAGAGAGCGGTTACACTGACTCTTTCTTGTTTTCTGACTCCTGATTACTTTTATTTCATAGTATTTTGTTTGGTTCCTATTCAAACTCTTTGTTGGAATGAAAAATTGGATGTTTCAGAGCAGATTCATTATCATATTGCAGCTTTTCTAAAACATTTCACTTGAAAATTGATTCCTAAAGGCTGTCTGTGCGTGTGAACCCAATCCTCACCTTGAATGCTTACATACTGGTCTGAAAGATTTCAACAGATGATATTGTTTTTGGTAAGTGAGAATTGTGGAACATCTACTTAACTCAATCATTATTTCGTGAAGTAGAACTCAAGCAATGGCATTTTGAATGGAAATAGAAACTGGAAATTGCCTGAAGAATGTGGAAGTCAGGATTAATTATAATTTGTGCAAGTTGATGTTTATTAAGAATCATTCATGTGCATATTCCCCTTGAACAATAGGCTGAAACACCATTAAATCACAGTAGGTTCTTACACTTACACTGTAGCAGAGAGTGATCTTGAAAATTTGTTACTTCTCACGTATTCTGATCTGCTCCCAGTTACATACAGGCAACTTGGAAATTTGTTTCTGTGAGAACAATAATGGCTCTGACAAGACAACTGCTAATTATAGTGGCGAACACTTCTCAAAATGTGTGAACAATATTAAGAGGGGCCTGCTTTGCATTCTTCACCTGAAACAACCAAGGGGCTGCTACAATAATGCAGCTGTCAATCAAGGACACTAACTTGCATAAACAGCAAATACAACTTATAAGGTCAGAGGCCAACATGCTATAAGATAATAAAGGCATTCAGTTTTGACAAAGAACCAGGGATATTGCTGCAGAGTGGGTGGAGGCACAGAGTCGCTGAGTGGATTAAATAATATGTATAAATTATAAATGGACTGAGAAGCAATCTTTGCAGGAGTAGGAAGATGAGTGGAGATATATTCCTCTCAGAGCACTTGTAACTGGAAGAAGCTATGAAGGAGACGTGGAAGATACTGGGGATAAAGCAACAGAGGAGCTCTACTGTGAGGTAGAACGTAATTGCTGGACAGTATCATTGTTTTAAAGACTCACCCATCTTAATATCCACCCTCTCACCCCCCCACACCACCCCCGCCAAACTTTAAACAAATCTGTGTGATAGTAATGAGGGAATCAGGTCAAAGATGATGTGGAAAACTTCTCTCACCCATATTAACACAAAATACATTGATTTACACATAGCATGAAGTCTACATGAAAGAAGTAACACTTCATAAAAATGAAATACAATTACCAGTCACTTTCACAACCTGCTCTCTGTGTAAAGGATTTTGCTGGATGTATTGCTCTGTTAAACACGAGAAGCAGAATCTAAATCATAGTTCATCCAAAATATTCCTTTGATATATGTAACTGGTATTCTGGTTTCCCGATTCATAAAACAACCATTAACATGACAACAATTATAGTCCTTGCATTTCATGTAAAGTCTTTTGTGTCAGAAAAAATGTGAAACAGGAACAATTAAAAGGTTTAAAAGGCTGATTTATAGATTTTTGAGGGATAAGGGGAAAAATGGAAGCAATAACCTTATAAGAATTAGGAGCAGGAGTAGGCCATTTGGCCCTTCGAGCCTGCTCCGCCATTCAATAAGATCATGGCTGATCTTCTCACCTAACTCTGATTACCTGCCCTATCCCCATATCCCCTAATCCCTCTATTTTTCAAAAATCTATCAGTCTCAGCCTTGAAAATGTTCAAGGACTGAGCAGCTACAGCCTTCTGGGGTAGTGAATTCCATAAATTCACTGCCCTCTGAGTGAAGAAATGTTTCTTCAGCTCTATTTTAAAAGGCTGACCCTTAATTTTAAGACTCTTCTGTTCCTACGTTCATATTTTCATTGTATGAAGAAAAGGACACCAAGAGCAAACCATAAGATAAGATATAGGAACATGAAGAGGCCTTTCAGTTCCCTTGAGCCTGTTCCAACGTTTTGTTAAATAATGGCAGAATTTTTAATCCATTTCCTTACCTTTCCAGTTGAGTTCTGAAAAGGAAAACCGGACTTCCCCAAAATGATTTATTCATTTTGTTTGTCAAGAAATCATGAAAAACAATTTTTGCAGCTGCTCTGTAACAAAGTGAACACGTGAATAGGTTTGTAATTGATTTTACAATGATTTTGTGCCTTGTGTGGTTACCAGGCAACTTCTATTTGGGTTTTATTCAATGAATTAAGTGGCCTAACTGAAACAGTCTCTGTAAAAGCAGAAGCATCTTGATCTCTCAAAAAAGACACTGAAATCTATTGACTTTAAGAAAGTATTGCTTACAATTGACAAGATTATATTGATTTACAGTTAGCAATGATGCAGATTAAATAACTCATGCAGTTGTTAATTACATTAACCATAATGTGTTTTTGCAAACAATTGAATGTTTAGTCAGAAAAAGAAATTTCTCAACACTATTGCTAATGTTGATTATTTATTAATATATAAACATTTATATTTAAATAGCCTGTAAATATTAGAAGAACATTGTGAACTGCTTTGCAAAATAAGCTTAATTGTTCTGCTTTGCTATCAACTGAGTGTGATTACACATCCAATATCAATTAAATGATTTTAATTGATGTTTTTGTTTCAGATTTCCAGCATCTTTATTTTGTGTTTTTATTAATTAAATGATCCCTTGGCCTGAGAAGAGGAAAGATCTGCAGCAAATATAACCATTTAAAATGCAGTTAATCCCATTAAATGAATTTCCACCGGCTTCTGGCTTTAAGGTGCCTATTAAGTATTGTTTGCCAATTGGTTCGTTGATGTTGTATTTATGCTCCTCCAACAACAACTTGAGGCCTGCAGCTCAATGGTTAGAGTACTCACAAGTGAGAGACTGAGCTTCGATTTCTGGCAGAGCGAAACCTTGGCAAGTTTCCATACTCTACCAACTTGATAATAATCCCTCAAGAAAAAAAAACAATAGTAAGGTGGCCACTCAATCCACAACTGTTTATGAGACACTGCTGTGAACAATTAGCTGAAGTAAAAAGCACTATATCAAAAGCAAGGATTAGTATTAACTTTTTTATGCAAAAGCATCCTGTGCCTTAATGGATAGAGCACTTGTCTTGCAAGCTGGGGAGACCAAGCTGGGGAGACCTGTGTTCGAATCCAGGCAGGTCAGGGCGAAACCTTGGGCAAGTTTCCTTACTCCACACGCTTAATAATAATCCGTCCAAAAAAAACACAATAATAAAATTGGTCATTTCAATCCATGACTGTTTGTGGGGACGCTGCTGTGCGCAATTGGCTGCCGCGATTCGCCCACAAATGTACAGTCAATTCACTTTACAGTATATTCTGTGAAGCGCTTTGGGACGTCGATAAGATGTGAAAAGCTGTACATGAAATGCAAGGATTATTATTCCCCCTTAGGCAGGGCTGCGCCCCAGAGCACTTGAAAGTGAACCCTGGGAGAAGTGTAGTGGTGCCCAGAGCAATTCATATCACAACAGGAGCCAACCGCACAGCTGAAACCACATTCTCCATGGTAAAATGCAGAGGTACAACTGTGATTCACCTCAGTTTATTTAACTGTTCGAAGGAGCAAAGCAGTTCCCAGGATCAATCTATCAACTGCAAGCATTACTATTTATCTAACAAACATGCAAAATACGCCAGATGCTGGAACTGCAACACAAACAGAAATCATTGGGAACATTCACCAGATCAGGCAGCATCTTTGGAGAAAGGAAAGGTGAACATGTGTTTTGGATCCATGACCCTTTGTCAGAACTATTTATGTAACCTAACATCTTTTAATATTCATCCATAGTTTGACAATTCCATCCTCATATAAGATCGGGAATCAAACAAAGTAGATTAAACCTGTCAAAATAATAATTATTATTATTCTCATTTAATCTTTTTTATTATTATAAAACATTTTTAAAATCTCAAAATCTCCAAATTCTCTCTCCTACATTCATGTCCTTCTTCATATATATATATATATATATACTTTCCTACTCTAACCCATTCTTTCCCAGAACTGCAATGCTGTGGAAATCCTACTTTGCTCTACATGACCAGACTTAGCCTCACCTAACCAACTATTTTCGTTCCTATTATTTCTGACCTTGGTAATGGGCTGTACTGTGGCCAGGGATTGTACATGATTGTGAAAATGGACAAATTTGATATTGAATCAAATGGACTTTCCTCATTCCATAGTCCCATATACCACTTAAAGATTCATAGTTTCCCACAAGTCAACATGAGTGAGAGCCACTAACTCTAAGTCACAGAAGGTGTTCATAGAAGTGTACATGAATCAAATTCATGTATATGGTGGGGGGTGGGGGGGAGGGTGGTGTGTGAGGGATGGGGCAGGAATATACCACATCCATTTAGATGATTAGTACTGGTCATATTTTGCACCCAATTAGGCAATGTTTATGGTGTTTCCTACCTGGTGGGTGCTCAAAATTTTGACACCTAACAATTGGTTTTAGTTTCTTTAGCACAGAGATAGTTCTGTATTTCTGTGGGGTGCATTTGATTAAGACATCACAATGCATAGTTTCAGAGTCCAAAGACAATTTTTTTTATTGTTGTTGAGAAAATTGATGAGGTCGAAAGACACTTCCCTAGCCTTATGCTAAGCTAATAGTTTCCATATCTCCAATACAGGGAGAGAGTCCTCACAATAATTTAAGGTGTACAATTAATTTTACATTAACAGCCCAAATTACATCAGGCACCTTCATTTACTCAAGTAATGTTCTATGGGTAATTTTGAGCTCTCTGTGTTTAGGTATTAGTTAATATAAGGAATTTGTTTAGAAAAATCTCAAATATTATCCTAGAAGATTAAGTACCTTCATTAAAAGTATTTGGTTCCCTTCTAGTAACTAATCTGGGGAGCAGTGACTACTCAAAGGTTGAGAATGAACCTTTGATAGGAATAAAAGTGATACAAATCTCTCAAGTTATGCATCAAGATAAATTTGACGAGCTTGACTCTCAAATACAACCCTAATGCCTATATCTCAACAAAGCTGTATGAGCATAATGACTGCATTTAAAATATATATATTTCATCATTCAAGAATGTTCCTCCAGTACTGATACAAGTGTCATTTTTTTTAGCAGGCCTGAGTTGAACTTTTCAAAGGTAATAACACTACTTCCTTCACATATAATATCACGGTGGGGTAGGCGGGAGGGGGTGGAGGAGGGATGGGGGAGTTACAATAACCTGTCGGGGGAGGGAGACCATTGTGACTATGAGGACCATATTCTCAACTAATGTACTGGGGTGGGGTGTGGGGGGCTGGAGTGAATTTGTTTGGGGTCAGCCTGGTATCGATCACCTACAGAAACCCATCACCATGTTTAAGAGTATCAAATCCAACCTAAGAATTCCATGCATCCTACTTGCACATGGAAATTCCAGGGTTTGATTGTTGGAATGGATAACACTCTCTCTCTCTCTCTCTCTCTCTCCCTGGAGGAACGCATCCTGCTTACCCAATTCTGGAAAATATTGGGAGCAGGGTGATAAGAGCCAAGTCTTGGGGACACACAGAACATGCATTGGGATACTGCTGAAACTAACCACTTAAAACTGTATAATTTGCCATTGGGAGCCCTGCAAGGCAGGCTCTCCCACTGCTTGTCTAGCTCAGATCACCTAAATCATTGGGGCTTTAGCTTGCAGGGTTAGCAAGAGCTGAGTGGTGAGCGTCCCTGCCCACAGTGACTAACTAATCTGCTGAAACACATGAACTCAGACCTAAGGTAACACCTGCTAGCAGTTGCTACCCAAAGCCACATCATGTTTCCTCATCAACTATTTGGTGGATATCTGCTTCAGTGTGGTGGGAGGACCTCTACAGGACAGATTGCGATGTGCCAGCCACCTGATGTTCTCGAGGTCGAAGTACATTGCTGCGTATCTCGGCTTACTCAGCAACAGCTGCTTAATCCAGTTCAACAGGTAAGGGCAACCTTGGCCAATAATCATGCCCGCTGTGAAGCTGCTTTTGCCTCCAGGATGGCAGAAATAAGAAATTAGTGTAGGCCATAGCTCTCCCTCACTGCAGCCACTTCCTGTGTTTCCCACATATCTGTCGTTCTGTTTCCAAACATGTCTTGAATGTCACAAGCTTGAATTGCAAACACATGAACAAACTGCTATTCATAACCAGTTTCTATTAGGGTTAGGGTTACGGGAAGCTTTGGACTAATGAACCTTTGGACTAACGAACCTTCGGAAAATCGAGCATAACCGTAAAATTACCTTATGCATTATCCCAGACCTTATTTGGGGGTCAGTTTGCTTTCTGTTCCATAATATGTAAATTTGCCTACAGCATTCACTACAACTTAACAGAATGTCCTGTGAAGTGCGTTGAGACGACCTCCCAGGGTGAAAGACGTTACATGAAACGTAAGGTTTATTGATATTATTGTTGTAAGTATGTTCAAACGTATGCTGAAGTGATAGAGCTCAATCCTAGCCCTCAATGTTGACAATTACATTAATTAATTACATATTTTCTTTTCCCGGATATTACATTTCTCTGTACTCTGACACACGTCCTTGACTGCATCATTGACCACATTGACCTTTCCTCCATCCAGGCTTTTAGATTTATAACATTTCATTTTGTTGTGTACCTGGATGGAGGAAAGGTCAATGTGGTCAAAAGGATACAGCTCTGTTTCCCGTTCTGCAAGAACTATTTGAATATTCTCACTGAATTGATCATTTCATGTGCGTATACCTTCTTTTATCATCCTCTTCTACATGTTAAACAGGTTTTTTTCCATTGCATTCTACTTGTACTGCAGCTACATTCCTGATCCTGGTTCCAAGGTTCCTCATCTTGTTGTGGATGATTGGATACGCTTCTGCTATAGAAGCTTGATCTTATACTTATAATGACAATAATTGTAGAATACATAAAATGGCTATGATACCTTTTCCTTTTCAAGTATTTTATGTCTCTGTCGCTGAATGCATGAATGCGATTCTCTTTCACATGAAATAATTCTGTTTCGTTAAAAAATTAATGTAAAAGTTCTTCTACTTAAATTTGCTCCACTGCTTCTGTCAACACCTTTTATCTTATGTATACAATTTAACAGTATATTCACTGGAATTTGGATTCTTAGACTTGATGGGAATTTGGATAATGAAGTGCTCCTTCGATCCCCATCTATACTGATCTATTTTACCTCAGCAGTTGGGAAGGTGTACATCACTAAAGTTGGTCTCAGCTTCTCTGAACTAGAGACAGCACATTTCCAGCAACATGTTTGATGGTTGGGGTGCATGTGTGGAAGTTAGGTGAAGGCAAGTTTGGCTTCAGCTTGACACCCCCTGTGGTCTGACAATCTGCTTGAAATGGAGACAGACGGCAACGGGTAGAGAAAACAACAGGAAGGAATGCTAACCTATTGATTGTGTGATGTCAACTTGGTTCAGTTGGTAGCACCCCTGCCTCTGTGTCAGAAGGTTCTGAATTCAAGACCCTCGTTGAAACTGCAGTAACCTGCAGAGGCGTTATCTTTCAAATACGATGTTCAACCAAGATCAGATCTGCCCTGTTTTTCGGTGGTTGTTTGAAAATTCTATGACACTTGGAGCAAAGAGGAATTTGTTTTTTTTCCTGGTGTGTCAGCCAATAATTTTCCAAATAAATTGGTCTTAGCTGTTTCTGGTTTACAGTTTGCTCTGTGCTAAATTGGCTACCCATAAAAACAAGACAATTCTTGATGACATTTACCATAGACATTCATCATGTTTCATTTCCCTGTCTTTTTCTCATACCCTTTCATATTTGTTTCTTTTTGAGCTAATCCGCTAAATCAGTGTTAAATTCCTGTGATTGGCATTGAAATGTTTCAATATGATAAAAACAATTATTCTGTATTTGTAGTTAGATTTTAAATTGTAATTTGAAGCGTTGCGGGACACCACCGCGTGAGAAGAGCGTTATATACCGGTAAATGCAATTTGTTGTGATAGTGTATGTATCTTTTGACCACACTTTTAGTAAACTTTCCTCTTCCAATCCTCCATGTCTCCCACATCCCTCACCCTCTCACCCACAACAATCACCACCTCGGGTGCCTAGGCAGCAATGTCAAGTGCTTTGGTATGTCCAATATAAACCCAAGTTGTTGTCCTCGCATCGCGAAAGGAACTATAGAAATGTAAATTATACTGTTTTGTACTATAGAGGAAGGCCACAGGAGGGCGATATAATACAGAGAATCTGAGATCTCAGGTTGGTACAGAACTGAATCTCAATAAATCTCCACAGGTCATGTTTACTTAAGTCAGAGTGAAAATATAGTTAGGGCTATAGTCAAGTGCTTATTCAAGAGAATTGCTGTGAACAAGCAGCAGTTTCAGAAACCTAGATAAATTGCTGGACAGTACAAAGGTAGAAACGAGAAGGAGAGAAAATAGGTTAACTGTTTGCATTGTTATGTTGAAACTGGCCAGGTCACTGAGAAATTCCATTCCCTTTTCCAACAGTATAATGTGATCTTTAAAATCCACCCAAAGAACAGTCAGATGGAACCTCAGTTTAAAATAATAATAATCATAATCCTTGTATTTGATAAAGCGCTTTTCATGTCGTTTAGACGTCTCAAAGCGCTTTACAGAGTATACTGTGAAGTGAATTGATTGTATAAAATCTAATATTAACAAATAGCACTTCTGGCAATGCTGTACATCTACAATGAACATAAGAACATAAGAAAAGCTGGACAACAAAAGATGTGTTCATCTCTGTGAGCCCCACCCCATAACATTCCAGGTCCCAGAATCACCCTTGAAACAATGACTGTCCAGCGTCTTGTGACATCCTCTTAATGTGAAAGGCACCAAAGAAGTGTAATTTTATTGTTGTTCTTCTTCACTAGATCATCTCCAAGGCTTCATTTGTAGGTGCCCCAAACTGCTTTAATCCAATAAATTTTAACAAAGAAAAATGCTGGTTCAACCTCCAAACGGTAAGATCTAGAAAAAAACAAGGGATAAGAAACCCTAGTTAAGGATAAAAAAAATGATTGGCGAACCAGGAAATGATGGATAGGAAATAACAAGAAATAATTAATCTTATTAAAACAGTAAGATTAATTAAAAGTAGGATGGAAATGAGAAAGACATTAGAGGGTTGACAGTACAACATAGCAAAAGACAGATACGATAGTATACCACCTCTCTGCATTTATACGGAGACATGGAGCAGACTGGAGCCTGCTGAAGGGAGGGAGCTAACAGCTTGTTAGGGGGTAATTACGTCTGAGAGGTAGGAGGGCGCAAGGCCGTGGAGGGCCGTGAAAGTGAGGACACGTATCTTGAATTTGATCTTCTAAGGAATGGAGAAGATACTAGGAATCTCTAATCCGAGGATAATTAACAACGAACGAGTTGCTAGATATAGGCAACGGATTAAAAATCCTTTCTTGGGTGGGGTGCTAGGGTTGGCGGGATGCGGTAGAGTTTGGGTTAGGGTTGGGGGGGCTTGGGGTTGCAGGGGGTTTAGAGTTGGGGGGTGTCAGGTGGGAGGGGTGAGAGCTGAGTAAAACTCAGTCAAAGGGTCTGACTGGTTGGTTGACCAACAAGACCATGGCCAATCAGAGGTGAGGTCAACATCGACAAAAACAAATTGCCGTGATATAAAACTTTTCATGATGGGAGGACATCCCAAAGTGATGGGCCTCCTGATGAGCAAATGATTGGGCCAGAATTGGGCACGTAGCCCTGTCGGGTTGGAAGAGGTGTAAGAGGAATCCTGTGAGTAGGAGCTGTTCGCCTATGTGACCTCTTCCGGCCACAGTTTTCCCCTCCCAGCTACCCTTAAAGAGATGACATGAAGATAGATGGGGGATGTTGTGGATGAGAGGCTGAGCCCTCTCTAGAACCTGGCTGCCACCTGCCTATGTTGCTGGAGGCCAGTACATTGGGCTCATCTTGATTCTGTGTTGGGCAGATAATCAGGTGAGTGTTCTGGAAGGATAAGATCACATGGGCCTTCTTCATCTGAAACAATCTTGTGATCTTGTGATAGTTGTGTGATCATAATTAATTACTTTCATCCTCTCCGCCCCTACCCTTTGGAACTCCATCCCACATTCCCTTCACCTTGCTTCCTATCTTGACTCCTTCATTGCATGTCTCAAGACCCAGCTCTTCGACCATGCCTTTGACTGCTGTCCTAACCTCCACCTTCACTTTCTCCAACCTATTCCCCCTGCTCAGATCCAAATCCCTGACTGTCCAGTGCCTTGGGACATCCTCCCAACATGAAAGGAGGTAAACAAATGTAATTTTGTAATGTATTGTATCACTGAGTTTCTTGACTGTATTCTACTTATTCTTTGCCTAAAAATACGGTCTGGTTTCTTACCCCTTCTCCTTAACTTTCCAGCTTTCATTGTCCAATTATTGAGGGTTCGTGCACAATATTTTTTTCCATTGGGTTAAAAAGTTCAACGATAAGTTGACATTAATTGTCGATTTAGAATCAATGGATTCTGTAAGCTTTACACATCAGTCAATACTCGCTTCAAAATCTTCGTTAATTTCATTTTATGTCTCACTAAAAAGGAAATCGATTGTTTTCATTCCGAAGTCTCACATTTGAAACTTCAATTGAAAGGTAATTCTCCTGAATTAATGGAGTGAGTGGGGGGGGTGGGGGGACAGCTGACTGGATTGGAAATACAGTGGAGTAGTTCTGAAGTAAGCTATTATTTTTAATAATGGGGTTTAATTTGGGTTAGTAATAATGAAGAATTCCCAGCAAGCTGTGGGACCTTTACAAACTAGGTTGACTGCCAATATGTCAAGTTTCCAGTTACTGGAATAAGTCCCCATTTCTTTTCATAAAGAATCCTGTTAAGCAAAACTGTACTTAGACCCCTCATTGTAAATTACTCAACTTGTGATAAACATATGTAAGAGACATGGTGTTTACATACAGTATAGATACGTGGCATATGCATTTTAATATTGGATATACAATAATGCACACTGAGACAGACATATGAAATGTGTAACAAGGAAGGAATAAAGCAACAAGGGAGAAGGTAAAAGATTTAGATGTGATTATGGATCATTCATGTGATATAAATCTTATCAAAGAAGCTAGTCTCTTATCAACAGTGCAATGCATCTTAAAGGGATTGAATTACATATTGAAGTAAATGATTCTAACTTTATCTGAACCATTGTTACCGACACATTTGGAATACTGTGATTTGGGTAATGTAGCTTCAAAATATGCTCTTGTGGGAGAGATCAAAGCAAACAACTAGGATTCGTTGAATGAGCTTAAGATGAGAGATTTATAGATGTAAAATCACAGTGACCTATGAACCAATCTCAATGTTATTGGAAAATTGAGGGGTGACATGATCTATATTGTTCTAATGAAGGTTCTAATGAATGGTTAATGTATAAATCAAAGTTGGTTATTTAATTTGGCCTGAGAAAAGAACTAGAAGACACTTGGGTTAAATTAATGAGTGCCTTGGGACATCCTCTCAACGTGAAATGCGCTATACAAATGTAATTTTGTTGTTATTTTGTTGATCATCAGATTATATTACTGACTCAATTGGTAACTTTGAGTCAGAGGTTATGAGCCTCACATGATGAGTTTGAGCTCATAGTCTAAGCTAATGTTCCAGCACAGTATTGGGGAGTGCTTCTTTATTAGAGATGCCACCCGCCAGGTGAGAAGTTAAACAGGGGTAAAGGGGTACACAGCTTGCTGGGAATGTACACCTGCCAGTTCAGGTGGATGTTAAAGATTCCTGGTGGTCATATTCCTTGATGACTATTATCAAGGCTTCCATGGATGAATAACTGTGAAACTGTAGCCTAGTGTGATGCACTGTATTTGGGAGAAGAAAGAAATAGTAAACCCATGAGTTGTGTTTCAATGGAAAACCCATAACAGTGAGAGAACTAAAAAGTCTGCTAATGTTAACATACAGCAGGCATTGAAGACAATATTCTATGAAGTCTGGTTTGAGAGGAGGAAGCCATTCATTCCTGTAAAATTTTTCCTTCATCCAATTAAATGGCAGCATAGAAACACTTGTGATTTACGTGATTCAAAAATATCAAGTCCCACACATAGTACATATTTATTACTACAATGATAATATTATTATTTGAGATTTCTGAATCCTTGTATGTATCTGAAATTTACTATCTGCCTGCCCATATAATGAATACACTCATTACAAGGTGTCAGTTGGTAGCATAGTCAACTCTGAGTCATAAATTATGTATATATCATCTTTATCAATCCACAACTGTTTGTAGGACACTACTGTATGTCATTGGCTGCTGCTTTTCGCCCACATACTATACAGTTGATTCACTTTGCAGTATATTCTGTGAAGTGCCTTGAGATGTCACGAAGAAGTGATAAGGCGCAATATCAAATGCAAGGATTATTATTATTAGAATATTATAATGTCCCAGCACCTTGGACCGTGTAATTTGTTGTTAATGTTATGGTAGCATTATGATTAATATTATAAATAATAAAATTACACAATATTACTTATAATAATTATAAGAATACTTACAATCCAATTCAAATTTATGTAGTGCTTTTCATGTCAGCAGGACATCCCATAGCACTTAACATACGGGTTGGGCACCCAGGTTGGGGGTAAGAACTGAGCTAGATGGGGAGGGGAATGATGACTGAAAGCACGGTTAAATATATAGGTTTTGAGTTGGATTTAGAAGAGTTGAGTGAGGCAGTGATAATATTCCTTGCATTTGATCTAGCACCTTATGGCATTGAGATGTCTCAAAGAGCATCACAGGAATTATTTAGTATTTGTAGGCAAATTTGCACACCACAGTATTCCATAAGCAACCATGAAGCGAGTGACCAATTTTATTTGGGGAATTGTTGGTCAACAGAAACGCCCTTTTTTTTTCAGAAGTGTCATGTGATCTATAACGTCCACAGGAACAGACATACAGGACTTCGGTTCAACATCTCATCTGAAAGATTCCAACAATCCAGCACAGTCCCAGCACAGTAACGGAGTGTCAGCCTAGACTATGAGCTCAAAGGCCTGATGTGGAACTTGAATTCATAACCTTTTGACACAGAAGCGGGAGTGCTAACAACTGACACCTGGGCATAATACAAAAATGTGATTATTAATTGTTATTTAATCAATTTGTCTCGCATTGACTTCTGGACCAAATACATAATTTATGTTGACCATCAGATACTACTTCCCTGGTTAGATTTAGAAACTTCACTAGTGTTTGTGATTAATAATCATTATGCCTATAATGATAATATGTCTTCATATGTAACTAAATGTTAGGGGCTGTGACTGTATATTTATAAGTAGCTGTAGCAGCCATTTTGGTCAAAGGACTGTTGCACAAGCAGCCAATAAATTGAATGACTAATTTATCTTGTGTATTGTTCTTTAGGACACATAGAGAAACTCGCTCCTTCTTTCAAATAATGTCACAGAAACTTTAAAAACCACCTAAACAGACAGATGGGACCTTGGATTAACATTTCAAGCTGAATAAGCTACCTCTAAGATTGCAGAACTAGATACCATATCTCCTAATGGATATTAATACAGGGCTTCTATTGCCTTTTATACCCGCCACTCACAGTAACGTTCCTGACAACAATCTTGTAAATTGTGGAAAGGATATGGTCTGGAAAGAGTTAAAACTAGCAGCTCATTGGTAAGACTTGAGTCTAATTCTGTGCACTATGTGTGGGTAAAGATCTTCCAAATTTAGAAGGCTACTTCCTCTTGTTTTCAGTCTTTTGTTTTTTAGGGTTTCGACTGTCATTGCACAGCTCAATACTTTCTCAAACAATTTCCAGCTGCGAGTTTGCCCGAGGCAATGTGTCTGTGTGGACAGTGTAAATAAATCAGAATCCCACCCCCTTCCTTCCCACCTTCCAGTCGACCACCAACTTTAAGTTTCTGAAACTGAACTAAGATCAAGAGAAACCGAACTCTCGAGACTTCCTGTGAGGAACACCAATCAGAGGAGTAGGGGAGGGGTTTGAAATGGACACCTTATGGCTTGTAGGTGTATAAATACTGGTTGCAAGGTGCACGGATTGGCACCTCTTGCTGCAACAGGTAGATTAATCCTTCGACACCCCCCCCCCTCCCACCCTCAGTCAAGGCAGACTCAGACAGATGATGAGCTCATTCGATCCACAGACCCAATCCTCCTCTTGCTGTAGCCCCCAATTCCCCAACATTGGCCAAGAACCACCAGAGCTGAACATCTTTTGTGAGAGCTTCTTCCATCAGCAGAATTCCCAGAGGCCATCCAGCTATGACCTGGAGGACTACAGCGCGCCTGGTAATCCCTACCTTTGGTTAAATGGACCCTCGATGAACACATCGCCTTACTTGACAGGATCCAATTCCAGCCCCTTCATCCCCCAGTCCTATGGGATGCCAAGGCAGTTCCTGCCCAACGGCTCAGGTTTGGGAGGGGCAGACCTGGGGTGGCTCTCCCTCCCGAATCAGGAAGAGCTGCTGAAGCTAGTCAGGCCCCCCTATTCCTACTCGGCACTCATAGCCATGGCCATCCACGGGGCTCCAGAGAAAAGACTGACCCTCAGTCAAATCTACCAGTATGTGGCTGACAACTTCCCGTTTTACAATAAAAGCAAAGCTGGGTGGCAGAACTCCATCAGACACAACCTCTCTCTGAACGACTGTTTCAAGAAGGTGCCGAGAGACGAAGATGATCCAGGTAAAGTTCTCAGCCTCTTCCATTCTTCTCTCTGGGACTCTCTCCTATCACCTCATGCCTTTCTCTCCCTGGTTTCAAAATGTTCTCCAAAAAGGTTCTTCTTTTTACCTTAGCTTAACATCCTCTCCACTCCTCCTCTTCCTGCTCCTCTCTGTGATTTATTTCACTTTGAAACGTGCATTGAGATGATCATCTTATGTGAAAGATGCAAAATAAGATGCTGCTGTAAAGTCCAACACTTTCTGTTCTGATTTTGAGTTGTTCCTACAAGTTTCCCCTCTCTAAGCTACATTTGGGAAAATGCAGCTAACTTACTGTACACTTCCAAATTTCTTGCAAAACTAGTTTTACTGGTGCACTCCTGATGTCATTCTTCAATGCAAAGTATACTGGTAAAACAAGACCACAAACTTGGTTTGGAAAGAGTAATAAATTAGTTTGCTTGACATGTGTCAATGATCTTTTGAAGTGAACTGTAAAAATATGGCAGAGAATACTCATCAATATCAATGTCAATGTGTAGAGTTTTCACATATTGTTGCTGGATCTGCGGCGAGATATGTCTCCTGGTCTTAGCCTTAAGACCCCTGTTTTAAAATCTAAAATTGTGAAGACAATTGCTAAATTCGGTGTTAATTCAGAAGCAGTTTTTCCTACAGTTCTTCAAAGAACTGGCTTTCAACCAGCTCAGGTGATGGCACTCTCACCTTTGAGAGAAAAGGTGATGGGTTCAGTACCTATCGTGGGACTTAGAAATTGCAGTCTAGGTTGAAACTCCAATACAGTGATTGGGGACCGCAGCATATTTGGAGATACTATTCTTCAGATGAGATGTTAATCTGAGGTCCCATCTGCCCGTTCAAGTTAAAAGTGGAATATTTTCTCCTAGTGTCCTCCCCATATAAACCTTTTGGCTGATATGGTACATTACTGTGCACTAACTGCCTGCCACAGTCACTACCCTTTACTAACACTTTGTGAAGCACTTTGACCCATAATATAAATTGCAAATAATATTTTATTATCATTCAATTTGAGATTTTTTTTCTAATGTGCATGATATTAAATTAAAAAAGTATGATAATAATAGTAATCATTGCATCTAATATAGCACCTTATGACATTATTGAGACATCTCAAAACACTTCAAAAGATGTACTATAAAGTGAATTAACTAAATATTTTAAAGCTAAGACTGAAGGTATCAGTGCAGGATGTATACTAACAAAATGCCACTTCGCACAAATAGACAGCTCTTACCTGACAATAATTCCTTGTGAAGTAATTTGATGAATATTGATGTTGAGATCGAATGCAAAACTTAGTAGTAATACAATGACTTACTTTAGGATTAAAATGGTAAAAACATACATACAATTTTATATATTGGCCTGAGTTTGACCGACCCCCGGCTATTAAAGTAATGTTTCCCCATTCCAGGTAAAGGCAATTACTGGACCCTGGATCCCAACTGTGAAAAGATGTTTGACAACGGAAACTTCCGACGCAAGAGGAAGAGGAAATCAGATCCCAGCCCCAGCGGTGGGACTATCGGATCAGAGAAACCCGATGACAGCACTTCCAATAGTCAGAAGACATCGCAGAGTCCGGGGATCCTGGACAACCCCTCCAACGCAACAGACAGCTCTCCGGAAAAGAGATCGCCTCCCCCTGTCTCTGCTCCTTGCCTCAACAACTTCATATCCAGTATGTCTACCTACAACAATGGTGGCCATTCGGCAGGCAGGCAGGGACCAGCGAGTGACACCTCACAGAGAATGGGACAGAATATGATGGGTTTTAGCACGTATTCACCCTCCAGTAATATCCTGGGTCAGCCTGCGTCCGAATGGTCTGACCCAGGAGCGTCAAATCGCTACGGCTACTCCTCAGTCCTCAATCAGTTTAACAACCATTTCTACAGCAGCATCAATGCAAACAGTCTGCTGTATTCCAGGGATGGGACAGAGGTATGAAGGGAAGATGCACAGAATGAAGGATCGGTTGTAAAATAAAACCTTTAACAAGGGCCCGTTTTTCGCGTGTAGTTTTATGGGCCACATCTTGCTACATTTCATAAGCTTTCAAATTTCAGTATTCTAACTTTATAATTGTGACAATAAATAGGTATCTACTGAACTTTAATCCAGATCAGAAAGATCAAGCTCTGAGAGTCTGCTGAAGTGAGGGCTGCTGAATCAAGGGTTGGGTTTATTAGATTGGAGCATCTAGAAAGGTATAAAGTGACCTGTTCCTGGGGTAGTAGTTCATATGGGCTGTCCGACTAACTTAACGACAAGCTGGGGATCAATTTATTTTCTTTCTCAGGAGGGCTGAGGTCAGTTGATGCACCTCTACAGCTGTCCTGGTTAAGTTAAGTAATCTCAGGAGAAACAAGAAATCGGGTCTGTGTCACTCTGAGCACTGGCTTTACAAACTGAGCCATCAGGGAACTACTATACATCAGGAAGTATCTGAAAAGAACTCATTCTAACTTAATTTTGTATTTTTTGTTAGCTCTTGCCATTTTTAGTAATGAAGAAGAATTATTGAACTTTTGTAAATGGGTCTCAAGGTTCAACTCTCCCTTCATATACTTTCATACAAATCAGTTACTTTATTGGTGGGTGTGGGCAGTGGGGGGGGGGGGGGGGGTTGGGTGGGAGGGGAGGAAACAGAATTTATGATTATCTATCTTGTTTTATTATGCTAAAGTTTTCCTTTCCTCGCAGGATTTTGTTTCTAAGTATAGGCAAACAGATCATTTTTAATCAGGTGTCAGAGGGTTTGAACTCCTTAGTATAAATGTCAGCGGTAGGCAGCAGTGAATTATTTCTTCTGACATAATAACTGTAAATACGGTTTTGTTTTCACTGCTATGTCTTATATAAACCTTAGTTTGGTCAGTGGATGTGCACAATATATGAGGCAAACATTTCCATTATCTTTCCATAGGAACAAAAATATATTTTTGTCACTGAAAGGTAACTAGTGTCAGTAACTGGAGTGTGTCATGCTGACCTTGGGATCTCTGCTATATGATACCTAGAAGTGGAGCTGCTACATGCGATTACCAACAGGCCTCACTATAGAAACCAATGCTATTCCAAGAATTATTCAGGTTTTCCTCTTAGACCCAACAGGAATAAAATGGGAAGAGAACAGAAATGGATCTTGCATTTTCAACTATTTTCTTCACCACTGTAGATGTGGCAGACAACACTACAAAATACATTCAAGTCCAATTGATGTGCGTTTTTAATGCTACTTTGCAGTAGGAATTTCATCAGTTTTGGACCCACCTGGAAGTGGTACAATCAAAAAAGTAGGTAATGGATTGGCACTGTGTAATGGAGATTTGACAGGGTTAGAGATGGTCACCAACCTGTGGGCACCTACCCCATTGTTGACCTGGGACTCCCTGCTAAAGAAAGTGTGTTCCTTGGAGGGGAGTGTAAAGGGGTTGTAGGATGAGTGGGTGCCAAGACAAGCTTCTTTCCTCTACAATGGCAAGTGCAAGGATTGTCCTGACAGAGGTTTGAAAACAGGTTGTCACAACTTAAAGTTATAGAAAGAAAATATAATCCTTGCATTGTTGTAGCACTTTTCATGTCCATGAAGATCTCGTAAAGGGCTAGACAGAATATCCTATAAGGTGTAGTGACTGTGTAATTTGTAGACAAAGTTGATGTGTAACTAGCAAAGGCAAAGAAAAGAGAAAATAAGAGTACAAAAACACAGGCAAAAAAATACTCCCTCCCTAATATCATCTTGTGAACAATAGAATCAGACCCACTTTTGTAAGACACACATATACAGAAAATGTCACCGATACATTTCAGCTCCATGGTGTTCATTCCAACACTGTTGTATAGATTTCGATGGTAGACTGGCATTCTCCTTATTTTTTAGGATTTGTAGCTTGTTACATGTGTCTGAATATTTCAATAACCTCAGTTTTGTCATGAATTTCAATTTTATTCAATAAAAAAATGAAGTGTTTATGCAGTTTCCCATGTCTTTCTTGGCAAAACAAGTTATCAAGGTGTGATTGTGTTTCAAATTGTGATTTGTAAACTTTTCTTATATGATGTTTTTATGGCCTCTAAAATATTGCCTGATAAAGGAAAAGGGGAAATCATTTTCAATAAACTATTTTATAAAAAAATTATTTCATTTATTTTGTGCTCTTGGAGGTGAGAGATATTCTCTCTGGGAAATGCAACTTTCTTTTAGATCTCAAGTGTCAGAATCCAGTATTCCTCGGTTAGGTACATTGTTTATCAACAGACTAAAGTTCCTTCTACCCCGACCAGCACTTCCAGCTGAGGTACAGCCAGTCTCATTTTCTTCTGGTCAACTGAACCCGAAACATTTGGAAAATCATCATGATGCTTAAGAATATCCAAACCACACTGAAGGTTCCACATACGTATGTCACCTATTCTCAATCCACAACTATTTGTGTGCCATTGGCTGCCGTGTTTCGCCTACAAAATTCACTTCACGGTATATTCTGCGAAGAGCTTTGAGACATCTCAACAGAATAATAAGGCGTTATATCAAATGAAAGGATTCTTATTATTACGTACATATGGAAATATGGAAATTTGGCTGTGTCTGGTATCGGGTGTGCAATCTCGCCCTGGAGGAACGCACCTGTTTTACCTAATTCCAGAGAGTATTAGGCACTGATTTGAAAGATCCGAGACTGGGGGAATCACAAAGTTGGGATAACTGTTAAGAGTTCAACTAACTAAAATCTCATAGCTTGCCTTTGAAAGTATTGTCTGGTCAGCTTCTTGTTGCTTGTCCAGCAGTTAGGATCACCCTATCTATAAGGGCGTTTGCTTGCAGCTTTAACAAGTTGAGTGGGACTCATCCTCACTCTTCCAAGTCCTGCCAATAACCCAAACTGGCTGCTCTGTCATCAGTAGCGTCCTGGAGTACTGAAGTCCCACTTGGCCTGGATTATGGAGACAACCATAAAGGATAGCCTTGATTCTGACATTCCGTTTCCGATCATGTCACCTTGGAATCAGCTCAGAACCAGGACAACCATATTTACCTCTACCTCAAGGAGGATAACTTAGATCCATAACACCAAAGGAAAGTGATTTGGCCTATCATGTCTGTGCTGGTCCTTTGAAAGAGCAATCCTTTTCATTCTGATTTGCTTGCCGTTACCCCTGAAAAATGCTTATTTTTAGATAAGTCCATTGCTTCCTCTTGAAAGCTGATATAGGTTCTGCCACCATAACCAGCAGAATATTCCAGATCCTAATACCTCTCTGTAAAAACATTTCTCCTAATCTCCTCTTCTGCTCCTTTGCTAATTATTCTAAATTCGCCAAATTGGTCTAAGAAGGCCCTTTGGCCAATTTGATTTAATCCTTCCAGAATACCCATCCTCCCATCACAGCATCGAGCTGCTTTTTTTAAAAAAGAAAAATGAGTCCTGGCCTCAACCACCTTTCTTGCCAAAATGTTCTAGTTGCCAAGTACTCGTTGGGTAAACAAATACTTCTTGCTATTTGTCCTGAAATTGACCTTTGTAACATTAAACCTCTCGTTCTATTACTTTGGTGTTACCAAACGTATTGTTCTCAGTTGATGTTTTCAATCCTCTTTAAGATGTTACTTTAAGGTCCCATCTAAGACATCTCCTTTCAAGACAAAATACCTCTATCTTGTTGAATCATTGCTCATAGATTGTACCTTTTAGATTGGGGATATTCCTCCACACTGCCTCTAGAGCCTGGGCAGCAGTGCCACAGTGACCAGAACTGAATGCAGTCCTCCAAATAAAGCCCAGCTAGAGAACTATATATGTTATATAGATCTCAACTCAACTGATTTGGCAATATAGCCTGCCCAGCATCCTGTTTGCGTTGTTTATTGCTGTCTCACACTGTTTTGACATATTAACTGATGAGTCAACTAACACCCCCAGATCTCTTTCTGCTTCCCCGTTGGCAAGTTGTATCCCATCCACGGAGTACTTGTGTTTATTATTTTTAATTTATATATGCAGTATTCTGCATTTATCTGCATTGATGCCCTCTGGTCACTGACTCACACTCCAGTCAGTTGGATAGAAAGGAAAGAGAACTTGCACAGTAATTTGTGCACCGCAAATCCCACAAACAGCCATGAATGATTGATTCATCTGGAGAATTCTTAACGATTCTCCTAGTCTGAGCTCAATTCAAGCCAAGATCCCAGACGTGAAAGGTCAGTGCCTAACCCACTTCACCCATCAATTGTCATTGAGACAATATACTCTTCAAACTGTTCTTTGAGTGCTGGCAATGTTGGCCAATGTCTCTGCTTGTTGCAATGGAGAAATGTATTGCTGTTGGATTCAAAGGGTATGTGGATTTTTTCTATTTATTTCTACATCGATACTGGGTAGAAGTAGTGCCTTTCCTTAATTTGATGTTGATTTCAACATTCTGTTTCAGGAAAATACAAGTTTCCAGAATCTTGCAGTTCTATTTTTTTTCTTTGATTGTATCCCAATTTTGAATGTGACAATTACGTTTATTTTTGTTTGGCAGGGGTGTCTTTGACACATGCTGAAGCGTATCCAAACCTGACTGTAAGTCAACCACCTACACAAGTAAATTTTCCTGTTCCCGGAATGAATTACATTCTCGCTCCCTGGAGGGATGCACCATGCTTACTGAATTCCAGAGAGAATTAGACACAGGTTGGCGACAGCCAAGGCCTTGGGACCCCAGAGGGTGCATTGAGATAATGTTGTAGTTTAATCAGCTAAAAATGCAGAGCTTGTCATTGTCATGAAACTGAATTGAATAACCATCCAAAATGTGCTGAGAAAAATCTAAATCAGGAACCAGGTCTAATTTCTCCCACTGGGATAGCAAATGGCCGATTTCCTCTTGCTGCTTGAGGGGGAGGGAGAGTTTAACCTCTTGATGATACTTTCCAAAACCTCCTCGGAATCCAACAATGTTGTCCTTGTGTTAATATGAGGAATAAGTGTGATCATGTTATCAGTTTGAAATGACATGAGTGTCTGATTGATTGACTGAGAGCCTTTCATGGATCATAGCAGAGTGGATCTCACTTTGGCTAACACCCACCTCTTCTATACTGCACCAGATGGGATTCACACTGCTCCGGTCACCATTATGCAATGTGGGAAGAATGTGGAATTCTCTGTCCCCAAACCACTCTACAGGCAGAATCTGTAAGTGTTTTAAGTGTTAATGCCAGCTTGCCTCAGTTGGTAGCATTCTCCTTTGAGTCAGAAGCTGGTCCAGACCATTTTGTCAGGGCTTCACAGTCTAGGCTAACACTCCAATCCAGTCTTTTGGAGCGTTGCATTGAGATCCAGTCTATATGTTTGGGTGGATGTTAAATATTTCATGCTACTACTTGAAAAGAGAAGAGTTTCTCCTGGTTTCCTGTTCAACAATATCCCAGATAAAATAAGTAATTTACATGGTTGATTGTGGCTCATTGCTCAACACAAATCGAATTGACTGCTGCATTCACCTAGAAATACAGTAACTACACTCTAAAATTAATTCTGTGAAGCACTTTGATATAAATCATCCTAAAGCACTATTGCAAATGCAAGGATTATTATTATAGGATTAATAAGAATGAATGGCTCATTATAACATTAGGTTTCAAGTAAATTTGCACCGCGTCTTTGTACCCAAATTCCACTTTCTTGTCTGAAAGCGTATACAGTCATTTTGGAAGGAATGAGTTTTCATGCAGCATGGATTGGGAGGTGAAGAGTGGGAGTGATTAAATGCTGCTGAATTGTTTTGGGAGGAGCCGTTATATTAAGCTTTCTGTTTGTTGCAAAACATTCTGACTGACTTTTGCTGAAGAGGGAATTACCAAACAATGAAGACTGGATTTTGTGCTAAGTGTGAGATTAAATTCATGATGAAAGTAAATTAGAAACTGGCAATTATTGTACAATGAACAATATCTATCTTTCTCCTGTCCTTTTCTCCCTGCACCTATGCTGAAGATACTGTCTCAGAAAATTGTAAAATGTTATAGTACAAAACAGGCTGTGATCCTTAAACCCAACTTTAATTTGCAACTTAAAGCACCAGCAAGATCGCTAGCGAGGCACCTTGTCTATCCTTAATATTGAATCTTCTTTGAGCATCTTTTAAATTCTCCTTTTAATTAATCCTTCTTTTGATATATTTTGCTCGATTCATGTTTTGCCCACAAAATGTACAGTCAATTCACTTTGCAGTATATTTTATGAAGTTCTTTGAGATCTCCAGTAGACATGATAAGGCGCTATATCAAATGGAAGGATTATTATTATCATAGAGAAACTTGTCATGTCAAAGCACATGTCACAGAGATTTTTTGTGAAGTCTAGTGACTGTGTATTTCTGGCAAATCCAGAAGCCATTTTGTACACGTTAAAATGCTCCCACAAATACACTTAAGTCAAGCGAACGACATTTGTTTTTAAAATCTGGGGATTGCTATTCAGACAAACTCCCTTCTCTTTTCAACATTTTCCTCATTGTCAGCATTCAGCATGGGTTACACACAGCATAAAGCCCACTGTATGATTTTATCCAGGTAACATAGAGCACAGATTAGACCTTGAATAAATTTGCCTCTACACTACACCATCCAAACTTCCTACATTAACTACAAACCTCAGGGTGTATTATTTTGCATTCTAAGAGATTTGAAACAGTAGAATAGGGTACAGATATATTTGTTTCTGTATGGAATAATTTCCAAAATACTTGTCTTACTTTGTAAGTGTTTCCAGGATGTGAATTTAATTTAGCTTTTAGACAAAGGTCTGTTTACACTTTCATCTTGCATGATACTTGCACCTAATCTTCCCTTGTAAAGTGACGTATTTCACAACTTGACTTTGAAACAGCATCAGTGAGAAACTGTGAACCATATCCGGCATCTGCCAAATAAGCAGTTGGAGCTACAATTGGCATCAGTGCCCTTGGGTTAGGGTGGGGACAACCAGTTAGGTGCTATTTGTTGCTTGGAAGGTGTGGATATCTGGTCAGGATACAGCCAAGGCTGAGCTGTAAAGCAATGGTGATCACATAGTCTGCTGACACCATGTAAACATACATAATGGCTGAGGTACCTGTGGCATCCATTGATCTATATCCTTGTTTAAAATCCTTACATTTGAAATAACAAAAGAAATGTTTCCTGATTGACTATCTCTTGAATTATTGTATGAACCAATTATATTTTGCGACTTCTATGGTCATTTTGTTATTCATCTACTGGAATAGCACCTTTCATGTTAGAAAAAAAAGAAAAGCAGAAGGAAAACCTAGTCCAATTCCTGCAGTCAAGGCGGAGGTGGGATAAACTGTGTGTCAGTTTGGCTCAGTGTAGACTTTCACAGAAAAAAGAGACAGGTTGCAAAGGATGAAATGCTGTGGAAACTGAAGTCAGCAAGTCATTGAGAGCCAGAGTACAAAGCATACATTTCTCTATAACGCAGTATTATCCGTCGTTATGTGCTGTGCTTACACTACAAACACTGCCAGGAGATGTAATAGCAGGCAAAGGTGATGCCAACAGCTTTGATGCTGAAAGCTAATTACATTTGCTGGGACTAATACCCCCTGACGAAAGTTGTTCTGTATAAGATAGTTTTGTAATGGTATAATTTGGTGTTGAACTCATCGTTCCGCGCCTGATGTACAGGTGCTGAATGTTTTGGTGTCATCGGGTTACAGTCGGATTGATGTTTGTATTCGGTGCAATAAAGAATGATTCAAACCCGTCCAACAACACAATCCCTTCACAATGGCCGAGTATTAGCAGGTGAATCAGTAGGTTAATGGACTGGTTCACGTTGTTAGAAATCTCTATAACACTGGTTTTCTGTTGTCAAACAGATCTCTAGACTATCATGTAACTCACCCTCACACGTGTATTTATTGTATATACAGCAAATCATTCATTTTACTAGCTATGGTTGAATAAACGTAGCACATTTGAATATTAGCCTGGCTCAGTTGGTAGCCTTCTCATCTCTGTGTCAGAAGGTTGTGGGTTCAGCCACATGACAGGAGCTTGAGCTCATAGCTAGGCTGACACGACACTGCAGTGCTTCACAATCAAATACTGTGAACTGCTTTGAGATGTTTTGATGACTTGCTATGGCACTATGTGAAATGCAAAGATTATCATTAATAATTATTAATATTAGAATTTTCCATTTGAGATAGTAGCCATCACATCAAGTGGACATCTTAAACCACTTCATAGATACTTTATAGGCAAGAAGAAAACCAATTTGTGCACAATAATGACTAATTTTTTCTGGAGGATTGTTGGCCAGGACACCAGGAGAAACTCCTTGTTTTTAGCGCTATGTGATCTTAAAAGTCCACCTAACAGGGTAGAACAGGTAAACAGAACCTTTACAGTATTTAACTTCTCATCTGATGGACAATCCCCCATGGGATATGATGGAAGTGTCAACCTGACTGTGAGCTCAAAGTCTCAATGTGGGCTTTGACCCACAACCTTCTGCCTCAAAGACTCCAGTGCTACCAACCCAGCCAGGCTGACACCTACTAATGGGAAGTTAAATTTCTGGTATTCCCGAGCTGATTTCTTATAAAGAAATGTGCAGTTGTGATGTTTAAAAGTATTGATATTTACACAATTTGATGACGAAATCTGTTAAGGAATACTATAATTTAGACCACAATATTTTATTTGTGCTGTACAGATCAAAGTAATATCATGATAGCGTTGAGCAATGTCCTGTATCTACTTGGTGACAAATTTTCATCTGTTTGGCTAGAATTGACTATTTGACAATTGGGAGGCATTAATGGCATTCAAATGGTGTAGTGACTCAATGTGGCCTGTAGCATTTTTTGGGGTTAAATGAAAAAAAATCTTCATAATTCACATTCTCTAATTTTAGGGTCTGAAATTTTCAATTTTCTTAGAGTTAAGAATGCTGTCTTAAATTTCAAGGTTTCTGGAATGTTGAAAAACAGTCTTAAATCTGAACTTGTTTTAGAGAGCAATTTTCAACAATATCTAAAAAGAACTGTAGGAAATTTGTCTCCAAATTAAGATTGAATTTAGCACTGTTTTACATAATTACTCGTAATCATAAATTAACCTAAATTTTAGAGGAGTGTGGTCTTAAGACCATGAGAAACCATAGATTGATGAGAGGACAGGTGATGCTTATTTTGTTCATGAGAACCTGACTTGGCTGGTTGATTTTCCATTCTGTGAAACCAGCAATGGCTGGCTTGCAAAATGATGGCACAGAGTTTTGACAGGAGCTTCTGTCATTTAGTTCTGTAAGCAGATTTGTCAAGACCTTGCATTCTGAACTTCACTTCTGTTTGGCATTTCAGAAGAGGCAGCATTTCAGCACTTTAAGAAACTTGATAAACTTGTTAAACAGGACAGGATATCTTCAGATCCTTGTCCCTGACGTGCTTGTCAAATCTATCTTTCTGCGGATGTCACTTGTGGAGTGTGAGAGAATCTATTTTAATATGCAAATCAATGTTTTATTTAAATCACTTCAACCAGTTTTATATTGTGTGTTCGACTAAGTTGCTAATTTTACTAGCGATCTAGAAAATTTATTTATTTTGCTTGATAATAAGTTAGATTCTCAGATATTGTAAAAGCTTTTATGTATGTATATATATATATATCTTCTCCCTTAAAAAAAGACCCTATTTCCATCTACCTATCATTATTAAGCAATGTGTGTTAATAATGATATTTCTGTGGAATAATCACAGACAGTTGCTGTGACAACATGATTATTTAACTTGTTTAGCGAATAGAGCAATTCTTTAAAAAAAATTCACAAAAGATGTTGAGAAGAATCTATCTAAACTTGCAAGGATTATTATCATATTATCTCATCCACATGAGTGTCTTATAATTAAATAAATATTTCCTGCTGTTTCCTAATATAATATTCTTCTTCGTACAATACAATATACAATACAAATAATATTTGTAAAGCGTCTTTCACATTGGGAGGACGTCCCAAGGCCCTGGACGGCAGGAAGGTTAGGAGGGTGACCAAAGGCATGGTCGAGAAGAGGGTCTTCAGACACACCTTGAAGGAGGTATGGGTAGAGTTCCAAAGGATGGGGGCAGAGAGGATGAAGGCCAGGCAAGTGGGGGCAGAGCAGAGTGGAGGGAGCGGAAAGATTGATATGGAGATGATATAACTATCAACCGTACCCTATTGTGCTTACTTTCCCTTCCAATTTAATAGTTTGTATAAGACTATATATAATAGTCCTCGCTTGAGATAATTATTTTCAAGCCTGAAGCAGCATCTCTTGTCAAATTGTTCGGCATTACTGCAGCAGAACAGAAATCAGAAAAAATCTGTTTAACAAACCATGTTAAAGTTAAATATTTTGTGTATTTATATGAGGTTTGAGGCTTATCAATGGCCTTAGCTTACTTTCAAAGTAGGTGACTCCTTTCAGCTCCTCTTAGACATTGTGGCATGCCTTGATTCCCCACAGGGTACAAACAAGGATCCCAGGCAGGTCAAGATGCACAATTCACATTTCACACTCTCCACACTGTCATGACAGCAGGCAAAACATACAACTAACCTCTCACCACAGGATAATTTCCCAATTAGAATTGTTTAATTGACAAATTACTAATGAGAAGATACGATATATACAGCATAGATAGTAATTGATTGGGTAAAAGACATTAAATAAAACAGTTAATTACATGATTCTTAGTTTCAAAAGATGATTTTATAGAAGCAAACTTCAGACTATGTCGCAAACAGCTTTTCATTTGTTTTATCTGAGGTTGCACTTCTTTCCCTCTCCCTCTTGCTTTCTCTCTGAGAAAATTTGCTCGTAGTGTATATATGTAAAAAAAACACAGCCAAATGCTGCTGGTACTGAAAATCTGATATAAAAACAGAAGCTACTGGGAACACGCAGCAGGTCAGACAGCTTCTATCAAGAGAGGAAAATGGATTAATGTTTCAGGTCGATGACCCTTTATCAGAACTCATGACTCATTTTGTTGTGTATCTGGTTTGTTCTCTTCTAACAACTAATAATAATAATAATCCTTGCATTTGATATAACGCTTTTCACATCTTCTAGACGTCTCAAAGTGCTTCACAAAATATACTCTAAAGTGAATTGACTGTATACTTGTGGACGAAACGCAGCAGCCACAGTAGTGTCCCACAAACAGTCATGGATTGAAATGACCAATTTTATTGGGATTATTATTTGGAGTGTGGAGTAAGGAAACTTGCCCAAGGTTTCGCCCTGACCTGCCTGGATTCGAAACACAGGTCTCACGATTGTAAGGCAAGTGATTTAACCACTGAGCCACGCTTTCATGAGACAAGATTCACACTCAGAATCCTGACACATCAACAGCAACAACAGCAACAACAGCAACGCCTCAGAGCGCTTAAAAGTGGCGGAAACTGACCCCGAGCTGGGAGGGGGTGTGGTGGAATGGACTCTAGTACTTGACATTGTTTTTGACTACAACAATACTACCATAAACAAATCAGTCCAGTTCACACCTTGTTTTGAATGTCTCATTTTGTTCTTTTAGGCTTTTTTTTTGAAAAAATTGGTGAACAACACAACATTTCAATTTAAACAGAAGGCAAATGACAACACATCATCTCATAACTTTACATCATTCTACACTGAAGTGTTAATTCATTTGTAAATAAATATTTATTTTTGAAGTGCTGGCTTTCAGCTATCAGTAAAACACATAAAGCTCATTATGTGGCATGTGGTATAATCTGTTTGATCATGTATAAATAAGGCAAAAGGGCTTATGCTTTTTAAACAGTGATGATTTCTTTAAACACTGAAGGTTGAGCTGAGTTAAGCTAATACCCTAGAACCTGGGAGAACAATGCTGGTACAGACAGGGTTGTAGCTATCCCGTCCTTCCTGTTTCCAATCCGGGTGGCAGACAGACAAATGTGGGTAGTTTACATTTGCAATGTCATTCTATTTTAACTACTTGAATACTTACAAAACATTTTGATGTCCATGATTTTCTTCCCTCAATCTTTCTCCCCCTTCTCTCCTGCACACAATTTCCATAGTAATTGACAGCCCTCCATACCTCAATCAAGTGACTATTCAGCATTTGTTAGATGCCAGCCTGGCTCAGTGGTAACATGCTCACCTTTGAGTCATAAGGTTATGGATGCTCCAGCACTATTCAGTCCCTGAACAGGACTGCTTGATTGCTTTTCTCTACTTCTGCCACTATGCCTGTCTCCGTCCCTATCCCACACCAAATGCCGCTGAACCTCTGAACACCTTGTCACCTCTTGCCTTGATTTCTCAAATGGTCTCCTCGCTAGTCTCCCCACATAAAGTGTGCTCTTTATTCTACCAATGACTAAGCCACCTCTACCCTCGCCCACACCAAACCCCACACACAGGTGCACTGGCCACTTGATTCTGAATGGACAGACTTCAAGATCCTCACCATCACATACAGTTCCATACAGGCCCTCGTACCTCCCTACCTTCTGACCTGCTCTTATCACAGTCCAACTACCAGTTGTGGTTTTCTGTCTCAATCCCTCCACCTCTGCCCCCTCTTTATCTATCTTTAAATCCACTTGGACATCTATTTCTTTGATCATATGTTTGGTTAACTCCCTCTTCTCCCTTGTTGGGCCTCCAAACCCACTACTGTATAAAATTCCAAGATGTTAGCCTACATGAATGCATTACAAAAATGCAAATTTTTGTTGTTTTAAACCTAGAAATTGCAATCACTCACAAATTTAGTTGTAAATTTAAGCTAGTGTTGCTTTGATGTATTAGCCTGTCCCTCACCCTCTTGGTCTGTGTTTCAATCAGATGAAAGTGATGATAGGAAAGTTAACGCTTTGTGATATCTAATCAGGAGTACATCACAAGATGTATTTGCAGGAATTTCTCAATCCAGGTACAACCAACTTTAAATTCATACTGGAAAGAAATTTTCTATAAAGAACAGTCGGTAGTCTGGCAGTGAGCTGCATTGTGCGATCCTCCAGGTGAAAGGCTAAACTAAAGGTCTTGTCTGCTTGTTCACTTGGTTAATAAGATTCCAGAACTTTATTGAAAAAGAGAAGGAAGCTACCTCTGCACCCCAACTAGAATATTTGTCCTCTCAACCCCTTGATGATAATAATGTTTTGAGGTGGTAAGGTGCGATAAAAATCCATTGATTTCTACCTGCCTGCCTGCCTGTCTATGTGCCTACCTGTATACCTGCTTGCCATCCTGCCTGCTTGCCCATCCATTTCTCTGCTTGCCAAATGATCTACAATTGACAACCTATGCCATGAACGTTTAGCTAAACACCTGCAGCAGAGGGAGGGCAATGGCAAAGCGATAATAAAGCAGCTGACTAAAGAAGATTAAACTACACTTGTCTCACTAAAGAGATTGTTTTTCATTTAATTCTATACCAGATCAGTAAGAAATGAAAGCTAGTATTCTTAAATAAGGAGTGTGCTCTTTATTTATTCATAAACAGTGCCCTAATCCGCACCCAGAGCAGCAGCGAAAGAATAAACACAAGTCAAGTGTACATTTAGTTATTTGGAAAACCAGCTATTAGCCTTTGGGGAGTTCAGAGGAGAGTAACAGACACACGTTTCATTTATAACAGATGAGCCGCCTGATAAGAAAAGGTGAATATCCAAGGACGACTGTAATCTTTGACATTCCTGTCATGCTATTCCCGGCACAGAATTTTTTTTTAGCAAAGCTAATCCAGAGGCAATCTCAATTCACATTGGGATTTGACTTTATAGACTAGTCTGCTCCTCCCCAGCACAGTGGTTAGCAGTACAGTGACTGTTAATCGCAGTGCTGGGGAGGGGCTTTGTGAGAGATGATGTCCTTTGAATTAAGCCAAGGTGAATAAGTAAATTACCCGCAGAATTGTTAGAAGACATTGGGAAACACTCCTTTCTCTTTTCAAAAAATGTCATGGGAACTTTGATGTACGTTTGCAAAACAGGCAGTTATTAAATCAATAATAATAACTCTTGCATTTAATATAGCCCTTTACCACATCTTTGAGATGTCTCAAATCGCTTTACAGAATATACTGTAATGTGAATTGACTATATATTTTGTAGCTGACATAATAGGAACACAGTTTAACAATTTATCTGAAGGATGCCACATTCGACAATGCAGAGTTCCCACTTACTTAACTGGTTAGCCTGGTCTGTGAGCTCACATGAGATTCAAGCTACACTTTCTTACCACAGGCAAGAGTATTGGCAACTGTACCAACTACAGCAGAATGCACTACACCATCGACAGTTGGTGTGTGCCAGATAGGACAACAGCAATAACAACTTTGATTTATATAGCACCCTCCACACCGGGCGGCATCTCAGAGCACTTCGACAAGCAAATTTTACTCAAAATATCTTACAATTGCAATTACTTTTCTTATTGCAACGTTTAATCCAGGAACACACTCCAGGTCCACATGAGGACACTGAGTAGAATTGTTCATTTGCAAACTTTAATAATAATAATACTTGAATTTGATACAGCACTTTTCACATCTTCTAGATGTCTCAAAGCGCTTCACAGAATATACTGTAAAGTGAATTCATTGTATATTTTGTGGGTGAAATGTGGCAGCCAGTTATGCACAGCAGTGACCCACAAACGGCCGTGGATTGAGATGATCAATTTTTTAATTATTATTGATATTTTTTTGAGGGATTATTATCAAGCGTTTGGAGTAAGGAAGCTTTCCCAAGGTTTCGCGTTGCCTGGAATCAAACTCACATCTCTTGCTTGCAACGCAAAACTCTCAGCTACAGGACTCTACATATATTACATATTTGTATATTTATATATAAAATATATACAGGTTTCTGCATTAATACATTGATTTTGAATTAGAATCCATCTTCAGTAATGGCATCAACCAGCACAATTGATTATAAGTTACCACCACAATAACGACTCTGGCAGTAGGAATGTGCTGATAGGTTTGCGAGCATTGATGTAAGGGCGCTATACAAAATGGAAGTTGTTGTTGTTGCTAGAGCTGACTTTTCATCTCATCATCCTAGTCAGCATTATGAAGTTCAATGTGTAATATATTGAATCCATCCTCCACTATTGCCTTCATCCTCTCCTCCAACACCAAATGTTAGGATTGTGATTGATTTCCTCCAGACTAAAATGAATGGATTTTCTCTGCTGTCTCTGGAAGGATGGCTATGACAATCTGTGTCAATTCAGAACTGCTGGAAATAGGATGGCATAACCAGATCTCAAAAAACATGCAAATAGCCAACAGAATTTTGCATGAAAATTCATTTACTACATTCTCCAGATAATGTGATCAATTTAAATATAACTTTGCTATGCAGTGCACTGAATTTCTACACCATGCTTCAAACCGCATCCACTCTTGATATGGAGTTTGCCTTAGTTGAGTGGGACGAAGGGCCTACGGCTAATTCAGTATGCAATTCTTTAAGGGAGGCAGTGTCCTGTTGATTAATGATGTTTGAGAAGATATCATATTTCGTTTGCTGTCCAACTAGAACTTCTCAGCTCCCGACAATCTACTGTGGGTGATCGGTCCATGCAAATGAAACAGAAGCACATTTTACCCCTATGGTATCACGGTTGCCAGTATATCTTTTAACATAGGCTTTGATCGATTATAGATTCAATCAATTGTGTTGGGGTTAGGTATTGTTTTAGAATGAATACAAAGTGTTACTGCTAAAATGTGAAGTAGATTTGATTGATTTAACCCAAGAGAAACCGTCTTTTTCCAGTTCAGTGATTGCTCATTCACAATATTGATATTGGATGTTTCATGGTATGTTAGCAGGAGCATCTCAACCATGTCATACTTACGTCAACCACAATTTAAACAAAATGTGAAATAATAGACAAACCAGCTCGTTTATAATAAAAGTGCATTACACAACCTGTTACAAAATTATAAACGGGGAGGTAAGGTCAGATTTGTCCAGAATGATTGTTTTTTCTAACCAACAACAACAACAACAAAATTACATTTGTATAGTGCCTTTCACGTCAGGAGGCGCTGGACGGATACTGCTTCAGACCCGAGCTGAGGACAGGGGGGGAGTGGTGGGGCTGAGTTGCCGATGGGTCCATCGAAGAGGAGAGTCTTGAGGCGACTACTCAGGGAAGGAGAGAATAATTCGGGGCCAGGGGCTTAAGCTACTATCCCAAAGCTCTGAATGGTTACTCATTCTGAACTTTCATTTGGACTGCGAAGAAATTTCCTTGCCAGTGGCACCGCCTTGTCTGGAAAACTGGAACCCATTCAGTACTGTTTGGTAGAATAGTTTGGCTGAATCAATAATTCTGTAGTTTTTAGATAAGACGTTAATGCTTATCATGTAATTAGAGAGTTCAGCTCTGTGGCAGTGCTGCCCTCTCCTGAGTCCTGTAGCTCAGTGGTTAGAGGCACTCGCCTCATAAGTGAGAGACCTGGGTTTGATTCCCAGCAGAGCAAAATGTTGAGCAAGTTTCCTTGCTCCACACGCCCAGTTTACCGAGCAGTATGTAGGAACCTGTTATTATTCAATTGGTGGATCACTTTTCTGGGGGTAATAATTCCTTTAAAAAATTGGTCACTTCAGTCCACGATGGTTTGTGGGACACTGCTGTATGCAATTAGTTGCTGTGGTTGGCCCACAAAATTTACAGTCAATTCACTTTACAGTATATTCTGTGAAGGCCTTTGACAGGGCTATATTAAATAAGGATTATGATTTTCACAGTATTATTTTACCTGGTTAAGTTAAACTTTTCATCATATTTGATCTCATCCTAACTTTGTAGTAATAAACTATTTCTTAAATCAATTCGACATTATGGCCTCCACCACGCTGTCTTTATGATGAGGAAGTTTGCAATGCTTTGACATGATCTAAATGTATTTGTAACATGACTATAGATTCTGCCTGAGTGGACAAACCCAGTAAAATGGGTTCAACAGAACTGCAGCTTTGACTACAAATATCTTTCATGAAGCCATTGCATTGAATATGTGCTAATATAAGAAAGAAATATTCTGAAATCTAATCATAATTTCTATACTACAGAATGTGTGATGTTCAATGGGAATGCAATCAGATAATTGATTGTATGCAATTATGTGACTAACCATGATTACGTTATTCAAATTTGAAATATAAATTCAAATTTTGACCTGTATGAAATGTTGGCAAATTTCCTTATTCCACATGCCTCTTTTTACCTAGCAGTAAGTTAGTCAATTGGCGGATCGTTTTTCTGGGAATGGAAATCCTTAAAAAAAATGGTCATTCAATCGACAACTGTTTGTGGGACACTGCTGTGCACAACTGGCTGCCATGTTTTGCCCACAAATATACAGTCAATTCACTTTACACTATATTTTATTAAGCGTTTTGAGATGTCTAGAAGATGTGCTATATCAAATGCAAGGATTATTATTATACACTATCTCCAGGAATCTTTGCGAAAGGGTACTTTGAAGGTTTGAACCAATGTATAGGATTCTTTATATGACAATGACAAAAAGATATGTAATCATGTTTTTTCTTCATTAAACATTCTTTTCGGATTGCTTCTGAAAGGTGCTACACAAATGTAATTTTGTTGTTGGTGGTGGTGACGCTCTGTACCAAATGTTCCTCCTCCCTACATCTTCTGTTGAAATAAAAATTCATCTTGTTTCATTTAAATTTGTTATCTATGTTTCATTTCTTTCCTAACACTTCAGCATGGCAAAACTGCTCACCTCTCTCATTCTTCACAAAGCAAAGGTGCTTTGGGAGTATGTTCCACAGGCTAAATGCATAATGGCTGATAACTCAGTCAACAAAGATGCAACGAAAGTGTAGAGATTGGAGTTGAAGAAGGTATTATGGATAGGAGAAGGGAGGGGTAGGAGGTGAGAAAAGATTTCTGACTTATGGTGGAGGGAGGTCCTATAATTTTTTGCAGGTCAGGATATAGATTTCAAAATTCATACTCTAGTCTAGAGAATACTATATCATATTTGAATTGTTGGATGTTTTTGGCTCAGTGGTAGCACTCTCACATCCGAGTCAGAGTGTTGTGGGTTTAAGCCTTGTGTCGGGACCTGAACTTACTTTGTCTAAACTGACCATCCATTGTGGTGTTGTAGACGTAGTGCATTATTGGAGGTGCAGTACTTTGGTTGAGACGTTATTAAACCCAGATCCCTTCTGTATATTCCTTGAGTGTTACACATCCCATGACACGACTCAAAAAGAGAATGAGTTTCTCCCAGTGTCGCTGTCAACAATGTCCCCCAAATAAAATTGGTCGCTCACTTCATGGCTGTTTGTGGGACATTACTGTGTGCAGATTTTCAGCTACATTTTGCCCACAAATATAGAATCAATCCAACTCACAGTAAATCCTATGAAGCGCTTTGAAATATTCCCCTAGCATGAAAGAAGCTCTACCAAAGGTATAGCTTATTATTATTATTAGTATAGTTATTATTACATTATTATGCCAGAGGAAACCAGACCCTGGAGGCATTGCAGAGAAAAACAACAAAGTTACTAGAGGGATGAGTTTTAAGGAACTACTGTATAAAATAGGGCCGTTCATTCTCAAATATAAATGCCTCAGAGGTATAAAAGTGTTCAAGATATTAAATGGCATTTATTAACTGTAAATTGAATTCAGAATACCATTCCAGATACACTAACGTTACAGGACAAGAAGACACACTTTCAATGTTGCAATGGATAAGTTTACATAACAAAAAACGTTTCACATCAGTAGGATGTCTCAAATTGCTTCACAGGATAAACTGTAGTGTAGTGACTATAATTTGTAGGTGAATGCTGTATTTTGTAGGCAGCCAATATGTACAGAACAATGTCCCACAAGTTTAGAACAGATACTATGGAGTATTTTCTTACATGTAGGCTAATTCGCAGCTGGAATGTATTAGAAGGAAGAATCCTTGAGGCCATAATTCAGGGGTCATTTAAGAAACAACTTAATTCTCTAATGGGAAGACAATAGGGTGGATGTTTTGGAAGGATACATCAAGTAGTCCAAATCATCTTCTTACCCCCAAATCTTTCTATGACAAACAGGAGAGCCAAGTTCAATATTTTCAGTTGTTATTACAATATTGGTTTCTGGGATGTGTTTGGGGGGTGGGTGGGGGTCTGTTTTTCATCCGTTTCCATGTTGGCGCACACTGTGACTGACATTGCCAGCTGTCTCTAACTGTCAATACTCTGCATGACCTTGAGGCAAATTCACATTCACTTAAGAGGATTAGAAATTGTACTGTTATTAATAAAAGTTTATTAGAATTAACCTACACCTAATTGCCAAGAAATGTTTTCCTAGTACACATTGTATTTAGTTGGTCATGTTTCATAAAGTTGAAAGTCAATAGTACTTAATGTGTACACTTGTCTGGCTCGTCAGTGCCTTGGGACATCCCCCTGACGTGAAAGGCACTATACAAATGTAATTTTATTAGTGTTGCTTCACATCCCCATCCTATTTGCTCCACCATCATCAGGTGCATGCAAAGCCATTCTACAACCACTCTCTGTACTTCCTCCGAATCACCCCTCCCCACTTAGAACCTTCACATAAGTTAGCATCTCAGTGATGGAAGGGGAGGAAGGCAGGCTTGGTGAGGGAGAAACGAAAGATGTGAATTAAACTAAATGCCAAGTGTGTGCATTGTAATGCAATCTTATTCATATTGATTTGCAGGACTTACCTCTTTGAGTCATCTTTCCCTCCCGCTTGAGTCCCACCTATGTCTCAGGTGTCCAGCCAGCTGTATAAACCATTTCAGATGTTGTCTGAATGTGCGAATTGTATTGTACAAAGCAAAAGAGTATAATTAAATTTCACATCTAAATGGCTCTCTAAATGGCTAGGAGTTTATCCAGTGAGTTGGTGAACCATTAAGTTTCATGCTTATGTTGGAATAGCAGTTGAGGGTACAGCTGTTGTCAGACCCTTGATGTTTTGCAGTGAAATATTAGTTATTAGAGGTCACAAACATGTTATACTCAGCCCAGCACATTTGTGCTGACATTGACATGTGTGACATGTGGCATCATAGCGTTGTGATGGCATCTGCGTGCCTAAGACACGTGTCATAGCACAGTGTTGTTTTGGGCATATGATTGATGGATGGATAGGATGTGTGTAGGATGGGAACAGTAGTGAATGTGATCGTTCACTTAAGTAAACTCTTCTACCTGGGAAGTCTGTCTAAACAGCATTAGGCTGTCACTTCCAGCCCTTTACTTGTGAGAACAAGAAGAGATGGCAAGCCTAGAGCCAGAGTCTGATGTGATGAGCTGTTGCCTGTAATACACGGATCACTATAACATGTAACACGTGCCTTCCAAGAAGTTCATTGTAATCAGGAAAGTTTCCTAGCCTGAGGAAAGCAAAACCAGTAGTGGCTTTGGTAATCTTCCAGGCTTTTGGTTTTGCACACTATTTCTAAACTATGCTTGGAGCTGAGGTGTAAATTGTGTAAGGGTTAGTTAACATGTGTAACTTGGGATGTTTAGAAGTGGGGTTTTAAGGTTCAGCCATCTGATAATAATCCTTTTATTTGATAAGAGGGTTTTTTTCAAGATGTCTCAAAACGCTTCAGACTATACCGATTGAGTGACCAAATTATTATTATTTTCAATTGTTTTTGAAGGGGTTATTACCCCAGAAAAGCAATCTGTTAATTGAGTAACAACTGGGTTCCTGCTTATTACTAGGTAAACAGAAGCATGTGGAGTAAAGAAACTTACCCAACATTTCACCCTGCCTAGGAATCAAACCCAGATCACCTCACTTACAAAGTGCGTTCTCTAACCACTAATTAATATGACTCCATTGTAAACTAACACGAAATAAACAAGTCAAGTTCCTCAGTAGCTGAGTTTGGTTTTGTTAACTATCTTGCAGAATCCTGTCCTCTACATCTTGAATTCCTCAGCTGATTGCTTCACTGATTTTTTCTTAAAGTTTATTGATTGTTTATTTGTTAGTTTTCTTCTCTTCTCTCCTGAAAGTGATGATAGCTCTTTCTGGAATATGGTTAGTAAACAAATCTTATCTACATTGTTCAAACATTGTTCATGTGTAGACTCGGCAGTGAGTGTTATAAGGGTTTCCAGCTATGGTGGGTAGCGTCGGGGGTGGAAGGGTAAGCATCAAAATCTAGTTCAATCCAACCTTCACACACAATGTCAGATTGTGTGATGATTGATCGATATCAGAAGCAGGAACCGTGTCTAACTTTTTCTTTCCTAACCCAGGGGCTCTGAGTTCAACTTTTGCCCCGACAACTGAGATAACAATGATAATCCAGGGCCTTGGGGACGTCTTCCTGACGTGAAAGGTGCTATAGAGATATCATTTTGTTGTTTTTGCTGTCATCATAATAATAATAATCATAATTCTTGCTCTTGATTTAGTGCCTTATCACATTATTGAGAAATCTCAAAGTGCTTTACAGAATATATTGTAAAGTGATTTGCCCTTACATTTTGTAGGTGAAACCCAGAAGCCAATTAATTGCACACCGCAACAACAACAACAACAACTTCAATTTATATAGCGCCCTCCACGCCGGACGGCGTCTCAGAGCGCTTCACAATAGCGGATCCCGGGACCGAGTCAGGGGCAGGGGCAGAAAGGTGGCCAAAGGCGCGGTCGAAGAGAAAGGTCTTCAGCTGGGACCTGAAGCTGAGAAAAGAGGGGGTGAGGTGAAGAAACTGAGGAAGGGAATTCCAGAGCCTCGGGGCATAGTGGCTGAAGGCACGGCCGCCGAGGGTGGAGCGGAGGATTCGGGGGACATGGAGGAGGCCAGACCCAGTGGAGCGAAGGCAACAGGTGCAGGTTTGAGGAGAAAGGAGGTCAGAGAGATAGGAGTGGAGGGATTTGTAGACAACGGTGAGGATCTTGAAGTCGATCCTCTCTGGGATAGGGAGCCAGTGAAGTCTGGCAAGGACTGGGATATTGGGGGAGTGAAGTTTGGTGCAGGTGAGAAACGCAGGTGGCAGAGTTCTGAATCAGCTGGACTCTGAGGATTGTGGTGGAGGGGAGACCGGCGAGGAGAGCATTGGAATAGTCCAGCCGAGATGTGACAAAGGTGTGGACCGTGGTCCCACAAACAGTCATGGGTTGAGTAACCAAATTATTATTATTTTATTTATTTTTAAGGAATTTTTACCTCCTGGAAAACAATCTGCCAATTAAACAACAACTAGGATCCTACTTACACCTAGTTAAACAGAGCTGTGTGTGGACTAACAAAACTTGCCTCAGGTCTCATCCTTCCCGGGAATCAAACCTGAGTCCTTTCGCTTGCGAGAAGAGTGATCCAATCAATACGCTACAGGATTCCGACTCCACACAGACGAGGATTTGAGCCTGTTAAAACTCCCAGCCCGCATGGCCTGGCAGCACTGGCTCGGTGGTGCTTTGGCCACCGGGACATGAGAGAAAGCAAAACCTGTCATTTGAATATGCAAAGTAAATGGCAATATATCTTTCAACTTAAATCAAAATAATTTGTTCATCTCTGATCTGGCAGAAAGAAAATCAAGTGTTCTTTAACCGATTCCTTGTGTCAATTAGCATAAGCAACATGTCTAGTTTAGTAGCTTCTCTAAGTTTGTTCCTTCAATCAGCAGTAGGTCAGGGCAACCACAGGCTGGGATTCCTTCCAAGTAGTTTTTTAAAATAAGTTAAAATGTTAGATTAGATTTACCTTCCTGGCTGCTTTCACCACCCCATTCACCAACCCACTCAACCTGTGCTCAACCTTGGTGATCTTTTTGCCCCGGAACTCTCTTTCCTCCTTGAAAAAATCAATTTCCTGACTAAAATCACTTTTCTTCGTCTTCCCCACTTTACCTGCCTCCATGCCTATCTCAATCCTTATTAGTCTCCACTGGCTTCCTGTCACCTGACTTCGAAACCCTCACCTGTAAATCCCCTACAGACTCGCACTCCTTCCTGCCTCTATAATGTCGCCACCTTCACTTTCTTGCTCAGCAAACTCAGGTTTGCAGCATATTCCTCCTCTACTCACAGTCAGTGGCCAAGCCTTCAGCCACCATATCCCTTAAATATTTCTGCCTCTAGCTTTCCCCCTCTCTCTCTCTCTCTCACTCTTGAAAACACCTTAAAAACATATTTCTTCAACTGTAGCGCCCACATCTCATTTCTCCACCTCCCTGCCCGGTATCAAGTATCAGTTTTATAAAGCACCTTGACACATTACACTAAATGAGAGAAACTTGTTGTTTTAGGCATTGTATTTGAAGAGCTGCCAACTCCCACAGTGTAAATTCATACTTCAATAAAGCTACTTAAACAAGGGTAATTGAATTGCAAATTAAACTCCTATGTACCCAAGGACCTGTGACAGTGAAGTGGTAAATAACATTTGTCTTCGGATAATGACATGGGACAGTGCACAGGCACCTTTTAAAATTCTTTGCTCCACCATTGCCCGGAGGCTCCAGCTCTCGATTTGCATGAATGGCCTCATATATAATTCATCTAACTGTAAGCAATGCTCTGTTCCTATTGGTCACATTCAGGCCATAGCGTCAGGTCACACATACTCTATAGGTGTTCCAGGGGGCAGATCCATTAATGATCAGGACCTCAAACTGAACTCCATTATCACAATCTTGACCTGTAATGAATAGGAAATCTACATGTGTTTAGACAGCAATGAACATTTAGTCAAGTGAAATAAAAGGTGAAATATGAAGAGAGCTCCTGTGGTTAGAGCACTTGTCTTGCAAGCTGGGGAGACCTGTGTTCGAATCCAGGCAGGTCAGGGCGAAACCTTGGGCAAGTTTCCTTACTCCACACGCCTAATAATAATCCCTCCAAAAAAACCACAATAATAAAATTGGTCATTTCAATCCACGACTGTGTGTGGGACACTGCTGTGCGCAATTGGCTGCCGCGATTCGCCCACAAATATATACAGTCAATTCACTTTACAGAATATTCTGTGAAGCGCTTTGGGACGTTGATAAGATGTGGAAAGCGCTATATCAAATGCAAGGATTATTCATAGATTCATAGATTCATAGAATTTTACGTCACAAAAGGAGGCCATTCGGCCCATCTAGTCTGTGCCGGCTCTTTGAAAAGAGCGATTCAATCCCACTGCCCTGCCCGCTCCCCATAGCCTAATAGACCTGTTCTCCCTAAATAAAGATCTAATTCCCTTTTAAAAGTTGTTATCAAATCAGCCTCCACCACCTTTTCAGGCAATGCATTCCAGATTCGAACAACTCGCTGAGTGAAAAAATTTCTCCATAGCTGAAGTCCCTCAAGCCTGGCACCATCCTAGTAAATATTCGTTGTACCCTTTCCAATGCCTTCACATCCTTTCTGTAGTGTGGTGACCAGAATTGAACACAGTATTCCAGCTGAGGCCTCACCAAAGTCTTATAGAGGTTAGTCAGCACTTCCTGACTTTTGTACTCTATACCCCTATTTATAAAGCCTAGTATCCCATATGCCTTCTTAACAGCCTTGTCTACCTGTCCTGCCACCTTCAACGAGTCACTAACACAAATCCCCAGGTCTCTCTGTTCCTTCACACCATTTAAAATTGTACTATCTAGCCTATATTGCCTCCCTTCATTTCTTCTCCCAAAATGCATCACCTCACACTTCTCTGCATTAAACTTCATCTGCCATGTGTCTGCCCACTTTACCAATTTGTCTATATCCTCTTGCAGATGGCTACTATCCTCCTCACTATTTACTATTCTCCCTAACTTAGTGTCATCTGCAAACTTGGAAACTGTACTCCGTACACCCAAGTCCAGATCATTGATGTAGATTACAAACAGCAATGGTCACAAAACTGATCCCTGTGGCACACCACTGCTCACTTATTATATTATTATTATTAAAAATTAGATGGTTCCACAGCTAAAGTGTCTCCACAAGCAGTGAATGGAGGGCAGTAGTCTTATTATCGATGAGGTATCCAGTGCAATACTGAGTCAATTCACTTTATAGTATATTGAGATATCTCACTGATATGATAAAGCAATATCTCAAATGCAAAGATTATTATTAATATTAATACTGGGAAAAGGTTGCACTGTCAAATGTGGTACCCTTTAGATAAATTGATTTCAGGTGGACCATTAGTCCCATTGTACTATTAGAAAAAGGAATTTCTTTCTTTTCCTTAGTGGGGAAGATGAAGAACCCCCTCATCAGATGAGATAAGTTGGTTATTTATTTTGTGGCTATTAGTGGGATGTTGTTGTGCACAAAATAGCTGTCAGATTTAATGCTAAAAACAACAACATGCGTGTCTATAGTGCACCTCATCAGTATTGAATTGCTAAACAGGAATGAAAACAGTCACCACTGAGAGTAATAAATTGGGAAGTACTTTGACATGTTTGAACTTTGAATAAAATTTGATATTATTCCTCATCAAAATTTAAGCAATTTATTCCGTGTATTTTAGACTTAAATATGTGAACATTTAAATTGACCTTTACTGAACAGAGTCATTGATCTCAGCTGGGCTGCAGTTGGGCACAATTGGCCTCAGTGGCTCGGGGTTAGAGACAAGGTCCCTATTACTGATTGCGAGCAAGAGGAAAGGTCCATGTATTTGGTAATGGAAATGGATCAGGCTCAAAAACTATACAGTCACAAAGTATACAGTCAATTTCACCCACAGAATATACAGGCAATTATTTTTCAGTATATTTTGAGAAGCGCTTTTGTGAAGTGCTTTGAAAGCGTGATAAGGAGTTATTTCAAATGCAAGGATTAGTATTATTAAACTACTACAGTGGTTTTATTCCATTCTGACATTCTCTTGTCAAACATGCCACTTTAGAGCCAGTTCAGATAGAAAGGGGGTGAATATTGTAATAATATAGTATTAATAATTTCTGCATTTGACATGGAGGGCATCTCACAGTACTTCACAAGATTCATTGTATAATGAGGTGACAGTGCATTTTAAAGACAAATGAGACAGTCAATTCGTACACAGTAATGTCCCTCAAACAGTCATGAGGTGAATGATTCATTTTATCTGGACATCAGCAAAATCTCCCTTCTCTTTTTAAATAGTGTCTTCACACCCAGTTGAACGGACAAGGATGGAGTCTCGGTTTAATCTTCTAAATAAGACAGGGTAGCACCTAATTTGAAACGTAGTATAATGTAAATGAAATGTAACAAGAAATAGCATGGACATTGTTACTTTAAGAGGCTGGGTAATTTTTTCAGTATTTGTGTGTCCCACCAGTGGCAACTGTAGTACTGCCTATTTGCATTTATTTGACTATAGATTATCCTTTTCTGTGTCAATGGCCAAGATTGGATAGTCTGCGGGCAATATCTGTCAACAGAAAATGGCAACTTAATTACAAAGAGTAATTTGCAGGACCCAGGGACTATGACGCAAACGTGTTTCCCAGTGTTTATTAAGACAAGGCAGTTTGTAACATTGCAGCGCTGTACTAAACCAGCTGCCAGTTGGTGAAACACTCACCTCTGAGTCAGAAGGTTAGGGGTTCAAGTCCTACATCAGGGACTGTGAGCTCATGGTTCAGCTTGACATTCACAGCTGGATTGATGGAGTACTGCATGGTTAGCAGTGTCACCTTTCAGGTAAGATGTTGAACCACAGTTCTGTCTGTCTGTCTACACATTAAACAACACCATACAAAAGGAAGGGAATTTCTCCCAATATTTGGCCCAAATTCCTCTGGTTAAATTGATAATTTACCTCCAAGTTATATATGGCGTATTACTGTGACAAATTGGCTGCTTCATTTGCCTATAAATGCAGTCACTACACCTAACAGTAATTACTATAAATCACTTTGAGACATTCTGACCTGATAAGGTACTGTACTAAATTCAATGATTATTTGTAGTATTATCTGCTGATAACACATTGGTGTGGACTCAAAACCTTGATTTAAGTGGAATATTTTCATACTACAAAATTACATTTATAGAGCGTCTTTCACGTCGGGAGGACATCCCAAAGCGCTGAACAGTCAGGATGGGAATACTGGAAATACAATTCCAATATAAAGACCAGTTTCTGGCATCCCAGACCACACAACTTATTTAATTAGTCTAATTTATCAATCAATCAATTAAATTACATTTATAAAGCACATTTCACGTCAGGAGGACGTCCCAAGGCGCTGAACAGTCAGGTAAGGACCAGAGCAGGGTGGGAGGGGTCTGGCTAGGGGGAAGGAGAGTAGGAAAATTGTATATTTGTGGGCAAAACGCGGCAGCCAAATTGCGCACGGCAATTTATTTATTTAATTAGAAGTGAGTTTATATATACTGTATTATAAACTTAGTAGAAATAATAACTAACTTTCATTTATATGGAACTTTGCGCATTAAATAAAATGCTGTAACTATTCCCAAGAGCACTTTATAAAGTATGATTACAAATGAATTGAATGTTGGCATCTAAAACACATCAAACACAAAGCTATTTTTTGCAGCATGAGATGAGCAGTGAATTAATTTGAAAATGGGTAAATTTGAGGAGCAAAATATAATAATAACCTCTATGCAGTATTTGGTATAGCACTTTCACGTCATGAGGCTGTCCCAACACACTTCACAAGATATATGTGCTGCAGGTAGTGTTTTGTGGATGAATGAGGAAGCCAATTTCTGCACAGCAATATCCCATAAACAGCCCTGAAGTGAGTGACTAATTTTATTTGATAAATTGTTGTCTGGGTCACCAGGAAACACTTCTGTTTCTTTTTGAATAGTGCCATGGGATTTTTCACATCTACTTGAACTGTGAACTGTCATCCAAAGCACGGTATTTACAGCAATACAGCACTTCCCATTTATTGCATGAGAATGTCTTCTGTAGACTGTGGGATTCCAAGTTTTGACATGAGCCCACAATCTTCTGACTCAGGAGTGCTACCAACTGAGCCAGGCAGACACATAAGCCACAGTAACTGAGAGTGACTCCACGTGTCTTTGAAATAGCACTGGCAAGATAGTCCTTTACTATGTTAATGGGGGTCTCCTTGGAGCTGAACTTCAAGATGAAATGCTTGGCAACAGGTAACCTGCGGCAGCAATGTCCCCCAGAATTAAAATTAACTAAGAAATAAAGAAGAGGAGAAAGACAAAGAAAGAGAAAAGAAAAACTCTTCAATTTCTGGGGGAAAGAAAGTGTTGGTAAACTGCATGCACTCCGGACAGCTGGTCCAGAATCAAGACTCCAAATGAGTTTTAGGGAAATGATGTGGTTTGTATTTTGTCTGTACAATTTGAAGCAAAACGCAGATCCCAACAGAAAAGACAATCAAGGGACAAAGGAAGACTGACAAGTTCAATTATATGTAAACTTTAGTTTATAAACTGTAGGTGTACAAGATTTTACTTCCAAGAGGCCTTAATTTCAGTTACAGTTAATCATAAGGCTCTCACTAATCCTGCTTTTAAAATGCACTTGCTTTGTGAAGCAGGGGATAGATTACAGGAAACTGTGCCAGTATGTCTTAACTTATTTGTCAACCACTTGACGCTATTGTGCCCACTGTTTACGTTTCCACATGCCTCACAATTCTTAAACTCTGCCAAAAAGAAATCCTTAGAACTGTCACTTTTATTTACAATAAAAACCAACTGCCATAGAAATGCTTTTCTTATTAGAGCTGCAGAGGTCAAAAAATGGCTGGCCCTTTCTTTCTTTCCCCGTCTTCAATTATATGAAAATTTACAGTAAACTAATAATAAATCTTGCATTTGATATGGCACCTTTCACATCAGAAGAATTACGTGAAGCACTTCACATGATCACTGTAACTGTGTATTTTGTAACCAGAACCAGGAATCACTTTGTGCTATGATCTTGCATTTATGTAGCGCCTTTCACACATATAACAGTACGAAGCATTCTACAAATTGTAATTGAATGGTGCTATGTTGGTGATAACAAATAAACAACAAGACAATGCATTTAATTTGAATTTGAGGGTCAATTTAGAGTTGGAGGGAAATAAATGCCAAGATACCTAAAAAAAAAGGCTCTCACTGCACATTTATTTGAAATATCAGTGTCAGGACGATTCCTTTACATACACTGAATCACAAGGTAGGCAGAACCTAAAGTATTAACAACCATTGTTACAAACACTAGCAATAACCCATCACCATGCTTACCAGTTACCAAACTCAAAATACTGAGTGTTTTGCATCTGTATCCTGTTTCACTTCCAAAGCCATTCACGGCCTTGACCCTCCTATCTCTCCGACCTGCTGACTCCCTAGGAAGCTGCCCGCCCCCTCCGTTCAGATAGCTCCGGTCTGCTCCATGTCCCCCGCCTGACCCGCCCTATCACTGGTGGACGGGCTTTCAGCCTCTCTGCCCCCACACTCTGGAACTTCATCCCGCAGTTCCTTCGCCTCGCTTTGTCCCTTGAATCCTTCAAGGCCGGTCTCAAGACCCTCCTCTTCGATTGTGCCTTCTGCCGCCCTCCAATCTCTCTCCCTCCCCTCCCAACTCTCTCCCTCCCCTGCCCCCTTCCCTGCCCCTCCAACTTGCTTGAGTCCCGACCTGACTGTTCAGTACCTTGGGACATCCTCCCGATGTGAAAAACGCTCTATAAATGTAATTTTGTTGTTCTTGTTGTTTACCTCATCCTAGAAATTAATTGATGTAGGTTGACAAATCTATGACTTGATGACCCCAGAATGTGTGTTGTGGACAGGTATTCCACAGTGTGTGTTGTGGAATGTGTATTGTGGACAGGATCTGTAAACAGGTTAAAGTGTGACCCCTGACAGGAAAGCTTTAGTAGTAATAATAATCCTTGCATTTGATATAGCACTTTTCACGTCTTCTTTTCGCTGCTTGTCCAGCCAACGTGACAACATAGTAAAAGAACAGTATGATGAACAGGAAATAAATAATAAAACTTCTATATAACATAATCAATTTCAAAATCTGCAAATTCATTTTCAAAATCCCTTCATGCCCTGGCACCTCCCTATCTCTCCAATATGTTTACCCTCCTACTCCACTAACTGCTGCCTCTGCTCGACTGGTTCTGGCCTTCAACATATTCCTCGAGCCCTCCGTTCCACCATTGGTGGCTACGCTTTCAGTCACTACTCTCCGAAACTCTGGAACACCCTTCCTCTAAACCTCCATCTCACCCTTTCCTTCCTCATCTCCACGTCACGCCTGAAAACTGTGCTCTATCACTAGAGCTCTAGGACTCTATCCTGTGTGAGGGGCGCTATATAAATGCAAGTTACTGTTGTTACGAAATGTTATTGTCTGAGCAATCGTGGCAAGTATTCTGTGCCAACAAAATCCCACAAATAACGAATTAATTTCAAATTGAGCAGAAAGAATACCAGTACAGAATTATCAGTGTATTTATGGCAGAGACTGCCACCTAGCGTCGTGAGTGCAGATATGAATGAAATATTCCATAAAGTAAACAGACTCCTGGTTCAACATGGAGAAGAGAGGTACAGACTTGACACCAAAGCAGGAGGGGATGTACAGGTATGAAACAAGGACAGTATTCGTTTCATGGGGAAGTTAAATAAATATGTCTGCCCACGACAATTGGTAGCTTTCTCTCTTCCCAGTGCCTTGGGACATCCTCCTGACGTGAAAGGCGCTCCATCAATGTAACTTTAGTGTTGTTGTTGTTCTGAGTCAGACCTTTGTGGGTTCGGGCCTCACTGGGAATTCACAGTCTAGGTTGACAATTGCAAGCAGTGCTAGAGGAGCATCGCATTGACATCCATATAATCCTTTGAATGACACATTAAACTGAGGTCCCATCTACCTGTCGGGTAGATGTTAAGGATTCGGTGGCTCAATTTCAAAGTATAATGAGTTTCTACAGGAGTTTGTCCTGGCCAAAAATAAATTTATTTATTTGCCAAATAAAGTAGATCACTCGCTTGTTTGTCATACATTGCTGTACATAAATTGATTGCTTCCATTCGCCTAAAAAACATACAGTCAGCAGTTTACAATAAATCCTCTGAAGTGCTTGGAGATGTCTTAACAACTTGTTTAGGTGTTATTTTTATGTTTGTTATGAGAATGGACCATATCTCTCCCACCCCTCCACACCCCCCCACACCCCACCCCGACCCCACTTATAATAATAATAATCCTTGCATTTGATATAACGCTTTTCACATCTTATTGACGTCTCACAGCGCTTCACAGAATATACCGTAAAGTGAATTGACTGTATATTTGTCTTCTCCTGCGCTATCTGGCACTTGTTATCCCTTGTGCCACTGGTGTTTACAATCGTGGCTGGCTTGTGGCGCGCAGTGAACATGGTGGAGTCCTGCAGCTCAGTGGTTAGGGCAGTTGCCTTGCAAGTGAGAGACATGGGCTTGATTCCCGGCAGGGCCAAATGTTGAGCAAATTTCCTTACTCCACACATCTCTGTTTACCCAGCAGTAGGCAGGCACCCAGTTGTTGATGGATTGTTTTTCTGGGGGTAATGATCCCTTACAAAAAAAAAATAATAATAAATTGGTCACTTCAATCCACGACTCATTGCTGAGTGCAATTGGCGCCCATATTTTACCCACAAAATAAACAATTCACTTTACAGTATATTCTGTGAAGTGCTTTGAGACATCTTGAAGTCATGGTAAGGCGTTATATCAAGTACAAGGATTATTATTATTATTACGTCCTGAATTTCCTAGGGAGAGTCATTCCTTATTCACCTTGTCAATATTATTTGTTGTTTGGAAAATAGTACCAGAAGTGGATTGTTTTTCTGGGGGTAATGATCCCTTACAAAAAAATTATAATAATAATAAATTGGTCACTTCAATCCACGACTCATTGCTGAGTGCAATTGGCGCCCATATTTCACCCACAAAATAAACAATTCACTTTACAGTATATTCTGTGAAGTGCTTTGAGACATCTTGAAGTCATGGTAAGGCGTTATATCAAGTACAAGGATTATTATTATTATTACGTCCTGAATTTCCTAGGGAGAGTCATTCCTTATTCACCTTGTCAATATTATTTGTTGTTTGGAAAATAATACCAGAAGCTGGAAAGCAAAAGTTACCTCCGTTTTTCTGTTAAATTTCCTACTGGGGACCAATGAACAATATACGGGGTAAAAATTGCAACCTGTATTAAAGTGTTTCTAATATTGTTGAAATGTACATTCTGTTGTTCTACAACCTCTAAGGCTTGTTGATGGTAAGACTTCTCCTCCCAATTCCAGGGCAATGTTTGTGCCTGAGGCCAGCGTTAGATTAGATTAGATTTATGACTGATGTAGGAGTGCTTCTGAGTTGGAAACTGGATTAAAAGCTACACTGAAAGGGCAGCCTCAAAGCTGCAGATTGCTGGTTTGAATCTCAGCCACGACTGCATGGGGGAGGTAACAATTTGTCTGGTTTATTAACCCTGATCGCTGTTCAGGACTGTCTCCTGTTAGCGCTTCCGTGTGACAGCAGGGTGCGGATAGGTCAGGCTCAGCCGTGACGTCCTCCACATTTCAATGGCTTGTCAATACCTTTATGCACTAGATGTGATGACACCAATAAATAACATTCGTATAGCACCATTCACGACGGCAAGACGTCCCAAAGCAGTTGGGGATTTGGACCTGCGCTAGGGTTTGGATCAGGAAGGGAGGAGGACGGGAGGGTAGGGATAGGAGGGTGTCCAAAGGTGCGGTGGAAGTGGAAGGTCTTGAGACATGGCTTGAAGGAGACAAGCAGTGGAGCGAGGGGAAGGGACTGTGGGGATGGAGTTGCAAAGGGTGGTGGCAGAGAGGTTGAAAGCCTGACCACTGATGGTCAGGGACATGGAGCAGGCCGGAGGCAACTGAGAGGAGGGAATGGATAGAAAAAATATGGAATAAGAGGAACCTGAGGTTGTTCATGGCCTCCAAGATTATCTTGGTATAGAAGACTGATTTAGCAGAGGCGAAGTTGGAGTGGTATATTTTGCTGTAACCTAGCCAGATTTGTCAATGGGCCATTAGGTTGGATTTGGGGTAGAAGTGGAGGTGTATTACAACAACAACAAACAACAAAATTACATTTATAGAGCGCCTTTCACGTCGGGAGTACGTCCCAAGGTGCTGAACAATCAGGACGGGATCAACAAGGGAGAGGGGCGGGAGAGGGGCGGGAGAGGGGCGGGAGAGAGTTAGGAGCGGAGGGAGAGAGTTGGGAGGGCAATAGAAGGCATGGTCGAAGAAGAGGGTCTTGAGGCCGGCTTTGAAGGAGGGGAGGGAGGGAGTCGAAGGGACTGTGGGATGGAGTTCCAAAGTGTGGGGGCAGAGAGGCTGAAAGCCCATCCGCCGATGTTAGGTGGGTTGGGGGGGCGACGGAGGAGGCCGGAGCCTGCTGAACGGAGTGGATGGGGAGGTTCATAGGGGGACAGAGATATGGGGGGGGGGCAAGGCCGTGAATGGCCTTGAAGGTGAGGCCGAGGATCTTGAATTCAATCCTCTGGGGGATGGAGAGCCAATGGAGCCGGGAGAGGGTGGAGTGATGTGGTCACGGAGCTTGGTACAAGTGAGGACACAAGCTGCAGAGTTCTGGATGATCTGCAGCTTGTGAAGGGAAGAACCAGGAAGGCCGACGAGGAGGGAATTTCCGTAATCGAGGCCTTGATGTGATGAATGCGTGGATGAGGGTTTCGGCAGCCGGAGGGGTGAGGCAGTGACGGAGTCTGGCAATGTTGCGAAAGTAGTGGAAGGCAGTACTGGTCATGGTGCGCATGTGGGGGAGGAAGGATAGCAGTTCAGGGTCGAATAGGACACCGAGCTTCGTGACTGTCTTAGAGAGGTGGAGAGTGCAGCCCTGCTAATGGTGTCAGCGCCTGAGGTGCGGAGACACTGACACGAGCCAATCAGGTGGGCCTCAGCCTTGCTGTCAACATAGTGGCTTGTTGAGTACAGTTTGATTTACAGTTTCCAGGCTCCTGGACATTCAGCTGGAGAAAGTTGTTTTTCGTCCAGGACTCAATGTCTGTCAGGCAGGCAGTCAGGACGCTGGAGTTGAGGGTGGAAGCAGAAAGGTAGAGTTAGGTGTCATCCACATACTTGTGGAAATTAACTCCATGTCTGCCAATGATGTCACCGAGGGGGAGCATATAGAGTGTGAAGAGGAGGGGACCAAGGACAGCGCCCTGAAGAACGCCATACGAGTCAGTCCAGGGGCTGGAGGAAAAGCCGTTGGCGGACATGAAGTGCAGGTGTTGGGTGTGAAAGGTAGGACCGGAACCAGTCGAGGACGGAAGCTTGAAGGGTGTCTTGTATGATTAGGAATCAGATCGAGAGGAAAGGGGGTCAAGGGCATCAAAGAAAGGATAACGGAGAGGGAGTTGAGTAGGGCATTTACTGAGGAGACAGATCATCGCAGGAGGAAGTCGAGAGGGAAAGGAGTTCAGATGACTCTGGGGTAATGGAGAGTGAGGAGGGGAGAGATTTTTTCCCAGGGGTGGCAGGAAACGGAGGAGAGTTGGGTGTCGTGGAGATGGAGTAATGAAGGGAGACGGATGTAGTGATCCCAGATGGCTCTCTCAGTGATGGTGATGTCTGAGACAATGAGGCACCGGGTAATCACCAGGTGGTGGATGTGCCTTGGTGTGATCTTTGCCCAGCCTCACCCATGAACAATCAAGCACGAGTACAGGAGCCTGGAAAGAAAGCAGTTGAGATAGAATCAGGAACAGAGGCGTATGACAATGGTGAGGAAATGAATTGGACAAACAAACTGTAAAGAAAAAAGTGTTAATCCTATGTCCAGCCTATCAGCAGCTGCACTCAACAAGCCAGAACATGCAACACACTGTGCAAGGAGGCTTTCGGCGTAACTATAATGGCTAAGACGTGTTCTTAAGCTTTCAGTTGACTATGTTGACAGTATTTTTGAAAGATGTGATAATGAATGCAACATAGGTTGCAAATTTCACCTTGATATCTGTTAGTAACTAAAGAAAAAGTTGGTTAGTCTCCACAACATGCAGGGAATCTCCGTCTCTCCTTTAGGGTCTAGTGCATGAAGGTATTGGGAAGAGATGTGACCAATATTTTGACCATCAGTGAAAGCAGGTTTGATCTGGTGTTCACCCCGTGGCATGCATTTACAGTAAACAGTTGAAGCATGCCATCCTACAACACACAGATAAACTCTTCAAAGCAAGTTGTTTCATGAATCTTATCTCCGTCTTGTGGAGTTTATTGTTTGTTTTTACAGCAATGGTATAACAGTTGCGAAAGCAAATTAAACTGGAGACTGTTACCCTTTAATATCCTTTGCTCTGAGCTCTCGTCGGTGGTAAGACTAATAACGAATAATCCTTGCATTTGATACAGCACCAAGGAACATCTTCAAGCCATCTCAAGGCATTTCACAGAATATACTGTATAGTTAATTGACTGTATATTTTGCAGCAAAACACAGCAGCCAATAACACACAGCAGTATCCCACAAACAGTCCTGGATTGTGTGACCAATTATTATTTTTTTGAAGGAATTATTGGGCAAGTAGACCACTGAAAGGGTAAACTATCATTCTTTCATTCTCCTCCACACACATATTTATTCTTATACCTGTCTCCTTTTTGCTTTCATGTTTTCGTCCTTCAAATTACCCTTTACTTCCATGTAATACTAGATAATAATAATCTTTGTATTGTATTTGGTTCACACATTTTTTGTCCTGAAAATATCTCATCAGACTTCACAGGATTTGGCCACTGCTGTGCCCAAAGTCAATTCACATTACAGTATATTCTGTGAAGCGTTTTGAGACATCTAGAAGACCTGACAAGTGCTATGTCAAATGCAAGGATTATTATTAGTAGTATTATTTACTGCAAGGTAGAGCAATTATGTTGTAGGCAAATGCGGTAGCAAATATGAGCATGTAAAAAGAATGACCAGTTTTATTTGAAGGATAGTTGGCCAGGACAACAGGTGAAATTCTCTTTCCTTGTGGGATCTATGATGCCACCTACCATCAAGACCACAGTGTAATGTTTCTTCCAAGGCACGAGGGTCAGGGTAATGTGCCCCGGCCGACCCCATTTCGATTTGGAAGTTACCCATTATTTCTCTAACCTCAACCAAAAAATGTAATCTAATTTGACTGCTCATCTCGTTGTTGGTCGTAGGACCTTGCTAGTGCAGATTAGCTGATGCATTTGCCTACATAACAATACCAAATTAAATTATGATATACATGTATGTAACAATAATAATCCTTAATAATAATCCTTGCATTTGATATATCCATGTCTTCAAGACATTGGAAAGTGCTTCACAAAATATACTGTAAAGTGTGGTGATTTTGTGGGCAAAACACAACAACAACAACAAAATTACATAAAATAGTGCCTTTCACTATTGAAAGTGAAAGGTTGGGAGGATATCCCAAAGCACTGAACAGTCAGGTCGGGACCCGAGCGTTGGGTGGGAGGGAGGGTCGGGTTTAGGGGATAGGGGAAGAAGAGTGGGAGAGGGGGAAGAGTTAGTGGGGGAGCCGAAGGTGCGGTCAACAGCATATTATGCACAGCATTGGCCCAGAAGAGTCATGGATTGGGTGACCAAATTATTATTATGATTTTTTATATGTATGTGTGTGTGTGTGTGTGTGTGCGCATGTGCGTCTGTGTGCATGCATATGTGTGCATGTATGTATATATTTATTTGGTCAGTCAGTCAATCAGTTCGTCCGTCCATCCGTTTGTTTGTTCGTTTGTTCACCCGGATTAAACAACAATAACAACTAGCATTTATATAGCACCTTCACATTGAGTAGCGTCTCATATAGCGCTTGACAGTGGTGGACCATGACGCTGAGCTGGGAGAGGGGGGAGGTGATAAGAGGCTCAGTCAAAGAAGAAGGTCGTCAGGCGTGATCTGAAGATGGGGAAGGAGGGGGCAAAGTAGAGGGATAAAAAAAGAGTGTTTCAGAGTTTGGAGATGTAGTGGCTGAAAACACGAGAGTTCAGGTTGGAGAGGGAGGGAGGTGTCTGTCTCGAACCCTCCAATACTATTCCTTAACATGTAATTCACCCCCAATCAACTCTATTCCAACCGACATTGATTTTTCCTAACTTATTCTTTCAAGCTCTTAATTCGATCTTAAACTAAAATTTGTAAAATCATTCATAATTTTGAAAGCTTTCATTATACTCCTTTGCATTTCAACTCCAAATGAAAACAGCCTCAAATCCATTGACTCCCACATCTGGTATCATGCTGATGAATCAAAGATGTCTCAAAGCATTTCATAGAGTATACTGTAAAGTGAATTAACTGTATATTTGTGGGTGAAATGCAGCAGCCAGATGCGCACAGCAGCATCCCACAACAGTCATGGATTGAAATGACCAATTTATTATAGGGGTTTTTTGGATGGATTATTATTAGGCGAAACCTTGGGCAAGTAAGAAACTTGTCCAAGGTTTCGCCCTGCCTGGAATTGAACCCAGGTCTCTCGTTTACAGTGATTTGGTACATGTCATGAGAATGTTCCAGTTGCTTCACAGGATACACTGTAAAGTGGAGTGTGTTGTTTGTTGTGATCAAATGGGTGTCCCAAACTGGATGCAAAACTTCAAATCCATTGCAACGATAAAAAACTGCATTTATATCCAGCCAGACTAATGGCATGGAATTTGGGGTAAGGCTAGATTATTAAATTCCAGAGGGATATAGAAGAAGTTGGAGGTGACTTATCATAGTCAATAGACATTCATTTGAAATATTCAGGGAGAGGAATCGTCAGGGATTCCATACACAGTTAGAAACAGAACAATTACTGGGGTTACAAGAACTCACCTTCACTTCGAAGGACTGTAGTTCTTTCAAACTGGGCATTCTGAATGTATGGATAGGGAGTTGGATTGTCAGGGATTCCAGACTCAGTTAGAAATGGTGTTTGAGTGTGATATATGTCTGCCTATTTTGTTTAATTGCGCGTTTTTAAACAAATCTATTTCTGATTAAACCAGCCTGTGCCACTGAAGTATTACTTGCACTTACTGAAGGAGACAGAGTGAAGCAATGGCTGTCCTATACATTATTAAATCAGCAGTGGTCCTAATGCTAGAGTGATGAAGACTTATAGAATTTCAGAAAGGCCTGCTTACCTCAGCCTTTCCCTTGAGCTTTCAAGACTGTTTGTATTTCTGGCTCTCTTACGACAGGAGATTAATCTTTCCCTCTGTTTGTTATGCACTGTTATAGAGCAAATGTTTCATGCTTCAAATACACACATTACCAGAGGTAAGGCCAGTAAATAAATAGCACATGGAATTCAAAGCAGATAATTGCTTTTGGATGCATTGAGAGAGCAAAACAAAAGGCCACAGGTTTAGAGTTACAAACGAGAACAACAAAAACAACTTGCGTTGATATAGTGCTCCTCATGCAGGGCAGTGTCCCAGATCACTTGATGGGTTGGTAGAAGGCTGGGGATAAACAATAGTAATAATAATCATTAATATTGATATATCGCCTTCTCACATCTTCAAGATGTCTCAAATATACAGATATACTGTAAAGTGAATTGGCTGTATATGTTGCGTGGCGAAATGTGGCAGCCAATTGTGCACAACAGTGGCCCACAAACAGTGTGGATTGAGTAACCAATTATTGTTTGAGGAATTATTACCCCCGGAAAAATGACTAACAAACAGGTTTGTGCTTACTGCTGGGTAAACAGAGGCACGTGGAGTAAGGAAACTTGCCCAATATTTTGCCCTGCCTAGAACAAGGACCCCAGGTCTCCCATATGAGGAAAATACTCTAACCACTAAATTGCAGGACTCCACACGGGTTGTGGTAGGATGAGATTCAATAGGCTGACATCCTTCTTGCTCCAAACTTCTGATTTATCAAATGCAAAGTTTTTGGAGAAGAAGAGCAAAGGAACAAAATATTCCTTAAATGGTAATACTGTATTGAGAATAGAAGAACAATGAAGTCTGGGAACACACGAACATAGGTGATAAAAAGTGCAAGTCGACCAGATCATAAAACACCTAGCAGAATACTGTATTAAGTTCTATATATGGGGGTATTGAGTTCAAGGGGCAGGAGGCATTGTTGTAATACATTTGTTAAGCCAAATTGCATACAGTTTGGGATATCTTATGATATAATCATGGATATTGTACCGTGAAAATTCACCCTAGGATGGTACTATTGATGATTGTTTCTTATTTTCTCCTTGTTTAGAGGGGTCATTCAGATGGTACAGTGCATTACCGGAGCATCTTTCAAATATAATAACAACCTTTACATTTAATGTCGTGCTTTAACCTGGTGACGAGAAAACCTCAAACAAGATATACTGTGGATTGTCTGTGTATTTTGTGGGACAGCTAAATTGTGCTACCACTGTGCAAGGCTAAACTAAGTTCTTTTAGTTGAGAAAATAATGAGTCAGCATATAGTTATTCCTCAAATGGAATTATGAAAGATATTAAATGCATGGTGTAATCCCTGACACTAATGTTTAACCCCCACCCGATACATCATCATTAAATGTAGCCACTATATAGTGGCTGAAGATGAATAAAACAGAATAAGACCTAAGAATAAAACATGAATAATACGCCCAAACCAACTGCTGAAACTCTGATACATGCCTTTGCCACCTCTCAGCTGGACTCCCTTTCACCACCATTCACAAAATCCAGCTCATACAGAACTCTGCCGTCCGTATTCTCACCCGAACCAAACTTCACTCACCGATTACCCCAGTCCTCACCAGACTTGACTGGCTCCCTATCACACAGTGAATCGACTTCAAGATCCTCGCTCTTGTGCTTAAAACATTTTTTGGGGTTTTGTTTGTAAATCCCTCCACTCCTCTGCAGCCCCCTACCTCTCTAATCTGCTCTCTCCTCACTGCAGTATCCACTTCCTCTGCTGTACTGGGTCTGACCTCCTCCTTGTCGTCCTAATCCTCTGCTCCGCCATTGGTGGCCATGCCTTCAGCCACTATGCCCCGAAATTCTGGAACTCCCCCCCTCAATCCCTTCACCTTAACCTCTCCCTTTCCATGTTCAGGTCACGCCTGAAGACCTTTCTCTTTGACCATGCCTATGGTCGCCTTTCCCTCCCCCTGACTCGGCCCTGGGCTACGCTATTGTGAAGCTCTCTGAGATGCCATCTGGCGTGGAAGATGCTATGTAAAATGCAAGTTGGCATTGTTGTTGTTGTTGAAGATGATAGCAATAAAAGCAATACAATGATAGCAGACCATCATCATACATTTTGGGATGCTACTAATAGCTCAAGGGCAGATCCAAATACAATATAGCATGTTAACACAGAGGTGAAGACATTTTAACAGTTGTAATGCAATATATTATTAGCTACAGGCTCTGGAAGACTGTATGGTATTGAGTTTCTTCATTAAGTATGAACTTTCAAAATAAATATGCTGTAATGGCAGTTAAAAAATTGCTTTGGATATTTATTGGCTGTGGGCCAATGAAATGTTCCCAGATGTTATCAGTGCTGATGTATGGTGCTGGAGGCAAACTGGTGGTGATTCACATTTACATCTTCATTGTTAGAGCTTCTTTCCAACGGCTACTTGGAAGGTGCTAAATCTACCCAGTTTGGATATTTACATTGGCAGCATCAGACAAAATTGATTGCGCCAGTCCTCAGTGCAGCACTGATTATGCTGAGCAATCCAAAATTGATGAGCTAGAGATCAAATTCCAAATCTCCCCACTGAAAACCATCTGTGCAGTATATCAGTTGAGTTCCAATCTACCATTACTGTGTTTTTGTCCATTGTGAGCCAATGGGACCTTACAGAAATTTGTCTTGGCTTGGTTTTGTCACAAGCGTCTGAAGATTGCTTAGAGTAGATCTAGGACGAGTAACTAGATATGTTAGGGATCTCCTTTCTTCAAAAAAAACGTTATCTCAGTGACGTTAGATGAGATACTTCATGAAATAGAGAAATAGAAATAGAGAAAAGAAACATTACTTTCAAATACACAAAGGCAGCAGGACAAGCAGGCACATGTTCAAGGGTTTGAAGGCAAGTTTAAGACAGGAAACATTAAGCTACCAGGAAACATTTTTTTGTTCAGTTTTATCCAATGTTCAACGTATCCAGAAACACTGGGAGAACTTCCTTCTGTTTTTGAATTATGTCATGTGATTTTTAACATTTACTTGAACATATAGTCTTATAGTGCAGGATGCCCACATTGTATGTTGAATAGTGATAATTGCAAAGATAATGTTTTTATTCCTTGGTAATGTGATGTCAAACTGGGTGAATTAGGGTCAGAAGGTTTAATCTCTGTGTCAGGACTTTGAGCGCATAGACTTTACATACCAATCTGCTGCCAGTGCAGTGTTAATGTTTCTACCCCTGCCCCTGGCTCGGTCCCGGGATCTGCCATTGTGAAGCGCTCTGAGACGCTGTCCGGCATGGAGGGCGCTATATAAATCAAAGTTGTTGTTGTTGTTGTTATGGGGAGTGCTGCATTGCCGTTGTCAGAGGTGACATCTTTTAGTTGAAATATTAAACCAATATTTTTGTTAGTGTATAGGGTCTTCCTCTTTAGGTGAACATTAAAGATCCCATGGCACTATTCAAAAAGAGGATGACCTTTCTGATCATCAATGTTTCAGATAAACTGGTCGTTCACCTCATGCCTCTCTTTGGAACTTTGCTGAATGTTTTATTACTGCCATGTTTGTCTTCAAAAACAACCAGTACAAACAACAACAAATACATTTTTATGGTGCATTTTATATCGGGAGGTCATCCCAAAGTGCTGAACAGTTGGGGATTTGGACCGAGCCGGGGGGTGGGGGGGTGTTGGGATCAGGAATGGTGGAGGGCAGGGAGGGTTGGGGTAGGAGAGTGACCAAACAGAAGAGTCTTGAGACAGGCCTTGAAGGGGGGGTAAGAGAGGGAGGTGGATTATGTCAGTAAAGCATTTTGATGTCATGATCTCTATAAAAAAAATATTATTTTATATGTTACAGCTACCTATGGCAGGCAGAGGCATTTTTAGTGCCGCCAGAATTGTTATATAAAAGCACTACACAGTAAATTAGATAGCAGTAAGATTGATAGCCACTGCCTTAGGGCATAGTGAAAGAAAACCTAGAGTCTCAGAATCATGAACAGAACGCTTCTATTGTCTGTTCTGCAATCGAGGAACGTCTCTGTCCATATGAGAGTGAAAAGAGGAAATATCAGCATGGGGAGAATTGAATGAAATTAAAGGAATTAAGCTACCATAACTGTGCTCGCTCGGACATCGAGATACTGTACTTATGTCTTGTGGCAGTTTCACCCCCTGCCTCCACACTCCAAGCTGACAGTGAACCGCACTTCCTTGTTTTTATTGCAAACAAGCAGGACAGAGAGGCTTGGCTATTAACTACATAGCTAGAGCCTCACTACAAATATATACAGCAAAAAAAAGGCTTACCCAAAATAGCTACATATCGTGGGCCTGTTTACTGTTTGTAAGAGCAGCAATAATTCATGGTTATATGTGCGGCTTTCATCGCACAAGGCTGCAGATGGGCAATGCAAATTCTACCAATCTCACAGCGATCGCGTTTATTTGCTTTAAATCTTCACGCTGTCACCACAGGTACAGGTACTCTCCACTAAACCAAGGTTTATACAAATACTGACCTCACATTAATTAATTCTGCCCCCACCCCCAATCGTCTTTACAATGTTTCTTCCCTCCTCACCTGAAGATACTGACTTGTGAGAAGATAGAAGCAATTACAAAGAACTTGCCTTTTTAAATACCTTTTCACAAGTAATTACTGTTAAGTTCTAGTGACTGCTTTTATAATGTAACAGTGCCCATACGCTCAGTAACAGTAAAAATCCCACAAAGAGCCAGGAAGTGTAAAGCCCTCATTTGTGAAAGATCCTGTGAGACTGGTCAAAAATAGAATGGAGTTTGTGGTCTGCAGTATTCCAGATAAACTGATCGTTCATCTCATGCCAGTCTTTGGAACCTTGCCGAATACCTAATTGCTGCTACGTTGGTCTTCAAAAACAGGCGATACACATATTAGTGTTAACATCTACAGGTTTGTAAAGCTCCTTTCACACTGGGAAGATATCACAAGGCATTGGACAGTCAGGGATTTGGGATTCCTGTCCAGTGTTGTAGTCTGCCCAAGGCATAGACACTGGGTAGCCAACACCAGCAGTACGCTATTACTGTACATTAGCTTCTGTTATCAACCATCATGTTGTTATAGTCCAAGTTCAAACTTCTTTTATAGCCCAGAAGTTTAATATTGTGGGGAAAGAGTGGATTTTGTTTGACTATTGATTCTAAGATTATTTAGTAAACTAGATTGAAAGATTGATTAGCATTTGGTTTGAAAATAAGAATACAGGAAGTGCAGAATGAGGTTTGTTCCTTCTACAACCAATTTGCAATTGATGTGCAATCTTGTAAAGAGATATATGAGGACACCTTCTACAGGTATATAAGCTGCTAAAAGAGATTGAGAAAGCAAACCAAGAACAATACTTACATATATGCCAAGGCAGCAGAACAAGAGGGCAGAGGTTCAAGATGTGAAAGACAGGTTTAGACAAATACCATCAAATATTTATTTAAGGAGAGAAGCCATAGCTGGAACTGACTACTAGTTATTAGTGATGATAATCAAGGCCAGAACACTGGATTCATTTAAGAAATATCTTCATGCTGTAAATAATGCTGATACTCTGAAAAGATGTGGTAAAATGAATTATTTTAATACAGGTAGTATATTTACGGGATACTAAATTGAGCTTGGCATCAGCTACAGAAAGAATCACTTGATAACAATTAGGTGAGACAGTTTGATACAAAAAGATGGTTCCAAATGCAAATTAGCTATTTATTTCTTTGATAGAAATAAATCAACAAATAATTACAACATTTAAAATGGCGCATTAAATAAATACCCAAACAGCAATTTTCTCTCCCCTGGCGTTTTATGGTTCCTGGCAGCTCTCATCTTGTCTCAACTTTGATGGGATTCTCAATGCTGAGAATGAAGTTAATGTACAGCCAGGTGTGGGTTTAATTCCCTTACTGGGATTTTTGATTAATTATTAATCCAGACTGATGTTTCATTATTGGAGGTGTCTCCATTCACAAGAGATATTAAACCAAGCTCTTGTCTCTTTGTTCAGGAACATGTTAAAGATCCAATGGTACTATTCAAAAATAAAAGTTTTCCAAATGGTTTGGCCTACAACCTCACAAAATAACATTGGTCATTCACTTCACCTCTCGATATGGGACATTGCTGAGCACAAATTAGCTGCTGTGTTTTGTCCACATACACATTCTCTACTCTCTACAGTCTATCCTGTGAAGCACTTTGATATGTCCTCATGTCGTGAAAGGCACTTTATCAAATGTAATACATGTAATCATTATTATTAACAATTTTCAAAATAAAATTGATCATTAACATAATGACTCTTTGCGAGACAATGCCAGAAGCAACATTGCTGCTGTGTTTCACCTACTAATACAAGTCTCTGCATTCTACAATAACCGTGTGGGACATTGGAAACATTTTGAGAAACAGTACAGTATTTTGATGGTGTGATAAAACTATAAGAAATGTAAGGATTTTTATTCATCTGCACAGCAGAATTGGTTACAACAGAACATTCACCACACTTCAATGTAACTTTCTGTTAAGTACTTAGTAGCATTTTAATATGATACGCCTCTATGTTTAATGCAAGTATTATTAAGGTACATTATTCCAGATTATCATTGCTTTTTCAAATGAGCGGTTTAACTTGGAACCTTTCTGCTTCGTGATTCAGGTGGCCTTACTTGACCTCTGCAACTGAAGGATGTTTCACCCAATTTCCTAGTTAGTAATGCTTCCTCATCTGAATTCATCAAAGTAAGATTCATACTAATTGGCATGTGGAAGATCAATGGCCCAAATTACTGAGTGCATTTTCTTACATACTATTGAATTTATTTTCATTTAATCTTTTTATGTGAAGCACTTCAAAGCTTCTATTCTATGGTAAAGGTGATATACTAGACAAGTTGTCAAAGAGAGGTTCAGATAAAAAAGGCTCTTTAATCCATTTGAACTGATCCTTCCAGGATACCAAGTGAAGAACAGTTTGTTCATGGAAGGGACCATGTGAAAGGCATGCTGTGGGATAACCCATTAAGCAACATCAACATTTACCAAGATTCAAATTGATACTCAATCTAACTGAATTTGTATCTTCATAGACTTTATAACAACCCAATAGTTAAAAGCTGAACACAGTTAAGAAACAGATGCCCTGAGTTCCTCCTGTAGCAGCTGTGTGTAACTGAGTGAATGGCTCATTAACACTGAAGTATGTGCTGGTACCATTCCTTCATTAGATAGACAGTCTGATTGGGATCTAGACATGTAACTGTCATTTTTAAATATACGACTGAAGTTCAGGCTAAGGTCACTGTAAGGTGTGCTACCAAACTGCCAACGAAAATGCTAGTAAAATATGGATCTAAAATATAGTACGTGAGCTACAATGGCTGAGTCTAGAACTGAAAATGACTGTTATATTAGCAATAAATTAGCAACATATTCACAATCTAATGAAATGCCCAAGAAGATAGCCAGGTGAGACATGGAAAGGTTACAATGGCAGAGCATAATGTTTTCTGTTGAGGAAGTTGAATTTTACAATGCAGGCAGAGAGAGAGAGAGAGAGAGAGAGAGAGCATCTCTATATTTCTAACCTACGATACAAACACCAGACATGAGGAATGAAGTAAGACATTTGGGAAAAAGGGCAAAGGAGGGAAGTGAACACTAATTCTTAGGTGTCCACACTTTTCTGTGATGTAGACCGTACTCTAAACTTAATAATAATAATTATCTTTGCATTTGGTAAAGGCCCCTTACCACATTGTTGTGACATCTCAAAGTGCTGCAAAGAATATACTGTAAAAGAGATTGATTGTATTTTTGCAAGAGAAATCCAAGAACAAGTTTTGCACACAAGCATGGAGTGAGTGACCAATTCTATTTGGGTGATATGTTCGCCAGGAGAAAGTCTCGATGCTTTTTGGATAGTGCCACGGGATCCTTACCTGAACAGGTAGGTGGAACCTCAGTTCAATGTCTCAAAGGATGACACCTAGGACAATGCAATGAACATAATCCCAGCATTGCGTTGCAGTGTCATCTTAGACTATGTGATTCCAAGTCTCAGAGAGGTAGGTCTTAAGACAGCTCATTGATGGAAGCGAAGGCAGGAGTGAAATACAGGTGCTCCATGATGGAAGTTCAGAGAGTGGAGGCAGAAAGGCTGAAGGTTTGACTGTCGGTAGTGGGAGAGTTGTGAAGGGGTTGGTGGCAGAGCAGAGGATGTGAAGCAGACTGCCTGTTCAAGTGGACATTAATGATCCCATAACACGATTGAGATAAAGAACAGAGTGCCTTCTGGTGTCCTGGGTCAAAAAGCCCCAGAATCAATTGATCCACAACAACAAAACAATTACATTTGTAGAGCGCCTTTCATGTCGGAGGATGTCCGAAGGTGCTAAACAGTCAGGGGTTCAGGACCTAAGCATGGAGGTTGGGGGGGGAGACATGGTTGGAATGAGGGAGGGTCTTGAAGGAGGCAAGGGAGGGAGCAAGGCGAAGGGATTATGGAATGGGTCATTCACTTTATGGCCCATTTTGTAGGATATTGATGTGAGCAAATCGTTTGCTGGGGTTGCCTACACAGCCAATACACTTTACTGTGAATCCTGTGTATTGTTTTGAGATGTCTTCCCAACGTAAACATGCTCTATCAAGTGTAAGGATTATTATGTTCATATATTTGTGTGCAGTATATGTCTCTGGCTTGTTATCAATCAATCAATCAATCCTTACATTTATATAGTGCCTTTCACGTCGAAAGGACATCCCAAGGCACTGTACAGTTAGGTGGAGGAGGGGTCGGGGCAAGACAAAGAAGAGTAGGAAAATTGACTGTATATTTGTGGCAGCCAAATCACGCATAGCAGTGTCCCACAAACAGTCATGGAAGTGGGATTAAGGGAAATGAGGGGCGGGGGGGGGGGTTAAATGTTTGGGGGAGGGGTTGGGGCAGGGGGACGGAGAGCAGAAAAGACGATTGTATACTTGTGGGTGTAACATGGCAGCCAAATTGCGCACAGCAGTGTCCCACAAACAGTCACAGAAATGGGGCCAGAGGAGAAAGGGGGAAAAGAGGGCAAGGGGGGAAGGGAGGGAAAGGTGGGGGAGAGCAAGGTCAGGGAGGAAGAGGGGGGGAGAAAGGAGGGGCAAAGGAGAGAGGGAGGGAAAGGTGGGTGGGGGGCAAAATCAGGGAGAAAGGGGGGCAAGAGGGAAGAGGGAGAGAAGCAGAAAAGGGGGGAAGAGAATGTGGAGGGAGAAAGAGAGTGAGGGAAGAAGAAGAGAGTGGGGGGAAAGGCCAGGGGGCAAGTTATCTCTGTATTTATGTATGTGTCGGTGTTTTTTTGCTACCTGTCTAACTGCAGATATGTGAAGATATTTCTTCCTTATCAATCTGTCTATGTGCGAGCATGTGTGTGTCTCTTTACCTGTAAGTATGTGCGCATCTCCAATATCTTACACTGAGCTGCTGGATGGGATCTGCTCCTTTCACTTCCAATACCTGGTCCATTGATATCACTATTATGGACCATGTGTATAATTTAAAATATCCAACTGCAGAGTATCTTACCAGACTCCATATCAGGAGTTTGCAATTAAAGCTCTCACGAGCAATCATAAAAATGAGCCCACTGGAAGTGCTTTGGGCACTAAGAGATAAATAATGATAATGAGGAACTGAGAGATCTACGGGTAAAGATACACAGTGGTGAAATTCACTGTAGTTTCTCAACCCAGTTTATAGAATCATAGAATTTTACAGCACAAAAGGAGGCCATTCGGTCCATCTAGTCTGTGCCGGCTCTTTGAAAAGAGCAACTCAATCCCACTGCCCAGCTCTCTCTCCATAACCTAACAGACCTGTTCTCCCTAAATCAAGATCTAATTCTCTTTGAAAAGCTGTTATCGAATCGGCTTCCACCACCTTTTCAGGCAATGCATTCCAGATTCGAACAACTCGCTGAGTGAAAACATTTCTCCTCAGCTACCCTCTGCTTCGTTTTGAAACTATTTTATATCTGTGACCACCAGTGGAAACTGTTTTTTCCTTATTCACCCTGTCGAATCCCCTCATGATTTTATAAACCTCTATTAGGTCTCCTCTCAACCTTCTCTGTTCCAACGAGAATAAACCTAGCCTATCTAGTCTTTCCCCATAACTGAAGACCCTCAATCCTGGTACCATTCTAGTAAACCTTCTTTGCACCTTTTCCACTGCCTTAACATTGTTCTTTGTTCTTTGTTTATTTGCATAAGGAATGGTTAACAAACTACCACACATTTCCCTATAGATATTTAAAGCCAGAAAAGACCCTAAGAAGCCAAATGAAAGTCATGTTTATGGGGCCTTGAATACAAAGACAAGGAAGTGATGTTAAATTTATATAAGACATTTGTTAGACCACAGTTGGCTCTTTTTTCTTTTCATGATTTAATAATAATAATAATGATCTTGTCCTTTGATGGACTTTTCCGTTTCATTTAGCTGTTGCCTGATTCCACACACCTGCGTTTCAAATGCCTAGCCATGTCAGACCTGCTTGTTCCAGTGTAAGACACGCAGTGCGAATTGGCCATGTTGTTAAAGCAATTCTGACTTTCGTGTTGTTGTATAAACCTGCAACAGTAAATATTACGGCAGAAATAGGGAGAGGACATGAAGAAGTTGACCTAGTTGCTTTTGCAAAATGCAAAGAAGTACGGAAAGGCAAAAAGGCTTGAGGTGGAATGATCCAGGTGAAGGACATCATCAAGGTTGAAATCATAGAATCGTAGAATTATTATAGCACAGAAGGAGGCCATTCAGCTCATTGTGTCCGTGCCGGCTCTTTGAAAGAGCTATCCAAATTAGTTCCACTCTCCCGCTCTCTCTCCCCATAGCCCTACAAATTTGTTCTCCCGAAATATTTATCTAATGTTGGAAAAAGCAGCAGATGAATGAAAAAATAGAGATTACGTGATTCAATCTTGTTTTTTTTAAAAGCTTGTGGATTTTAACAGGAAGGAAGATGGGGGAACGTGAGTCTACAACCATAAAGTCTTAGTAAATAACTTTACATCAATGTACATTGATGTACAATGCACCATATGTTACCAAGCCCGGCAGACAAATACTGTCCCAGCTTTGATCATCATTTGTAGCTAGTTATCCATACCAGCTGGGTTAATGATAGAAAGACTATGTTTGTGCTGAAGCTGGGAAGGGCACAGGTGTTAAGCGTCACTGGTCCTGGGCATCACGCAGCAGCTCCTGTGTGTAAACATGATATCAAAGATATAAAAGAGTGAGATTCCATTGTGTCCCATTTCTGGCACAGGCCATGGAACTAACAAATAGCACAATGTATTGACCATTGGAAATAGCACGAAGGCAAAGGAACTGCTCCTTTGCCTTCTATCCTCTAGAATGTTACTCTGAGAAGTACACATACGCATAGGCTCAGTATTCTGGCCCTATTTTTGGGGAGACATGTGGTGCTCCCTACAGTATTGTATTGTTTTTATGTTTGCACTTGCCTATATCAGTTTATGGAGCTTCCTCACCTGCATTAATGTTATATGAACTGCCAATGGGTCACTTGCTACCAAGTGGATTTGGTGACATAGGCTTTGGTGACACAGACCCCCAAAAGATTGTCCTGAAATCCACCGCTTGTTCTGCAATACTCAAGCACTCAGCCTCCTCAGTCTCCATCACCACCTCCTCCTTATTACACCCAAGTAACCCACGTATGTGGTACCATGTCCAGTTGAAATCGACATATATTTGTATAGAGAACAGACCAGGTGAAACTCCTTTCTCTTTTCAAATAGCGCCTCGATTTAACGTCTCATCTGAATAGCAGCAGCCTCCAACAATGCAGACCCTAGCATTGCATTAGAGTGTCAGCTTAGCTGATAACAATAAACCTTGCAATTCTACGTGACTCCAAGTCCTGACATGGTGCTTGAACCCACAACCTTCTGATTCAGAGGCAAGATTGCTACCACTGCGCCAGCTGACACACTGTATTAAGGACTGCAGTTGAGAAATGCCACAAATTATACCCATTATCAACTGAAAAACCCTCTCCAACAATTGAAGGTTGTTCTCTCCCAAAGGTGAATGGGAATGCAGTGCAGTTGTTGCTTGTTGTGGTAACAAGCACATTTCAAGTTATTTTCAAATTAAATGGGAAAGAAGCGTATCCTAAACAGCATATCAGCTGTTAGCTGGGTGCAGCATGTTTGGTAAACTTCGCTGAAGTCTTGAACAGTGAATCAGTCCATTGTGATTGTTTGACTCAGCCTTTCTCTCTAGGATCCTGTGGTGCAGGTGTCCTATGTCAAGAGCCAGTTACTACACACAGGACTGATACCTTGTCACCAGGCACGAGGGTCTCGACAAAAGGATTTGTAAATGATGAGCTGGTCAGATGTATCTCATGCCGAATTCCAGTCCTCAGAAGTTCTTCTCCGGCATCGGTCTCTGTGTTGACCTCAATGAAGCCAGATTCTGGACAAAAGAGGCAGCCAATAGTATATTAATGTCCGAGCAGGGTTCAGCCTGATGCACAAACCGGGTGTATGCCAGATCGGTTAGTTACCAGTGTGTTTTGGTAAGTCCTCCCGACGTGAAAGGCACTCTATGAATGTAATTTTATTGTTGTTGTTGTTTAGGAATCTCACAATTTACATCTGATTATCAATTGATCTTCCTGGTCTGTCTACAAGAGTATGCGTTTGGAAAAGAATACCTGAATTTAATATAGCATTTTTCTTATCAAATTGAAACATCTGAAAAAGCACTTCACACACAGAATACTGAAATATAACATTGTGGAATGCCACGTAGGCAAATGCTGTAGCTAATCTTTGTTAGCAGCCTACCTCATACAGCAATGAAGTGAGAACGAGTATTAGCAGAAACATCAGAAAAACTCTTGACTCGACAGAAGGAAAGGATGGCATCTCTCCCCCCATCTCTGACAATGTAGCAATCCTCCTAGTTTTGCACTTCACTGCCAGTCCGCATTGTGAGCATGGGTTTGAACTTTCAAATCCAGTGTTGAGAGTACTTCTGATTGAGTCTGGCTGTGCAAATACATCTGTTAATAAACTCTTGCTGGACTAAGCACCAGCTGATGCTGAGGCACAGGCAGGACATGTTTGCCAGTTCTGCTGATCAGCTGGAGTCCTGTAGCTCCATGGTTAGAGCAATTGCCTTGCAAACGAGAGGACCTAGGTTTGATTTGCAGCAGGGCAAAACATTGGACAAGTCTCCTTAGTCCACACGTTTCTGTTTACCAAGCAGTAAGTAGGAACCCAGTTGTTAGTTGATTCTTGGATCGCTTTTCTGGGGGTAATAATTCCTTAATCCATGACTGTTTATGAGATACTGCCGTGGACAATTGGCTGTCGCATTTCACCCACAAAATATACTTTATAGTATAATCTGTGAAGCGCTTCTGGACATCTGTATGACATGATCAGATGCTATATCAAATGCAATTATTATTATTATTATTTGGAGCTTTTGGAGAGTTACTATTGAACAAGTGTCTGTGAGTTTCTCGCCTTCTCCCTTTCCCACTGTTCCATCATGGAGCACCAGACAAGGTCCACCCTCCCTCAATTCAGCAGACGTGTGCACAAATCTATCTGAAAATGAAAAAGTAATGGAATGGGAAGATGGTTTGTTTTGTTCTTGGTGCGAGGAGATGATATTCTGCCCAGTGCACTGCTTACCTCAGTGTTGGAATGAGGAAACTTGCCCAAAGTTTCACCCCGCCCAGGAATCATACCCAGGTCCTCTCGCTTTGCATTCTGATTGCCCCATACAGCGAGAAGATCGGACCTGTGGACAGAGAACAGAATAGGTACTCACAGATAATAGCAGAGATGCGTGGATATAGTTATAAGGATAGGTTTGATACATTGGGATTTCTTCATTGGAGTTAGTAAGAGGAAATCTAAGAAATGTCTACAAAATTATGAATGATTTTGAGATAATGTTCAAAATTCTGAAAGGGAAAGAAATTTCCACTGGATAGTGAGTAATAATGCCTTCAAAAAATAAATGCATAAATAATAATAATTTGGTCACTCAATCTATGACTGCTTGTGCAACACACTGCTGTGCGCAATTGGCTGCCGACTTTCCGCTACAAAATATACAGTCAAATATACACTTTGCTGTTTTATTATAGTTCATCAATGAGTGCCTCATTTCATGGCTTTATGCTGCAAACTGTATTTGTGTTAGACGAAAGAGGCCTTGAATGAATGGGAGTTATGTAAAGCAATCAGTCAGTCAGCATCTGAAGGGAAACAGGGTGTGACCGCTTATCAGAATATCCAGTGTTGTCTTTCATCCCAGAGGCCAGGGAGATGTCTTTTCGCCCAAGGATAGGAAGCAATACCCTACAGACTGGATAAAATAACAACACTGATTTTGTAAAAGATTTGGACAGGCTCACAAGAGAAAGTTTGAATAAACAAAGACCTTCAGCTAATTAGATATCATCCCTTCAGAATGGCCACTTTACCATTTTCCCATTGCAGCGTTAAGCTGTTTCTTAAAACAAATCCAGCATGCTAGCCTCCACCAACCTTCCTGATAACCTATCCTAGCTGTTACTTTCACTCTCTAAAGAAATACTTCCTGGTGTCCGTCCTAAATCTGACTTTCACACACCTGAAAATGCAGTCTCTTGTCCTCTTACATGGCTTTATTTGAAAGGAATGTTCTAGGTGTAATTTCTTGTTTCCATTATCTTATACATTCAATAACAACCAAATCCATAAATGGACTTGCACATCTGACTGTTAAAACTTTTGTTAAAAACAAATAAATGCTTGTTCTCAATACTTCAGATTCATTGAAAACCAATACTGGATAGACTAAAAGCTTTGTTACTACGTGTAGAATCATGGAATTTTATGGCCCAAAAGGAGGCCATTCGGTCCATCTAGTCTGTGCCGGCTCTTTGCAAAGAGCAACTCAATCCCACTGCCCAGCTCTCTCCCCATAACCTAACAGACCTGTTCTCTCTAAATAAAGATCCAATTCTCTTTTAGAGAGTGTAGTGTAGTGTTAAACCAGATGGTTATAAGCTCAATGGTCTGTGCTAGGTTTGCTACAGTTGGCCTTGTTTCCCTGGATTAGAAAGAAAAATTAACCAGGGTATTTGCTACCTAATCAGATCAAGCTCATTTCTAAAACCTTATTCCCTCGTCAAATAACCAGCCTACACTCACAGCTGACACTCACATGCAGAATGGTCAATTGGGTTTGAGGGTAATACCAGAGGGAGGTAGCTCCGTGCCTCAGCTTCAGGCAGTTCCATCAGGAGAGGAGGTTGGGGAGAAAAGAGGAATTAAATATAAATGAAGTCAGTCTTACGAGAGCGCAGCTTCTGTTCCATGTTGTACGTGGAGGATTCAGAAGATTTAAGTCTCTCAGAATACAATCATTTTCAGTCCATGAGGTTTAATTCCTCCTGAAGTGAAGCTGGCCACTGAGAACTGAGGTTTTGCTGTTTGAGCACCTTATATATTGCATCAAAGTCTACAAAATACAAAAAAAGCATATTTTGGAATAAAATATTATCATTGTCAACATCAATTTATTTACTTGCTAATGGAGACAATCTAAATAGCAATGCTCACTGGTGCAGGTGGGGCTCGGAGGTTTCAATAGCTAACAATCATATTTTCTAATCAGGAACTGTGTTCGGTTTATAAAGTGTGGATTTATATCCTCTTTGAATTCACGGATAAACTTGATTTGTGGTGTCCTGAAACGGGTGCAGGAAAGCGAGCAGGAAAGTCTGTCTCACTGTATCTGTCAATGTTTGCGGTGGCTGGCGGTTATTCCGTGCAGGTGGTGTTTATCTTTGAAACAAAGTGGACTTGAAATTGATGTAGATGGCAGCGCGTAAAAATTTCCATAGCTAACCTTACATGGGTACTGTAGTGAGCCTGGCTCGTTTGGTAGCACCCCTGCCTCTAGGCCATTAGTCATGAGATCAAGTTCCATGTTGGGGATCGAGCTCACAGTTTAGACTAAGACTCCTGTCGAATTCTGGTGATGGTGCTTCATTGTTACAGATACAGATAGGATGGAAAACAGAGATCCTGTCTGCCAGCTTAAGCTGTTATCTAGGATCGCTTGATGCTATCAGGAAAAAAAGGGAATTTTTCACAAGTCCCACCAAACAAATTCCCCAAATAAGTAGCCACTCGTTTCATGGTTGTCTGTATATCTTCTGCCACTCTGCCCCCACCCTCTGGAACTCCAACCCACAGTCTCTCTGACTCCCTCCTGCCACCCCCCTCTCCCCCTGCCTTGCTGCCTTCAAGACTCTCAAGCTCTTCCTCTTCAACCGTGCTTTCAGTCACCATCCTTTCCCCACTTCCCTCCATCCTCCCAAATCCCGACCCACAGTTCGGGTCCGAAACACTGGCCAACGCCTTGGGACATCCTCCTGATGTGAAATATGCTATACCAATGTAATTTTGTTGTTCATGTCATTGATGTGTGTAAATTAGTTACAAATTTGCCTAAAAGCTGCCTTTAGGTCTAAACTTAGCTCAGTTAGTAATACTCTCGATTCATAGTTAGAAGGTTGTAGTTATAAGTCCCACTTTGATGCTTTGAATATACAGTCTAGGCTAATCTCCAATATGGTGCTAGGAACATGCCGTCGTTCAGATGAAACATTAATGCGATGTCTCTACAGCCTGTTCAGGTGGATATTAAAGATCTCACTACTGTATTCAAAACTAGAAGAGAGAATCTCCTGGTTTCCTGCTTGACAATCTGTTAGATTGAATTGATCATTCACTTCGTCGCTATTTGTGGGACATTGCTGTGTGGAACAAACATTCAGAAACAGCAACTTGTGATATATGGGAGGGTAGCTGGTGTGTGTACAATCCTATTCTGTGAGGCAGTGCCAGAGGAGAGACGGGGAAGAATTAAGCAGAGAATAACCATGCACGTACGATGTTGTTCAGGGATGCTGCCATGTTGCTGTCAGAGAGAATGAATGCAGTACGTTCTATTGTGACGGCAATTCAATTTGACCTCCAGTAACAATTCCTAAGCAACCATTGCATTCTCGGTATTAAAAAAGTCCTGTGGCTCAGTCCGTCCTGTGGTGATCAGTGTGTTTTGTGAAAACATAATGACTCAGAAGATCTTTTCCTTCATTAGGTAAGTGGAATGCATCAGATTTCAACAGATTGACAGAGCGCTACGAAACGCAGGCTGTGTGAGACACCTGGAGGAAGTGGTGAAGCACTGCAATATATCTACTTGCATTTCTAGAGTGCTGTTTACACAGAATAACATCTGTTAGTGCTTCACAATGATGGAGCAGGAGCCAAAGAATGTGATAGACGGGGGAGAAAATACATGGAAGTTGACCAAATGTACAATCATTGAAATAGTGTTCAAAAACTTTTTTCTAAAACCAGCAGGGTGGGAGGTCTGACTGAAAGCCTGAGGTTTCAGGTAACAATATACTTGTGGTTTATTGACCATTGCCCTCACCCCAGCTGATTTTTCAAATGAGATTTTTTTTCAAATAGGATAAAAGCAAGAGGTGTTCATGATATGTAAACTTCAACTACCTTGTGTCCCAGGGGAACCCGGTTTGGGCTGAATCCAAAACTAGGTTTGGGTTCTGATGTTTGCTTTGCTCCTTATTCAACATTTTATAAAAATCTAAAAAAAGTGACTAAATGTGTCCACCCTGAGATCCAGCCTTTCACATCCACAACTGAGCACACTCCCGATTCTCAATGTTAGTGAAACAAGATTATAAAAGATGGTAATCTTTACAAAATTCTGCCTTCAAACTTTCTGAATGATCATTTCTGAGTGGGTTCATGTTGCCTGCATTTACACCCACATTTCCCTTTTGTTCATTCCTTTCATTCCTTTGTCTTGTATTTATGAAAATGAACTGTTTTGAAGAAACTGCTTGGAACAAAAGGTTTAAGTTTTAATAATAACAACACAAATTCTTAGTTTTGGTACCGTGCCTTTCATGTCGGGAGGATGTCTCAACGCATTTCCCAGGAATAGCTGTAAATGGCAATGACGGTATCATAGCAGACTATTTGCATACAGCAATGTCCCACAAACACCCGTAAAATGTATGATCATTTGTTTCGGGGGTTGTTCATATCCTCTCCTTTGTAATATTCACATGCAGCTACTCATTAACTTCCACATGTAAGTGGATGACTCTACTGTATCTCTCTGCCCATACCCTTGATTCTGCTGTTCTGAATGAATGTCTTTTTGACATCAAGTCCTGGATGAGAGCTAACTTTCACCAGTTGAATGTCAATGTTTCAGATGTTCTTGAGCTTAGCTCAAGTCAGTGTCTCAATGGTGACAGCGTCAATCGTCAAGATGCACACTCCATCTCACGGAGTCAGTGCAGATGCTGGGTGTATTGTTCGACCGCAGCTGTCATTTCAACAACAACAACAACAACAACAAATTGCACTTATAGAGCACCTTTCACGTCGGGAGGACGTCCCAAGGCACTGCACAGGAGGCGAGCTGAACCGAGCTGGGAGGGGAGTGTTCGGGAGGGGGTAAGAAACGTAGCGGAGGTCAAAGAATTAGGGGGGGAACAGAAGGCACGGTCGAAAAGGAAAGTCTTCAAACCGGCCTTGAAAGAGGAAAGGGAGGAAACAAGGTGGAGGGATTGGGGGATAGAATTCCATAGGGTGGGAGCGGAGAAACTAAAGGCCCGGCCTCCGATGGTGGGGCGGTTCGGGCGGGGGGCTTGGAGCAGGCCAAGTCCTGCTGAACGGAGGGTCCAGCTGGGCTTGTAGGGGGAGAGTAGGTCGGAAAGATAGAGCAGGGCAAGGCCGTGTAAGGCCTTGTAGGTGAGGACGAGAATCTTGAACTCGATCCTTTGGGGGATGGGGAGCCAATGGAGACGGGCGAGGGTGGGGGTTATGTGGTTGCGGAGGCAGGTGCGGGATAGTACATGGGCTGCAGAGTTTTGGATGATCTGCAGCCTGTGAATGGAGGAGCTGGGGAGGCCGACGAGGAGAGAGTTCCCATAGTCCAGCCGTGAGGTGATGTATGCGTGCACAAGTGTTTCGGCAGCGTGGGGGGTGAGGTAGTTGCGGAGCCTGGCAATGTTGCGCAGGTGGAAATAGGAAATGGAAATTTCAATCCCAGATCAGTACCCTAACTCATCCTATCAAATGCAAAGTTTTTTTTCAATTATTAACGGTGTGGGAAACATTATACGGGAGTGAAAACTGAGTATCAGTTCTTGGATGGGAAAGTGGATGAGTTCAAAAAGGAGGAAGGATTTATATCAATAACAAATATATATTGAATATTCATTATACATTTATTAAATATTAAACATGCAGTTTGTAATCACTCCTTTTGTGTCTAACATTTTTACGCTGAGCATGGATTTGGTTCCCTGGAGTAACTGGAGCTGTTTCACTTCAATTGAACTCATAGGATTCCCTTTCATCAGGTTAATTAAAGTGATGTCAAATCCACCTTCTTAATGAGGTTCCAGGCTCTGTGATCCAGGGAAATTCACTTTCACATTGTTCTCTTAATGTTGATTTATACTAATAGTCCTGTAGTTCGGTGTTTGGAGCACTCGACTTGCAAGCAAAAAGCCTGTGTTCAATTCCAATTAGGAAGAAACCTTGGGCAAATTTCCTTACTCCACACGCCTGATAATAATCCCTTGAAAAAAAATAATAAATTTATCATTTCGATCCACAATTGTTTGTGGGACACTGCTGCAATTAGCTCCCACATTTCACCCACAAATATACACTTATAGTATATTCTGTTAAAACACCTTGAGACATCTAGAAGATGTGAAAAGCACTATATCAAATGCAAGGATTATTATTATTGCTACTTTGCTGTTCCATGTAGCATAAATATTCACCAGGTATAGTCCACTATATCCAACAGCAGCAACTTGCATTTATATAGAGCCCCTCACGCACGGTAACGTCCCAGAGAACTTAAATTATGTCCAGGGTGTAATTGGAGCTGCATTCATGTCTCTCAAACACTATTAATGAAAATAATTTATTCTCTTGTACAATTTGTTTCAAAAGGTTGAGATATATGTTGTGTGTATAACTTGTCGTAAATATAGTAATAATATGTGGAGTGGGAAAGGTGATCTGGAGATGGACAGGGGACAGCTGGAGATAAACCAGGCAAGTGGGAGTTTGATAGGGGGGGGCTGCAGTGATGTTCTTGGGTTTATGTTTCAAGGGCAAACATGTTAACCTCCTGCCTCTTCCTGACTGATGTGGAGAGGTTGTGTGTTCAGGAAAAGGACTGTAAACATCAGGATTGTTGTTATTTCAAACAGTAGCCAGTCAGCGTGCTGCACCAATCGCAGGATTTGTTTCATGTTCTTTCCCGTCTATGTATAGTGTTTCCTGAGGTTTTGCTGAAACTACAGCTAGATCACAAATACACTACAAACAATCAGTTCTGTCATTATAGGCTTAGTGATACCAATGTGCAGCAGAGAAACACACACTTAAAGGGGAAGGAAAGGCTGAAAAATATCAGTAATCTATTTCACTTTATAAAATGGGTTAGAATTTTGATCAATATATGCAGTCATTTATAATGATGAATTAACAGAGGTCGCGCAAGAAGTGTAGGTATTGACACAACATTGAAGGGTATTGCATTAAAGGGGAAGTAGCATGAAAGTTGCTACATTAAAAACAAGGATTTTATTTTAAATCCTCTCCACATTTGGCCACCCATTAGTCCAATGCCATTCATCTTCTGATTCAACAACAACAATTGCATTTGTATACAGCCTTTCACATTAGGTAGCTTGACAGTGGCAAAGTCTGACCCGAGCCAAGGGATGGAGGAGGTGACTGTCTTTAGTCTTTAGCCTTTAGGCAGGACTTTATTGTGGGGAGGAAGGCGGGGAGATTGAGGGAAAGAGTTCCAGAATTTCAGAGCATAGTGCCTGACATAGTCCTTCAATGTTGGAGCATAGGGGATGAGGGATAAACTGGAGCCAGAGGGTGGAGGTAGAGGGTGGGGGAGCGGGGGGGTAAGCAAGTTGGAAGATATGGAGGTGCTAGGGCATGAAGGGATTTGTGAACGAGTGAGAGGATCTTGAAATTGATTTGTTCGCTAATTGGGAGTTAGTGGAGACTAGGAAGGACTGGTGTAATGGGAACATGGAGTTTTGTGCAGGTGAGTATCCGGATGGCAGTGTTTTGAATTTATTGAGTTTTGTGCATGATGGAGCTGGGAAGACCAGTGAAGAGGAAGTTGGAGTAGTCCAGCCAAAGGCAAGATTCAAAAGGTTTCAGATATGCTTTTTGTTTCCTTTCCCTCCTCAAGTTTCCCTCCCAGGGCACACACAGGATAGGGATTGGGAGCATTAACCTTCACATAGTACAGAATAATGTTTCAATAATGCAATACTCATTGCAGACACTGACACTGTCCTCAATTCAAAACATCTTGGATGAAGTTCAGAACTTATGGTCCACTGGGCAGAACTCTTCAAAACAATAATAATAAATTAGTCACTTCAATTCATGACTTTTTGTGGAACACGGCAGTTGCATTTTGCCCACAAAATTTACAATCAATTCACTTTATAGTATATTCTGTGATGGGCTTTGAGATGCCTCGAAGACATGATAAGGTGCTAAACCAAATGCAAGGAATATTATTAAGATTTATTGGGGCAGTGATGAGCAAGACTTACTCTATGTTTAACCTGTGTTGCATTCACCCTGAAGATATTTAAAGTTGACAGTGGGTGCCTGAATTGTTCCCTTTTCCAGCTCTAACACTCACTCAGATGAGCCATAAACTCACAAATGTTTTGCACAAATAAGTACCCAATGACGACTTGAAAATAGTGACATATATTCCAACATTTAGTTTGCTAAACAAAGCCTTAATCCATTGACCTGTGACAGGACCACACAACTTGTCTTCCGGTTAGCTAGATATGTTACATCAACCTTACCATTCAGAAAGGGAAGTGATTGCCCACTTAAAGCAAAAACCAAGATCCAGGTGTTTTAATAGCTGACATTTGATCTCAGTAGCTACATTCCCCACAGTGTGTGAGATTGGCTAGGGTCTGTGACACAACACAAAGCAGATCAGTCCAGCCAGGTTGTATGGCGAGGCTCTACCTTATATTGTGTCATATAAGTTCCCCTTCTCACATTACCCAACATTAGAATGTCATTCCGGTGACGTTATGCATAGTTATTTTAGAGACAAGAGTTTCACTTCCTTTTGTAAAAAAAAACTTTGGACCATGTACAGATGCTCTTGGGTATCTCCATGTCAATTTAAGATCACTCTTTCCTGTTTTCGTTTACTCATGTTGCTTGTTTTGTGTCTAACTGCCTCTCTGTGAGTCTGCGCTTCTCTGTGTGTCTTTATCCAGCCATCTTTTGGATGAGGCGTTGAGCAGAGGTCCCATCTGCCTGTTCAGATGGATATTAAAGATGTCATGGCACTATTCGACAAGAGAAGGGTGTTTCTCTTTCGGTGTCCTGGCCAACAATCAAAATTGTCCAACAAATAAAATTGGTTACTCACTCCACACAGCTATATATGGGACACTGCTGTGCACAATCAGCTGCCATAAAATATGCAATTAATCCACTTTACAGTATATTTCGTGAAGCGCATTGAGAAGGCTCAACAACGTGATAAGATGCTGTATCAAACGCAAGGATTATTATTATTATTGTGTCTGAGAGTTTATGTGTGTTGCTGTCTGAGGTTTTACAAGCCTGCCTGAGTGATTAACATTGTCTATGTCTCCCTTGTTATTATGAACAAGACAATCTTGCTGACTGATACCTTCCCCGGCATTGCAGCAATATATGCTTTCAGAAGTGTTCATGCAAGAGGAGTACAGATGTGCTTGATATCATCAGATACAGTTCAGAGCTGAGATCTCTCATTGTTGATACGACAGAACCTCACATCCATTACAGTCAAGTTTAACAACTGTTATACTGTACTGTACTAGGAAAACAGGCAGACGTTTTGCTCTCCCAAAAGATGCTATAAACTGCTTTGACGTGAATAACTAATTTTTATCTGGAGGATTATTGGGCAGAATATTTGGGAGGAAAATCCTTCTCTTTTCCAATAGTGTTAAAACAATAATAATCTTTGCATTTGCTATAGCATTTTCATGTCTTTTACACAGCTCAAAGCACTTCACAGAATACACTGCAACGTGAATTGACTGTATATTTGTGGGAGAAACATGGCAGCCAATTGCGCCCAGCAGTGCCCCACAAACAGTCGTACATTGGAACAAGCAATTTTTTTTTAAGGGATTATTATTTGGAGTGCTGAGTAAGGAAACTTACCCAAGGTTTCGCCCTGCTAGGAATTGAACCCAGGACTCTCGCTTGTAAGGCGAGTGATCTAACCTCTGAGCTACAGGACTCCATATATTATGGGATCACTACCTAAACATGCAGAAGGAACTTTGTTTGATGTTTCATGCGAAGGACGGTCCCTGCCCCCTGTAGTGAAATGGAGTTGGTGTATTGTCAATGTGGATTATAAATCCATGTCTGTAGATGTGGACTGAAATCGCAACCTTCTGAGCCAGAGGCCAGCGTGCTACCAATTGAGTCAAGCTGACAGTTGTTACAAGTATTGCAGTTCTTGTGTGCAAAGTTTACTGTGACTGAGACATTTTATTCCAAATACATTACACATGAAAGTCAGTACAGTATTGCAATCGTTTCACAGGAAGCTGGCAAATGAAAATCATTAGGAGCAATGCGAAAGTGTTAGAAGCAACCAAAAGCAACATGATGATGTGTGTCCTCCTTTCAGAAGACTTGTACCATTTACACCATGCTCATGTTTTCTGGACTTACACAATGCCCTGGGAGGCAATAACAACAGAAGCGAGCCATGGGGAAATATTTGCTAGTTTCCAGGTAATAGTTTTGCAAAATGTATAAAATATTTGTGTTTTCAGATTTAAAAAACCAACAGCGATTTGTAGCATTTAGGAGATGGTAGCCAGGGTGGAAAAGAAGGGGCAAATATCTATGGAATGCATGGAAAAACAGAGATTTAAGAAGGAGACGAGTCTCTAAGGCCATGAGATGGGGGAGGCACTTATAACCAAGGAATTGATTAAGTCAGCTTTGGGATTTGTGGTAACCTGGTTCTTGATCAAATGGATACAGAGATAAAGTCCAGTAACGTGACAAAATATCCATGGTGCACTCATCTTTCAAGCCTCAGATATTTCAGGAATTTTGCTCGCATCTGCATGCGTGGAAGCAAGAAATTCCTTCTATCAAATATTTGCTATTGCAGAAGGTTTGTAGGAACTCACTTTGAGAGGACTCAAAACGGTAGATTTTTCGTCCCCGCCCTTCCAAAACCCCCCAAAAATAAACATTGTTCAGCGAGGAGCAAAATCTAGCTCCTCTGAGAAACTCTGTACACTCTCCACAACGGCTTCAGCTCTCATGTCCACATCATCACCAGTGGTCAGACTCCTCTCACAGGTTCATGCCAGACAGCTTATCTCCAGGGTCCTTATTGTCCTCTGTTGTCTTTGTTGTCAGCTGGTTGGGGAGAAAGCAATCCATTTAAAATAGATAGATTCAACTATTAACCTCCAAACAGCCATCAAAACTTAAATTTTAATCTATTCTGTTTCCCCTTTCATCCCCAGGGTAGACCAGCCATTGGGGACAGGGAGTCAGTGCCTCATTCAGCCCCTGTTGACCCTGCAAGCCAAAGCCCAAAAGCCAAAAGCCCAAAGGTAGTGTGGTCCTAGCTGTTCAAGGAGCAGGAAAGCTTGCTAGATGAGATGGTGATATCAATGACAAGCTATTTGGTTTAGACTCCAGCAGTTATTACCGCAACACACACTGTGGGGTCCCCAAGCCTTGGCTCTTGCCAACCTGCATCTGATACTTTCTGGAATTAGGTAAGCAGGATAGAGTTCTCAGGTTGGTTTGGGGAATCTTAAGCATGGTGATAGGTTTTCTGCTTGTGTCAAGACAGCTGGCTGACCAAAACAAAATCATCCCTTTTTCCTCTATTTCCACTTCTAACATATCTCTTCCTCTGCCCTGGAGTAATTTATTTTTTCATTCATTTTACTTTTCAATAAATTCTCATTCTCTAAGTTGTTCCAATCTCTCTGTAGTTGGACTAATTTTCCAACTAGTGCCCCTGGGTGCAACAAATTTGATTGGAAAGTGATACAAGAACAACCACATTACTTTTGTATCATGCCCTTTACATCAGGGAGACATTTCAGGGGTTTTTGGAACCCAGCTGGGAGTTTAGGTCAGGAGAGGTAGAGAGAACTGGGTTTTTTGGGGATTGGGGAGATAGGGTGGCATGGTCAAATAGGAAGGTCTATAGATGGGAGTGGAAGGAGGCAAGAGAGGGGGTGAGCCAGAGAAAGTGTGAGATAAAGTTCCAGAGTGTGGAGTGTCTGATTGACAATGGTGGGGTGGGAAGTGTGGGGGACACAGACAAAGTGGTTCATGGTTTGCACACACTACGGTGGTTCCATGGATACTAACAACAACAAAATAAATGACACTTGTATAGCGCCTTTCACGCCAGGAGGATGTCACAAGGCGTGAGGAACTCACCCGGTTCTTGAAGAACGAAGATTTTTTACTTTTACTCGTGCTTTTCTTTTCCGTCACCTCAGTTTCATCGGAACAATAGACAAATAGCGGCTGACTGATTCGCTTTGACGCATTCTGTTCGAAACTCTGGTCATCTCCTCCATTGGCCAGAGCAAATAGCAGAGCTGAAAATCATTGCACTCATTATGAATTGCGGTAAATGTAAACATATTTACTTAGTGATAGTGGTATTTTTCCAACACAAAATCTTTGTGTCTAAAACCAAGAATTTATCAATAACTAGACAAATACAGAGCAAGAAGATAAATAATAAGAATATTTTTGCATTTGATATAACGTGTTTCACGTCTTTGTGATGTCTCAAAGTGCTTAACAGAATATACTGTAAAATGAATTGACTGTATACTTTATGCGTGAAAGGATTAATAAAAAGAATAATTAATAATCCTAATATAAAGATCCCTGGTTCAATGACAGAGTCCGCGATGAGTGAATTCAGCTCAATCAAGGCAGCATTGAAGAGAATATTGGCTTACAACTCAATGGTCAGAAACGGGAAAGAAATAGACAATCTTCCTGATTGGTGTCCACTGACTCTACTTGTTTACAGAAGCAGGTGGATGGCACCACTTGGAAAATATTGAATGGAAATAGTGAAACATCAGCCCCAAATTTATTGTGTTTAGATAAACTGAACTATAGTATGCTTAACGTGGTCAAAACATCTACAAGGAGTGAAAAAGTAAATAGAAAGTTCAAAGTTTCAAATTTTGTTTAGATAGAGAGCTGTGAAAAGTTGGAATAGATTCAGATTGTATCAGAAATTGAACAGTTATTTGCTGATGGGATCGATGGACAAAATAGGAGAGACAGTGATGTAAAGGATATATTTTTACTTTACCGTTATCCAGATGGACAACAATAATCCTTATGTTCCTCTGTGTATAGTAATAGAAATAATAATCCTTGCAATTGATATAATGCCTTTTCGTGATAAGCATTTCACAGCATAGTTTGTAGGCAAAATGGTTGTAGGCAAAACAGCCGCATCTCACAAACAATCATAGATTGAGTGACCAAGTTACTAAATATTTTTTGAAGGAATCATTAACGCTGGAAAATCAATACGCCAAACAACTAACAATGGGGTTCTTACTTACAGTTTGGTAAACAGAGGCCTATGGAGTAAACCTAATGTTTTGCCTGCCGGGAGTCGAACCCAGGTCCTCTTACTTGCAAGGCGAGTTATCCAACTACTAAGCTACACAACTCCAATTATAGATGAAGAAAGCCCTACTCGGGGTCCTGTACAGTCCTATATTGTGGCAATCTGGGCTTGGTGTTCTGTACCTGGGATTGTGGGCATGGACTTGCTCGCAAAACTCATCTGTTTGAGCAGCGCGGACGCTGGTCGCTTCTCCGTATTGTCTGACAAGTTGGTTTCACTCCTGAATTCCTGCTTCCTGGAAAGCTGTGACATGATACAAGAAATAAGAAAATGTTAATACAGTATCACGTCTCACCTCCTGTATGCCCACAAGAAGGAAGCTCTTTGGCTTATTTGATCACATCCTATCACAACACTACCTTTCTTTCGCTCGTGAACTATTTCTCAAAGAGGTCCCAGTATCATGCCCATCAGAAACTTTGCTTGGTAACCCAACCCAGCTATTCATTACAATACTGACAACCAATAATCCTTGCATTGGTTACAGCACCTTTCACATTGAAAGGACGTCTCAAAGCGAGTCACAGGATATAGTGTAAAATGTAGTGATTACATATTTTCTAGCCCATTTCCACACAGCAAAGTCCCACAAAAGGCCATTAAATGAATGAATAATTTTAGTTGGGGGGTTGTTTGCCAGGACACCAGGAGAAACTCTCTTCTCTTTCCAATCAGTGAAGTGGAACCTTTAATAACCACCTAAACAATGCGGTTTAATAAAAATAATAGTAATAATCCATGCATTTAGTATAGTGCCTTAATACGACTTTGAGGCATCTCAAAGCATTTCACAGAATATAATAATAATCCTAGCATTTGATTATGGCACTTTTCACATTTTCTAGATGTTTCAAAGTGCTTCATAGAATTTACTGTAAAGTATACATTGTCAAGTGAATTGATTGTATTTTTTGTTAGCAAAACATGGCAGTGTTTGCGCATAGCAGTGTCCCTCAAACATCAAGAATTGAGTGCACACATTTTTTTGTTGGAGGGATTATTATCCAAGGAAAAGTGTTCCATCAATCAACTAACAACTGAGTTCTCACCTACTTTGTACTACAGAGGGGTGCATGGTTCAGCATTCAGCAACTTGCACAGGGAGGAGGTGACAGGAGGTACAGTGAAAAAGGAAGGTTTTCAAGCAGGACTTGGAAAAGGGGAGAGAGGCGGGAGCAGAGGGTGACCAGGAGGCTGGCGCCAGTCGATCGGACATGCCAGGTGCTGGATTGGGGAGCGAGTGGATTGGAGAGGTAGGAAGGTTCCAGAGAGTGAAGAGATTTTAATATGATTGTGAGGATCTTGAAGTCAATCTGTTCGGTGATAAGGAGCCAGTGGAGCTTGGCCAGGACTAGTGAGATGAGGGTATAGAGTTTGATCCAGGTCTGTATGTGGGCAGCAAAAGTCTGAATAAGATGGATTTTTTTTGAATAGTGGAGCTGGGGAGACTGGTGGTGAGTGTGTTGGAGTAATCCAAGTGGGAAGTGACAAATGCTTGCATGAGGGATTTGGCTATATTTGGGGTAAGGTATGGTCAGAGTTGGGCAATGTGGTGGAGGTGGAAGAAGACAGTCCCATTCAGTGACTGGATGTGAGGGAGAAACGACAGGGGTAGAACCGGGCTCCTAGATTGCGCACTAGTTCTGTGAGTCTGAGGGAAAGATCTGCAGGAGTGAAAACGTCGATGGGAGTCAAGGAGTTTAGGATCTACAATGAGGAATATTAGCCAATTGTGTCTCCGAGTGATCCAGTCCAAATATTAATACATAGTGCTGTATTAATTACCCTCTTGGTTTCAGATTCGATCCTGGCCTCTGCTTTGATGTCTGCAAACACTACACTGCTTCTCTTGTGCCTCTTCTTATCCTTCCTCAGTTTGACTTCTCCTTCCTCCTTTGTGATCTGATCCAGTGATCCTTCTTCAGACTTGGAAATGGACATCTGGCGTGTTGGCAGCTCTGTGAATGTGCTGAGGAGAGAAGACATTTATTTACAGACCAGTCTCATTCTGCCGCATTTCTCACAAAATATAAGGGATTTGGCTGTATTTGGGGTAAAGTACGCTCAGACTGGGCAATGTGGTAGAGGTAGAAGAAGGCAGTCCTCGTCAGTGACTTGATGTGAGGGAGAAACTACAGCTGGGGGTAGAACCAGACACCTAGATTGCGCACTGGTTCGGTGAGTCTGAAGGAGAGATCTGCAGGAGTGAAGACATTGACGGGAGCCAAGGATTCTAGGATTTACAATCAAAATTGTTCACTTTACAACCAATTCACTTTACAGTATACATCCTGTGAAGCGCTTAGAGATGTCCCAAAGACTTGATAAGGCACTATAGAACGATTATTATTATTAATTTCTATTTACGAATAGCACAGAAAGAAAAAAACACTAAGAAAATTATCCAAAAAAGCATCTCAGATGGTCAGCTATCTCCAAAATACAACCACAGTTTTATATTTAGTGCTGAATTATTCTTTTTTCTGGAGATAAAAACAAACAACTTCAAAACCTCAGGTGATCCTATGTGACTAAAATCTAAATATTCTATCCTACACCTAGTTCCTCCTCCCAGTATCCTCCAAGTAATCAAATCAAAACTCAAACTCATTTCCAAAAAAGAGCTCTTAAATCTATCCATCTCCCATTTTCTCCAACTGCCCCACTTTTTCGAACTCCCTCTCTCTCTCCCCAACTCCTTCTCCCCAAATCTCCCTTTCTCTCTTTCTCTCCAAATCTCTCTCTCACCGTCTATCTCGCTCTCATCCTCTGTATCTCATCCTTTTTCTGTCACTCACCCTCTATCTCTCGCTCACCCTCGAACTCTCTCTCACCCTCGAACTCTCTCTCACCTTTAATCTCTCTTTCACACTCTCGCTCCAAGATGCTGTGACAGTGGTGGGGTTGGACGTTTAGCAAGAGAGAAAGGGGGACAGGGAAGTGACCTCAGGTGTGACTGAAAACGTAGGAAATAAGGTGAGATTGAAAAGGGAGGTTTTTCGATTTCTTGCTTTTGAAGATAACTGTGGTGGACATGGGGTGGGTAACTGACCTGGTAATGGTGGATCTGGTAGGGGTGCCACAGTCACTGTTCATGGAGGACAGTGAGATCATGGAGACCTGACGATAGGACCTCAGCATGGAGCGAGGCCGACTGGTACGCCTATCATCAAGTTCAGGCTGCAAGAGAAGAAGAAACTGTATCTTTATTGTGATTTTTCCACATCAGGATATCTCTAAGCCTTTTACATACAATAGTGTTGGCAAAAATAGCAACTATTTGCACCTAGCTGGGTTCCAAACTCACCGGGGGAGAAAGGTAGGCTATTGGGATTAGAGTAAGGAGGTCCAATGAAAGAGCTCGCTACCAGAGTAAACATGATGAGTCAAAGACCTCCCTCTGTGCTATCATTTCCATCATTGTGTTAAAAAAGTGACTGATCCTCAAACTTAGTGTTTTAGATAGATATATTGTTGGTAATAATATTTCAGGATCCAGTATATAGTTTCAGACACGACATGTGCAAGTGACAGCCAGAATTCTGAAAGGTGAACTGAATGTGTTGATCTTCTTTCGTCCAGTGATTCTTATGCTCTTATTCATTGATTTCCCCTGGTCCTGATTAAAGGTTCAGGGTAATTTTCACTTACCAGCTCCCTGATTCCGTATTCTTTTTCTACTTTGATTTTTAGCTGTTTGAAACACTCTTCCATACGGTCATGGAATGGTCGAAGAATACCCGTAACCCTTTTCCTGTGAAGCTTTATTCCTGTTCCCAGCAAAGGGATCTGGAGGAGAAAAGGAGGCAAATCAGTAAAGGTTTTAGTCAAACAATTGAAGCCAGCTTCTTGTACCTACAGTGACACTCCCACATTGCCACTTAGTGGTCAGGAATGAGTATTTCACCAAGTTACAGTGAAACACAGGATGCTGTACAGCTGAGTGGGAATTCATAGTGGGTCATCCTAAAGCCTGACATTCAACCCAGACTTAACCTATTGTTGTTGTGACTTGACAGGTGCTTTAAAACGTAATTTGTTGTTGGTGACAAACCGACAGTTCATTACCAGCAATTCCTGGATTTTGTCCGGCTTCCGTGCTCCACATAGCCCGGAGACAGCCCTGGTCAAAGCCTCTAACAGCATTCTAAACATCTGTGATCAGAGCTCTCTCTCCCTCCTTGTCCTTCTTGACCTTTCTTCTGCCTTCGACACTGTCGACCACTCCATCCTCCTACACCGCCTCTCCTCCCAGCTCAATCTCCATGGACCTGCCCTCGCCTAGTTCGACTCCTATTTATCTCGTCTCTAATTTGTCACCACTAACGGCTTCTCTTCCAGCCCCCACCCCAGGGCTCTGTCCTTGGCCCCATACTTTTTAACATCTACATGCTCCCTCTTGGTGACATTATCCGCCAACATGGGGTCAACTTCCACATGTATGTGGTTGACACCCAACTCTATCTTTCTGCCTCTACCCTCGACTCCACGACCACTACTATCCTGACCGACTGCCTGGCAGACATCAAGTCCTGGATGAGAGCTAATTTTCAGAGGGTCGGGGGGGGGAGGGGGGGTGCGTGGGTTTGTTGACAAGGGTCTGTTAGAGAGATTAAGTGTATATGGAAGCGGGTAATCAGAATATAATTGGTGAGTTTGTTGCTCCTACCTGCCAGGCTATCAGGTCCTTCAATTTGGACAGTTTATTCCAATCGTCCGGGTGCTGCCTAGAATATTCATCTGTGAAGAAAGCCTAGGGATATAAGAGAGAATTACAAATAGAAACAGTTATTTTAGCTCCATCGGATTGTCCTGCTCAGTAGGAAGTGGCCTGTGTTACTGATTGTATCTCTACTGATATTACTCGAGGTTCCTTGGCCTGTCAGGCTCAGTAACTTGATCCACACACCTGCACACTATCCCTCACTCACACAGTAACTCCTCCGAGTCAACAGCCGACGTTACTGAGTGTGTCTCCACTGATATTATTCTATCTCATTGCACCCCACCCTATGCTCAGTCACACAGAATCCCTCATCGATCACATACCCATTCAGTACCCATATTCACAAAATGATGTGAAGAATAGAAGGTAAGACATGGTTTCAAAAATAAATATTAGTTTCAGAATTAATGGGAATCAGACATTCACTGAAAACAAATGAACACATTCTCTCTTGCTGACGTGGCTGCAGGTTAGACAGACACTGAGCCTGTTCCTTAAAAATGATATCGTTACCTTTTCATATTTAGCAAATCCACCCATGACGGCCGGGTCCACAATACCGTTCAATAACATGGAGAGCGGGTTGATGGCAAGGTTCTCGTCACCTTGGTATTGGTGGATCAGAGAAAAGATCTTCTCATTGGTTTTCTCCATGGTTTCAATGGCATTTTCCAATGGACTGATGGTGGTCTGCCACAGTGAAAAGAGACATTGGACTCTTCCGTAATAATCATAATAACATAAATAATCCTTGCATTTGATAAAGGCCTTATGAAGCCTTCGAGGTGTCTCAAAGCGCTTCACAGAATGTAATTGCAAAGTAAATTGACTGTATTTTGTGGGCGAAATGCAGCAGCCAATGGCACAGCATTGTCCCACAAACAGACGTGGCTCACTATTCCAGGGGTAATATCCCTTCAAAAAAACAAATCAATAAATAATAATAATTTGGACCCTCAATACACAACTGTTTGTGTGACAGACACTGCCATGCACAACTGGTTGCTGCATTTCATCCATAACATATGCAGTCAATTCACTGTTCAATATGTTTTATGAAACACTTTCTGACATTTCAAAGATGTCAGAAAGTTTGAATCCCAATAATATGCAGCACATTGCAAATGACCTATCTGGTCGCTCCAAAGAGTTTCAGCACTTACTGTAGAAAAGGATTGGACTTCAAACCAACGCAGGATCCCAGGTAATTTATATGCCGTGTGGAACGTTGTTCTTTCAATCCACATTGACTACAAATCAAAAAAAAGAACTTTAACAAGATAAACATTGTGAACATTGTGACTGTGACCCAAAGCTGTGTTTCTGCTATTTTCAAGCACAAACTACTCCTTCCTTTTCTTTCCATTCTGATTGCAATGGAATCAAAAGCACTGTCTTCTCCCACTCACTATATGCCAGGAAATCAAAATTGTGCAATTCCTTCCATTATTGAATCTTTCCTTCCTCCGTGAGTATGGATTGCCAATCAGACATTGAGTCCTGGATGCGAGCCAATTTTCTCCACTTGAATATTGATGCACTGACTGTGTATGTGAATGTGAGCACAGGCTGTATGGGTTCCAAGTGCTGATATGGGGCTTGAATCCTTAAAATTCTGACTCAGAGATGGGATTGCTCTTGTTGATATCTTGTGTCCCATGGTTTCTACCTCCTTAACTTACCTGACCTTTCCTTAAACCTCTCCAAGCTCGTGGGCAACAGGTTTGATCCCTAGTTATCCTTCCTTCTCCACATCTGGTTTCTCACCAGCACCTCTTTCTTCCATGTCCGTCACATTGTCCATCTCCGCCAATACTTCACCCCTAACAGCTGCAGAAACACTGATCTGTGCCTTTTGTCACCTCTCGGCTGGACTACCCTAATGCCCTCGTCACTGGCCACCCCTCTTCCACCATCCACAAAATCCAGCTCATCCTAAACTCCGCTGTCCACATTCTCACCCGAACCAAACTTCTTACTGCAATTACCCCAGTCCTTGCCAAACTCCACTGGCTCCCTGTCATAGAGTGGATTGACTTCAGGATCCTCACTCTTGTGTTTAATTCCCTCCACTCTGCACCCCTCTACCTCTCTAATCTCCTCTCTCCACACAGCGGTACCCGCTCCTTCCACTCTACTGGGTCAGGCCTCCTGCCTGTCCCCCGAATCCTAAACTCCAACATCAGGAACAATATTGGAACTCCCTCCCTCAACCCCTTCATCTCGCCCCCTCCATTCCCATTTTCAGGTGGCGTCTGAAGACCTTTCTCTTTGACCGCACCTATGGTCACCTTCCCCTCTCCCTGGCTTGGCCTTCGGCACCACCACTGTGAAGCGCTCTGAAACGCTGCCCGATGCAGCGGGTGCTGTATAAATGCAAGTTGTTGTTGTTGCTGCTGCCAACTGAGCCAAATAACCTTGTATAACCACAACTTTCTGATCTTACATTTTTTGCAACTCTGCTTGTAGGGCGTTTGGTACGCACTATGTTCATCAATAATAATAATGATAACTTTAAAAAAGCATTCAGCATGTCCAGGTAAGGGATACCAGGTTTAGATGCAGAGCAATGCTCTCTCTCTATTCTACCCAAGCACAATGCTTGTTCCCCAGCCTCACAGCAGTGTGACATGTCTCCATTTCTGGAGTAAACATTCACCAGTGGAACACTTTAAACATTATTCTAAGCAATTCTGTGCTTCTGCTACTCCCCAACTTGAAATATCTGCCCTAAACTCTGACTGAAGAGCCTGACAGTTCTCCAATAAATATATTATCTAGATTTAATAAAACAAATATGCAGGTATATTTTACCCTCTATAATTAGATTCTGAAAGCATTGCTGTGTAATACGAACAAGGTAATATTTTAAATACAAATCACAAAATAAATCATGGAGACTTCAGTTCTTTTTGCTGACTTGACGCCTCTGACATTACAATGAAACGTTGCATTGCTGATATTATCTGTGTCAGTTTTGTAGGAAAAATTGCACCACAAGTCAATATTTCATTCATTGACAAGAAATAACAATAATCTTACCGCAAACTCATTGTCCCGATCCACAGATCCTTTCCTTATGGGCCTGGAATATTGAAACGTCTGCACATAATTTGCCTTGTAGAAGCTGTGGGAAATCAGATAGAGAGTGAATAGCACAAGCATCCAGATCCCAGAGTGCTGATTTTATAGCAAACTGATTTATCTAAAACAGTAGGCTGTTGTGCAAGGCTGTGGAAGGAGTGGGTCTGAATGGGCTTTCTTCAATCTATTCTTTCTTATGTTCTTACCCACGGAGTCTGAAGGTAATGGATTCCTAATGTCACACCATACAGGCAAGACGTGCAACAGAGACAGTTAGTAAGTTTATATAAGCATGTTTTTCAAACTTTCTTAACAATAAGAATCCTTATATTTGGTACAGTGTCTTTCACAACTGGAAAGTGTCCCAAAGCAATGCACACGGACATACTGTAACGTGTGCATTGACGATGTGTGTATTGTGGGCAAACGCAGCAGCCAATTTTGCACACATGCAATGTCCTACAAACGTATTCAGGCAATTTGTGAGGATTCCAATCGTCTTCCACAATCAAAAAACCCTATTCTAGAGACCAAGTAAGTGCAATATTAATGTACTTGCAAGATCGTACATCATTTGCTTACAACTTAATTGTTCTGTTTTATCTATAATAATAATGCTTGTATTTAATATAGTACTTTTCACATCGTATAGACATCTCAACGTGCTTCACAGAATATAGTGCAAAGTGGATTCACTATATACTTGTGGGTGAAACGCATTTGCCAATTGCGCACAGCAGTGTCCCACAAACAGTTGTGGATTGAAGTGACCAATTTCTAATTGTTTATTTTCGAGGGATCATTAGCAGGTAAGCAATTCCAGTTACCTGGTTCAACACCTACTGGCCATTAACAAAACGTCTATAAATAACACCAGGAACGCTTAAACCTGAATCTCAGTGCCCCCAAATCATTGCATAAATCAACTATTTTGAGATTATTAAGATGACAAAGCTTTGAGCGCTGTAACTCACTTGATGATCTGGTCTGGCACTGGCTTGTTCTTGAAGCCAGGATGTTCATCTAGGACTGGCTGGACAGTGAAGCACTGAATGACTGTACTGAAGGTCAAGGATATTATTCACTGCTATTATTCACTGATATTATTCTCACCATTACCAAACCAGAGGAAATCACTGTTCCTTTTTTACTTGCAGCTGATTTGCTGCATGGCTCAAATCAGATGTACCTTTGGAGTCAATTTTGTGATATTTTGTGATTTAAAAAACCAAGGTATCTGTCACACAGACTTGTATGAAAACCACACTGGCTCAGTCTATTTTCAGAACAGGTTCTCTATGGTGTGGTATGGTACCAGAAGGAATTGGTATACTGATTTCTTACTTAAGCTATCCATTAAGAATGTAGGCACTTGTGATATCCCACGAAGAACCATGTAACTATGTGAAACCATGTGAAAGAGTGAATTTAATGCACAGATTGGATCATTCACTTAATTAATGATTTATTCATCTTAAAGATGTTCTTATGAATCTATGCTGGTCATGAACCCTACGTAAACTCTATCTTTTTTCCCTATCAACACCCCTCTGGAACATCCTAATTCATGGTCGGATACTGTAAGTCAGACTTGGCACTTTCTTTACCAAGTGTGTAACGAGCATTTGCTTAGTGTTGGAGATTCATGGTGCTGCTGAGCCATGTTGTTAATGATGCACACTGCGTAGATGAAGATATTAATCAAGTGGTGATGTAAATCAGCCTTCTTGGCATCTTTAGTTCCTGCTTCTCTAATTTAGCTGTGTCCCATGTTTCAATTCTCTACATTGCCCAACTGTGTATTTACTGAGCACACAATCAATGCAAAAGGGAGATGAGGTCTCCAACTGAGCCAGGGCTACAGCTGTTCAATTTCCCCGAGTCTCGCCCTATCTGCAGAAACTTGTCAATGTGCTGGAGTATCTTAACTGGACTGAGAGTTTCTTAGATTACGTGCCACCTACACATAGACATTTCTATGTGTTTGAAAAGGAAAACACAATCTCTCCCTAGATCTACTCTCCTGACACAATTACGATTGACTGGAGCTGAGGCTTTGGGTCCAATGCACATTGGGAGACTGGGATGCAGGTACAGCTGAAATCACATAGCTTGCCATCGCAGCACTGTTTAGCAAGCTTCCCACTACTCCAAGATTAAGATAGCCATTAAAGCTTTGACTTGTAGAGTTAACAGGAGCTGAGTGGGAAGACATCCTGTTCCCAATAACCATCATCTTAGTATACTGTCTTCCTCTGAGATGAGTGCATGCAGTCATACATTTCTTTAATGTGCAGTTCCCCATTTCTAGGAAGACATAATAATAATCCTTGCATTTTGCATGAATAATAAAATAATAATAATTCTTGCATTTGATATAGCGCTTTTCACGTCTTCCAGATGTCCAAAGCACTTCACAGAATATACTGTAAAGTGAATTACCTGTATATTTTGTGGGTGAAAGATTAAGATGGATTCAGTGCTGTAATCCATGGTCATGTATTTGTCAATTTATCTATGCATTCTGCTTTAGTATCTTGAAAGCGTGCCTGACTGTAGGTACAGCAACCTGATGTCATGGGCAACACAGACTGGAGCAGTCACTCAGAACCACTCCCTTCTCCACTCTGGCAATGTAACCAGAGTCTGTCTGAACTCCGTTATAATCACATCATTCTCCAGCCTTGTTTCCAGCTCAGGCACCAACCACAAACATGTTTGCAGGTCTATTTTATGAGCTATTTGTATAAGGCAGATGCCTCTGGGTGGAAATGAACACTTTCAATGTGCTTGGTTTGCCCCAGAGTCAGAGCTTTTTCTGAAAAATGGCTTCTGTTTGCTCAGGTCCAACCCACTGATGTTGAGTTTACACTTATTCAATATCTCCCTCTCCATAAGATCACAATTATAGTAGGAGCAATGACTGCCTTGGTCAAGCATTGTTGCTCAATTGTCCCCATAACTGGGATTAAGAAGTTGGAGTAGCTGGTTTTATTCCTATCCTAGATTTATCTTAGTCAAACTTACATTTTTTGGGAGGTGTGGGGAGATCTTTCAACAAGCTCAATCCAACAGTAACATGTTTACCTGCAAAATAAACACCCCACAACATACAGAAAGGAAAAAAAAGGATACATTGTCCAGGTGAGTTCTTGATGCTATCCCCAGGAGCTGATGTTGTATTCATCTTCTCTGCATTTGGAAACTGGATCATGATCAGCCCTTGGAAATCTTCCCTTCTTTCGTACTCCTTTCCCCGGTAGATAAACACCTTGTTCTGTACAAAACAAAATCATATTCCCTCAGTCTGTCTTTCTTTCGTTCATTCTTCTCATCTTATGCACTTATATAAATGTGCAAGTAACAGCGTTATATTCGGGTTCTTTTACAAACAAGATACAATTACAATGAACCCTTGATTGATTGAAAGAGAAATTCACCCATTTTGTTCAACTTTGATTTTCAAAAAAGTAACTATCTGTCATCTTTTGAAGGCATTGACAAGCTGGGGTACAGTTCTACAGACACTGACTGCTTTCCAGTATATCATCAGGAATAAGCCAAGATATTGATTGGTGCCAAGCTTTTTGATGTAGTGAACCTGAGTCTGTCCTCATATATCCAAACAATGCACATTTTCTAATGGGAAATAATTATTTCTTTTTCTTCCCTCCCTAGCTGAGGGATGTTGAGATAAATTGTATTGCTCCAGCCTCAGCTATTGCTTTAGATGATCAAATAGCAGGCTTGATTCCACTTTAAGTCTATGTGGCTCACTATATACAATGAAACATGTCTACCCAATGCTGCCATTCTGCACAGAACCATGATGGGGCGATCCAGCTGTCTTCCCAGCCCACTGCTAATGTAGCAATAGGTGGTGAGAGAAGTTAAAGGTCATTTAACATGATTTCTAGTTCCCTCCACCCCACCGCTCTATGAGAAAAATGTTTTTCCTGCTCCAAGATAACAACCAAAATAGGGTTTTTGGTTGCTATGTTCTCTTATCCTACCTTCCCCAACACAGGGAGATATTTTACTCTGCAACCCCCGATGCTATGTAATGTACACAGAACAGAATTACAACACCTCATGTACAAGCCAACAATAGGAGTTCAACTGTAATAACATGTGTTAGACTCAAATGTGTGGGAGATGGAACAGTTGAGGTAATCAGAATTTGCATTTGAATAGCTGAGATGATACAACTCAATTTAATGACTGCACTTATATAATTGATAGAATCATATAAATCCAGCACTTCTCTATAGCAATGAAATCCTAACAAAACTGCATTTATATTTCACATCACGTCTTCTTTAACTCAACAATTGCAGTACTGTACTAGTTTGAGCAATAATTCCTACATGTGGAGTCCTGTAGCTCAGTAGTTAGAGCACTTGCCTCACATGCTGGACAGGACAAAACATTGGACAAGTTTCCTTACTCCACACGCCTCTGTTCATCTAGTAGTAAGTAGGAACCCATTTGTTAGTTGATTAGCGGATCACTTTCTGGTGGTAATAACCCCTCTAAAAAATTTAATAATTTGGTCACTCAATCCATAACTGTTTGAGGCAGACTACTGTGCAATTGGCTGCCGCATTTTGCCCACAAAATATAAGGTCAATTCACCTTACAGTATATTCTGTGAAGCACTTTGAAACACCTAAGAAACATGATAATAATAATAGTAATCCTTGCATTTGATATAGCACTTTTTTCGTCTTCTAGACATCTCAAAGTGCTTCACAGAATGTACTGTAAAGAGAATTGACTGTATATTTTGTGGGTGAAAGACATTCATGGATTGAAATGACCAATTTATTAGAGGATTTTTTTGGAGGGATTATTATTAGCCGTGTAGAGTAAGGAAACTTGCCCAAGGTTTCGCCCTGACCTGCCTGGATTCGAAACACAGGTGTCACGCTTTTAAGGCGAGTGCTCTAACCACTGAGCTATAGGACTCCACGATAAGGCACTGTATCAAATGTAAAGAATATTAATATTATATTTGAGTTAGATTTGGTGCTTTTTTTCCCACAATACCATTTACTTTATATAGCAACTTTCATGACAGGAGGCCGTTTCAAAGCCTTAAATCCATCTAACTTGTGGGTCAAAGGGAAATTTTCCAGAATCCTTTTGTGAGGAATGTCATTGTACAAACAATGAAATAAATAACCGGAACGATTATTGAAGTTTCTTGAGTAAAAATAAATCACATCATTGCCAATATTCCAGAGGAATTGAATAAATTATTTGTTTCAGATACCTACTCGATGCTACATTTCTTTAAAATAGTTATCAATATTCAATGCTATTAAGATTTTCTGAAGTGTCGTACCACTTGCTTCTCCAAATGTGGTTCATTGATTCCATTATTTTGGAATTAAGGATATTAAGCAGTCTGTGGGCACATATTCCACCTGAATCTAGATTTACAAACAGTAAGTTCAGAAATTGTGCACAACTTGGGAATTGTTGAATTCAGTTGTAACTTTGAAGCCTTGACTTCTCCAGTTCTTAAAAGCACTTACAGAAAAACTGGCTTCAAAATTATAGGCTGTATTTTAAAATATGACAAATTCTAGGTGCTTTGAATCACAATGTTAAGAGAGTAAATCAAGATCCAAGTTCATGCTGTTGTTATTCCTTAATTTTCTATTCTAAATGCTGACAAGCAGTACATTTTTGGAGTGAAAACAATTGCAATCGATTAATAAAATGGCAGAGAAGGTCTTGATGGGTTGAATGGCTTACTTCTGATCGTACATAATTTGTGACTTGATTACATTTGTTCAATATGAGAAACTTTTGAAGTCGACAACCAAGACTGAAAAGAGTATCTCAGCAGATCAGATAGATCAAGTGGTGGCAAGATGATGCCAAATTTCAGGTTTAAAAGTCTATGGATGGTAAGAGGATGAGATGCCTGAAGAAAGCAGGATGAAAGAAGGTAAGTGGTAATTTACAGGCAGAAACACTTCAAAATAAAATCAGAAGAGGTATGAAATGTTAGAAAATAACAAAAATAAATTGCTATTATATATTGAAATAGGAGCAGGCTATTCAGCTCCTCGAGCCTGTTTCTCCATTTTAAGTCCAGTTACCTGCTCTTGTCCCATGTCCCTTTATGCCATCCATACCCTGACCTAATAAATACCTATCTGCCTCTATAAATAATAATAATAATAATAATCTTTGCATTTGATATAGCATTTTTCACATCTTATCGACGTCCCAAAGCGCTTCACAGAATATACTGTAAAGTGAATTGACTGTATACTTGTGGGCGAATCACGGCAGCCAATTGCGCACAGCAGTGTCCCACAAACAGTCGTGGATTGAAATAACCAATTTTATTATTCCGTTTTTTTTGGACGGATTATTATTAGGCGAGTGGAGTAAGGAAACTTGCCCAAGGTTTCACCCTGACCTGCCTGGATTCGAACACAGGTCTCCCCATCTTGGTCTCCCCAGCTTGCAAGACAAGTGCTCTAACCACTGAGCCACAGAAGCTCTATCTTGAAGATGTGAATAAAAAATTCTGTTTCTGTTGGTGAAAACACCCAAGGGAGTATGATAATTATCATGTTGAAGTACCGGTATATTCTGTTCCAAGTGATGTAGGAAACACCCTCCCGACTTATTTCAAATAGTTTCGCCCAAAGTTAGGCATTGCAGCCACAAACTGGCTGTCCACACCTTGGTTGCTACCATCATGCAGATTTCAGCATTTCAATATTAATTGGAATGTTGAGGTGAATTATTTAATTAAATTAACTGAATTAATTGAAAGGAGAAATACTGGAAAGAACCAGTGGAACTTCATCAGAGGACATGGTCTGCGATTCAAGGGGTGTTATACAAAATAAATCTGCGGAATCACTATTTCAGTGAGTTAGTAGTAAATGTATAGAACAGGGAGACAGTGAAAGCAGAAATTGTCAATTCTTTCCGAAGCAAATTATATGGATTTATTTTGGGAAATAATATTGTGGGATATACAGTATATAGTTTGAGACATGACATGTGCATGCATCTGCTAGGATGGTGAAAGCAGAACTGGATGGACCGAGGTCATCTTTTATCTAGCAATTCTTATGTTCTTAATTGGGAGTTATTGGGAATTACCTGAGGGCAACAATGCCGTTGGTGGGCAAACAGCCCGACTCTCCAGGTGAAGTTTCATAGAATCTCAAAATTCTACAGTACAGAAGGAGGCCATTTGGCCTACCGTGTCTGCCAGCTCTTTTAAAAGCTATCCAAATCAATCCCACTCTCTCCCCATAGCCCTGCAAATTTCTCCTTCCCAAAAAATATCTACTTCAAGATGTTATCGAATCAACTTGAGTCAACAAACGTTCGCGTGTTTACATCATACATGCAAGAAGCGAAGGTAAAAACGTTGGTGATGTAAAAAGCAAATTGAATGCATTGTCTTGTCGTGGTGGATAATTGGAGATGACATACGTCAGAATCATAGTCATCATTTTCCTAAGAAAGGACCATGTCCAGTGAACTGCCTCCAGCTGTGGATGCCTCTGGCAAATTCCTAAAGAAAATTAAATTAGGTTTGGTTCATTTCAAGCATGAACAATATTTTAAGCACAAGTCAAACTTTGCAAAAATAGACAAAGCTCAGAATTATGACCAATGGCAGTTTCTTGTTTGGCAGTATAAATAAATTATGTTTGTACAAAGAAATAAACATTTAGGTTATATGAAAAAATATCAAATTACTGCATTGGCTGATCTTACCTGGGGTAGCCGTTGAAGCTCTATAATTAATCTCAGAACCCCAGTCTTAGCTTGGAGAAAAATTAGCCTGATTCCTGTTTGTAATATCTAGTTAGTGGCCTTTTCCTGCAAGAAAATGTGTTCTTGCAGGCAGATTTACTCCAGCTGTGATATGTTCTCTCACACTCTCTGTAGTCAAATAGGTCTGTGCAGACTGACTAATGAGGAATGATTACTGGGGTGAGGGACAGTGGAAGGTGACTGTGTCCAACTCTTATGGAATGTCAAGATAGAGGGAATTAAAAAATATATATATATCTCCGTCATTAATGTCAGTTCAAATTATGTGATGGGAAAAAATGACTTCACTTCTAAAGTTACCTTTCAGATGCAGGATCCGTAAGGTTTATGATATTTGCTGCTGATAACAGAACACTGACTTGTCATGGTTGATATTAACATTCCCATTCCCTAAGGTCAAATCTTTCCTCTTGTTCTGACCTTCAGATGGCAGAAGTAAAGAGGGAAGGAGACATTTTTACCCATAGTACTTCAAATGCCTCCAGATAGACTAACTGAACTACAGTTGGCTGTTTCCATGGTGATGTCCTTGGACTCTATGTATTTATTTCAGCTGTGAGAAATTACATAGGGTGAGAATTTCTATCTATATCAGAGATGACAAACAGGCAATCTTATTGAAGCTATTTAGATTGTAAAGGATATAAACAACCTAGATACGAGTACCTTCCTAAATATGGTCAAGAGATCCACCACAAGGGACCACAGTCTCAAACTAAGGAGGTGGAGGGTGAACAGAGAGTTTGCTCTGTTTCACAGAGGGTGGTTAACAGGTGCAATAGTTTGCTCAAGGAATTAATAAGTGTAGATATTATCAGCAATTTCAAGAGGAATTTGGATATGGAATTGTTTTTCATGGCATAGGACATTTGGGGATTTGTAACACTGAAAAGAATTGGATTTCAAAATGAGACATCTTTTCCATCTTGTAGTTGTCTTTCCCAGTCCTGTATATTCAAGGATGCAACGGATACAAATCTCAAATCGAATCCCTCGAGTTTAACCTTTTCAAGAAACCTTTCTGTGTAGACAGAAGTTTTCTCTGTTGCTTTGCAAAGCAACAAACGTTCCCTCAGTCTCATGCCAGACCACTGGGGACATTAAGGAGAGGTCACCATGATGTCCTTGTCAACTTTGTAACTATTCCCAAGAGCAAAGCAGCAGGATTAATACTGCAAACCTTTAGCTGTCAGTGATGTGGTTTATATAGCAGTTGATATGCCAGCGGGTGTGCCAGCCAGTTAAATCAAAGCAGCAAAGAAAATCCAGGCACAAATTAGAAAGAGTAGAAAAACTCTCACTCTGTCTGAAAATTATATTACTGCAAAGTCTGGGAATGCAATTCTCACCAATCCACACTTCGCAACACAGTAGACTTATAAAAGACACTGCATGATGAATCGTCTATTTTGGAGCTTATTGCACTTCCATATGATATATAGTATATTCCCTACCACATTCAGTGAAATGTAACCCAATAACAGCGAGGTATGAAGTGAGCATTTACAGTCACAGGGACCTTCAGAGGCAACGATTAATTTCATTCAATTAAATCTGTCACTGGATGATCTTTGCATTTACTGTAGAACCTTTCAATCACCTTCAAACTGTTGAAAGTCAGTGGGATATCAGACAACTAACAACTAATTGTTGGTATGGACTCTCCCCCAGATTCAGTTCAATGGAAATGTTTCCACCCTCTTAATAGTAGAAAATGCTATATTTTTGTAGTTAAACGTATTCTACCATCTTTACTCAACTTGTGTCCTGTGAAGCAGTATTAATATACTGCCTCTGGAGGCTATAAACATATTTTTAACTCACTAGCACTGTGGTGGTACCAAGGATGGTAGATGGACAATGTAATATGTAAGCGTCCTTGCATTTGATATAGCACCAACAATAGCACTAAAACATCTCAAAGCATTTCACAGGAATTTCCTCAACATGTATTTATTGCATTTGTACACAAATCCAGCAGCCAATTTGTGCAGAAAAGTTCGATATATTCAAAACTGAATGAACAATTTATCTAGAGGAGGGTGGGTAAAAAATATTCTTTGTAGATGCTGAACGGTTAGTCTTGTTTAAGACAATCATAGTTTTCATATCAGCACCAAAGATGTCGCCCCTTCCCTCTTCTTCACCATTCAGGCTCCGTACTAGCTTCAAAGATGGCTTCCCCCTCCTCCTCATTGCACAACTTCTGTGCCCGCTTCAAAGATGGTCATCCCACCGTCATCTTTATATAGGAGTCAAAGTCCTTGGGGGTCTGCAAAGTGAGGAGAATAGGGGAGGGTATCCTTAAGCCTGGCACAGAGGCTGTATGGTGAAGAGGAGGAATGGGCAAGGGACATCTAGCTGTAGATGGCCGCTGCAGGTTTGTTTGGGACTTTTATTGACTGCATTCTGACTCAAAGGAAAGAGTACTATCAATTGAGCCTATTGAATAACTTTGCCACCAATTATTAATAGAAATGTGGTTCAATATCTCGGATGTATTTGTGTGTAGGATTTAATGTGAAGTGGAGTAACTGTATATTTCATTTTCTAATCTCTTCCCAGAAGATACTTCCACTACCTTGAGGATCTCAGCAGCGCAGATTACAATTAAAATAATGGGAAAGTGACTTCCATGTTCATAAATATATTGGGTATGTAACTAGTTTCAATTTCTAGTTCCTGACATATTTGCTCTCTCCCTTATTAAGAAGGATATAAATAAATATGTTCACCACTGGTGTCTTTTACTACTAGCCTCCAGTAACTCAGTCTCTGGCTCAGTTTCTTCCCGAACCACCAATTTAAATAAATATTTATAGTAAAAATGTCATAGAGATCAGGTGTGCAGATCAGCACAGGGACAAGTTGTAACACAAAGATTGTGATGGAAGCATTAACTGAGCCTGTCCTGGGGAAACTGTCCTGTCACAGTGAAAACACCATCAATACCTGTCGTAATCGGCACCTGTCTGTTCCCCATTCCTCACTCCCTCTAACCCCCCTCCCATTGGTGATACAATGCACAGTCACTACATCTCAATTGCTTTCAATCTCTTCCAAAATCCCTCTGGTGAATATTAAAACCTGTCTAATTTGTAACATATGGTGCAAGGTAAAGGTTTGTTGGATAACCAATTGAGCTAGGAGGTGCCAACTCATTTAAATAGAAGGAAATTAGTTGGATGTGAAATGCAGTCAATCTTTATGTGCATCCCTGGTCTGCAAGTGTCTGCAAAGCATCACCTGCATCACCCAACATTCCTATCCATGTCAATATTTTCCCCTCCACAATTAGAGTTATTGAGACAGATTGTAATCTTCTCACTGTTGCTGGGATCAACTAGCACAGGACCAGGTATTATCATTGTTGGTCTCTATGGCTTGTATCACAGTATATTTACTCATTAATCCATCCATCACAATCCTTTCCAAGAGTTATACTGAATATGATAGAACAGATGGAAAGCATTTTGGTTTCATTAGTTTATAATTTAACTTTAATCTCTATTGGAGCTTTCTCTATCAATATGTTGAATATTTATTTGAACATTAAGCATTGGTGACATAATAAAAGCAATGGATTTTGAGAAGCTGCTAGGCCTGTCATTGTGACTGGATAAATTATCAAACAAACACTGACGGCACTGAATCTTTTGGTCGTAAATATTCCTCTCTCCCGATATGAAATTCTAGTCTGTCATGTGGAAGCTATCAGAATCTACAAGACTCTCATATAGTTTCTCTACCATAGTTTTTAGGTGTGGGAATGCTAAAACCCACCATTAAGCACTTTATTTTTGAGAGTTATCAAGATAATATCTTTCAAATACTCTGTCCATCTGAATCAATGCACTATGGGTCGGACATCTGCTACAAGCCGAGGGCATGAATGAAAATGTTAATAAATATACACATGATAACACATTAGCCCAAGGCCAGTTCTTCTCAAAGGCAACTGAATGTTGCATTATTCATACCAAGTATCTTCAAACAGCGACTCCAATATGAGGGGCTGGTTCTCTTCCCTTTCTATGTCAGTGGGAAAGAGTGACCCAGTAATGGAGTTGATCTTGGTTCTTCGGGCTAAGTACAGGACATGAGAGCAGAATAATCTACCATCGATCATTTAAATATTGACCACCTCACAAATGCATGTAATCGTAGAAAGCAGCCCTCCACTGTCAGTGGTTTCTTTATATAGAGAGAACTTTGATATGTGAGTGCAACCTTTGATTAGGATATCATGGCAATTCAGCACTAGAGTGGCTGAATTCCTAATTTAGTGGAAGCTGAAATTTTATAAAGGGGGCACTGTGATTACATAATAGGAGTAATAGCTGACGATCAATAAGAATTATTCCCTATGAATGAGTCACTGGTGAATCACAGAGCGTAACAATTCTGAATACAACAACAACAACAAAATTTCATTTATAGAGCGCCTTTCATGTTGGGAGGACATCCCAAGGCACTGAACAGTTATGTCTGGACCCAAGCAGGATGGGGGGGAGGCTGGCGGGGAGGGGTAGGGGGAAGGAGAGTGGGAGGGGTAGGGGGAAGGAGAGTAGGAGAGGGGGGAGAGTTAGGAGGAGAGCAGAAGGCACGATCGAAGAGGAAGTCTTGAGATCGGCCTTGAAGGAGGAAAGGGAGGAAGCGAGGCAAAGGGATTGGGGGATGGCGTTCCAGAGTATGGGGGCAGAGAGGCTGAAAGCCCGGCCACCGATGGTAGGGAGGTTCGGGCGGGGGACGTGGAGCAGGCCAGAGCCCGCTGAACGGAGAGGATGGGCAGGCTGATAGGGAGAGAGAAGGTCAGAGAGATAGGCAGGGGCAAGGCCATGAATGATCTTGAAAGTGAGGACCAGGATCTTGAATTCATCCCTCTGGGAGATGGGGAGTCAGTGGAGACGGGCGAGGGTGGGAGTGATGTGGAATACCTCCAAACCCCTCAAGAGTCATTGAATTTCACTGCGATTAATGAGCAAAATTAGAGGTATTAGATCTTTAACATCCAACTGAATACAATAGAATGGATCTCAGTGTAACAATTCATTTGAGGGTCACTATACCTCCGACAATGCAACTCCCCCAGTACTGCACTGGTCTGACAGCTTGATAATGAGCTAGAAGTCCTTACATGGGGCTTGAACCCACAAACTCCATTTCAGAGCTGAGAGTGCTATCAACTGAGCAAGGCTGAAACATAAAGCTACGAGCTTTTGATTGTCACTGGCAATTCTGAGATCTGGAAGTGGAAAGCATTACTCAGCTATGGACATTGAGTACCATGTCTGGGGAGGTCAAGACAGGACAAATCTACATCAACCATATCTGAGGAATTCCTAATGGCTACTTTTGGATTCTAATGTTGATTCCACAATAGTGGCATGTCATTGAATTCCATTATTTGTTGAGCTGCATGGGAAACATGTTCTGGGTATCAAATAGCTCTTACACATTTTCTCAAAGTAATTTGAAAATCATAAACTGGCAGTCTACAGAGCATTAGAAATCTTCAGTGTGTTCTCAAAAGTACATGGAGCACAGTGTCAAAGAGAAAGACATGTTCAAGAACGGCTTGCAATCCACTGAAACTTATTGATGGGAAGATTTGTTTGTCATATCTGGCTTGCTTGTCTGAGGTGCAAAATGTTCACATTTTGTACTTAGCTTGTGTGGATACTGATTGATTCCAGCAAGGCTGGAGCTGAGCTGGAAATGCTTTGAATTGCATAAATCACAATGCTTTGCGGAAGATTACTTGTGGTACAATACTGACGTAGTGTGATTTAAGCACAGTTTAAAATTGGTTCCTTGGTAATTGAGTGTCTGGTTAGAAAATGATCTGTTTCAAATGTCCTTGTTGCAAGGCTTCTGCACATATTCACTTCCTAATGTTACTGTCAAAGCCAGTGTACCCAGACTCTGAACATTGGTCTTATTAAATAATTTTTTGGCGAGTCCCTACATGGGACCCAGTCGTTAGTCGATATCCTTCAAAAATAGTAACAATAAATTTGTCACTTCAATCCACAACTGTTTGTGGGGCACTGTTGTGTGCAATTGGCAAAGAATTATTCAATCTAGAAAATGTATTTTGCTGGCCGTGCCTTAATGCATTTCTAACACCAAAAGGAATGGATTAAAAAACTACCAGATAATTTCCCCCAGATATTTAAAGCAAATTATTTCACTGTGATCTTGTGCTTCAGTCACTGCACCAACCCTCAAATGCAATGTTGAGCCTTTCTAGACACATAATTCATGTCCCAACATTCAGCGCCTTGGGACGTCCTCCCGATGTGAAAATGTAATTTTGTTGTTGTTGTTTTTGAGTCATTATGGTTTAAATTTAGTTATAATTTCCCATGGTATTTGTCAACATTTGTATACATATTTCCTACACCTGATAGAGAAAGCAGCGACATGGCAAACCAGCAAATAATTCCTGATGGCAACGAATGAAAGGTCAGGCTGGCAGGATTAATGAAGACATCCATCACAGGTGAGGTTTATTAGCAGAAATCTGGATTCATATTCAAGCAAAATTGTTCATTCATAGCAGAAGATATCAACCCTGAACCGCAGTAAAAAAGGCTACAGGAATAAGATTGTAAGTATAACTGCTGCCAAAAGATAGTGTGATATCTTCTTCCTGCTTCTCTCATTTATGGAATTCCTTTCAAATGAATTTATGGATTCAATAAATTCTGAATAATAATAATAATAAACCCTGCATTTGGTATAGCACTTTTCACGTCTTCTTGGCATCTCAAAGCACATCACAGAATATAGTGTAAAGTAGTGTAAAGTGAATTGACTGTATATTTGTTGGCAAAACGCAGCAGCCAATTGCGCACAGCAGTGTTCCACAAACAATTGTGCATTGAAATGACTAGTATTTTATTATTGTGTTTTTTTAGAGGGATTATTATTAGGCTATAGAGTAAGGAAACTTGCCCAAGGTTTCGCCCTGATCTGCCTGGATTCGAACACAGGTCTCACGCTGGTAAGGCGAGTGCTCTATCCACTGAGCTACAGGACACCAAATCATAGTTAGAGAGGGCACTCTCTAACTACAACCACTGCAATCATTAAACTCAGCAATTCTGCTATTTCTTATTTTGCATTCCCCTAATGTCACAGTAAGGAATACCCAGTATAGTATTTATTTTGTTAAGGAAAGGTTGTTTCTGACTAATTTGATTCATTTGTCTGAGGTTGAAATCAAAAGCATGGATAGAGTTTTAGAAATATAGAAACAAAAAAAGATCATGGAGCCCCTCGTGCCTATTCTGCCATTCTGTAAGACCACGGCTGATCTGTACCTCAATTGTAATCACCCACCCTTTCCCCATATACATTTGACTTTTGAGAAAGCCTTTGAAAAGGTTCCATAGAAGAGATTTGTGGCCAAAATTAACATGCATGGGAATGACTGGAAAGTGGGGAAATGGGAAACTAGGTCAGGTCATATGACACTGACTATGAAATAAATGGTGCCTTTCAGATTGTCAAAGGTTACTTTCTGGGGTAAGGATTGGGGTTGGAACTTATCTTATTTATTTATAATACTGATGCGGATGTAGGAGTGAATGATATCCTAATGCATGGCTAATGTGAAGTTAGGAGAAGCTGTTAACATTGAACACAGTACGATAACAATAACATATTGCATTCATTTAGTGCCCTTCATACATGGTACTGAGATGTATCTTTTTAAAAGTGGGATTATAGATAGAGAGGGCATTAAAGGGGCAACCTAATTCTAAAGAAAGGAAATGATGATGAACATAATTAGATACCACATCATAGAAAGGACATTAGAGCTATGAAATTCACAAGGATGATACCAGAGATTAAGTCATCTAAGTATGAGGTGAGTTGGGAGAGTTTAAGTTACTTTCCTTTGAAGCAAACAAGGCTGAAGGAGGTAGAACAAACATACTGAAGTTAATGTCAGTTTTCAACTCACCTTTTACTCCACTCCCTCAACACCACACACATCTTTTGGTACATTGTCAGAAACTGTTCAATGTGAAATCAAAGTCTGATACTACACTCTTACCCGGAGGAAAGGTGGGAAGCCCTGTCCGTAATAACCAACGGCAAAGTAATCTGGGTTGAGCCGCAGGATCTTCATGATGTTTTCGTAAAACGTCGCCTGTTGTCTCTGCAAATAAAACCCAACGTCAGTCACGTAATAACTTGCATTTTTACAGCACATCAAAGTATCCCAAAGCACTTAATAATAATAATAATCCTTGCAGTTGATATAGCACTTTGCACATCTTCTAGAGTCTCAAAGCGCTCCACAGAATACACTGTAAGGTGAATTGACTGTATGTATGTGGGTAAACGTGGCGGCCAAATCTGCACAGCAGTGTCCCACAAACAGTCGTGGATTGAAATGACCAATTTATCTATATCATGTAATTGCAGCTAAGTCTCGTTGAGGAGCCAAACAGGTAAGATTGTGATGCCATCCTGTTAAGTGAGGCACACAAATCCACATTGGTCATTTGGGATAGGTACCTACAGAACAGCGTCTGTTGAACTGCTTCCCACCTTGACTTTGCAGGTAATTACCGTAAAGTGTATTGAATGCTTTGAAGACAAATGTGGTAACCATTTCAACATAACAAGGTCTTTAAAACAATCATGAATTTATCATGATTTGCCAATTTATCTGACTGATATCTAAGCCACTGTGAGATACTCCTTTTCTTCAATAGTGTCAGGGTATCATCAACAGCCAACTAAACTGGATTTGATTTAGAGTCTCATCTGAAGGATGGTATCTTTATCAATGCTTTGTGCCCCAGGACTAGCCTAGTCTCTGCAATCAAGTCACAAAGGCCATAAAGTAACCTTATACTGTAGTATGCTGGGTTTTGTAAACAGTGGCTTAGAGTACAAAAGGAAAGCAATAATGCTAAATTTGTATATATTGTTAGTCCACAAGTGAAGAATTGTATCCAATTTGGGGCAGTTCACTACAGGGAATTCGTTAATGCCTCAGGGGATGTCTGGTGAAGGTTTATGAGAATGATTCTTGGGATGTAGGGCTATAGCTATGAGTGATTGGAGAGACTGGGTCTGATTTCATTGCAGCAGAGAAGGTTGAGGCAGGATCTGACTGAGATGTGTGAAATGATGATGAATGAGTTTTGTTGAGGTAAAAGTTATTTGCATTGGTAGGGGAGTCAGTAACTAGGGGACATAGTTACAATAACAGCACAAGGAGGACATACTTATATATATAATAATATTATCCTTGCATTTGATATCGCGCTTTTCACATTTTATCGATGTCTCAAAGCCCTTCACAGAATATACTGCAAAGTGAATTGACTATATTTGTGGGCGAATCGTGGCAGCCAATTGTGCACAGCAGCGTCCTACAAACAGTCGTGGGTTGAAAGGACCAATTTTTATTATTGTGGTTTTTTGGAGATGGATTATTATTAGGCGTGTGGAGTAAGGAAACTTACCCAAGGTTTCGCCCTGACCTGCCTGGATTCGAACGCAGATCTCATGCTTGTAAGGCGAGTACTCTAACCACTAAGCTACAGGAGCTTCACAGAGTAGTTGCAATGTGGAATGCTTTATGAGTAGATTGATAGAGGCGGAGTTCATTTTAGCTGTTAAGAGGGCGCCTGAAAGTGTGGGACTTGAAGGTTGACAACAAATTCGGGCAGTTCGATTGAAGTGATTTGCTTGCTCTGTGAGCCAGTACAGAAGCAATGAACCGAATGTCCTCCCTCTACAATTCAGATGTCTACGCTTCTAAATCCTGCTCTGGGCTTAAACCCAAATCCTTCTGACCCATAGGCTGGGAGCGCTGCTGGCTGAGCCAAGCAGACATTGTCAAGGGATCGCTAGTCACATAGAAAGGAAATCCATAATGCAAGCATCGTAGAGCGTGGATAACAATAATCCTAACATTTGACATAGCGCCTTATCACATCATCAAAATGTCTCAAAGTGCTTTAGGATATACAGTAAACTGCAGACAGCCAATTGTGTACACAGCAATGTCCCACTAACAGCCATGTTGTGAGTGACCAATTGAATCTGGAGGATTGTAATAATAATAATAATAATAATAAATAATAATAATAATAATGGGATTCTTTAACATCCACCTGTGCACAAAGATACGACCCTGACATAACTTCTTATAATATAATATATAATAATAATAATCCTTGCATTTGATAGCGCTTTTCACATCTTATCGATGTCTCAAAGTGCTTCACAGAATATACTGTAAAGTGAATTGACTGTATATTTGTGGGCGAAACGCGGCAGCCAATTGCACACAGCAGTGTCCCCACAAACAATCGTGGATTGAAATGACCAATTTTTTTTATTATTATTATTTTGGAGGGATTATTATTGGGCATTATTAGGTTAACTTCTTAACCTCCGACAATACACAATAAGAGTGATAGAGATCGGAGACCTTTTGGCTCTGAGACTACCAATTTAAACGCTTTGAGACCTCCTCCTGACACGAAAGGCGCTATATAAATGCAACGTCTAACTGTATTCAGCCAAACTAGCGCAACAATTCGACAGGAAAATTAGTTGCGTATTGCCACGGAATAAACATATTAAACATCCAAAATATTTGGTAAATTCTTCCTGAAAACTCTTTCATCACTGTAGCAATCAGTAACTGAAGGGAGCTCACCAGGTTTTGACTGAGCAGATCGTAGTCAAACACTTCCTTTTCATATTGCTCAGCCAACTCTTTGCACAAATTCAAGGCTTCCTCCCACATCTAAAGGTGAGGGAGAGAAAGAGCACATTAGCTTCCTAATGTCACCTATGCCTATGCTGACAGGAGACTCTCATTTGTCAGGGATGACGTGGGCCTTCTCTGTGATCCCAACCACCAGCTCAGATGCAGATTCCTGACCATCCAGTTGCCTCCGTGTGTCCTCTTGATGTGAAACGCGCTATACAAATGTAATTTCTTGTGTTTTGTTACCAGTATCAGACCCTCCTGCACCAATGCCAGATTTGCCACCAGCCTTTTACTTACCTTGCCCTTGTCAAAGTAGTCGATGATGGTTTCATACAGACGTCCCTTCAGCTGTCGCTGGGTCTGAGAGCTCTGGGAGTCTCTGGGCATGAGGTGAGATGCACACTGCTCATCGGACCACTGCGTAGGTAACAAGAGGAGTCTCAGACTGCGGCCATGAACCACCCAAGACTCCGCTGTTCAATATTTAACACTTTCTTACACACACACACACACACACACACATATACACACATGCACACGCACACACACATGCACACACACACACAGTTGACCACTACCAACACAATTCTTAGATATTATTACACATTTTCATACCAATTCATAAATGAGAAAGGAATTTGAATTAAGTGGAAACCAGTGTGTAGCACCAGCATAAATCACGAGATTCAGGAGAGGAAGGCCCATTAGATCTAATGTTCCAGATTACTTACTTACTGCCTTCCTTTATAGCATCAAGATGTTATTTAAATGAGTGCAATTTCCGGTCTCTATCACTCTTATTGTAGCTTGTCAAGGCCTGGCTGAGCTTCAATGCCCTTTAACTTAACTTAACACAGACAAATATAAGCCATCCTGCCACTACTCCTTGCTTTTGGCTGACTTCTCCAATTTTTCTGGCATAATTCTCCAATTTACCGAACTAGTGGGTAACCTCGACATTTAGTTCTATTCTCACCTCCCTTTCCTCCAACCTGGCTGTTTTTTCTCTTGACCCCTCTACTCAACAAACTAGAATCTACTGTAAATGCCCTGTCCCCTCTACCCTGCCATCAACAGCCAAACCCTCAGCCACCAAACCCCATCATTTGGAATTCTCTCCCTCTATCACTCCATCTTGCCGCCTCCCTAGAGATACCTAACACTTCCCCTTCGACTATGCCAGTAGTTTCCTTCCTCCACACTCTGAGATGCTGACCTGCGTGAAGGGCACTATACAAATGCAATTTGTGTTGCTGTCTCCTTCCTCCTCCCCGTGTTTCCTATCAGTATCTGCTATTATGTCTGGGGTCGCTATCTGAGTTAATTACTATCTCTGCAAAGCATTATGAGTGAGTTGATCCCAGCAATAAGAGTGACACATACGTATGTTCTTAAATTCGGCCATCATGACACTGACTTCAGAAACTCTAAGCACAATTCCCTGCTCTTCCTCTGCACCACATCAATGCACAAGACGGAACCCAGCAAGCAGAGACAGCTCCCCTTTTTAAGTAGTGTAGTATCACATTCAAATGCATCTCATAAAAGCTCCAATATCATTAAAGCATCCCTGTTTAGCAATTTGTAATTAGAATTTACACTATACTGCCCACCCCGATCTTTATTCTGGGTAAAATAATCCTTGAAATCAACGGCAGTACTGACCTTCAGCAGTTTAGCATGTAGGAGGAGAGTGTAGGCAGCCTCTGTGTAGTTATCACAGTCCAGGTGCAGATCTCGCAGCTTGTACAGATATCTGTGGAGTGAAGCAGAACACAGATTCCCTTGCTATAATTGTAATCATCCCACAATTAGCTCTGTGTGATTAACTGCACAAAATGTAATCAAATATAAGAATTCGACAGTTGCAGCAATCAATTGTGTCAAAATAACATTTCTCAGGGGATATAATTATTCCTACGAGAGATATTAAGAGTCTAATGTTTTGCAACAGGCTGCAAACCATTAATCTCTACATATTGTGATACCACAATATGTAGAGAGATCTGCTGAACGATTCTTTCTTCAATAAGTTCAGCCCCATTTGGAGCATTGTGTCCTGCTGTTCTGTTACAGCATCCTAGCATTGGCGAGGGTACAAACGAAAGCCACGTAAATAACTCTGTGGCAATGGGTATCTGAGCTGTGATGAAAGATTGCAGAAGCTGGGAAGGTTTACACTGGAGAAGAAATAATTAGGAGCTATAATAATGAAGTCTTTTAACACTTTCCAGCACTTTGGGATGTCCTCCCTATGTGAAAGGCACTATACAAATATCATCTTGTTGTTGCTTTTTCTTTAATACGGACTCAAAGATCCACCACAAGAGATCACCTAGAATTTCGATGTCGGTCTATCTGAAGCAATGCTCTGCTGCAGTTGCTTTCTGAATCTCATTTGGCATTTTATATGCTGTACCTCTATAAGATTTCTCTCCTGAGACATTTCAAGACCTTTATTTTACCTGATCATTCCTTTCAGCGCTCTAGGAGGCTACCCTGCCCGAGAGGCACAATATATGTAAATTGTTGTTCTTATAGTTAACCGTCAACGATGGTGCTTGCCGGGATATATCTGTACACGCAAATTATAGACGGACGGCGGGTGATGGTGGGACTGCTGCAGGAGCAAATTGCACATGTAAGTGTGAGATGCCGAGGGCCTCATTTCCTCACAATATTTGTGGTTGTTACTGTTGATTCTCATATTCCTGTAGCTCGGTGGTTAGAGCACTCGCCTTGCAAGTGGGAGACCTGGGTTCGATTCCCAGCGGGTCAGGGCGAAACCATGGGCAAATTTCCTTACTCTACACGCCTAATAATAATCCCTCAAAAAAAAGCACAATCAGGAAATTGTTCCTTTCAACCCGCGACTGTTTGTGGGACACTGCTTTGCGCAATTGCCTGTTGCGTTTCACCCTACAAATTAATTCACTTTACAGTCTATCCTGTGAAGTGCTTTGAGACATCTAGAAGACGTGAAAAGCACTATATCAAATGCAAGGATTATTATTATTAACTCTCCAGTGTGGGGGATCACTCTCAATGCTCTCTTCAACTCTAGCATCTGGCAGTTCCCTAATGTTGAGCAAGAAACAGCTTGAGTATACCTTCTAGGGATATAGACCCTTTGCAATAAAACCAGGGTTGTGTTTCCATTGTTTATTGCTGGAACATACTTTTTGGAGATGTTAAGTCTTGAAGTCCAGCGCCATGGGACGTCCTGCCAATGTGAAAGGCACTATACAAATGTAATTTTGTTGTTGTTGTTGAATCTGAGCACTATTAGGTTCTACACTACTGAGCACTCAATCTACAAGTGTTTGTGAGACATTGCTGTGTGCAATTGGCTGTCACGTTTCACCCACAAAATATACAGTAAATTCACTTCAGAGTGTATTCTGTGAAGCGTTTCAAGATGTCTCAATGGCGTGATAAGGTGCTGTGTCAAACACAAGGATTATTATTATTATTATTATTATTGTACATTATTAGACAAGTATGAAACTAAAGGCCCAGGCAAGACACCTGGAAAAAGACAGGATTTTTAATGTTCGTATAATCGGGCAATATTGAAACCAACTCAGACAAACATAGCAAAATGAGGAGCTCAATCAATCTGACAAGTCTCTTTCACCCAGTTACCGGATCACGGCAGATCATTTAAATCCATTTACTGTTTGTCTTTTCTCCTTGCCTCTTTTTTTTTCCAATTAGCTATGTACTGTATTTTCTCTTCAGACATTCCAAATCATTCTGCCTCAACAGAAAACTGTGTGAAATTATATTTTCTGATCACATTAATGGTCCTAACTAATGGCCTGAATGAAAAGAAAACTGGAATACAAGAACCATTGTGAAGAGGCATGCGGATTATTGCGGAATGTTTGTTCTATATATGCAAGACCAAAGAGTGGTTACAAGGCAGCAATTTAATTCAGGGTTCATATTCCATCACTAATAACAAGTCTGACATAGTTTCTATCTGCAACCTGAGCCCTTAGATTTGATTGCAGTCTTGACATGTTTCCCCGAGTTATCATTTATAATGGACATGATTACAGATTATATGTGGGAGTTTAATTCCGCATTTTTATTTTCTCTTCTGGTTGGGCTCCACCTGGCTGAAATCTACAACTTTGCCCTTTTTAATCTCCACTTGAATACTCCAGAAAGGGATTTCCTTCAGCCTTTCTGATAGTTATTTATTTCTAGATCATTATAGCTTTTGCAATCAAGGCTTTTAATTTATATTTTGGGATTCAGGTTAATAGAAAATAAGTTCCAATGCTGTTTCAAACAAACATGTTGATTATTCCCTGTTGATTATCAAAGTCTGTATTGTCCCCTTGTCTGGATTTACCATTAAAAAAATCAAATAAATTGGCCGCTTATTTCATTGTTTGTAGAAAGTCGCTGACACAAATCAGCTGCTGTATTGCCTCCAAAACAGCATTTGCTTCATTTCTAATTCATCTTTAAATAACTTTGAGATGTTTTGGAAAGTGCTATATAAATGTAAGTGGTTTACTCTGTTCAATATCTTAGTTTGCATGTTTAAAAGTTTATCACATATGGTAACACGTGGCTCTTAAAATGTAGAAATGGTGTGTAAATGTTTGATACTCTAGCACTTCTTTACATTCAGTGACAAACTATGAATAGTGGGTGAGGTGGGGGAGGGAGAAATAACATCTAATCTTCTAGAATCAAAACGAACTATGGAAAAACAATTTCCATCTACAGTACCATCCCTGCAGCTATGTCACTGGAAGGCTTTTGAACCATTTATGAATTGTTGGATTCATAAATACTTTTTAACAAGAACTGGAAAAGGTCATTGGACCAGTCTTCAACAAAAATCCTTTGATAAAACTATTGTTTTAAACCCTCTAGAGCAGCTTTCAGTTATAAATTAACTCCTGATAATAGAGTAAGTCATTTATTTAGTTACAAATCACTGTCTGTGCTATAATCCCCTGAAAAAATCATTTGAAGGATGAGAAGACCCCCTAGATCTGGATGTACCTGAAAAAATATTTTGAGGAAAAATCTTTAGTTTTTCGAACTGTTCATTCTGAATCTGAGACTTGAATTTCCTTATCTTTCAATTAATTTGTCTTCAAGACAGTTTCAGGTTGTGCAGGATCTGGGAAATTCTTAAATAGTCTTAATTTGGAAGCGGTAGTTCTGAAAGAGATCCAGAAGATGTAGATCTTAAAGAGAACCAGCTTCTAAATTAGCCCTAAGTGTAACTTGCTTATAATGTTCTGTCAGGATCTCATCCTGATTGTCTTCAGTAGAGCTGCTCTGAGCAGGGAGTGAGGAAACATAGATATTTTAGCACAGAAGGAGGCCACTGGGTCTGTACAATCTTATTAGCACATTTTACAGTTAATCACAATTTCCATTACTTTCCCCATTCTTTCTCTCTAAGACCTTGCCAAAAGAATGAAATAACTGGAAAGCACAAATGCTCACTACTGTATTGGGAAAATTTCCTTCAGGAAAAGAATGCAGTTCATGTCCTATTTATTGTATCCTGTTCTGTACTTCCTAAAGTACTAGAAGAGCTTCCCCAGATATTTTTGTTGTACTTGTTGTAATTACCCAAAGCTAATGAACAAATAATATCCCTGGTTTGAGGGTTATGTGACAGAATGCTGATTTCGATGACTGCTCATTAATTTGATTGGCATTCTGAATTCCTCTACATAGTGATCTGACAGAAGAAACATATTTTAGTGTCATCAGTCAGAATGGAACTGATCAAAGTAGCAGATTTCAGCACCAAGTATTCTGTACTCATCCAGATCCTCGGTGTGAATATTGCCTCTGGACATCCTGTGGGTTCTGCTTTCGAAAACGCAGGAGTGGGGGTGTTGAGAGAGTTTAAGTGAATCTTAACAAAGGTCAACAATGGAAGAAGAGGAGTTGATGAAATGTAAAATGTTAATGAGATTATCTGTATCCAGCCACATGTGAATTTGACTTCTGGGAATGTGCTTACCGTCAATTGCTCATGTATTCGTTACATTTTTAATTTGACTATTTAATATTTGAACTGTATATGTATCAATCCTCAACTGTCTTTCCTTCCCCACATCCAAGCAATGACCCGCTCTGTCTTCCTTCACCTCTGCAATATTGCCAGACTCCACCATTACCTCAACCCCCAGGCTGCTGAAACTCTCATTCAAGCCTTCATCACATTCCGGCTCGACTACGCCAATGCCCTGCTTGCCCTGCCCGGCCTTCCCAATTCCTCCCTCCATAGGTTGCAGATAATCCAGAACTCTGCAGCCCGTTTCCTCTACCGCTCCAAGTGACCCCATCTCCCCCATCCTCACCCGACTCCATTGCCCCCTCCCCCCCATCATCTAGAGCAATGGTTCTCACCAGGGGTACATGTACTCCAGGGGGTACAAAATTACTTCCAGGGGGTACAGGTGGCGAAACATTCATTTATTTAGTTCTCTTATTTAGTGTTTTATAGCCTTCCAAATTGTATATTTAATTGTTATTCCCCTCATTTTGTATGTGCTAGTTATTTTGTTAAATAAGAAAAGCTTGGTCATAAAATGCAAGTGGAATGAGGGGCATGTTGTGTGTGTATGTGATTGGGTGGGGGGCTACACGATAATGTTAAAAATTAACAAGGGGTTCATTACTGAAAAAGGTTGAGAACCACTGGTCTAGAGGATCCAATTCAAGATCCTGGTCCTCACATTCAAAACCCTCCATGGCCTCGCCCCACCCTATTTCTGCAACCTCTTAACCCCCCTACTAACCTGCCCACCCCATCCACTCAGCAAGCTCCGGCCTGCTCCACGTCCCCTGATCCACCCACTCCACCCCCAGCCCCCACTGCCTACCCGTGAATGCCTTCTTTTTACTCTTCCTTCCTCCACACAGCAGTGTGTTTATATAGTATTGTGCAGAACATGAAGTACATGTCACAGTACATGAAGAATTATAAGAGCCAAATGCTGCTATTCACTTACCTGATATACATCTCTTCACGATTAATATCCTTGTAGAAATTCTAGAGGCAAACATAAAATATTGAAGTTAACTTTTTTTATTAATAATTACAGTACATTATATTCCATGTGTCAACCTGATATCCATTGTTTTTATATCCACATTGGGACAGATTCTAATTAGTGTCAATATCAGGTTGTCCATCATTTTTAAATTGCTATGACATGTGGGACAGTATAAGTGGATGTTGGAAAGACAGAAGAATGGGATTAAAGCAGATAGCCATCAGAGACAAGGGCCTGTAGGGTTGAATGGCTTAGTTTGGTGTAATTTATAGTACCGTACCAAAATTGAACAACTTGTATTTACATAGGATGTTTCATATACAATTGATGTTTCTAAGCATTTTACAGAATAAGATTGGTTAGGAATTAAGCAAATATTCTCATATAGACAAACAGATCAGCAACATTCTACAAACAACAATGAGATGAGCAGCCAATGGATTTAAATTTGGTGTAATTTAGGAGTGACGAGGGGATTGCAAACCAGGATAGATAATTGGGAGAAAATCTCCATATTTTCCTGAAATTGTGGCACATAGTGGTGGAGGGGAGGTTTGCCTTAACATCTACCTGAATAAAAAGAAAAACAGAATCTAAATTAATGTCAAAATTAGGAATGGAATTATGAACTGAATTAACAAGATATTCAATTGTCTGCCATCTGACTTATGCCAATAGGTTTATATCTGGGAAGGTGTTGACTGATCTACAGTTCTGGTTCTGCTATCCACCTCTTTATCATGTGAGACTAGATACCGAGTGGTGGTATCATTCAGTGATGAACAAGTTGCTGAAGTGAAACGCAGTGAAAATTCTTATGTGCATCTCTCAATTATACCAATTTACACTGTATAATTCTGTCAGGACCTAAACCAAAGCAAAAACTAATCAACACTCAATGGGCAACAAAACTCTGTTGTGAATTTGCAAATATGGTCTCACACCACAAGAGATTAATCTACTTGAAAGGATTCATAGCTCCAAAAAAATAACATTTTAATTAACCATAAAGGAGAAGAATGGGATCCAATTTGTGATATTTACAAAACAAGTGCATTGCAAGGAACATAACAAATCCAGTTTGTCGATATCAAGAAAGAAGTAAGAAAAGTATGGATTGGTAAGGCATTCTTTTGAGAAATTACAGAGGGAAATAGAATGATATGTGTTGTAGTATGGATTAGAGAGAACAAGCAATGTTCTTCTCTGAGCTTGTGCCTTCCTGATTTTGTGTCTGCTGAATTGGTGCATTTCTGTGTTGAGAATGTATCCTTCAAGTAAATTCAATCTTTTCCTATTTACTTTTGTACTTTCTTAAATATTCATATATTGAATAATATCCAAAACATTCAATTCAACTTGATTTCTCATCTCATTGCTATTTGTGGGATATTGCTGGCACAGATTTACTGTTGAATTTGCTTACAAAGCTAGATTCTATTTTAAATACATTTATTTATTTATTATTTATTATTTATTTCCAGATCATTGGCCCTTTTTCAATTGAGTAATTAATTTGGGTCCCATCTGTTTTGTGATTCAGATGGAAATTAAAGGATTTACACCCCTGTCAATTAGCTTTCTCTCCATTATCCTGGTTTATATTGCTTCCTCTTCCAAATGAATGGGCTTCACATTTTGTAGGACTGCGCAGGGAGAAAACAAAACTAGCTGCTGTATTTACTGCCGTCATAGCAGACATGTTTTTTTATTAGCTTCATTCTGTAAAGCACTTGGTGATTTTGTTTACGGGGAAAGCGCTGAAAAATGTATAAATGTTAAGTTCGGCCAACCGCTGGCACTGCTGCCCCTCCCTAGCTTCTTTCATGTCTGCCTCATGACCCTCCTCTTCAACAGTGCCAACAGTCAGTCCCCTTCCCCTCCCTTCCCTCCAACCTCCTCGATCCTGCGCCCAGTTCGCGTCCGAAAAACTGACTGTCCAGCGCATTGGGAGATCCTGAAAGGCACTATACAAATGTAATTGCGTTGTTGTTATATTTCAGATGAGGGAAAGAAACAATGGTGAATTAGTAGATGTTGACTGATTCTGTGAATGGGGGAATCTACAGCATTAGGTGGCTTAATTGGGAACGCTTTCTCCATTGAGTTTGAAGGTTGTAGCTTCAAGTCCCACATTGGGAGTTTGAGCTCATGGGCTCACATTTCAATTTTGTGCTGGTGGAATGTTGCATTGTCAGCCGTATGTCCTACGGATGGGATATTAAATGTTAACCTAAGGTCCGGTTTGTCTGTTCAGATGAACATTGAAAATAGCATGGTAATATTGGAAAATAGAAATCAATTTGTTCCAGTATCCTAGCCAACAATCTCCCAGGGAAAATTAGTCATTTTCTTCATGGTTGTTTATAGGACATTGCTGTGTCCAAATTGGCTGCTGTTTTACATATAAATATTCAGTCAGTACCGTTTTCAGTAAAAGTCTTCTGAAGCACTGGAGACATTCAGCGACTAATAAGGTGCTACATCAAATGCAAAGATTATAATTGGTCATGGCTTTGGCCTCTCCAACAAGCACTGCCCGCTTGTGAAGGTGAAGAGCTGGCAGCTCTCGACCAGCTGACCTCTAGCTCACTCTCAGAAGCACTGGCAATTAACCAAACCAAATCCATAATGTATAACCAATACATAAATAACTTATTCTAAAAAGGAAATTTGTGAGAAATTCATTTGGATGAAATGATTACAAAATAATCAGCCTTTCATCAACAACCTGAGATGCCTTTTTTCTTCCAATCATCAAGGAATATTTCCGAGCTCATGTCACATCATAAATACAGTGGAGCAGGTGTTCGTTGACAGATACATTTGAGATTTTATTCCCTCCAGAGCAGTGTTGTAAAATCAATTTTTAGGAGTTGAGGCTGTATTAACACCTTCAGAACCAAATGTCTAAATACTCTAGCTGTAATCCATGACAAATACTGCTCAGTGAGATACATTAAACAAAGCTTTCAAACATGTCAGGTCAATGAGCATAGGTTCAGGATTGGAAAAGACACCAGAAACTATTTATTTACTCAGAGTGGATTTATGTAGCTGGAACAGTTCATCAGGAATGGTGAGTCAGGCCAGGACACTGGACATATTCAAGAAACAACAACTTGCATTTATATATCACCCCTCACACAGGGTAGCATCCCAGAGCAAGCTCAATGATGTAATAGGAAGACAGAACATTGGTATTCGGGAAGGATGATACACATTTTTCTAGTGAAGAGAGGAGTCAGCAGAACTCTCTGCATACTGTGATGACACTGGTATTGAATAAAAGTTCAAATGGGAAATCCACAGCATAAAGGATGCCTGACATTAGATCAGCACCTGCAACCTAATACACTGAACTCAGCTCTCACATAATATCATAATAATAACAATTATTATTATAATAATAATAATAATCCTTGCATTTGGCACATTTAATCTAGTGGCATTCCCAGGGATGGACATTCACTGCACATGACATCCCAAGATGTTTATCCAGCTCCTGTGCTCTTTACTCTGCAGTTTACCCATTCACAAATTTATAATGTTGTTGTTGTTGTTCTGAACCCCACTGGGTATCATTTGCACCCTGTGTGACTATTTCAATGTTATCGAGTTGGCTTTATCATTGGGTAAGATGCAAATTAGGCCTAATCCATATTGGAAACTTCTACAGATATTACCAAGAACTAAAGTGGAGTTGGCCATTGGGCCATTTTATTCAATCACAACAAATTCTTTAGTCCTATTTCTGTACTTTTCTTCACATCCCACAAAATATGCAGTGGCGCTCACGTTTTGCCCACAAAATACAGTCGATTCACCTTACAGTATATTCTGTGAAGCACTTTGAGACATCTTGAAGACATGATAAGGTGCAAAATCAAATACATGGATATGATTATCATTGTTATTATTGTTATTAGTATTATCCCATAACACCCTCAGTTCACTAATGGAAGGTGAAGAACAGAATATTGGTATCATACTGTGCACTCACCCCCTCCCAGTTATATACTGATGTCCGGAGAGTGATTGGATGTACATACCAGAAGGTTCACAGTGCAGCTCATACGGTTGCCTCTGCTCTCTTCGCTCATCACAGCCCTGTAATCCAGCAGCTTCTCCAGCAGTCCCCGAATAAGGCTCACAAAGAACTTCACCTGTTTTGTGATGTGCTGATGTTTTAAGGAGCATTCCAGGAGTCTGAAGGAAGAATGAAGTGTAAGACTGAACTCTTAATGGGGGAGAGGGGAGGAAATGGAAAGTGAGTAGGGGATCTATCAGTCTGTCTCAGTTGATAGCACTGTTGCCTCTGAGTCAGAAAGTTGTGGGTTCAAACCTCACATCAGGTCTTGGAACGCATGCAGTTTAAATTGTCACTCCATTACAGTGCAGGGAATGTGCTACATGCTTTGGATGAGATGTTACTCCAAGGCTCTGTCTGCCTGTTCAGGTGGACTTTTAAGATCCCATGGCACTGTTTGAAAAGTGAAGGATTTTATCCAGGTATTCAGACCCTCAAAATAAAAATGGGTAATATGTTTCATGGTTGTTTATGGGACATTGATGCGAGCAAATCAGCACGATTGCCCACAAAATGCATAGTTACTGCAATTTAAGTACATTCTGTGAAGCGCTTTGGAAACTCCTTCTGACATGAAAGGTGCTATATCGAATATAAGGATTATCATTATTAAGTAAAAGTTAGATGAATTTCTGGTACGATTGAGTTCTTTCACTACCCCATTGGTATTCCTATATTTGGATTATTGGCAACCAATCATTCTTAACCAATGAAGCCACTGTTTTGTATTTATACAAAATATTGTGTCCATCCTCCTCTCCCACCAACAGGGCTCTGTAATTTTATATCTATGCTCAGTTGCTTAGTTTGTTAGGATTGCATGGTTAAAGTCATTTAAAATTCACACTTTCTCATGGATAATGATTGAAATAATATTTGTACAGTATTTGCAAAATAAATGTGGGGGGTTCAGTAAAATCACAGAGTAATTCTATTGACTTTATAAAATTACCACTTTAAATATTTGTTCTGAACTTTTGTGTCTTTGCTGGGAGGTGAGAAAGGTAAACTCAAAGTTTTTCCAATATAATTTTACTTAAGGTCTTCATTTTTAGGAAATTGGTTTCCTAAGGTAGCCAGCTAGCAAACCATCATTGGGTTCATTCCATGTGGACCTTACATTGTCTGGAAGAGTTGCATGTACTGTTCATCTCCTCGTCCACCTTCCACTTCATGATCCAATTTCAGGATTATCTCATCTTCAAACTGTTAAAAAAAAGTTTATGGTGTGTTTAAACTCTACTGTACATATAGCAGCTACAATGTGTGATCAGACGTGTGACCAGTGTCCTCTGGAACAGGATGCCCTTCAAGCCTATAACCCTGTTCTACTAGTTTATTAGATCATGGCAGAACTATTAACCCCGTTTCCCTACCTTTTCTCCTTGACTTTTAATGTTATTTCCCAAGCATTTAACTCCCTTTTAAATAACTTAATTGATTTTGCCTTTGTGCCTTTGTGGCAGTGCATTCCATAATCTCATAGATGGGCATAAAGGGACCTTGGTCATTTCAATGCCAAAGATCTATCCCCTGATTTATTCCTCTCCAACTTGAGTTAAAGTTAACTTTGAAATGAGCAGTTAATGGGATGTTACTGGTGCTGAGTGGCTGCCATGTTGACTTTGACTTCATTTCTAATCAATTCTATTTGGTAAAGCAAATGGTTTGACAAGTTCAGTATTGCTTTAAAATGATTAAATAAATGCACACTGTTGTTATTATTAGTATTTTATAAACATTTGCAATTATAGAATCCCAATCTGACCATCTATCATTTTGTGGGCAATTCTGAGGATGTGATTTATTAAAGAGTTGCATGCTTAATCACTATTGCAAAGGTACAAAGGCTAAAAGTTTCCCTCATGACAGTGTTACATTTTTTGACAGCTCAGTCATAAACAACAGCTGGAGTGGGTTGCCAGTAATGGGTGGATGGTAGGATTGACATTCTGAAAGATCAAAGTACAATACTAGAGACTTTCTTCATTCAAAGTTCGCCAGTATAATTGCAGCTTCCCAAGGACTTGAATGTCATTGCTACTCTATCTTAACACAGCCTTAAACTAAAATAATCTGAAATGCATGAAATAAAAGCAAGCGAAAGGGTATGGAATGATTTTATTCAAACGTTTATCTGGAAGTTCTAAAGCCTCCCAGCTAAAGGTATTAAATCCATGATCTATAGCATTTAATCACCTTCAACTTTTTTGAAAACTCCAGTATTTTATTGCTGTACTTTCTGGATAGGTTCCCAATGCTTCTACAAACATACACTTGGCACCCTGCCAGCTTTAACAGGGAACCTGATCAAGGTGTCCTTGTATTGATTTGTTGCAAGAGCTTATCTGTACAGAAAGTATGAAGAATGCGAACCAGGGTGCTGCAAAGGAACAATGTACTTTTCTTGGTGATGTGGAGTTTAAAACAGCCTTGATGCTGTGATCCAGTGGGCGAGAACTTAATCAAAGTCCAGCTGACCGTGCCTGTTCTCATCAAGTCTTTTGTACTTGAATTTGTATTACACTTGATTTATAGCACAACATTTGAAAGTATTCTATTGTAATTACTGTTATGTGCAGTAGCTGTTTGTGTCCTTTATATGAATAGGTAGGTCCCATCAATTCACTTTTCCACTTTCACCACCTTGTTCTTGGAAACTTCCTCCTAAAATCCCTCTGCCTCATGACTGTCCTGAAACCCCTTTTAGAAACCTACCTGTTCCACTATCCCCACATCTCAATTGTTCAATCTATTTTTGCCTCTACAGAAAACCTAATCTGGAGCAGATACACTATTGTGTACATGAAAGATTTGTATTTCTCAACCCATTCCTATCCATATTGTCCTCAATAGGCCATCAACAGGTTCACTGGGCTGAATATTTATTCCATTATTGTGTGTCTAATTCCTTTCCCAGCCACACTACTGATGTGTCTGAATCTGCCTTGTTTGAATGATTTACAAGGTGACTTAGTAACAAAGAGATACTAGGATTGCAATGTCATGCCCCTTGTAACAGCTACACTAGATCTGTTATCAACAGTCTATTCAAGGAAAAGTGAGTCAACGTTTCGGGTCCACTACCCTTCGTCAAAACCCCTTTGTCAGAACCTTCTGACGAAGGGTTGTGGACCCGAAACGTTGACTTACTTTTCCTTTCTCCTTAGATGCTGCCTGACTTTCTGAGTGACTTCTGCTATTGTTTCAGATTTCCAGTGTCTGCAGTATTTTTGCTTTTTTTTATATCAACAGTCTATTTATCACTTATGTACCTTCTTGAACTTATTGAAGACATTATACTCGCACAGCATCATGTCAAAGAAGATTGGAATGGTGGCTTTCCGTAGTTCATTCTCTGGTATCAAGGTCATTTCCAGGATTGGACCGACCATCCCTGGGATAAAGTGGATCTTGTTCTGACCTGGAATGCATTAAAATGTACAAATTCAAACAAACGGAACAGTCTGAACCCTAGCTCATCGAACAATTACGCATTAACATTACTACATTACTCACAGCAGCATTTGCTTGTTTTTGGGGTGGGGTGTGGGAGCATCAGCAGGGTGTCTGACACATGCAGAAACTCACCATTATGCTCCAGAGTACCCGGATGCAGCTGAGATTTTCATGCATCCCACCTTCACATGAAAACCCTAGAGATAGATGAATGGAATACACATTCTCTCCCTGGAGGAACACATCCTGCTTTCTTAATTCTGGAAAGTGTTAGCACGGATTTGCAAGAGCCAAGGCTTGAAGATCCCAGAATGTTCATTGGGGTACTGCTGGAGTCTCACTGCATAGTGTACCATTGATGTTACTGACCTGCAAGCTTTTCGGTTGCTTGTCCAGCCAGGACCACCCTACCCATTAGGGCTTTGGCTTGCAGGGTCAACAGGAGCTGAGTGGGATGACGTGCTGCCCCCTATGACTGATCTGCCCATCCAGGTCCTTCTGATGAGCCAGGCTGCCAGTGCTGTCATTAGCAGTGCCCTGGAATCCGGTGGACTCACCAGATTACTGAAACTACCACAGAGGCCTGGCTCAATTCTGACAGTCCATTGCCAGACATGTCACCTTGGATTCAGTTCAGCTCCAATGAGACCCCAAAAATCCACAATCCAGGATTCAACTAACTGCGCCAATCTAAATGTGGAAAGTCACCTCATTTAATGAAATGATCACAATTGACACACAACAACAACAAATTACACATACCCAACTTATACCACATGTCACGAATGGCAAATCCAATAAGACATCTCATGTCACCATATCTGAAAAAAAGTTTTCATTTAGTTTTACATATATAAGCATTTAAATCTATTTTTGGAATAAAATATTCCTTCCACTGCAATCCATTTTTGCTGTATTACAACTTCGGTACACACACCTAATGCACCTCAGACTTTGTGCCTGTCTCTGACACTCCAAACTCTCCCAAGGGTCTGTAGAATGATTTACAGCCACCCAATATGAGAGACAAAGACATTGTAGCTCTCAGCAAAATGTTAGTGAATCTCCCAGGAGCCATGCAAATAGGATCCTGGGGAATAACTTGCAAGATTTACAAATTGATTTGTAAATATCAAAACTTCCAGCTGTCTGGCTGTGTCTCAGACTGATCCTCTGAAATTCCACTTAAGCTCCTGGCAGACACAAACAGCAATGATCTAGCTCTATTTAAGCAGAATTGGAGACAGGCATCCAACAGCATTATAGTGGGTCAACGTGAAATTCAGTTACCACAGGATACACTGAGCAAGTTTCAACCCATTATTATGACATGGAGTTTTTTTTTAAACAAACTGTTTAAGCTAGGTTCTTCTTTGTATTACTTGATATTTCCTCCCTACCCTTTCCCTCCCCTTTCACCTTCCCCAAAATAAAAGCTCAACCAATGGAAGACACATGAACATGAATGACTGGCTGAGATTCAAACCTGCACCTTCTGATGAGATACCCACTCTATGAGGTTTGACCATCTGATATTCCAATGGTTAACATTCTTCACAAGCTGTGCAATAAGCAACAACTTACTTGTTCAGGATCTTGGTGCACTTTGCTTGCGAGAAATGTTCCAGCTGCAGGGAATCTTGGGTTATGAAGGCCACCGCCAGATGGAAGTAATTATTCCACAGCTGCACACATAAAAAGACTTATTGAGATTATGCACCAGTTTTGTACCAGTACACTTTATTAGGAGCTATTATTTGGCTTGTGTGAACCCAAGGGGTCAGTTGGGAGAGTGGTGTAAATTCTGTGTTTTATTGATTGTTAGTTTTACAATGAAGAACATTGGTCACTCACTCCCTCATTCCCATACTTTGACACAAACTCATAATATGCCCATATATTTTAAAGTTAATCATGTGATTGAAATGGGTCATCTTCATAGTACGACATTTCATTTTTTCAGTACATTCTATAAAAAGATGTTCACACCAATGTTGACTCTAACCTTGCAATGTACTTAATAATTGCATTTTCTAGATTCCTATTGACTCCTCTTTAGATGAGATTCGGCACTGCTTGTCCAGAGCAAGTCATTGGGTTTTCATGGGTTATGTTTAACAGTCTAGCTTTGCAAGCAATTGGGTATGTAGTACAGCTCTATGTGGCATCAGTGCATAATAAATTACATGGTGTTACATGGTGTCTGGTGGGTTGAGGGATTAAGGGACTATCTGATGTACAACAACATCAAAATTACATTTGCACAGCACTAAGAAAAGCATTCAGTTGTGCTTGTGTATATATCAAATGATTTCAACACCAGTCTTGGGAGCAGTGCTGCTCACTGTCAAATACTGTATACAGTAGTTTGCTGCCATTCAGTGTTTTGTTTCTCCCAAGAAATTTGGCCATTTGGGAGTTAATTTAGACCACCTGTATAATTCCTGGATAGCCTTTCCAATTCCGTCTCCTGTTTGAACACCTGTGTTCCACATTCCCCTAACTCCTTTATCTCATTTTCACATGAAGAACCAACAAAGCAATCTTCAATGTTCTTGGTTCTTTAGTTTCCTCAGTCTGGTTTGGATACTTTGATAGGCTCTGCATGTATCAGACACCCAGCCGACCAAAACAAAGCACTTCGTCTTCTATCATAAAACCCCAATCAGATGAGAAGTCAAGGTTATTGTTCAGTGATGTCAGTCTACAGTCTACTGGATTATTTATCCAACATCTACCATAGTGGTTTACCTGATGCTCAAAATTCATGTTTTCCAGGAATTTCTGGTTCATGGTTGTTGCAAACTTGTTGATGGCTCTGAGAAACACTCTGGGGGAAAAATAAGCAGGTTATTCATTTATGTACATTAAAATGCATGTTCACATAATAGTACAGTACATGTAATAAGCCTTGCATTTGCTATAGCAACTGATCAAGTCTTCGAGACTTCTCAAAGTACTTCACAGAATATACTGTAAAGTGAATACTGTATATTTTGTGGACAAAATGCAGCAGCACAGCTAACCCGTGGATATGTTAGTTTGATGTATACTTTATCTGAAACAACAACAAGGAAAATCAGCTTCCAAATGGAGTTTTCAAAACCATCTGTTCAGTACTTTACATTTCGAGCAATAACCATTGAACCCTCATTCATAAAAAATGATAAACTCAATAACAACTGTAAATAGCTACATTATGCTTTGGGATTTATGCTTTGGGGGAGGGAGACAGATTTTGGTATTGTAACTAAAATAGAAGACGGGTAGAGCAGCTTTGAGAGGCTTCAGGCAAATTGACACTATCCATTCAGTTCAGTAGTTAGTTCCTGTGACTAAAATAACAAATTTCATTTGTATAGTGCCTTACTACAGTATCTGTATCAAGTACTGTATACAAGATATAGCTCCTGTTGCAATATTAAAGAATAATCCTTGCATTTGGTATCGTGGATGCTTTATTGGAAGGGCAACCCAAAGCGCTTCATAGAGGCGAAACCTTAGATATGTTTTCTTACTCCATACGCCTCTACCTAGCAGTAGGTCGGAACCCGGTTGTTAGTGAATTGATGCATCGCTTTCCGGGGGTAATAATCCCTTCAAAAATAAACAATAGTAATAATTTGGTTACTCAATCCACGACTGTTTGTGGAACACTGCTGTGAGCAATTGACGGCCACATTTTGTCCACAAAATCCACAGTCAATCCACTTTACAGTATAACCTGTGAAGCGCTTTGAAACATTCCAGCGTGATAACACGCTATATCAAATGTAATAATTATTATTACAGTGTAAAATGCACCATAAGCTACAGCTGCCTAAGCAGTTTGCATCCAGAATCCTTGACACATCAAAAAAAATCATAGATGCTAATCAGCTGCTTTTCCTGTATGGGTCAGTTGTTAACCGCATGCGCCCACCCCACTCCTCTCCCTCCGTTCAGTGTGAAGGGGGGCTGCACATACCAGGAGGGTCCTAATATTAAAGCAATGAAGGGTCCCAATGAGACAGCTGGAAGACGCGAAAAGCACTATATCAAAATGCAAGGATTATTAATATTGGTTGCCTATTGTTATTAGTGTAAACTGTTCATTCGGTGAGCTAGTGAGGTGCTGCAATTGGCCTCATCACCAAATGGCTGAAGGACAAAAATCAAGAATTTGAACTGATGGCGATCCAGTGATTCCCACCCCCCTCCCACCCCTTTATAGGCTGTGTACATAAGAACGGATTATAGAGAGGATGGGCTTGGCTGGGATGAAGCTTGTTAGTTTCATTACCTAGATCTGTCATCCTGGATTGTCGGTTCCTATGGTGATGTTCAACATTTATATTAACTGGTAGTGTGAAGTTTTTTTAAAATGAAATCGTCCTCACTATGTGAGGTGTTGAAGCTATTCCAATGAAAACCTTTCGAGGATCTGTCTACTCTATGGGATCCTGAGCACAAATGATAGGATTACAATGGAGGTAATTACTTCAGTGCAAGTGATTTGAACATGTGTCGCATACTCTATCCTCAAAGCTGAACTCTTTAACTCTTCCCTTCTTCAGAGAAAAGCAGCACTATTCTATCTCACAACTTCAAAATATGTGCCTGTGCAGTCATTAATTTCCAAACAATGATAAGAAATCAAATGGGTGTGAATTGGAAAATCATTCAGCCAATTTGATGTCATCCTTCTAGAATACCCACCTTACCAGTTTTCCATTACAGCACCAAGCTGTTCCTCATTCCATGCTTTCTTAGGACCACAATATTACATCAGTCAATTCGACCATCTATGCCACTTGCTTTATCTTTTATGACAATATATCAAATGCAAAGAATATTATTAAGACAGAGGGAGCCATTCACACCCTCCCCTCATTCAAAGCACGTCTCAAAACATATCTCTTTGACGGCTTTTGATCATCTTTCTCCTCCCTACCCACCATTGCTTTAAGGGATATAACCAGTTTGCAATGCCCATCCTGGTAATGTCTTCTTTACTTGTGTTCCGTTTGCTCAGCTCCTAATGTCAGACCTTGCCAGTGTAATGTTAATGATGTCTTGAATTTACTGCCCAATAAAAGCATGCATTCGTCTGGAGATAAAGTGCAATGCTGGGATTTGGCAACATCAGCTATATCGGACATGAGAAAGTGTTTTCATTACACTTCCTGAGTTTGTGATTAGGAGCTTAACTACCAAAGCACTCAAAGTCCTTGAGAGTTGCTCAGAATGCATTTCATCGTACATCAGTTATCATTCTTTAGTATCAAGATGTCTGGCGTGAAGGGCGCTATACAAACACAAGCTCGTGTTGTTGTTTATTCCCTTGCCCTTTTCTCTCAAATGCACTGATGCATAGGGGTACATTTCAATGGGAATACCATTGGTTTGTCTAGGACTTATCTTTAATCAAGAATGGAAGACGTGCTGTTCATCAAACAAGATATTGAAGCTAATTTCGCGTCTTTAGGTTTACTTTAAAGTATTGTGACACTATTGGAAAAGAGAAGGGAGTTTCACCTGTTGTCCTGGACAATGATATTCTATATTAATTGGTCATTCACTGGATGTAGTGCAAATGGCTTCCACGATTGCTAAAAAAAAAAAGATTTCCACCGTGATCTTGATGAGCGCCTTGGGATGTCTTCCCAACGTGAAAGGAGCTCTATAAATGTAATTTTGTTTGTTTGTGTGTTGTCGTTGATTGTCTATTCATGTATCATTTTAGTAGAGCCAAAATTTGGCAAATTTTTAAAGCTTCAAGTTTGAAGCCAATTTTTTTTTAAGAACGTCCAAAAACAAAGAAAACTGTCTTTAATATTTAGACTTATTTGAACTATGTATCAAAATCTGGATGATCTAAAATGCTACATAAATTAAAGTAAGTCTACACCAGGTTTTAACTTCTGCCAATACGCAAAGCACTTGGCATTAATTACAATGAACTGCTTTGAGACTTTCTGACCTGAAAAGGTGCTCTAAAAATTCAAGGTCTTTTCAATCTTGGTGCATATAACAATTATGCTGTTGCCAAATGGGGTGCTTGATTCTGCATACCAAGTGAATGTTAACACTTCAACTGGACAAGAATCGCAGAGAAACCATGTCTAAAACTACATTGGATTAACATTAAATATTTTGAATTGGAGATTTGTTCAGTGAAACATTGCCTTCCTTTCTATTCCAATTCTCTTGTCTCCTCTTCTTCTCCTGAATATGTTTTGATTAATTTTTCCTTCTTTGGGATACAGTTCCAGACTCAAGTGAACATTGATGCATTAGAATTCAGGGGAGTGTTATCATATTGGTCGACTGAAAGGGACACCACAGCTGAGTTTGATCCTGTCCTCACAAGGTTCCTTGTACGAGTTCCTCTATTAGTTTGGTGTGTGTGTGTGTGTGTGTGTGTGTGCAGCCAAGTTAGGAAGTTAGATTTGGGGAAAAGAAAAGTGAGTCAATGTTTCAGGTCCACGACCCTTCGTCAGAACTTCAGTGCTGACGAAGAGTCGTGGACCCGAAACGTTGACTCACTTTTCCTTTCTCCATAGATGCTACCTGACATGCTGAGTGTTCTCAGTGACTTCTGTTTTTGTTTCAGATTTCCAGCATCTGCAGTATTTTGCATTTGTTTTAGGAAGTTAGACTTGCTGTGTAGCCTGCTCATTGAAGTGAGAGATTGTATATGTACTTTCCCATTTCAGGTACTCATCTTCAACATCAGGCATTCCCAGATCAGGAAATACACGGGATACAGAAAGTAAACCCAGGGATGTGAAGGGCAAGGTTAAACAGGCAGAAGGAAGCTTTTCTTTGTACTGAAGAAATGGCTGAAACAGCTGGAATATGTGACTAGGAATGATAATCAAAGCCAGGGTGTTGGACATATTTGTGAAACGGCTTCACTGCTGCAATTGGAAGATAGTCATGTAGATACTCATAGAATTATAGAATGGTGAACTCAGAATGTTTGGCCTATAAAGTACTGCAATGTGGAGTGATTGTGTACCTTATAGATAGTACGGCATTCAATTTGCACCCATCAATGTCCTACCAACAGCAAATAACGACAACAATAACAAAGCAAATCTTCAAATAATAACCAATTTACATTTATAGCATGCCTTTCACATCAACAACAACAACAACTTCGATTTATATAGCGCCATCCACGCCAGACAGCTTCTCAGAGCGCTTCACAATAGCGGATCCTGGGACTGAGCCAGGGGTAGGGGTAGAAAGGTGACCAAAGGCACGGTCGAAGAGAAAGGTCTTCACTGGGACCTGAAGCTGAGAAAAGAGGGGACGAGGTGAAGGGAGTGAGGAAGGGAATTCCAGAGCCTCAGGGCATAGTGGCTGAAGGCACGGCCGCCGTGGGTGGAGCAGAGGATTTGGGGGACATGGATGAGGCCAGACCCAGTGGAATGAAGGCAACAGGTTTCAGGAGAGAGCAGGTCAGAGAGGTAAGGGGGTGCAGATGAGTGGAGGGATTTGAAGACAAGGGAGAGGATCTTGAAGTCGATCCTCTCTGGGATAGGGAGCCAGTGAAAGCTGGCAAGGACTGGGGTAATAAGGGAGCAAAGTTTGATGCAGGTGAGTATGCAGGCGGCAGAGTTTTGGATGAGTTGGATTTGATGAAGGGGAGGGGAGACCGGCGAGGAGGGCATTTGAATAGTGCAGCCGTGAGGTGACGAAGGCATGGACATCAAGAGGACACCACCTGAACTGGCAGATAGGACCTCCATTTAACCATCTTTTTTGAAGTACAGTAGTTTCAAGATCACAGCAATGCTATTGCAGTGTCAGCCTATACTGGCTTGAAGCTATAATCTTCTGACTCAGAAATGTGTATGCTACTAACTGAGGCAAATGGACATCCTGATTTGACTTTATATGAAACTGCCCTATGAACCTGCCCAGCCTCCTCTGTTCAGCTGACTCCAGTCTACTCCATGTTCCCCGCCCGACCCACCCTACCATCGGTAGCTCTCTCTGCACCCACACTCTGGAATTTCATCCCAGTCCATTTGCCTCGCTTCCTTCCTTGCCTCTTTCAAGATCGGTCTCAAGACTCTTCTCTTCGATTGTGCCTTCTGTGGCCCTCCCAACTCTCTCCCTCCCCTCCTAACTCTCTCTCTCCCTCCCCCTCACCTGCCCCTCACCCTTGCTCAGATCCTGATCTGACTGTTCAGCACCTTGAGACGGTTCTCCCGACATGAAAGACGCTCTATAAATGTAATTTTATTGTTGTTGATTTTGTTGTTGTTATGAGTCTTTGAGAGTAGGGATCTCAGTTTCCTTACATGATTCAAGTTTATGTGAATTCAAAGTTCATGTTTAAGTGAATTGCTGATATGCCTTATTATAAAGTGAAATTCTGATACACCTTTTGAGTTCTGAATTGTAACCATTCAACGTGACTTACATCCACACGAATGTACCCGGATTATTTGTCATTCTGATGCCTATGATAATTGAAAAGATGGAAAAATCGTTGCACAAATGCAAATAAAATAAAAGGCCCACTGTAATTGTGTACATTAAGTGCTGAGAAAATGACTGGCACAGGACCAGATGGTATCAAATGGTTCATTTTTAATAAGGAGTCTTGTGTTGCCACAAAAGGAAAGGTGTAGCTAAGTGTGTCTCACTTCTGGCATTTGCAATCAATCACTTTGGAATTATACATTGGAAATTTGATTATGGGAGAGGCAGGGGTGATGAGGTTCTGTGTTACAGCAGGTAATCAAGGTGCATATCTGTTCTGGAAGGTTAAAATGTGTGTCTGTGAATGAGGAGGCTGCTGTGGTGTAGTGAAGAGGTTAAATATGCAGTGCGACTGTTTCATTGTTTTTCTTATGTGCATTTGCTTTCACAGTGTCTCACTCCTTTAATCTGAGGTGATCAAGATGGATTGAGAGCCAATTAGCTTTAATTAATTGATATTGGAGACTTGGTGCTTTCCTTGAAAGTAGCTGTATAGAAACTTTGCATTATTCATTTTATGGCTCCATTGGTTTCAGCGCTATCATTTTAAGTGCATTTCATTTGGGGGTAAACTGACAGGTAGGATTTAACCTTAGAAAGTGCTTGATTACTGATCAACTCAGAATTGCTGGCTCTTGGGTTTATTGGCCTCAAGGTGATGGCATTGAATTTATTGATGAGTTCAGTATGTGTTGTTGGCTGAAGCTGTACATAGTAAAATCCAGACGATACGTATGAAGCCACTAAATCCTAAGATTAAGTAGGAACCCGGTTGTTAGTCAACTGGCAGATCACTTTTCCTGGGATAATAGTCTGTGCCCCAAAAAACTATTTGGTCACTAAATCCACAACTATTTGTGGGACACTGCTGTGTGCAATTAACTGCCCACAAAATATACAGTCAATTCACTTTACAAAATATTCTGTGAAGCACTTTGAGATATCTTAAAGAAGTAATAAGGGGCTATATCAAATGCAAGGATTATTATTATTATAAATTCTTCATTATGTGTGTATGATGGGATGGATGTCCCACTATACCTTATTGTTACGATGGTCCAGGTATACATCCTGATCCTATACTCCACATATGCTCCCCTCCTCCTCTCTATCAGGTGAGTATAAATCTATTCCAATGTCCTTCCTGTGCTAATGTAATGGTCACATGTGTCTAACAGACAACATCATGTTTACAGCAATATTTGTAGAAATAATTTTGTTTTATATATACATGTTTTGTCTCCTCCCACTGTTATGCTTTAGTTTTGGCCCAATCCCACATAATGATCTCTATGGAGACATGGAGAGAAGAACTCATTTTGAGCTAGATGGAGTTTTACAGAGCCTTGAAGCCTAATTCATGCTCAGAACCTCAGGGGGTGGAGTTCCATGACACTGATTCTATTTCAGAGCCTCACAAATTTTTAAGTATTTAATTGTAATGTTGTGTTTTTTGTAAGTTCTTTTTAAGATATGAGCTTCAACTGAATTCAGTAATCTGCCAATTTCCACTCTCTCTGAAATACTGGTTCAGTGTAGATTAATCTAGATCCGGGTGGAGTCTTTCAGATCAACATAGCCCAGGTCTCCTACCTGTTCTGCACCATACTAATGGCCATCCAGTCACCAGGATAGACATTCTTCCCGATCAGGTCCATGAACAGGAGGAAGGTCTCCATAAAAAAGTCCTGTGGAAAACAAATCCATTTGTTAGGGAATGCTGATAAGATACTTCACCTTCAACTGAGAAACTGGTGCCAAAATTTGCCCATGAATAATGCACATCTTTCAATGAATAAGGATTTCACAATTTTAAAAAATCAGATTTAAGGGACTCTAACATTTTAAAGATATTGTGGCCACAGGCATAACATTATCTTGTATGTGACATTAGATATTGATATTTTAATATTTGATTTTTATTGAATCTTGCATTTTAATGAAATTATTGAATTGTGGACACTTTGAAAAAGGATCGGGATATTTAGTTGTTTAAATGCTCCCTGATCTGTTCTTTATATAAATACTAATCACAAACTAGCCTCCTATTCAGTAAGTCACGGGAGCAAATAGCAGGGACTCTGGCCACGATCTTTCAATCTTCCTTGGACACAGGGGTCGTGCCAGAGGACTGGAGGATAGCTAATGTTACTCCCTTGTATAAAAAGGGGCAGAAGGACAAGCCTGGTAACTACAGACCAGTCAGTCTAACGTCGGTAGTGGGCAAACTTCTACAGTCCATAATCAGGGACAAGGTAGATCTTCACTTAGAAAGATATAGGCTAATAAAGGACAGTCAACATGGATTTGTTAAAGGCAAATCTTGCCTTACAAATCTGCTAGAATTTTTTGATGAGGTAACGGAATGGGTGGATAATGGTAGCGCAGTTGATGTAGTTTACATGGACTTTCAAAAGGCAGTTGACAAAGTGCCACATGAGCGAATTATTATGAAATTAAAGGCCCATGGCGTAAAAGGGACAGTGGCAGCGTGGATCCACAACTGGCTGCGAGACAGAAAGCAGAGAGTTGTAGTGAGCGGCTGTTTTTCAGATTGGAGGGAAGTGAGCAGTGGTGTGCCACAGGGATCGGTTTTGGGACCATTGCTGTTTGTAATCTACATCAATGATCTGGACTTGGGTGTACGGAGTACAGTTTCCAAGTTTGCAGATGACACTAAGTTAGGGAGAATAGTAAATAGTGAGGAGGATAGTAGCCATCTGCAAGAGGATATAGACAAATTGGTAAAGTGGGCAGACACATGGCAGATGAAGTTTAATGCAGAGAAGTGTGAGGTGATGCATTTTGGGAGAAGAAATGAAGGGAGGCAATATAGGCTAGATAGTACAATTTTAAATGGTGTAAAGGAACAGAGAGACCTGGGGATTTGTGTGAGTGACTCGTTGAAGGTGGCAGGACAGGTAGACAAGGCTGTTAAGAAGGCATATGGGATACTAGGCTTTATAAATAGGGGTATAGAGTACAAAAGTCAGGAAGTGCTGACTAACCTCTATAAGACTTTGGTGAGGCCTCAGCTGGAATACTGTGTTCAATTCTGGTCACCACACTACAGAAAGGATGTGAAGGCATTGGAAAGGGTACAAAGGAGAATTACTAGGATGGTGCCAGGATTGAGGGACTTCAGCTATGAGGAGAGGCTAGATAGGCTAGGGTTATTCTCTCTGGAACAGAGAAGATTGAGGGGAGACCTAATAGAGGTTTATAAGATCATGAGGGGTTTCGACAGGGCAAATAGAGAAAAACTATTTCCACTCGTGGGTGAATCTGTGACTCGTGGTCACAGATTTAAAATAGTTTCAAGGCGCAGTAGAGGGGAGCTGAGGAGAAATTTTTTCACTCAGCGAGTTGTTCGAATCTGGAATGCATTGCCTGAAAAGGTGGTGGAGGCTGATTCGATAACAACTTTTAAAAGGGAATTAGATCTTTATTTAGGGAGAACGGGTCTATTAGGCTATGGGGAGCGGGCAGGGCAGTGGGATTGAATCGCTCTTTTCAAAGAGCCGGCACAGACTAGATGGGCCGAATGGCCTCCTTTTGTGCCGTAAAATTCTATGATTCTATGATTCTATGATTGTATTCTGACCTTGCAGTTGCCTTTCACACAACTAGGAATGCTGGAATCCCTTCTATTCCTTGTCTTAAAATCTGACAAGACACAGAACTGTGGAAAATTCTTAAATTCAGTCTTAATTTGGAAGCTGCTTGTTTGTGAGTACAGCTGAAAGCCAGCTTCTCAATTAAGAATGCGCATTTCACCCATAAAATATACAGTCAATTCACTTTGGAGTATATTTGGTGAAGCACTTCGAGACGCATCAATGTTGTGATAAGGAGCTATATCAACTGCAAGGATTGTTATTATTCTAATAAGTTTAAGACGGAGGGGTGGAGGGAAAGGGGGGTTGACCGTTGGTATGGTCAAAGAGGTGGGTCTTGAGGCGGGACTTGAAGGAGGCTAGGGGGCGAAGTGGAGGGATTGCGGGTTGGAATTCCAAAGATTGAGGGCAGAGTGGCAGAAGGCTCGCCCGCCGATGGTGAAGCTGGGGATGTGGAATGGATAGGTTGGTAGTGGGTTACGATGTCATAGAGGTAGAGGTTGGGGCAAGGCCATGGAGGGCTTTGAAAGTGAGGAACAGGCTCTTGGATTGAATTCTCTGTGTGACGGGAAGCAAGTGGAGTCGGGCGAGGATGGGGGTGAGAGGACACAGCATGCAGAGTTCTTGATGATCAGCAGCCTGTGGAGGGAAGACTTGGGGAGGCTGACAAGCAGGGTGTTGGCATAGTAACCACATCTCACTTTCTTCCTTGCTTATGCTTTTTCCTTTTCCTTTAATTTGTTTGACAGTTTTTATTTTGCAAAAAATTATTGTCAATGTACTCCGAGTTAGTGTCCCTCCTCTCCCGACACCTTGTCCTCCTTCAACCCAAGCCTGAGTAACCTGGGTCTTTGGCAACTAACTTGCTAAGAGCATCTCAGTAAAACATCATGTCTGCTTGAAATGGAACACCTTACTCTGCAGTCAAACCTTTAAAAAACACTGTTCAAGCCTATTATGAACGAACTAAATCTGGACTCCAATTCAGAATTCTCACCTGTGCCTATTTGCTTACAGAGTGAGAGATGTCACTGTAGACTGACTGTTCTGCTGCAGCCATTAATTCCCTATCAATTGGCTGTATTCCTCCTCTCATTTTCCATTCATTCTGTCACTCATCATTCACGCTGTCCCATTGACCTTTATTTCATCTATCAGGCAGTAAAATCCGCAGCCTTTCGATACAGTGCACTTGGTGAACTGCGCAGCACAGCACCACTGAGTCCAGCATTGCTGCTTGTTTATGGAGCTGTTTCCAAACATTGCACCTTCCTCCTAACAACTCACCTCACGTGTTTGCCAAACTTTATCGGGCAATTGTACTACTGCTTCTGAAGAGAAAGAATTCCGACAAGGTATTGGGAGTATATTGTGCTCTGTGTGAAACAGCTACAGTGGGGGAGACGGTGCCACGGCTGCCTGTTACTTGTTACATTCAGGGACCTGCAGATTTCTTTGCACCAGCGTTTAATATCCAAAGGCAACAAGGTAAAGATCTGATATGTTTAATAATAATGAGATCAAATAGCCCAAATGACCTGTTGAATCCATATTTTCCTCCTGACTCTTTGAGTGAGTGTGTTCTGCGATGAATGATGGTATTTTGTGAAGGTGGCTCAGTTATAATGAACTGGAGAGTGTGAGTGTATCCCAAGGCAAGTAAGCATAATAATAACAAAAATAATCCTTGCATTTGATATTGTGCTGTTTTTTTGTCTTCTCGTCGTCTCAAAGCGCTTCACAGAATATACTGTAAAGTGAATTGACTGTATATTTGTGGGCGAAACGCGGCAGCCAATTGCGCACAGCAGTGTCCCACAAACAGTCATGAATTGAAATGACCAATTTTATTATTGTGTTTTTTTTTGAGGGATTATTATTAGGCGTGTGGAGTAAGGAAACTTGTGCAAGGTTTCGGCCTGACCTGCCTGGATTCAAACACAGGTCTCACACTTGCAAGCTGAGTGCTTTAACCACTGCTACAGGACACCACAACCACTGAACTACAGGACTCCATATTCCGTGCTTCGGTGATTCTGATTTCCAATGCTTGCCAATGTGAGCGGTTGATCCAAAATATTCCATCAATAAAGAGATTAACACAAAGTACAATCCATGTCACATTCTTTAATGGGATGTCCTCCTGACGTGAAAAGCGCTATTATTATATATATATATGTATTATAATATTATATATATTATTATATATTTTATATATATTATTATATATTATATACAGGTGTAATTTTGTTGTTGTTTCATCCGATTTATCTCTAAACCAGTGTGATACCCAGCATCTACAGCAGTGACCTTTGTGAAAAGCAAACACAGGGTCCAGCAGGGGATAGAGCACAACTCCCCATGCATTCCAAGGCAATGTTCACTTTGTACCTTATTGTTTGGACAGTAATATGCAGGGGTGAAGTGTATCCTCTCTTTAACTAGTCTTTAAGTGCCACAGACAAACTCTCCTCCAGAAAGCACGGTTGTGTGGAGAGTTCTATAAATTCACGTAGATTATAAGATCTCATGACATGAGTCAAAAAGAAAAAAGAGCTTCTCTTGTGATCCAGGCTAACAATCCTCAGATAAAATTGGTCATTAACCTTGTTGGGCTTTGCTGCTCACAAAATATCTGCTGCATTTATTCATGAAAAGCACAGCCACTACATTTAGTAAAAAATGAGAAATTCAATTCATTGCTGTTTGTGCGACATTGCTGTGAGCAAATTAGGTACCACAATCAACTATAAATTTGTTCCAGTAGAAGCACTTTGAGACATCGTCCTGATGTGAAAAGCACTTTACCAAATAGAAGGATTATTATTTGACAATAATGACTTGTGAAGTACTTTGAATGCATTTTGACCTGAGAAGACCATATCAAATGCAAGAATTATTACACATAGTTTTGTCAGGCATGAAGAATCCATGCATAGATCCATGCTACATGTATTTGGATTGAGAACTATTATAGCTCAGTTTACTTCATATTTATTCATTTGTTGAACCAAAAATGGACTTCCAATCAACAAAATAAATTCCCATCTGCTTGTGCTTTGTGTAAAACTTGAGTTGCCTTCCACTCTTGAATCTGGAGCTTACATAGCACTATGTCTCATTTCTTGTAAGGGTCTAAAAATCCAGTGTAAAGTGAGCTTGGGGCAGGCTCCTAGGAAATTCATTTGATGAAAAATTGACAATTTCATCCGGTTTATATGCTTGTACTATTGATGATGCGAAATGCTTGCACCAAGTGTGAGCGGGTATCGGGAGCCATTGATTCGGTAAGTTGACTAGTGAGTCAAACGAGAAACTGACTGGGAGAGTTTGATGCTGACACCAGGTGCTTAAAGTGGGAAAATCCTGAATGTTCTGACTTTAACGTCCTTCAACTTGATGAGCACAGAATTAACAAGGAAACTAAAATATTAAAGCAAAATTTCAAATGATGGAAAATATTTCCTTTAGCCCATGGTTACAACATTCTCCACCAATGATTGTGTCTCTCTGGGAAATTTGTGCGACCATACCATGGAGAGATTTTTTTTTAATGTTGGTGGAAAGTGCTTGCAGAGCAAAGGTTAACTGCTGGCAGCTGCAATGTGATTGTGAATGAATTCTCAGATAGAATCATTGATCACTTTTAGATTAATTTCAATTTCTAAATGTATTTATGATCTGATTCATCAAGTCTAAATGATCTAGGGCCTGATCTTGCAACCACTTACGCAACAGCGAGGGGGGGAGTGGAGCGGAGGTGGTTGCTTAGTGATGGTAATGACTTTACTGATTTGACTGTTCTGCACCCAGTCCATTGTGCATTGAGGAGATTGGAAGGTGGCAAGTGTAAACCAAAGATTGGAGAATTGCAAAGTAACAACAGAAGAGGAGAGAGAGATGGATGTATAAATGTTTCACTCATTCTCAGTCCTTCTATTCCTCAAGTTGTTGCTACTTTTAGATGCAACAAGATAGCAGAAAAAGAGGGCAAAAGTTGAGAGCTGCAAAAGGCAATTTCAGAAGGCTTGTAATAATAGATTATGAACACTAGATGAGCTGAATGGCCTGGTTTTATGCTGTGACATTCAATGGTATGTTAACAGAATATGACATGAGAAAATTGAGTGGACAGATGTGCTCAATGCCCCTATTTAATTCATGATTGTGTTACTTACTGGCTATGTTTTACAAGAGGACCACATTATTGTAAAAGCTTGTATTTGTATAGTGAAAACTTCAATGATCCAGAAATTGCAATCCTTTCACTGGCAGCTGAAGAACATTGTGTTTATAATTTTTTCTTGGTAAACTATTTATTTTCTTTAAGTTTCTAAACTAAGCATTACTATTTTACACTAGTACAGGCTTGAATCTCCAATATAGCATGGCATTCACATTTAGCAAAGAACACAAATTAAAAGGAATTTTATTGTGATAGGGATGTTCACTGAATCTTGAAATGATTTATTTGGATTCAGGAATAGGAAGTGTAGTGTCAAAATATGCCAATGACATCAAATTTAGGGTGTAAAAGAAGAATGCAGGAAGTCATAAACAGTCTAGCAATATGGGCAAATAGATGGCAAATAAAATTTTATGTAAGAAACTAAAAGTATTTCTCTTAGGCAAGAAAAATAAAGAAGCTGTCGATACTCTAGTAGAAATCTAAGAGGAGCAAAGAGATCTGGGGATTCAGATCCACAAATCTGTAAAATTAGCAACACAGGTAGACTAGATAAAAAGCCAATGGGATCTTGGGCTTTATATCCAATAACTAGCTTTTTTAAAATATTATATCCTGATTATAAAAGTGAGGGCATGATGCTGAATTTATAACAAAGACCTTGGTTAGACTACATTTCGAGTATAATGTCCAATTTTTGTTTCCACCCTATAAGAAGGATATAGCAGTGATGGAAAAACTAGAGCACGGGTATAAGAATGTTACCAGGGCTGGCTGGATACTGCTATTAGGATAGCAGGTTAAGCCTTTTTTCACTAGTTTCAGGGGAGACCTAATTGAAGTTTAAAATTTATTTAAAGGTTTGACAATAAAATTGTTTGATAAGGTTAACATGAATTAGACTGTTTCAAATGATTATGGAGTCCATACCTAGTACATAATACATGTTTTGAAAACTGCTATTGAATCTGCTTCCAACTCTCTGGGCAAAAAAAAATTATTGTGTCCCTTCTAGATATTATACTAATGAGCAAATGTATTTTGAACACAGAGTAGCAAGATAAGGTGAGTTAGTTTGCGTTCATAGGAGGGAGAAATATATGAGAGAAAGATATGTCCAATTAAGAGGTGTAATACCCAGAAATTGGAGTTTAAATAAACTGAGGAAAGCCAAGGTGAAACATCAAATATTACATGGAAACTAAAGAAAGGCCTTATACTCACAACCAGGTCTGAGTTTGTCTGGAAACTTTCCAGGTAGTAAGTGTAATGTTGATCATTCATCTGATTCAGGATTGCTGTCATACACGCTACAAAATGACTCTGAAAAAGAAAAGTACCATAGAATTAATTTAATCACAAAAACAGCTTCCTTTTATATACACAGGTTTAAAACCTGGAAGTAACTGTGCACATGCTATTTGATCTATGACAACAACAACAATAAAATGACATTGATAGAATAGCACCTGTCATGGTGTGACAGGTGCTATTTGAAAAGAAGAAAGAAAATCTACTGAATTTGCTGGAGGTCTATTCAATTTCCATGAAAAACTGGCTTCCACATTATGACTGAATTTAAGATCATGCTCCAGAGTCAGTTTAAATCATAATGGAAAAGTAGACAAAGCCCATGACAAGTGTGCTTTTGAAAACAGTTTAGGAACAGGAACTCGCCCATCCAGTTTGTTTTGTTCTTATTGAATCATGAGAGATCTTTCAATCCATTTCAGTATGCTGTGAACATCTGATTGGGGATTCCTTCACATTCTTTGTCATATTCAATTTACGTAGTTGAATTCCCATTGTTACATGCTTTGAAATGTCACTAACTGCATCACTGGAAGCGAACAAATACATGTGGCTTTGACATGGTCTATCAACATTTTCTAGATTTCCTTTCTAATGCCTTCCATTCTTCTGTTTGAATATCATTACCTGAAGAGGTTGGAAAGGCATAAAAGCATTCTATTGTGCCTTATTGACATATTGCAAGACAAGCTTGTAGAATAATGCATTGCCCCAATCAGGTCTAAAATATCACCAGAAAACAAGCAATACATTGAAGTGTTAAGCAAAAATACAAGTTTACTTGGAGTGTTCATTTTTTTAATTAAAACCATTTTTGGATTGTATTGTAAATCTGGGTGGGAATTTGATTGGAGTTTGAAGGCTTTTAGGATAGATATGACTCTTGGTAGGACACTACTGTGTGCAATTGGCTGCCTCATTTTGCTTGCAAAATATGCAATCCATGCACTTTACAGTATATTTTGTGAAGCGCTTTGAGACGTCTCGCAGACAAGATAAGGCTATATATCAAAAACAAGGATTATTATTACTATTACTGCAGATAATTGGCTCCAGCTCCCAACATGACGCTATCACTATTGTACCCCATAGTAGGCGATTGGATCTATAATGTGGAATACAATATTGGGTAGATGTCCTGGAGTTTAATATATTTGCCTTTTCGATAAGAGGAAGAAACTTTGGCCAGATTGGGTGGAATGCAGTTAACTGCTTGTGGAGCGTGGAATGGTCTATGGGCTGAGTATTCTTTTCAAATTCCATATTTACTTGTTATATTTACAGCGTGATTCCTCTAGGGATTTCCTTGTATCTCATTTTACAATGTAAATGCATGTTGCATTGATGCGGATGAATAGGTTTGGGCTGTCACATTGCATCTCCTTTCTGGTCTGCTACTGAATGTTAATGTTAAATCAGAGAAGCGACACTTCGTTCTTACTCAACTCTGAACGGCCCCACATGATTCCCAGATGCTTCAAATCATGTTCACATTGTACACTTAAAAACAAGTTATTTTGCCACCAATGTATTTCCTCCAGTTTCCTTCCCTCCTTCTCTCCTGAAGATGTTTGACCTTTGTTTTATTGGGAATTACCAGATACCCTTGGTACTCAGGCCAAGTGTGAGCTTTACATATTGAAGGTACATATTGACAGAGTATATAACATAGGGGCATAGTAGATTTCAGCCTGGCTCAGTTGGAAGCACTCTTGCCTCTTAGTGAGAAGATTGTAGTTTCAAGCCCCACATTAATCATTTGAACACGTATAGTCTAGACTGAAACTCTAAAGCAATGCTAGGGGTGTACCACATTGTTGTAGGTGGTGTCCTTTGGATCAACTGAGGTGCTAAGCCAATTGCCCTCTCTCACTCTTCCATTGAGAATTTCATAATACACTACTGTGTTAATAAGAAGTGTCCTTGCGTTTGATATGGTGCCTTAACACATTGAGATGCATGTCTCAAAGCATTTAATAGCAATGCACTATAAACAGGATTGACTGTATTTTGTGGATGAAACATGGCAGCAAGTTTGTGCACAGTCAGGTCCCACAAACAGTCATGGAGTGAGTGAACAATTGTATTTTGGTTACTTGATGGCAAGGAGACCAGGAGAAACTCCTTTCTATTTTGAATAGTGAATCTTTAACGTCTACCTGAACAGGCAAACGGTTATCGAAATTGCACACTTTTGGGGGCATGAAGGCACGTTTTTGTTAGACTCCAGAAAGTATTACTTTACACAGATAATATTGAATACCATGAACTGATTATCAGGATGGGCAAAGTAAGTCCTCCTCTCTGAATTCTCAGGGAAAACTAATTTCTGGCATTTGCAAGTGGCAAATGGAAATGTGTCCAATAAATAGAAGGCAAATTATCTTGTACCACAGGAACAGTACTCCAATTGGATTCACTTCCAGCTCGCTGGAAGTAAAATTTAATTTATTGAAATTAGTTTTCATTTAGGACATGTTATTAAGGAATTCTATGTAAGAAACACAAATATTTAGCCTCTATTGTTGTGTTGCAATCAAGACCCCTCCATTTCCTTCTCTAATTCATTCTGTCCCACAATTTCAACACCGTGAGCCTCCTCAGTTGTCCCTATCATCTCTGCAGGTTTTTAAAACCCAAAGTTGCTGTCACCTTAATCACAACTTGCCTAACTCATCTTCTCCTGACCTAATATGCTGAGGCCTGGGGTACTCAGCCCTTTACTCAGGTTTATCAGTGTCAAACAAGCCAGAGTGACATGCATGCAATTGCAGTAAGGAGACCAAATGCAATCGAGTAAGTAGATATGCAAACAGACTTATTGCTTTGAGGCACAGTGAATGAATATTATCCACTCCTTCAAAATATTGCCCTAGAAATCTATTTAAAAAAATGTTTGGATGAGCAGCAATAAAACGCTCCTTTTCTGCTTGAAATATGCACAAAACAATTATATTTCACAATGAGGTCAATTTTTCCAAATTTCTTCACACAAAAGGGCATATGGGTGAGCGTGGGAGGTGGAGGGGAAACAAATAGAAGTAAATTTATTTTCAGTTCAAGGGAATCCTTCTGCAAAAGATCAATTAAATGGGTGTTCCCACAAGACAACATTTCTTAATTAACAAATTCATTAATAAATGCCACTGAATCCATTTCAGAACAAAATCAGTGAAGCTTTCCAATGGGACCCTTAACTGGCATGTATTGGCCAGATAATGTGTGTAGAGAAGAGGGAGCTAAGAGAAATACTGTCATGTACAATTAATAACCAGGGTGGAGCTGTTTAACAGAGAGTGTGAGATTTAATAGGACGTTAAATCTAATCTAAAGAGTAAAATAAAGTAAACAATTTGATGAGGAAGTAATTCACAAGGGGACAGAATAAAATGCATGAATTAGCAGCTGCAAAACCCCGACCCACCTTTTGATATTAGAACACTTGGCAGTGTAGTGGACAGGGAAGAAGTAAACAGGGTAGCAGTTTAGTTTACAGTAGGGCAACATGCATAGACTGGAAAGGGGCAATCAGCCAGGGTTCCTGTTCTTGGACACTGCCCCCAGCTGACTGTATTAGAATAAAGCAGTCAAGACATCTTTAGAATAGGAAATGAATAAATGTGGTGATATGAAGGGGATATGATTAATGTCGTTAAGATTCTAAACGTAGATCAGGTGTTTCAACTTGTCCAGAATAGGAAAATCCGAGGACATGGTGTAAATTCAGAGATTGGATCTATGGATTCACAGAGACACTATTTCAGCGAGCGAACAGTAAACTTGTGGAAAAAGCTTTCTAGGGAAACAGTTGAAGCGGTAAACGTTGATTTCGTCAAACACAGATGAGATAGTTTTATTTTAGGAAATAACATTATCAGTGCCTTAGGGCGTTCTTCCGATGCAAAAGACATTTTACTTTTTTTAAAAATATTAAAATAAATAGTTTTTTTAAATTGTATTATGGGATATAGTACATAGGTAGTTTGGAAATATAAGTGCATGAGACCGCCAGGATGGGGGACAGTAAATTAGATGAACCTCAGTATTTATTTCGTGTAGCATGTTATGTTCTTATGGTAATGACTCATAGAGTCCTATAGCTCAGTGGTTAGAGCACTTGCCTTACAAGCGAGAAACCTTGGTTCATTTACCGGCATGGCGAAACCTTACACAAGTTTCCTTCCTCCAAACGCCTAATACTGTAATAATAATCCCTCAAAAAAAATCATTGGTCATTTCAATCCACAAGTGTTTGTGGGACACTGCTGTGCGCAATTGGCTGCCGCATTTTGCCCACAAATATATAGTCAAATCACTTTACAGTATATTCTGTGATGTGTTTTGAGACGTCTAGAAGATGTGAAACGTGAAATTTCAAATGCAATGATTATTGTTATATGTGCGCACATTTTTGGTAGAATGACCGTATCTTGTAAAAACAAACCCAGGAAGACATTGATTTTAAAAATTGATTGATTATTATTATTATGATAAGAAAAATAACCGTAAGCTAAATTGCTAATGGGAATGCTATTCATTATTGTCAAAAGTAGCTATTTACTGTAAATCTAAACGGTAAATAGCTACCGGTACCTTTAAAAAGAGAAAGATGTGTTTAGAAAGATGCACTGAATGAGCATGAATGAGTGGGCAGAGCAATGAGCTGAGGCACAAAACAAGCTGCAGCTTCCTTTGCCCGCAGCATATAAACAGAGAAGCAACAAAGATGTTCAAGCTAAATAAGGTCAGCACCAGAATATCCAAGAGAGAAAAGCAAGTACAGTGGAAGCCCTTTTTTCCGTGACTCGATGCACCGGCACTTCCGTATAACCGGCACGCCAAAAAAAAAGTCCCCATTCGATAAACTGGAACTCACCCGGAACAATAGCAATGGAGCATTTGTAAATCCATAAATAATAACATAATAACAGAATATTGCATTGGCACTCACCGTCAATACTATTCTCCTGCACCCCCCACCCCCGCTGGTAGATGCTGCGCTTGAAGCCATGTTGCTGCAGTTGAGGTTTACAGTCCAGCGACCCCTCCCAAAATGGAGCACGCCAAGCGGGCGAAAAAAACGGACTTCAAAGTCATACTAGCGGCAAGCCGATAACGCTAGCCAATAACCCACATTGTCGCGCAGGTGCAGTATTTTGGTTTGCCGCTAGTAGAGTCTAGGGCTTTGGCTTGCAGCTAGTAAAGTTGCGAGACTTTGAAATCGCGCTGCCGCTTCTTTCACCCGCCTTGCGCCCTCCAATTCAAAAAAGAATCACTGGACTGCAAACCCCAACCAACAAAGGTGAGAAGCGCAAGAGAGCAGCCCCAACAACAAGCACCAACCCAATACTCTGTCACTATCTGCCATTACTTAGTCTGGTGGGTATGGTGTGTGTTAAAAGAACTTAAATTTTTTTGTGGTGGGTTTTCGACTACGGACCGCCCGAATATCCAGCAGGCGCTTTAGCCGGCATTAGCCAGTCCCGCGAGTGCCGGATAAACGGGCTTCTACTGTAATTTGCAACCACTCAATCACAACAACCACAAATTGCATTTATAAAGCACCCCACACACAAGGTACAGTTCCAGTGAATTTAAGCGCGCTGGAAAGCTACCCCATGTGAAGGGCGCTATATCAATGCAAGTTGTTGTTGAATCTCTGGATAGTTATTTGGGGAGGCTGTGGTTTGCGTGGTTATGGGGGGAGAGCCAGGGAGTGGGATTGACTTTGAATAGCTCTATTCAAAGAGCCGGCACAGACTCGATGGGCCGAAAGGCCTCCTTTTGTGCTGAAAAATTCTCTGATTCTATGATCTCAGAAGGCATCTGTGAATTGATGCAGAGAATGTCGGAGTGAAGAGCTTTTCAAGGATAAGCAAGAAGCTGAACTTCCAAATCCAGTTGCAGATGAGACGCAAACACCACCTGGTATTGACACGATGGGAACTTTACAAACTGCGTTTTACGGATGGGTTGAGTTAATTTCAAAATTGATGCACGTTGCTTTCTTTCTTGTTACAAAGAAAGTCAAAGATACAAAGAAAATAAAATGAAATGTCTCAATGGTAGATATGTCTTGGCCTCAATCTGCGTGATATTAATGCTATACATCTAATATGTCCTGTGCAATGTCCCCACAATTTGCTGACTATCCCAATATTAGTCTTTCAAATGTTATTCGGGTTTATCCCGACATGAAAGGGTCTATACAAATATAACTTTGTTGCAGTTGTTCTTTATAAATGCTGTTATATTAATAACAGTCCTTGCATTTGTTATAGCATCTTATCATGTCATTGAGGTGTCCCAAAGCATTTCACAGGATATACTGTAAAGTGGAGTGACTGTGTGTTTTCGTTATTATCTCAGTTTTTCCCAAATAACCGAAAGCGGGTAAATCTATCTTATTGTTGAGACGAATCTGCAGGAATAGGGAAAAGCTTTTTGTAGTCCAAAGCTCTGATTACAAAGTAACTAATACATTGCTGCACCTCTCAATATCTCTCAATCAATTTATTTGAAAAATGTCCTTGGATTCCTAATCTCCTGAATTATCTGGCACAATCTGCCTCCACACATCTTTGGATAGATATTGAACCCATTCACTGTTCTTTTAGTAAAGTAATTAAAATGTAACTGTCTCGTTACATCTTCCCTCTTCCAACATTGCCCCTTGTAGTAGACAGTGAGTGGCAAGCTCTTTCTGAAGAGAGAAATTGGTCAGACAGATCAGGCAGCTGTTGCTCAATTAACAATTGTGCTGCTGGTTCTATGAGATGAGATCTCAGGCACTAACACGTCAGTACAAACCTCCAAGAACAAAATATTGCAACAGTTAGAAGACGTTTAGGCAACCAGGACTGACAAAACAAATGTTTTCAAAAGATCAAACGAGTTGCAGTCTATCTGAAAGCTGTTAACATCTCACAGAAATTAGCTTCTTAATCTACAAAGCTAAATGGAGGTGTAAAAGTGGTGTTTGAAGAGTTGGATAAAGTGGATACATGTTAGAACCTGAATTTTAAATAGATAGCGGGATGTACAACACTGTAAACATTTGTTGAAGATGGAACGGGATTATAGTTTACATGTAACCGTTTGACATAGAGCAACACCTTATATTGATAAAGCTAAATCGAAAACACTCAAGTCTGTGTAATTTAACTCTTAAGCAAAAAGGTTATTGCGTATGTATCCATTCAATTTATTGGAATACACACACAGACATAGATATCAAATAATCATGGAAATAGCCCACTAAATAAGGTAATGAAAATATCCAAGTGAGGAAGAAATTTCCATTTGTTCTCTTTTAATGGAGACAATATGAAAGGGGAAGTGAAAAAATGTGGATGGGTGATTTGTTCGAAAGGGTGAGCAGCAAACTGACTGAAACTGTTCTTCTTCCATCTATTCATGATCTTCTTCTACACCTTATTGCTATTTGTGGGACATTGCTGTGCATAAATCGGCTGCCAGGTTTCCAAATAAATATGTTGTAATTGTTGTATCAAATAGAAAGATTATTTTATTATTGATTGCCATTTCAAACTCTATGCTTCTCAACACAACAAACAGATTATTACTGAATAACATGTATCCCTGTTATCCTAATAGTGCCTTACAATAGTGTCCTTGTCCTAAAATCCAAACAAATAGCATGTTCCTTTAGCCACTAACTTTCAGGTGAGTAATGCTGTCCGGATGCTCCTGATGGCTTGTAAGACCACGGCCCTGTGAGCATCTGAGCCATAGGGACTTGGAAGTTCCCAGGTTGCATTTTCTGACTTTGCTATGTTCAGTTAGGCCATAGTTATGGCCTTGTGCTTGGCTTCAGTACCACAGAATTGGGAATGAAACAGTCAGCCAGGGTTTCCCTGTCACTCTGCTGCTCCCTGTCCACCATGACCGCGCCCCACCCCTCTCCCACCACCCACCCAATCTCCCACACCCGCCCCTCTACCGGAAAGTACGCATGAATGTGGCTGTTAAGTGAGGAAAGGGTGTGATAACCCTAACTCAGCATTAAGTGTGATAACCCTAACTCTGAGCCCCAATACTCAGTCTGCACTCACAAGTAAAGAGGATCCTCTTGAGTGAACGGCAAAGGATTGTAGAATTGATTTTCATTCAATCATTTTAGGAACTACAGAGAAACTATTTCAAAGTTAAGACGATATTCAAGAAATTGTTAAATTCTAAACGCTCTAAAATGCTACATAAATTAAGTAAATTATTAGAAACACTCCCCACTGATACAGGGAATTGATCGTATTAAAGAGTTGCAGGCTACATGATTGTTAAGATTATGTTGTTATGAGACTTTGTTTGTCCTTTTCAATCCTTTTTAATCCACATCTGACCTAATGGACATGAGCCGATGCTATGTTCAGGAGCCAGAGCTGCCAACTGCCTCCCGTCAACAACAAGGCAGCTGCACTATATGAAAGGTTGAGCTAATAGTTTACATTGTTACAAACAGATTTTAGCTCGTCACAGAGGAACAAGCAGGTAGGGCCATCTGCGAGCATCTGAACAATAATGTTCACCTGAAACACACTGTTAAGAATATTTACAAGAAATTAGCTGTATATATTATACCTAGAGCATTTACATAAGGTTGTGCTAATTGTGTTGATTCAACACCAGCTATTTTAAGGAACAAATGTGATGTTTCAAACCCGGCAGATCCCTTATTTACATTTTTTGTCAGGTTGCAAGCTTGATGTTTGTGAGAACCGGCTAATAATTCATGTTGAGGAGGCTATGTCTCTCCGAGTTCTTTCCCATGAGTGCTTCTGGTTTTAAATATTGAATCTTGTTCTGCCTTTTCTGTTTCTCTTTGGGTTTACTGTGTAATGTAACCCCAAAGTGGTTAGCATGATAATGTTTCCAGTTTTCTCACAACTCACTCCCTTACGATTTCAACATTCAGAAAAAAACATTGAGGATTTTGTTTAAAATTTTGTTTAAACTCTGGTTTCAGTCTCAACAGCAGGTAAAACTGAAAAGTGAGACAATTTTGATCAATAAGCTAAAACCTGAATCTAAGAGTGGATGGGACAAATTATCTTCTTAAATAGGTTCGTTTTTTAGAAATACAATTGCCCAGAATTTTAATCCAAGATGTCTCGTAACAAATTGTCATAGGCTAGTGAAGCTCAAAATGTATTTATAAAAGATTTGTGTGTATTGAATTCTGTTCAACACCAGATCTGGTCACACTGATACCAGGAAATCCAAATGATCCATCTAGAAATAACAACAACCTCAACAAATTACATTTATAAAGCATCTTTCACATTGGGAGGACATCCCAAGGGGTTAGACAGTGAGGGATTTGGCACAGAGATGGGAATTGGGATCAGGAGGGGTGGAAGTCAGGGAGATAGGGGCCGGAGGATGGCCAAAGTTTGCGGTTGAAGAGGAAAAGGATCTTGAAACATGCCTTGACAGAGGCAAGGCAGTGAGGAATGAAAATGGACGTGGGATGGAGATCCAAAGGGTGGGGCCAGAGAGGGTGAAGATCTGACTGGCGATATGGACTACTGAAGAGCAGAATACACATGTTTATCTCTATCTCTCTGCCTCCAGCCTTAACTTCAGGACCACTGCTATCCTCACCCAATGACTGTCAGACATCTAGTCCTGTATGAGAGCTAATTTTCTACCTTTGAAAGTCAACAAGACAGAAGCCTTCCTGATTGGCTCCCATCAATGCCTCCACACCTCAGATACTGACAGCATCACCATCCAAGGATACATGCCCACATCACTGAGTCCGGAGCATTGACATTCTTGTTTGACCCTCAACTAGCCTTTTTCATAGAATCATAGAATCATAGAATTTTACGGCACAAAAGGAGGCCATTCGGCCCATCTAGTCTGTGCCGGCTCTTTGAAAAGAGCGATTCAATCCCATTGCCCTGCCCGCTCCCCATAGCCTAATAGACCCGTTCTTCCTAAATAAAGATCTAATTCCCTTTTAAAAGTTGTTATCGAATCAGCCTCCACCACCTTTTCAGGCAATGCATTCCAGATTCGAACAACTCGCTGAGTGAAAAAATTTCTCCTCAGCTCCCCTCTACTGCGCCTTGAAACTATTTTAAATCTGTGACCACGAGTCACAGATTCACCCACGAGTGGAAATAGTTTTTCTCTATTTGCCCTGTCGAAACCCCTCATGATCTTATAAACCTCTATTAGGTCTCCCCTCAATCTTCTCTGCTCCAGAGAGAATAACCCTAGCCTATCTAGCCTCTCCTCATAGCTGAAGTCCCTCAATCCTGGCACCATCCTAGTAAATCTTCGTTGTACCCTTTCCAATGCCTTCACATCCTTTCTGTAGTGTGGTGACCAGAATTGAACACAGTATTCCAGCTGAGGCCTCACCAAAGTCCTATAGAGGTTAGTCAGCACTTCCTGACTTTTGTACTCTATACCCCTATTTATAAAGCCTAGTATCCCATATGCCTTCTTAACAGCCTTGTCTACCTGTCCTGCCACCTTCAACGAGTCACTAACACAAATCCCCAGGTCTCTCTGTTCCTTCACACCATTTAAAATTGTACTATCTAGCCTATATTGCCTCCCTTCATTTCTTCTCCCAAAATGCATCACCTCACACTTCTCTGCATTAAACTTCATCTGCCATGTGTCTGCCCACTTTACCAATTTGTCTATATCCTCTTGCAGATGGCTACTATCCTCCTCACTGTTTACTATTCTCCCTAACTTAGTGTCATCTGCAAACTTGGAAACTGTACTCCGTACACCCAAGTCCAGATCATTGATGTAGATTACAAACAGCAATGGTCCCAAAACCGATCCCTGTGGCACACCACTGCTCACTTCCCTCCAATCTGAAAAACAGCCGCTCACTACAACTCTCTGCTTTCTGTCTCGCAGCCAGTTGTGGATCCACGCTGCCACTGTCCCTTTTACGCCATGGGCCTTTAATTTCTTAATAAGTCTCTCATGTGGCACTTTGTCAAATGCCTTTTGAAAGTCCATGTAAACTACATCAACTGCGCTACCATTATCCACCCATTCCGTTACCTCATCAAAAAATTCTATCAGATTTGTAAGGCAAGATTTGCCTTTAACAAATCCATGTTGACTGTCCTTTATTAGCCTATATCTTTCTAAGTGAAGATCTACCTTGTCCCTGATTATGGACTCTAGAATTTTGCCCACTACCGACGTTAGACTGACTGGTCTGTAGTTACCAGGCTTGTCCTTCTGCCCCTTTTTATACAAGGGAGTAACATTAGCTATCCTCCAGTCCTCTGGCACGACCCCTGTGTCCAAGGAAGATTGAAAGATCGTGGCCAGAGTCCCTGCTATTTGCTCCCGTGCCTCACTTAGTAACCTAGGGTGCATCCCATCCGGACCAGGTGACTTATCCACCTTGAGCGACGTCAACCTTTTTAGCACTTCCTCTCTGGTTATAATTATTCTATCCATTTCTCCTACCCTCTCCTCTAATACCATGGCATTGGCTGTATCATTTTCTTTTGTGAAGACAGAGGCGAAGTACTCATTCAGTACATCAGCCATGCCCTCTGCCTCCACAATGAGATTTCCTCCTAGGTCCCTAATTGGCCCCACCCTCTCCTTGACCAACCTTTTACTCTTAATATGTTGGTAAAAAACCTTAGGGTTCCCCTTAATCTTACTCGCTAATTGTTTTTCATGCAGTCTCTTTGCCCCTCTAACTTCCTTTTTTAGTTCTATCCTACACTTCCTATATTCTGCTTGGTTCCCTTCTGAATTTTGAGCCTGACACGTATCATAAGCCTCTTTTTTTTGTTTGATTTTGGCCCCGATTTCCTTAGTCATCCAGGGAGGTTTGGATGCCTTACATTTCACCTTTGTGGGAATGCTTTTGACCTGTGCCTGAACTATCTCCTCTTTGAACGCTGCCCACTGCTCGTTAGTTGTCTTACCTGCCAATTTTTCTTTCCAATCCACCTTGGCTAGGTCCCACCTCAACTCATTGAAATTAGCCCTTTTCCAGTTGAGTGTCCTCACCTGTGATCGTTCCTTATCCCTTTCCATAATTATTCTGAATCTAACGATATTGTGGTCACTATTCCCTAGATGCTCACCTACAGAAACCTGTTGAACTTGCCCTACCTCATTTCCCAAAACTAGATCCAGCAATGCTTCTTTCCTCGTTGGACTGGAAACATACTGATCAAGAAAGTTGTCCTGCACACACTTCAGGAATTCTTCTCCCTCCTTGCCCTTTACTCTACTATTCTGCCAGTCTATGTTGGGATAGTTGAAGTCACCCATTATCACTACTCTATTAGCTCTGCATTTCTCCGTGATACGCTTGCAGATCTGCTTGTCTATCTCCTCCCCACTATTTGGTGGTCTATAGTATACCCCTAACAGTGTAACTGCACCTTTTTTATTCCTCAATTCTAACCAGATAGATTCGGTTTTTAGTCCTTCTTCCACCTCGTTCCTTTCTAAGGCAGTCACTGAGTCCTTAACTAAAATTGCCACCCCGCCCCCTTTTCTCCCTTCTCTATCCCTCCTGAATACATTATAACCAGGAATGTTCAACTCCCATTCCTGCCCATGCTGGAGCCAAGTCTCTGTTACTGCTATAACATCATATCGCCTCGCAGCAACCTGAGCCTGCAGCTCACCAATTTTATTTCTCAAACTTCGTGCATTTACATACATGCACTCTAAGGCACAAATTACTTCCTCTGCATTTTTCTCCCGTCTTCCCTTTTCCCCTGTCCTCCTTATTACCCCTCCTGTATTTGAACTACTGATCAGTTTCCCACCCTCACCCCCCGGGATTAGTTTAAAGCCCCCCCCACAAAACTCGACAACCTCCCTGCAAGGAGATTGGTTCCAGCCCTGTTCAGGTGTAACCCATCCATTTTGTACAGGTTCCACCTACCCCAGAATTGGTCCCAATGGTCTAGGAACCAGAAACCCTCCTTCCTACACCACTTCTCCAGCCATGCATTGATGTGCCTTATTCTAGCATTCTGGAACTGGCTTGCTCGAGGCACTGGAAGCAACCCAGAGATCACCACTCAACAACCCAGAGATCACCACTTTTATCCCACAATCCTACCTCCGCACCATCACTTGGATCCGCTGCTGTCTCACACCGCAGGATGTCGAGACCCTCATTCACATATTCATAACATTCAGTTTTGACTACACAAACTCCCTGCTTGTCAGCCTTCCCAACTCCTCCATACACAGCCTGCAGATCATACAGAACTCTGCAGCTTGTGTCCTCTCCAGCACCAGGCTCTGTGATCCTATCACCCCCATACATGCCGAACTCCACTGGCTTCCTATCACATAGAGGATATAGTTCAAGATCCTGGTCCTCACTTTCAAAGAACCTACATGGCCTTGCTCCTCACGATCTCTGAGACCTCCTAACCCCATACCAATCTGCCTGTTCCCTCCGTTCAGTAGGCTCCAGCCTGCTTCACATCCCCGGCCTTGCCCGTCTCCCTCGCCCGGAGGGTTCTTCAGCCACTCTGCCCCCACCCTCTGGAAGTCTATCCTGCATTTCAACATGTCTGAAGACATTATTATTCATCGTCCCATTGGTCATCATACAAAACCCTCACAATCCCGAATCCCAGCTCCAGTGCAAAACACTTATTTATAATAATAATAATCCTTACATTTATATAGCACTTTCCACGTCTTATCAACGTCTCAAAGCGCTTCACAGAATACAACAACGTCCCAAGGTTGGGACCAGAGCAGTGGGGAGGGAGAAGACAAGAGGGAATAAAGGGGGGAGAAGAGTTAGGGACCAGAGCAGGGAGGAGGAGTTGTGGTTGGCGGAAGGAAAGTAGGAAAATTGACTATATTTGTGGGAGAAACATATTTATATATGTATATTTCTAGAGCCTTCGGACATTTACTCAATGTGAAAGGTGCTATACAATTGTAATTTTGTTATTATTGATATTAATATTGCCTTATGAGATATTGTGATCTTTACCCTCTTCAAACAAGGTGAAGAGAGAAAAAGAAAAACAGCTTGATTCTCTAACAACCCCCAGGCATTTGTTCATATGATCAGACATGAGATTTTGCCACTGAGTATGAAGACTTTGATATTTGGCTCTGATTTATGTAATTCTGTGGGAATATGGATTTGTCCCAAGCTGATATGCTAAAATTCATTCGTACATCGGTCTCTTGTCTGGCACTGGGAGCCAATTTGGCTATAATCCAACCAGAAACAGTTGATTCTATCAATCAGAAATGAAATAGGATTTCCAGGTCACAAGACACATCCGGGCAATCCACGCAAACATTTCCAAATCCCATTACTAATTCCCCTCCTTATTGTCCTCTTTCTCATGGGAGTATTCAATTCTAAATGCACTTCAACAACACACTTTGCAGGAAAAGGAAATTTGCATTCTATGGGTAGCTAAGCGCTACGAGATTCTCCCCGCGTGAAGGGTGCTCTGGAAATGCAAGTTGCTGTTCTAGATATTATTATTATTCTCTGCTCCACTCTTCATTGCATGAGAATTCTGTCCATGACTTATATAGTATACTATATGGAGTTCCTATAGTGGTTAGAGCACTCGCCTTACAAGCGTGTGACCTGTGTTTGAATCCAGGCAGGGCCATACCTTTGGCAAGTTTCCTTACTCCACATGGCTAGTAATAATCTCTCTCAAAAAAAATTGTAATTTAAATCCACGTCTGTTTGTGGGGACACTGCTACGCACAATTGGCTGCCATGTTTAGCCCATAAATATATAGTCAATTCACTTTACAATGTATCCTGTGAAGCGCTTTGAGACATTGATATGATATGAAAAAGCGCAATGTCAAATGCAAGGATTATTATTATTATCAGCACGATTTCAGTTTCTCCCATTTTACCCAGAAAATGCACAACCACTACACTTTTCAGTGTATCCTGTGAACTTTGGGATGTCTCAACATGTGAAAGGTGCTGTATTACATGCATAGATGATTATTATTATTATGATTATCATTATTTACTAGGGAACGGCGATATATCGGTATGTTGATAAAACCCGATATGATTTTCAGATCGGTATGCCAATATGGTGATTCTAAAAATATCGTTATATCGCGTAATTCGATTTAAAAAATATATATTGTTATATTTTTAATATCGTTCCTGGCAATATATCAATATTGTTGGTATTATCAGTGTAATGCGATCTTTTCTAGCTTACCTTGTCGCCGGCATTGCAACTTCCTAGACCTAGAGCATGGAATGCGCGTACATTCGGTGAGCGCGCACACTTTACTGTGTATACTCGACGTGAGTCGTGGCGTCTTAACAAAGTCGCATCGCTGAAAATTGTAGTTTGAGAATTGACCTTTCTCATCATGGGGAAAAGAAGCCCCGTATGGGACTACTTTGAAAACAATGCAGTCAGTAATGGTGTGTATAGATGTACAGTTTGCAAGGTCTTGGTTAAGACATCTGATTCGAGCACGAGCAACCTGCGACATCACATTAAGCAGCACCACCCCGCCCAGCACGCTGCCCTCAGAGCGAAATCATTGTCGTACAACAGCAGGAAGTCGAACCAGCGCTTCGGAGAAAGCGACAGGTAGTGGGGCCAGTGCAGCTCAAACAATTCCTGCTTTATTTAAGAGGAGAACATTGTACCAGAGAGGGGACAAAAAGTGGCAAAGTATCACGAACGCTGTAACTTTTTGCATAGCAAAGGAGAGCTTGCCAATGGCGCTTGTTGAGACGCTTGGGTTTAAGCAACTCCTAAACGAACTGGACCCCAGGTACAAACCACCCAGTGAAACGGCGATGAGCAGGACCTATATTCCCAAGCTGTATAAAGAGACCAAGGAGCGCGTCGAAGCATCACTCGCCTAGTTTCAAGCAAGAAATGGAGGAGAATAAATCTCTAGATTTTGTTTTTGGTGTGTGTGTGTTCTATTTTGTGTTTAGAGATGGAGGGAGAGAAGGAGAGGGGCAAAGTTGGGAGAGAAGGAGAGAGGAAGAGAGGAGAGGGAGGGAGAGAATGAGAGGGGGAAAGGAGGGAGAGAAGGAGCGAGGGGAAAGGAGGGAGAGAAGGAGAGAGGGGAGGGAGAGAAGGAGAGGGGGAAAGTTGGGAGAGAAGGAGAGAGGAAGAGAGAAGAGGGAGGGAGAGAAGGAGAGGGTGAAAGGAGGGAGAGAAGGAGCGAGGGGAAAGGAGGGAGAGAAGGAGAGAGGAAGAGGGGGAAAGTTGGGAGAGAAGGAGAGAGGAAGAGAGGAGAGGGAGGGAGAGAAGGAGAGGGGGAAAGGAGGGAGAGAAGGAGCGAGGGGAAAGGAGGGAGGGGAGAGAGGGGAGGGAGGGAGGGAGAGAAGGAGAGGGGGAAAGGAGGGAAAGGAGACAGGGAGGAGGGAGAGGGGAGAGTGGAGGGGGAGGGAGAGAAGGAGAGGGGAAAGGAGGGAGAGAAGGAGAGAGGAGAGGAGGGAGAGAAGGAGAGGGGGAAAGTTGGGAGAGAAGGAGAGAGCGGAGGGAGGGACAGAATGGGAGAGGAGGGGAGGTAGGGAGAGAGAGGAGAGAAGGAAGGAGAGAGGGAATGAGAAGGGAAGGGAAACTGACTGGTATATCTTAACCTAGCAAACAACATCGTATAATTCAACAGACCTTGACACCAACATTACAAACTTTCTGGGCCTAGAGCACGCATTTCGAAATGTGCGTGCACCGCGACTGCGCGCGCACCGTCAGTGTGTGCGCACCTTCGAATGCACGCGCATGCGCAGTATAAAAAACTCGATAGATCGGTATAAGTGGGTATGAGCAAACCGATATATCCATATCCGGAAAATTCCCATATCGCCGTTCCCTATTATTTACCAAACCCCACTTTTCCTCACAAACACAATCAGTATTGTGTAGTTCACATTGATTTAAGTAAAACCAGATTTGCGTGTTTTCCCTTTAGGTGCGCTCTCTGATTTGCTGCCCAAACCAACTTGTTACCCTTGCCTCAATCCTACCTCCTTTTTCTAGATACATGTATCTGTTCAGTGTACGGGCACATCCCTAGGTTGTTGTTTTGGCATGAATTATTGCTTTAAAAACTCAAAGTCTAGTTGACCATTCTATTTGTAAAAATCATTTGGGTCTATAAACAAATTATATATCTCCCCTCACTCCCCACACCCCTCGCCCCCACCTCCCCCAAGCATGGGCTTCTGGTACACAAAAGACACTTAGGTTTTATTTGAAAAGGCAGCTTGTCCCCAATAATAAGTATTTTGGTGGATAATTTTCCTTTCTAACTTGTGTAGATTTAGAGTAATTATAACATAAAAGAAGACAATAGCTCCATCAAGCCTATCCCGGTAACTGGTTCCTTTGCTGTTATCATAGAATCATAGAATCCTACGGCACAAAAGGAGGCTATTTGGCCCATCGAGTCTGTGCCGGCTCTTTAAAAAGAGCAATTGAATCCCACTCCCCAGCTATCTCCCCATAACTGCGCAAACCAGTCTTCCCCAAATAAATGTCTACCTTTCTTTTAAACGTTGTTATTGATTCGACCTCCACCACCTTTTCAGGCAACGCATTCCAAATTCGAACAACTCGCTGAGTGAAAACATTTCTCTTCACCTCCCCTCTGCTTCTCTTTGAAACTATTTTAAATCTGTAACCACGAGTCACTGATACGCTCACCAGTGTAAACAGTTTTTCCCCATCTACTCTGTCAAATCCCCTCATGATTTTAAAAACCTCTATTAGGTCTCCTCGCAACCTTCTCTGTTCCAATGTGAATAAACCTAGCCTCTCTAGCCTTTCCTCATAACTGAAGTCCCTCATTCTTGGTACCCTAGTAAACCTCCTCTGCACCCTTTCAAATGCCTTAACATCCTTCCTAAAGTGTGGTGACCAGAATTGTACACAGTACTCTAGCTGAGGCCTAACCAAAGTTTCATTGTTGATAGCCATTCTAATCCCAATTTCATGCACCTTTTCATATCCTTCCTCTTTATACATTTATTCTTGCTATGAAAAGAAATTGTCACACAAACAGTTAATATCAGTTAATCTAGAAAATGTTTGCACATGACGTTGGGAGAACCTTCTGTTTCAAACTGTGGCTTGGAACCTTTAATGTCCAATTGGACGAGCAGACAGGACCTCAGTTTAACATCTCATCCAAACAGATGGTTCCTGACAACGCAGCCAGCACTGCACTGGAATGTCAACATAACCTGTGAGCTCAAATCTAGTGTGTTTTGAATATGAAACCTTTTGACTCAGGGATTAGGGAACTACAAATTAAGGCAAGCTTCACCTTCAGTAACCCAGTTCCACACAACACACACTGACCTATTGGTTCACATTACTTTATACTCATTTCACATTCTGGGTATTTGAAGTTGACAGTCTTTCCTTTGGAAAAGGTTTCACCTGGGTTAGCAATGGGACAAATTGTCATGGTTTCCATTTTGGATCACTGTCCAGTGATTAACCAAGACATACCGTGAAGTTGAAACCCGGACTGTACTTACTATCAGTGTGAATGATAGACACACTTGGGCAAGATATTAGAGAGTGATTTATGACTGTGGAATTGTACCCCCAATTGAAGGAGAAATGAATAAAACATATATTCAGCTGAGGTCAGATGCAAGGAGAAGACTATTTACATACTTTTGGTTTATTGCCTATTTCTCCTTAAGCCTCTCAAGCACTGAGCCCCATTTGTTTTAGTTCCTACTTTAATATACCCTGTTACTCTCAATGGCTGCATTACGCGAACACACATCATTACTCTTGTAGTATGATGCTAATTAGTAGGTTATAAACAAGACATGCTGGCCGTGTGATGTGCTTTTATTCTCCATCTGAACAAAAAGGGTGACGAGAAGTGACACATTGTTTCACTGCTAATTTTCAATCCTCCATAAATGGCCATGACAGTTTCATGTCACACGCAGTGCTTTGCAGTCATTTTAGCTCAGTTCACTGGCCCACCTTTTGCAGTTTATTTTCTTGAAACCTTGATCTTATTAAAAGGTCGACAATGACAGATGAATACCTCAGACGGTGGAGTACAATGCTGAGTACTATCACCTGTCCCAAGCCCTTAACGCTAAAAGAGCTGTCACAAAGTAAGGGTCATAATGCCTGAAAGAGAGGACTCTCTGCTTTTCAGTTTCTCTTTTCCTTTCAGTAAAAATAATATTTTCCACATTCTATCAGAGGTCTTGCCTTCTTTCATGGTAATTTAACCGGCTTATTATGTCTGCAAGATTTTTTGCAGAGATGTTTTGAAACAAAATCACATCAACTTTGTTTACATACGAATTGCAAGATGAAAAAAGACCAAGATTCATCTAGTTCCATCTTGGTTGTCAGGAGCTAGCTACAATAACATTGATAGCCATTAATTCTGTATGGATTAGTCTACCACAGAGTGGAAAGTTTTGTTCATCTTAGTTCCACAGTTGCCAAAATCTTCCAAGCATACTACACTGACTATGTATCATGTCTCAAATTACTTACATACTGTATCCTAAAAGATTATTTTCCCCCAAAAATCTCTCATTTCTATGAAAATGAATCAACACTTTCTGCTTCCATCTTCTCCCTAAGGATCCTGTTCCATAGAGTTACCACACGCTCACTGGAATATTGTTTCCGCGGATTCATTTGGAATTTGCGCCCCTTCAATCACAAGCTGTGTCACCTTGTTCGACTGTTCTGGACAAGATGAAACAGCTTGTCATGGTCTACATTATCGGGCCCCTTTAGAATCTTAAAAATCACCTCTCAACCTTGGAGAAATGATTGCACTACAGACTGAACACATACACTTTGTAGAAAGAACTTGCATTTTACAGCACCTTGTTACGCCAAATTGTCAGAAAGTATTCACACTGATCATTGCCAAGTGTTGTTTATGTTATTTTTAAGCAAGAGCTGTAGTGCTTTTCACCAGTATGTTCCACATGTAAGCATGAGGTGAATGAACAATTAGGTTGGAAGAATGAAGCTAGAGCTGCTATATGGGTTAATACAGCCTCTGATCTTCCAAATAGTTCACTCCTCCTTTTAACTTGCTTTCCTGCCTTGACTGATCAATTTAAATAAGTGCATAATGTGCTTGAAAGCAAGTTATTAAGCTTGGTCTCTGAGCGCAGAAGAACAACACTGTGTTAACAAGCCTTGAGCAAGACTGGAGATCAGAAGAGGTACGTTTCCCCACGAGCAGTGAATGTGAAGGCCAAACTCTCAGCAACAGCGGTCAAAGCCATGTTGATTAACTGCTTTGATAAAGCGTACACATTACATACTGATGATACTTTCCTCACAGCAGCATAGCTATGTTTTGGCACAGTTTTGCCTCTGGGTCATAAGTCTATCAGTTAAGACATCCCCCTCCCGAACTTGAGGGACTTGAGATCACAGGCTGGGTTGAGGTGCCTGTTTTGTAGGAGCTGCCTTCTGATAAATGAGATATTAAACTCAGGTGGATGTTTGAAGATGATATAAAATGGAACAGATTTCTCTTGATGTCTTTGTTACTCATCTCCAAGGTGAATTGATGATTCACCACATTGTTTTTTTTATAATGGGCAAAACGGTTACTGCATACATATCCAAAGTAAATAAAAACAAATTGCTTGGATTTATTTGACGGAATTGGGATCTCCAGCCTGACAACTTTATTCATTGATCTGATTTTCAAGATTATGAAGGGTTAAGAAATAATAATCCTTGCTCTTAGTATTGCACTGTAGCACATTGGGAGGTCATCTCAAAGGGCTTCACAGGGTTTACTCTGAAGTGTAGTGACAGTGTATTTAATGGAAGCAGCCCAATTACAAACAGCGACACACCAAAAATCATTCAAAATGAGCCAAATAACCAATTTTAATTGGTGGAATTGTTGGTCAGGAGAATTCTCTCTTCTTTTGAGATCTTTAATGTTCACCTGAAAAGCAGTTGGGACCGCAATTAGCTGCCGCGTTTTGCCCACAAATATACAGCCAATTCACTTTACAGTATATTCTGTGTAGTGCTTTGAGACATTGATAAGATGTGAACAGTGCTACATCAAATGCAAAGATTATTATCCCACCCACACATAAAAATACCCGAGCACCTACTGCCTTAATACTACCTTACAAATGTAGTTTCCACCTCCTTTCCACCTCCTCTCAACAGATTGGGCCATTAAGGCCTTCAATCTGTTGCATACCTCACACCAACTTTCCCATCCTCCATGCAGATGGATCTTGAGCGTCATTTTATACAACGTGAGTTTAAGTTCCTACGTGGGTTTGAAGCCACAACCTTCTGAGCCAGAAGCGAGAATGCTACCAACTGAACCTGGCTGACACACAAGGTCTTTCTGCAAGTAATTTTTCATATTCGCTCTCTTTCTGCAACTATTACTTTACATATCTCTTTGTTGCTTTCTATAGTTCTCCTGGATTACCATCTTTCCTTGCTTTTTAGTAAGCATTTCATTTCATCTTGATATTGTGTGTCTCATTTTAGTAGTTTTTGATAATTTCCACGGGTCAGTCTGTTAGCAGCGAGTTGGCATAAATACAAGATAATGACCGAGTGTCTCAAAGAAGTTAGAATTAAAGTCTTTACACAGAGTAGCTGGAATATGAAATTATCTGCATTAAACCATAGTTTACGTCAAGCCCATGAATTATTTTAAAGGAAAATTGGAGAGATGCTTGAAAAAGAATATTAAATATGTGAGAAATAAGCATGAGAGTGGAATTAAATGTGGCTCATGTGGAGAAAAGAACTGAACAGACTTGTGTTGAATGGCCTATATCATAATATTAATATTCTACAAGTCTACTCCTCAATTCAAGTTTGTTTGATCAAACAAATAAAATGTTGATTGTTCTTCCTCCTCTTGGATAATAATAACAATCCTTGTATTTGATACAGTGCCTTATCAAGTCATTGAGATGTCTCAAAGCAGAATTTACTTTTTGTGGACAAAATGCAACAGCCACTTGTTCACAGCAATGTGACCTCATTCCAGTCATAGAATGAGTGAGCAATTTTATTTGGGGGGGATTTTTTTTGGCCAGGTCACTGGGAGAATCTTCTTTAGTTTTCAATACAGCCATTTCAAATAGTTATCATTCTGAACAGGAGGATTGGGACCTCGGTTTAACGTTCCATCTGAAGCACTGCACTTCCAACAAGGCAACACCCCCCCCACACTGCGTTGAAGTGTCATCTAAAACTATGTGATGCCAAGTCCTTACGTGGGCTTGGACCCACAACCTTCTGACTTAGCAGCGAGAGAACTACCACTGAGCCAGACTGACTCATAAACCCTGGAAATCCAGCAATCAACCAATAACCAGATTCCGAATTTCTGCTGGGTGAACAGTGCCATTTGGAGTAAGGAAACTTGCCTAAGCTTTTGTCCCGCCTGGAAATCAAACCTGAGTCCTCTAGCTTACAAGGTGAAGGCAAATTCTACCCTACGGATTTCCTCCTAGATCAGTGTGGATCCTATTGAATGATCCAAACAAAAGGCTGCTTATCTCTAGATAATAGGCCTGAAATCTTCACAATCATAGCCTTAGTACCAAGGTCGTACAATTTGAAATCAATGCAGAATTTTGGAAAAGTCTTGAAATCAGTTTTCTGTGGATTGTTTTGGGGGGGAAAAAAGCATCCAAATTGTGGCTGAATTAAGATTGTTTTCAGAATTCTGTATGAAATTGAATGTCAAGGAAATGGTCTTAATAATAGTAAAGAATAATTCTTGCATTTGATATAATGCTTTTCACGTCTTCTAGACATCTGAAAGGGCTTTACAGAATATACTGTAAAGTATAAATCGACTGTATATATATGTGGGCAAAATGTGGCGGGCAATTGTGCACAGCAGTGTCCCGCAAACAGTCATGGATTGAAATGACAAATTTATGATTGTTTTTTGAGGGATTATTATTAAGTGTGTTTGTGTCACAATAATTTGGGGCTTTGGGTTCAGTTTCTCCGAATGCCAAATAGAATATGTGGAAATGAAGCAGAAAGTGTATTTTCTCTCTTTGCGGATCACGTGACCTAAATTGGAAGCAACCAGTCAGTAACTGGGATAGCGACATTATGACTAGGAGATTATAGACCTTTGAAAGCCATGTTGCAGGGCATAAATTTCACAGACAAAATGTTGTGTCCTTAATTGCCTCATTAAGATCAAGTGGGGCAGAATTATTCCGGAATGGTGGGCGTTGAGAAGACTTGCAGATTCATTTGTTATACCATATGATCAATACTGTTATTGAAAGTGTTTGGTTTTGTTGAAGTACAGAACCAGAAGGTTTGATCAGCTGGTCAGGTCTGCACAGAGCTCAGCCAGGGCTGCAATTTGGCTTCAAATCCTATGGACTAGAGGAAAATAATCAACCAGGGCTCTCACTCCTAACATTATCCTGATGTTCTTGCACCCACAACCTTCTGACCCGCAGTATTATCAGCAAAGCCAAGTTAGCGCATTGGAGAGGAGGGGAAGAGATACATAATTTAGAACAAGAGCAAACATGCCTGTGTCAGAATGATCTCAATCTGAGTAAATCCAACAACTCTTGTGATTGCTGAGTCTCCATACACCTCCAGACCCTGAACTTCATACAGCATCAATTGCTTTCATGATAATTACAGTTAATTGCAACTATACTTTCAATTATTTTCATCCTTAAAAACACAAATCTCAGAGGGCAGTTTATTGTGGTTTATTAGATTGTTAGGGTTGAGCCAGTAAATTTGGAGCATTACATTCTAATAAAGCAGAATAGCAGGACAACAAAGCCCAGCTTCACAGCTATTGAAATTGACCAATTTGTATAAGGATGTGGAGGGCCTTGAAAGGACAAGGATTTTGAATTCTATCCTCTGAGGGAGTAAGTGGAGCCGGGTGAGGGTAATGGGTTCATGGAGCCTGGTGTGGGAGAGGACACAAGCTGCAGAATTTCAGATGATCTACAGCTTGTGGAGGGAAGAGTTGGGGAGGCCAACAAAGGGGTCAGCTTCCATAGTTGAGCCTTGAGGTGATGAATGCATGTATGGGAGTTTCAGTGGACTAATGGGTGAGGCAGTGGCAGAGTTGGGCAATGTTGTGTAGGTGGTGGAAGGCAGAGCTGATCATGGCATGAATATGGGTGAGCAAGGACAGCTGAGGGTCAAACAAGATGGTCAAATGGGTCATTCTTGCTATTCTTTAACAAGTGTAAATAATCTTTAGTTTTTCCCTCTTCCCAAAACCTTTCAGAATTTTAAAACTAGAGGCTTGAACTGACCTACTGCATTAAACCTCTGAAGTACACAAACTCTCCCACCTGAGTCTGTCAACTCTTGTGATTATTGAGTACCATTGCAAGGAGTTTTGCTGAGCCAATATAACCTTTAGAGTGACAAAGGGGACAGCAGAGAGAGATTGCCATGTTCTTTATTATGTAAGGCTGATAATGGATTACAGTACACATTTGCTACATTGAGGATATTTGCTTCACTGGAATTGTCAGAATCCTTCCCTCCCTGTTTGTTGAATTCTAGTCAATGTAAGATGTTCACAACAGACTGCCTGCTTTGATCGTATTGGTAACACAAAAATGTACAGGAGTGATTTCCTTCAGGGTAATGCTTGCTGCCTGAGGTTCTCTAGATCAATCAATACCGTTTTGTAATCAGTGTGAATCTTCAATGGGAAACCTAATTGCAGGCATCTACATCGATGTTGAATTACAGCCAAACCCAAGGCTGCTGCAATCGACACACACATCTATTTGCCGGCGTGAACCGGAGTGCTCTAAATTACCATTGGTGACATGCAAATAAAATAATTAATGGAATCAAAGATCTGAACACAGAGGGACATCAATGATATCAGTGGAAAGCTGCAGTTGGCATCACCGGTCCTTGGTTAGGAGGAAGAGATGAAGTGGTTGCTTCTAGTCATGCCACTTTACAGCATACCCTGTGATGCACTCGACAATGTAATGAGGCACAATATCAAATGCTATTACTATCCAGTCATCTCAGTTGGAGGTGGGTGTTGGGTAACAGGATCACTTCTTGACTGTAATGCCCACTGTGGTAAAAGACACTGTAACGATTTACACATGAATAATGTCCACTTGGGTGAGACATAGATTTGGAATTAGACTTCGATGGGAACAAATATAGGGGTGGGAGTCATGTGTTTGAAGAGACAGGAGGAAGCAGGGAGAAAATTGGGTAAGAAAAACTAGTACAAAAATCAATTTAAAAATAAATGCTAGCCTCACAGTGAACTGCCTCCAGTCTCATTTATTCATTTCATTACAGTGCATTCTGGTGATACAGTAACCTCACTGCACCAATCAGTATTGCAAACCTTTTATACGGCATTACAGTTCCATAGGAATCATAAGAACCACCTCTGCATTGACAGAGAAGGTTAAAATGTAAATCAAATGCATCAGTCTCAGCTTGGATCTGCAAGTAATGCTCTTGCCTCTGGTTGAGGGATCGAACCCCCATTCTATGAGTTTGAGGGTATACTCTAGACACTTAGGTAGCCATAGATATAAAGGGGTATTTAGGGTGGTCACTCGGATTAAAGGATCTGATAAAATCTAACAAACTTGTGGAGCAGACTCAATGGACTGAATGACTAACCCCGTGTTTCTATGTTACTATGACACTGAAATGTCAATAACCCAGAGTGATACATTGTTCAAAGTATTGTCCTTTGGATGATTTGCTAAACTGAAGTCCAATTTCGTATTTTCTAGTGTCTATAAAAAGCTCCCATCCCACTGTCCAGAAAACAATGTAATTACACGTAATTTAATCACTTGATTCAGTGTTGGCTATGGGGCTTTGATCATCTGATCTGGCTGCTCCATTTGCCTACAAAAAACATGGACAACACACTTGATAACAATTACCAGTGAAGTGCTTTGAGTTGTTTTGATAATATAGGTGACTATCAAATGCTAGGCTGTTATAAATCAGCCTTATCAGAAGTATTAAGTATTTCATAGGACAATAAGTGAACAATTAAGTGAATTTAAACCGTATGATTTAAATTGAGAGGCATTTAAATGTTGGGATACAGATGCCCTTCGAACTCTGAGAAAATACATATTGAGCAGAGGAGTTTGGGAGGGGATGTGATAGTGATCTTTAAAATTCTGAATTGTTGTAAGATGAATATGGAGAATCTAATTTATTTTAGCTGGGGAATAGATAACAAAGGCATTGTATCATGATTGTTGGAAGAACAGTTAAAAGGAAGACTAGAAGGAACTCCACTGAGAGGGTTGTCAGGCTACAAGTAGAGTACAGTATTAAGGCTGAATCAATTAATCATTAAAAATGGAACAGTATAAACATCTGGACGTAAAACCTTTTTGGGATATGGGGAAATAACTAGTGAATGTGATTTGTGGACAGAAGGTGATTTAGTAACACGGGTTCCAGTGACAAACAACCGATGGGTTCCTGATCGGAAAGGTTCTATATTTCTACCTCTGGCGCAAACCATGTCTGTGTCTGTTCTATTAATCTTCTGAATCCGCCAAGTGTTTATACACTGGGGAGGAGGAAGCACTGACAAACAGCCTGAAAGAGAAAAGTTGTCTTTCTTAACTGAAGCACTCTCAGCTCCAGCAAATCTTGTTGGCTGGTGTTGCATGTTTGCTTTATGCTTTCTGACAAGAGGTAGCCCTGCTGAGCTTGATTGTCAGACAGAGCTGTTACAATTTGCATCTTGCCACAAAGCAGTTTGTGAGTCTGGTGTACTGAGGTGATGAGCAGAACGGACATCTCCAATCAAAAGGCTTTGCACTGGGACACAGCTGCCTAACTGAAGGCTGACAATATTCTGCCGATATGTAGAAGCAGATTAAAAAGTCAACCTTTTATTCTGTCAGATGTCATAGCAAAATAGGAGTTTCAGTACTGTACTGACAGGATAATCACATATGTATTTCATATGGGTGCTTAAAGTATAGATTGGATTATTGTGCTACAGTGTTAGTCATATTCAAACATTTCTAGGTGCCCTTAATTATGTAGTAATTCACAGAAGGCATAACAAATTACCATTAAACATTTCCCTTGATGGTTAATAACATAATTATAATTCAGCCCTAACCCTTGGGCATTGAATATAAGTATAGTTATCACAAGATCTGCTTGGATAAGTATAGTTATCACAAGATCTGCTTGGATCTTTGCCTCATTTGAACTCATCCTTCCAGAATATCCATCATACGTTCCTCCTATTGCAACATCAAACTGCTAAATTTAAGAATTACTCTTAAATGCATCTCAGCGCCATGGTTTCAACCCATGGGCATAATTTGACATTTATGTGAGGGAGTGAGAGCGGAGGCATCAATTCAGAGATATTACATTTTAGGTGAGGGGTCTGGAGGCCACCAAAAGCAATCCGTGGGGTGTAAGGCCGAGCCCTGGTGGGTGTCAAGGCAAAAAGTCCCTGAAAGCTCATGGATTTTCAGCCTTTTTTCAGTCATTTCTGATGCTACTTTTTAAGACCTTTTACTTGCTTTTAATGCTACATAATCAACCTACTTCTAAAATAAGGCGCATGGATTTTTTGCTTATTTAATCTCCTGTGATTTTTTTTCTGAAAATAAGTGCTGAAATTTAGTGAAGAGAAATACAGTCTTATAGTGCATACACTTGGTAAATGACAAGAAAATGCAATTCAATAAATAGTCAATCTCACTACAGCAAAATCCTCAAACACTCAGATTTTATAATACAGTATAAATTTTTAAGAAAGCAGAGAAACTGGGGAATTTCCACTACGGTCAACAACAACAACAAAATTACATTTGTATAAAGCCTTTCACATGGGGGAACATTCCAAGGCATTGGACACTCAGTTTTTTGGATCTGAGCTGGGGGTCAGGATCGGGGAAGGTGGAGGGCAGGGAGGAAGGAGGCTGTTCTAAGGCACGATCGAAGAGGAGGGTATTGAGAAGGGTCTTGAAGATAGCAAGGGGAGGGGTTGAGCTAGAGGGAATATGGGATGGAGTTCCAGAGGATGGGGCAAAGTGGCTGAAGGCCCACCCACCAATGGTGGGTCAGGCGAAGCAGGCGATGTGAAGCTGGTGGAAGAAGCTGCTGAGCGGAAGAAGCGGGCAGATTGGTAGGGCATTAGGAGGTAGGGATAAGCAAGGTCATGGAGGGCTTTGAAGGTGAGAACCAAGATCCTGAACTGTATCCTCTGGGTGATGGAGAGCCAGTGGAGTCAGGCAAGGATGGGAGTGATATGTGTGGAGCCTGGTGTGGGAGGGGACATGTGCTGCAGAGTTCTGGAAGATCTGCAGCCTATGGGGGGAGTAGTTGGGAAAGCCGACAAGCAGGGAGTTTGCATAAATCAGTGTTTTTAATACAAATCCGAGATTACGAATACAAAGGGACCAATCATACAGCAACATATGTATCTCTAGACATCATCTCAATGCTCCTGTTTGCTCGCCAATTCCCAGCACAAACACAGTGATAGTGATGGCCGATTGATTGTAGGATTAATATCAGCACCAAGAAAACCCCCCTGTACCGTATTCAGTGAGTTTTGGGTGGTGGGTGTGAGGGGTTTAGCCTTTCCAAGGCCTAGTAAACTCAGCCTCTGCCTAAACCTTAAGTGTGGGAGATACATTTGATACTACAAAATACAGTTAATTTGCTTTATAGTGCCTTCTCTGAAGAGCTTTGAGACTTTTTAAAGACGTGATAAAGCGCAATGTCAAACGCAGGGATTATTTTTTATCACCACTCTGGAAAGCTGTTTCTGGAGATATTCTATCTCCCAAATAAAACCAGTTTAGGAGTTAATGCACACAATGAGTTGCAACTATTTTCCTCTCTAGCCTAACCTCACTCATGTACTATTACATCACCTAACCTCCTTTCCACAGCACATGCAACAAAAATGTAGGAACTTTCCTCAGATGTGTCTACACACTCTGTGTACTTGCCATAATGATGTAACATGTGTCTATTCCTGGATAAAGGAACATTATGAACTAGACAAAAAGTGTATTTGACTGCTCGCTAGAAACTCAGCACGATTGCACCGGCCTCTATCAGCAGATTGAATACCCCATCCATCTCCAGGCTTTCACATAATGCAGCATCTGCTCTCAGACAGAATTGAAATTGGCAGAGAATTGAGATGCTGTCAGACTGCTGTGGGAGGAAGATAAACTGTCAGTGGTGAGGTGGACAAAAAGGGACATGGAAGAAGAAACACAGGAAAGTTGGAGCAAAGGGAATGAGTGGGTAGGGGGAGGGAACAAGCAGGAGCACAACAGACACTTTGTGAGAGAGCAATGGGGTTGAGCAGCACTTGACTGGATCTGAACATGGCCATTTGTGAGAATTGTTTCACACGATGTTCCACGTGTTCCAGAGAAAGTAGAGCCTGACAGATACCTGTTAGGGCACAAACTGTTATGTGCTGGCAGCAAAGTAGCTGCTGTCAAAACAGTTATTTTCCAGGGGATCCCCTGCATAGACGATATTTCACCAGAACTGAATAGACACCTGAGATCCCACCACCACTAACAACAACAACAAAATTACATTTGTACAGTGCCTTTCACATCAGGAGGAAGTACTGAGATCTTATAATCTCACCTGATAATAAGCCCTTGAAAAAAAAATACAAAATTGGTCATTTCAATCCACGACAGTTTGTAGGACACTACTGTGCAATTGGCTGCCATGTTTCGCCCACAAATATGCAGTCAAATGATTTTACAGTATATTCTGTGAAGAGCTTTGAGACATCTAGAAGACATGAAAAGCGCTATATCAAATGCAAGGATTATTATTATTACTATTATCTTACTAATCTGCTTGATATACATGGGCTTCCCTGAAGAAAACCCTATTTCTGCTCAATGTGCTTTTGCCATTAGTAATATAATGTTTAGAATAAAAGAATGCTTCTGAAGTGTCTATAGATGCTCAGGGATCTTTGATATACTATGATCTTTATGTATTTCACCCAACAACAACAAATTGCATTTGTATAACGCCTTTCACGTCAGGTGGATATACCAACATTTATATACTTGTTTATAACAATCACCGTGGCTCAACTTGGTAACATTGTGACCTCTGGATCAGTTGTGGGTTGAAGCACTGTTTTGAGGATTTTGAGCTCGTAGACAAGGCTGACATTACAATGTAGTAATGAGGGAGCACATCATTATCACAGGTGACATCCTTTGGATCAGGAGCTGAACCTTGACCCTGTCTGCCAGTTCAGGTTTGTGTGATAATCCCTACGATACTATTTGAAGAGAGGAGTTTATCCCAGTGGCCTGAGCATCAACCCTCCCCCCAAATTGGTCATGCTATGGCACAAACATTAAGAGATGTGAGCTGGTCCGCGTAAACTCTGTAATTACTGTACACAAATCGACTGGTGTATTTATCTCTAAATGCATTCACAAAACTTGACAGCAATTGCCTGTGAACCACTTTGAAACATTTGACATTATAGATGGTCAAAGATCATTTTTCATCCTTGCATTTGATTTTGCACTTTTCATGAGTATTGACTATGTATTTTGTAGGTGAATGTGACAGCCAATTTGCACACCGCAATGTCCCACAAACAGCCATGAAGTGAATGGCTAATTTACGTGGGCAATTGTTGGCCAGGTCATGTCTCATTTGTGCCATGGGATCTTGAAAATGTACCTGAATATGCAGAATGGATACAGGTTTAACATCACATCTGAAGGATGGCACAGGCAAGAATGCACAGTATTGAGTACCAGCCTGGAATGAGCTTAAAGCACTGATGTGGAGTCCTGGCTCAAAAACGAGCTACAAACTGAGTTCATCATTACCAGTCAACAGCTGATTATCTGCACTAATCTCAACCCTCAACCATGAGGAATCTTTGCAGTTAAATGGACATCATGTTGCAAAATTTGGTTACAGGGCTAAGCAAATACAGTATTTAACTATACTGTAGTGTTAACATGAATGTTCAATTTGGAGATATATTGTGCCAGCGCTTTCTCTTTGACTCTGTTTCTTTCTCTCTTTCAATCTCTACCATGTCTATCTTTCTCTTTCCATCCCTTGCTCTAACTTTCCCTGACTCTACATTGCTAAATAAACAATTACCTTCATTCTATTTGCAAAGAAAGTCTGATTATGCACAAGAGATTACCAGACCCATTACAAGCTCCCACGTAATAGTAACCGTACGTACGTGCTGTGTTCACCTATAACTCTCAGCCTTACATTAATAATAATCCTTGCATTTGATATAGTGCTTTTCCATGTCTCAAAGTGCTTCAAATGAATATAATAATACAGAAATAATAATAATCCTTGCATTTGATATCGGGTTTTTCACGTCTTCTAGATGTCTCAAGTAAAGTGTAAAGTGAATTGACTGTATATGTGGGTGAAATGCAGCAGCCAATTACGCACAGCAGTCGTGGATTGAAGTGACCAAATTATTATTGTTTTTTTGAGGGATTATTATGTATTCACTTTCACTTTGGAGCCTGATATGGATCAGTGGACTTGTGGATAGCTGGCATGTGCTTTTGTGGTGATCTATTGTATACTAATTTGAACCAATGACATGAAGTTTCTTTTGGTACCCTTTTCCCTATTCTTCCATCAAGTTCAAATTCACCCCCCAAAAAGGTTAATTGGACAGTCATCTCTCAGCTGTATGTGGGACATTGCTGGCACAGATTATCTGTTGCATTTGTTCTTCAAACTTAGCTGATTCTGTGAAACGCAATGTGATATGGTGCTATATCATCATTACTATAAATAGGAAGTGTCAGATTTCAGCATGTTATACCATTGAATAGCAAAAGTTAAATAGTTTAGCTGATTGTGCAGTTTGCAGTACTGCTGTGCACAACGTGTACACTGTACACTTCTCTTGTGTTAATAACTTGCTGTTCCTCATATGTGCATTGTGTCTTGAACTTGGTAATGAACTGGTGGTCTGATTGAGGGTTTTGAAACAAGAAAGGGAATTGACAAAGTAGATACAACACAACTCTTCAATTTATTTGGGAAATTCACTCCAAGGGGAATATAATGTTGAAATAAAGATAAATTTGTTAAAAGTGACAATGATGTTGAATGTATTGTCATGCTTAAAAGAAAGATAGATGGATTCTTTGGTTATCCAGAAAGGTGGAGAAATTAGATAAATTATCCTTATCATGAGATCTACAGATGAGATACTACACCAAGCTCCCATCTGACTGTTTGAGTGAATGCTAAAGATCCCATGGAACTTTTTGAAAAGAAGCAAATTATTACTAATGTCCTGGGTAAGAATCCTCAGATGAATTGGCCATTTACCTCACATCTGTTTGTGGGACTTGGCTGGTGTAAATAGTTGTCAGGTTTGCTTATAAACTGCACTTAGTAGTAATTCTTGTGAAGTGCTTTACACCGATAAAGCATTATAAAAATTCAAGTTCTTCTCTTTCTATCTAGGCGGAGATACACATGTCCTCAGGTTAGGGAAGGTGGGAATTTCTAGGGTATTTTTACAGGGGAACAACTCTCCCTCTTCCCTGTAAGACAATGATGATCATTGCATTTGATATAGCGCTTGTTATGTCAGGCAGAACCCTGAAAGACCTTTAGAAAATATACCATTAAGTATAATGACTGTGGATCTTATTATATAACTGTATAAATGCAGCAGCCGATTTACACGAGCTGCATGGAGTAAATGATCAATTTCATGTTGGGGATTGTTTGCCAGGACAATCTCGTTTGGAATATGTTTTCTATGTACCTTTAATTTACCCCTGAACAGGTAGACTGTAACTCAGTTAAACATCCTATCTAAAAGAGGGCACTTCAAACAAGGCAACAATTCTCCAGCATTGCATTGAAGTCTCAGCTTAGACTATATGAGTTCAAGGTCCCAAAGTGGGGCTTAAATGCACAACTTTCTAACTCAGACGTGAGTGTTGAAAAGGTTGACACCAAGATGAATGTGTGTGTGGAGGGGGTGGTGGGTGGGGGGGGGGGGGGGGCTGTTTGGAGTGGGGGGTTCTGTCAGCCGAGTACCTGACCCTCACAGAAACCCATCACCGAGGTTAATAGCACCCAAACCACACTGAGAATTGAAAGCTGCTACCTATACAAGGAAATTGTCTGGAATTGAACATGAAATCTCCCTGGAGGGTGGCACCCTGGTTACCTACACTGGTGGCAGTCCAGAGAGTATTAGGTGCAGATAGTCAAGAGCCAATGAACGAGCTGAATGGTCAGTGGTAAGAACCCTTGCTCCCAGTGACTAACTTATCAATTGCTGCCAATGAGCCAGGCTGGCAATGCTGTCAACAGCAGTAGCCTGGAGTACTGAGGACCTGCCTGGTTCATGAACTGGAATATGGAGACCACCACGGAGGGTTGATGTAATTCTGACTTGACTTTCCAGTGTCTGGTGATACTTTGGAATCCCATTAGTTCTGAGGAAACACTGTTTACCTGAACCCCCATCAAGGATAATCATAACAACAACAACAACAACAAAATTACATTTATATGTAAGTTGGTCATTTGATATCCAATAAGCACATATTTGAGCCCTCACTAGGTGGATTACAGGTTCCAACTCTTCTCTGATGTGGTTATCAGTTGAGAGAGGACAAATTATAATTGATGCTTCCCCGTGGGGCAAACAGCTGACTGACTTGTTGGCACATGTGAAAATGACCATTTTGATAAGGTCCAAGCAAGCTGAACCCCAGTCCAGCACCAGTCGGTGCCTTCAGGAGATGAGCTGAATACTCTGGACTGACAGTCCTGAAATCACTCTGACACGCTTCCCTGTTACACTAATGTATTGTGAATGGATCGATTTACAGTTCATGCATTCATGTCAGAAAGATAAATTTCCCCCAAAATATGATTTACTTTGAAATGAAGACTTCACAATTCATGAATAAAGAATTGGAGAATGATAATGAATCTGAATGGAAGAAATAACGGCACACTAGTTTTAAAAACAGTTGACGAAAATCAATAGATGTTTTCTCTTTAATGCTTGGGTGCATGAACAGCAAAATGTCCCTGAGAAAGAAAGACTGGAACACTTACAAATGTGCATTATAAATAGATCCCACTATTTTGTGTAAATGTGTCAAAAGACTTTAGTTAGTGAGTGAACAAGGATTTCTGACATACATGCCAAGCTTTGGGTATGACAGCCAAGTTTTGGTCAGACAGCCTGGGCTGACAGAAGGTGGTTAAGTATGGCACCTGCCAGCAGATGGATCCTCGTGAGCCATGAGTTTAGAGAATGTAATGTTGATGCCAAGTCCATGAGTGGGAAGACGTAGATGGGTGGACATACTGGGGTCTCACCTTCTTGTAATTAAGGGGACCATTCAATCTTTGAGGAAATGAACAGATTCAACATTCATTACATTTGGGTAGGAAAGGAATCTGGAAACCAAGGGAAGGAGATGCAATCAGAAGCATCAGTTGAGGTAGATAAGTTATAGCTCTTCAGCCTTGAAAGGAGACACAAAATATAATATAAAATGTCAGTTGCATAACACCTTTCATTTTGGGAGGATGTCCCAAGGCATTGATTTAACCATAGGGACATTATTAGAGGAATATAAGAAACTAAATATGATGTAGAACCCGATAACAATACTTAGTTTCACTGAAGCAGTAGGACAAGAGGGTTCAGAGATGTGAAGGGCAAAATTCAAGGCAGACACCAGAAAGTATTTATTCACAGAGTGTAATCGACAGCTGGATAATATTAGGAGAAAGGGGGATAAGGACCAAGACATTGGACTCGTTTAACATGATGCTGTAATAATAGTATGAATATTTGCATGAGCTGATGAGCAAATTAATGCAAATAAACTCCACAAAATAAACTGGGCAGAAGATTTAAACATTGCTAATTTGTGCGTGAGACAATTAAATCTCACCTACCAGAGCTTTGTAATTCACACCAATTAAACAATCTCACTCTTACCAGCAGTATATTAGCTGGTTGCACGCCTAGCTCTTTAAATTAAAAATTAACCAGGGATCTGCACGGCTTTTCACAGCAACCCCACTCTAACCCCACCACACTTCATAAACTTCCTACTTCCAATCTTGCTGCTGCTGAACAATGTGCTACATTCTGGCTTATGGTTGGAAACCAGGCATAAGAGTCTGAGCCATGAGTTTAGAGCTTTGAGTGTGAGTATAGCCCAGAAAGCAGCACATCATGTAATTCAGCCTTCAGAATTGACAAAACGGTGAGAAGCCAGGAAAGTTACAGTGAACAACTCTGTGTGTGTGGGTGGGTGTGTTAGGGGCAAGAGGGTGAGTTTATCTGTTTGATTGCACACAAGACATGTGTACAAACAAATGAAAATTCTGGGAGAGGATATAGCAGCAATGGATAGAGTACAAACGTAGGTTAATGAGGATGATACCAGTGCTGGAGGGTTATTAGGATAGCCTGGATAGGTTGGGTTTTTTTTCACGATAGAAGACATGGTTAAAAGGGGATCTAATAGAGGTGTTTATAATGGTAAAAAGGTTTTCAATAAGGTCAGTAGTAATAGGAGAAAATAATAGGGAAATAACTTCTTTACGCAAAGAGTATTGAAAATGTGGAACTCACTGCTCAAAGTGGGGGTTGAATCAGATAGTATAGATGCATTTAAGCGGAAGCTAGATATACGTGAGGGAGAAGCCAATGTAGGGAGAGAGCAAGGACTGGGTGAAGATTAATATAAACACTAGCATGGTCTGTTTCCACTGAATGGCACATTTCAAAAATCTATATGATAAAGGAGAAGCTGAGTCTTGTAAAAATCGTATTCAGAGAAACCAATTCTAATAGGAATAATCTTTGTGTTTGATGCAGTGCTTTATTACATCGTTGAGACATCTCAAAGTGCTTCACAGAACATACTGTACTGTAAAGTGAATTGACTGTAATATTTTGTGGGCAAAATGTGGCAGCCAATTGCACACAGCAGTGTCCCACAAACAGCAATGGAGTGAGTGATTAAATCACAATACTATGTTTTAAAAATTGGGAGTGATTATTAACCTGTGGATTGGCAGATTGCTTCTCCAAGGATAACGATTAAAAGCAACCTGCCGTTCGATGGGGTAATAATCCCCAAATGGACATTTGGAGACGCCCTGAGTCCATCCCACAGAATAGGTGATCGTGAGTAAAATACTCCCTTTGTATTACATCAAGCCACAAACACAGGGCAATGTTAGAACACATTCCAAAATAATTCCCATGACTATTAAACAGTTATATTGAAAAGGGTATGAAAATGTACTTTAAAGTATTTTAAAATGGAAGTTACACAAAAATGAGATTGCAAACTACAAGACACGCGAGTTTCTCGCTTCGTAGTTAGAGATAAGAAAGTTTGTATTTCATGTTTGTATGTATAATAAACCATGAACATCAGCCTGGGCTCTCATTCCTCATCATCCTCCAGAAATTCCCTGCCAGAGAGGGTGGGGACGTCCTCCCAATGTGAGAGGCGCTCTATAAATGTAATTTTGTTTATTGCTGTTTGTGTGAATATCGAGCACGGACAGGCATGGCTCAGTCGTGATGCACCCCACACGTGATGTGTGACTTGTACGGTTTAGTAATGATAATAATGCTTGCATTTGATATAGCGCTTGACACATCTTCTAGATGTCTCAAAGTGCTTCACAGAACATACAATAAAGTGAATCGACTGAATATATGTGGGCGAAAAGCAGCAGCCAATTGCGCACAACAGTGTCCCACAAACAGTCGTGGATTGAAATGGCCAAATCATTACTTTTTTTAAGGGATTATTAGCAGGCGTGTGGAGTAAGGAAACTTGCCCTTGGTTTTGCCCTGCCTGGAGTTGAACCCAGGTCTCTCGCTTGTGAGGCAGGTGCTCTAACCAGTGAGCTACAGGACTCGGCAGGACTTTAGGAATTGCACGTTAACAATGGTTATGTGGGCGAGTTATTGGGTGGGAAGAGAGAACATGAGTCAGTACTTTCAGGGAAGGAGGTGGGTGGGTTTGGGTGGGTGGATGGGGTGGGGAGGTTAAAGGGAGTGAGGGGGGGAAAGGGGGAAAGGGGGGAAAAGGTTCAAAACACAAAAGCAAATCATTGTTTTGAAGTTGGCAAATGTACTGCTTGGCTAGAGATAAACCAGGGCAGGCAATAACATCCAATTGAATCCAAACAATTGAAGGCATGAGGTGTGTGTGTGTGGAAGCAGGCAGACTGCGTTGGCAGGCAGGCAGGCAGGCAGGCAAGGCAGTGTGTGTGTGAGTGTGTGTGGAGAGATGCTGGATGTTTGTGGAGGTGATTCCGGATGATTGGCATGGCTGCTAATTTACTCACAGAAAAATCCTTCCTCACTCAACAGCCCCACAAACTCCCTGACCCGGGCTTGATGCTTATAACGAAGAGAGAAGGTGTGGGGAGGAGAGGGACAGAATCACAGCTGTGAGGCTAACAGTTCTGCAGCAGTGATGGTAAATACAGTTGGAAACTGTTTCACAAGAGCGTTTGGATGTGATCCTGTGAGAGACACGACTGGCAAAGTGGAGCCAGGGTTGACCTTCATCTGTGTGTGTGTGTGTGGGGGGGGGGGGGGAGAGAGGAGGGAGGGACAGAGATACGAGTGAAGCAGTATAATATCGGCTGTTATAGCCCATCCACGGTTAACACTACACGAGAGGCAGAGAGAGCCACAGAGCAGGGAGAGCCCAGCTGGTGAAGTGGAGACTTGTTGTGTGTTCAGTGTTGTACAAACAGCCCCTGTTGCGGTTTAACGCTCAGTTTCAAATGGACTATGTATTCGCCAGCCTTAAAGTGCAGAACGCTCTCTCTCTGATGGCGGTAGGTTTCCTTACCACAATAAACAACAAATTCAAGGGAATGAATGAATTTTCCATGCAAAAAAAAATCAGAGCGACTGACTGAGTGAGTGACTAACTGAGTGAGTTACTGACTGACTGAGTGAGTGAGTGACTGAGTGAGTGAGTGAGGAGGCTGCTGTCTGGTCGGGGTGACTGACTGACTGACTGACTTCCTGAAGGTTGCTCTCTGTCCTCCTGAACCTCCCTGTGTGGTCACAACAGCGGCCACCTCTCCATCGGGATTGGTGTCCGGTTGTGTTAACCCCCGTGTCAGGAAGGCAGTGAGTGTCATGTACACCAGCAGTAACCTGGGGGAGCTGTGTGTAAATCCCTCGCAAACAGCATTCGACGACTTAAAAAGAGGTTGAAAGTCAACAACCAAACCACTGGGACACCCACGTGGAGACAGAGCGTCATGTGTGAGATCAACTCGAAATGGTTCCTTCCTTTTATTTTGGTTGGTTGGTTTGGTTGGTTGGGGAGGGGGTGTGGGGGAGACAATCTTTCTTCAGCAATATCTTGTCGGGAATCTGGGAAACACACGGAGGATTGGACCACTAACCGTTGGCATCAAGACCTGATTTAACTCCTTCAAGTGGAGACTGACCTAGATTGTTGAGAATGCAGGACGCCGAGGTTTGACTGGTTGACATTTCCTCCTCTTCCTCCTCCTCCTCCTCCTCACCTCTGCCATCCGGGTGGGAATCTGTGACTCTCAGCGATTTGGATTCGCCTCGTTAAAGGGATCCCAGGTTGAGGGGGGGGGGGGGGGGGGTGATTGATGCTCAAGGATTAATTGACAGGTAACTAGTCCATTTGATAAGAGAACCCTATCGTGTTATTGAGACGCCTCAAACCGCCCGATAGGCTCTATACAGGATCTATATGTGTTGTAAAGTAGATTGACTGCGTGTTTTGTGGGCGAAATTATCGGTGAGGGTATATTGCTTTTATACACGTTTAATTTTTTTTCGAAAATAACCTGGCAATGTAAATGGCTTGAGAATGTGGAGGCATGAATACAGTACTGGACTCTTAAGGATACTATCAGCTAATTACCTAGATGCGTTCCTCTCCCCAATAATGTGTGTGTGTGTGTGTGTGAGAGAGAGAGAGAGAGAGAGACCTGAAGTTTATCTGTGTCTCAGTCTTGAGAACATCGTTCAGATTTAAGAAGAATTGAGATGATATAAAATGATGAAATTGAAATTAAATTTGTATTTGGAAAAGCCTCTTTTCTCTAATTTATATTAAGAACTGCAGGGAACCGTGTTTTCTTCCCCCCCCCCCCCCCCCCCCACCCCACTTCCCCCACCATCTCCCCCACCCAAAAAAAATCCCTTTCACATTTGCGTCTTGTTGGAAAAAGTATGAGATGTATTTACAGCATCTGCTCAAATCGATTCCTCGCCCATTAGCCCTGGTTCTCAAATCAAGATTGAACTTTGAATGTTGAGACTGTGATAATGGGGTTATGAGGGCTATTAAGATAACATATTTCAAGGGTCTCTCAGTTGCTTGACTTGGCTAGAAATAAGTTTTACAGTTGAGTTCAGGAACATGAGAGCCACACTTCGATTAAACCTCCCCCAGAAAATGTGTCTATTTTTCTTTTCAAATACTGATTTGTCCTCCAAGAGCTTTGTCGAGACTCCCTGGTTTGATCCCCCCCCACCGTCTCTTTGGCGTTTTTTTCCCCTCTCTATTGAAATCCTCAAACCATATATGTCTAATACCTGGGGGTTCTTAATAAGAAATCTTGCCTCATCGCTAACTAGAACCACATTCCACCCAAACCACTCCTGATGTGATCTACCCCCTGTAGACTTACTGACTGGACTTCAATTATAGATCAGGTCGCTCTAAGACAGTGCAGAGGAACTGATGTCTTGTCACTGTTGCTGGTATTTTTTTTGCCTTTACAGGTGGACATTAAAGATGCCCTGATGGCAGTACAGAGTATTTGAAAAGAGAAATGGGTTTCCCCCAGGTCCTGGCCAACAATTCCCCCAGACAGAATCAGTCATTTGCCTGGTATTTGTGGGGAGATTGGTGCCACGTTTTGCCTGCAGGAACAGTCACTACACTTTTCAATGATTCTCTCCTGAAGTCTGGTGCATCTGGTGCTTTCACTCAATGTGTGACTGTACAGTAAAAAAGACAATCCCGTACCTTGTGTGTTAAAGTGCTCGTGGTTCTTGTTCGTGAAGGCTCCCCATTTCATTTCTTATTTTCTATGGAGCTGTTTTGAACAGTCTGAAAGTATTTTTACGGCAATCACTTCGGGGCGAGGGGTGATGTGACACCACTTCTACCGTCAGTTCCGATTCTCTTGATCATTCATTGATCTTTCAGCTTTTCAGCAACAGTTATACTTTTTGGATAAATGAAGGATGTTCCCACCTTTCCAAAAAAAAATGATTTTGGAAGGAAGAACCCAAAAGTAAACACATTGTAAACTGTGAATTATTAAATATTATTTAACAAATGGATAGGGAACAAATTAATAGTTCCGAATTCATTCAAGGTCGAGTTCCTAACTGGACGTGACGGAAAGTAATATTGATGGATGTGAGGAGCGAGCAGGGAATGGTGGTAGAGCAGATGCTTCAGGGAGGGGAGCTCGAATGGATAAATGGCCTCCCTTTGCTCTAATATTTCTGGGGTGTGAGGGGCACATGCAGAACAGGACAAGCTCCGGGAACATTTTATTTTGAATTTAAAATTGTTTTGATTTGATTTTTGTGCACTTGGGGGTTAACAGTTGTAGCAGGTCTGGGTAACTGTATCAGCTGGTATATTAGCATTTAATTTCCTACCAATAAGCAGTCACTATACTTGACAGTAATTACCCATCAAGTGCTTTGATATGTTTCAACATCATATATGCTAGACTGACCCTACTCTGCTAGATTGATGTACCAGGGCACCAGTCACTATAACAAATACAAAAATTGTTAATAATTTCACCATGTGTCACCATGTGCAAACTGAAAATGCAGAATACCAGTTGGGCCAGATAGACAACAACAAATGACACTTGTATAGCGCCTTTCATATCCCAAGGCGCTGGACCGTCATTGTTTCAGACCCGAGCTGGGGACAGTAGGGGGAGGGAAGGGGGGATTAAGTGCCGATAGTGCCGATGGCACTATCGAAGAGGAAGGTTTTGAGGCGGGACTTGAAGGAGGACAGGGAGGGGGAAGGAGGAGGGACTGGGGGATGAGGTTCCAGAGCTTAGGGGCAGAGTGGCTAAAGGCTCGCCCACCATTGGTGGGGCTGGTGGGTCAGGGGACATGGAGCAGGCCAGAGGGTACTGAGCTGAGGTGGCTGGCTGGTTGGTAGGGGGTTAGGAGGTCACGGATGTAGGGTGGGGCAAGGCTGTGGAGGGCTTTAAATGTGAGGACCAGGATCTTTATTGGATCCTCTGGATGATTGGAGCCAATGGTGTCGGGCGAGGATGTGGGATATGCGGTCACAAAGCTTGGAGCGGAAGGTGTGAATCTCTGGGAACCTGTTCTCAGTGGAGCCATGTAGCTCATTGGTTAGAACACTCAGCTTGCAAGTGAGAGACCTGGTTCAATTCCCAAGAGGGTAAAACCTTGGGCAAGTTTCCTTAGTCCACACGCCTCAAACAAGGTGGCATTTCAACCATGACTGTTTGTGGGACACTGCTGTGCTCAATTGGCTGCTGCGTTTTGTCAACAAATATACAGTCAATTCACTTTACAGTATATTCTGTGAAGCACTTTGAGATGTCTAGAAGGCATGAAAAGCAGTACATCAAATGCAAGGATTATTATTATTAACAGCCAAAGTATTACATTTTCTAAAGGTGGTGTAATGAATTGGCTTGTTCATTTCTATTCCATCCTGTCTTACTAACAATTGTGTTATTGCGTCATTTACTTTCCCCTTCTCTCTATTCTCTTTGGGGGGGTTTTTTTAGTTGCCAAGGTCAACCTTTCCTAACTGTGGGATGATGAAGTGGCAAGGTAGACAATGCACATATTGAAAGGAATGGAGCTTTGCTTTTACATATACTGTATCCTGAAGTGAACATGAATAGAAGTGGGTGGGAGCCTGGCTCAGTTGGTAGAACTCTTACTTCTGAGTCAGAGGGTAGTGGATTCAAGCCCTAGGTAGAGACATTGAACTCAAGCTGTGTGCTGAAACTCCAATAGTGTACGATAATATAATAATGTAATGCTTCTTGTGTGCACTGCATTGTAGGTGGTGCTGTCCTTCAGATGAGATGTTAAACTGAGATCCCATTTAAAACACAAACAGAAATCACTGGAAACACTCAGCAGGTCAGGCAGCATCTACGGAGAAAGGAAAAGTGAGTCAACGTTTTGGGTCCACGGCCCTTCATTAGAAAATCTTTGTCAGTTCTGACCCAAAATGTTGACACACTTTTCCTTTCTCCATAAATGCTGCCTGACCTGCTGAGTGTTCCCAGCGATTTCTGATTGTGTTTTAGATTTCCAGAATCTGCGGTATTTCACGTTTTTGAGATGTTCAGGTGGATGTTAAAGTATTGAATCATGTCTGTATGGCACCACTTGAAAAGAGAAGGAAGTTTCTTGCTTCTCGTGCCAAACAATCCCTCAAATAAATTGATCATTAAATTCAAAGACACTACACCATATGCAAAAAAATTACCTACATTCCTCACTGTCTATGAGCAAGATTTCTTAGGCTGGACTTAATCTTGAAACTTCTTTTTTTCCTTCCAGAAATCTGCTGTGATTTTATGCAACTGTACAGTACAAATATGCTATCTCGTTTTATCAAATCGCCAGGGACAATTTTTATAGCCTCTGTCCACCTCAGAGTCTCTGAAGAATGACAGTGAAATATCAACTGGAACATGAGCTACAAAGCAGAAATCAATTGGAATCAACAATGAACACTGCTCCAAAATTGTAACCAAAGAACATTTTGTGTAACATGATCTGATTGGTTTTGCAGACTTGAAGTGAGATAGAATGGAAGATGCCCCAAAACCAGACAATCTACCAGCACCATTTTACGTGCTGGGAAACATGGCCACCTGGGAGTGCTTTTTGCACTGGCTAGACTGGCTGGCTGCCATGCTGTTCTGATCTCCAGCATGCCCCGGGAAAAGTGAAAGAAGTTTTACTCTCATTTTAAGACAAATAACAACTTCGGCAGAGTCAATAGTTTGCAGACAAATTGTAGTCTGTAGCTGTGTGTTAAACGTGTGACGTTTACCTAAGAGTCATTTTACAAAGGGAGCATAGAACCGCAAAGTATTGAATCATGTCTGTTATTGTGCCATGTAAGTGCAAGCACTGAATTTCATGACCTGCTTATCTATACTTATGTTGACCAAACTGACAGAATGATTCCCGTTTCCTCTCCCGTTCTGTTTGCATCCATTAATTGACTTGATGTCATTGTCAGAAGAACTGATTGTCTTTTGATGAAAGCTGAGTCTACATTTTTTATTCTTTCACTATAATGGATATGATTGACAACAGTGATGAGAAAATCACCACTTACAAGCTGTAGAGCCAGATGTTGTACGGTTATACAGCACTTTGAGACTGAGTTGCAGGGGCTGATCAATTCTAGATGACACTTTTCCTCTGCTATCTGTTTGATTGGTTTTTCCCAAAACGATGGGCCGTAAGGAAAGTAATTTTCTGCAGACATTGAAATGTAACCCTGCCCCTCAGCAGAATCCAAAGGCACATTCTGTTCTACTTAAACAGGAAGGTCGACCTCCTACTAACATTGTGCAGCAGATCCATCAGCACAAAAGCAAGATCCAGCAGGTGCACTTCAAAGAGGATGCTGCATCTTCCATGAAAGCAAGAAGTGACGCAATGTCTGTGCAAGGATCAGGAGCACTCAAAGGGAAAATGCAATCCTCCAGGCACTGTACCCTGACTAATTGCTCACTGACTATTCCTAAACCACAAGGGGTCCTCAAGAGCATCGCCATTCAGACGTCACCAAGTCTACGAAAGCACCTTCCAAAGTTCAGAAGTCGTGTTCGGAATGCTCCTACGTCAGGCAAGGTCAACGCATTGGAGTCAACTGATTCAACAAAAGCCATCAACCCTGCTCTTGCAGGCAACAATGTCTCCGTGAGCGTTTCCGCTAAGGACTTTACTGATCTCACGACTACAATTAAGGCCAAGCAAACAGAAGATAATCAAGTTCAGGAAACCCCAAATGAAACCCCAAACATCAAACTTCCATCTTCCCAATGCAACGCGTACAGTAGTAAGAAGAAACATTTGCCACAAGCACCGGATACTCATTTACAAGATGCACTAAAGGAAACAAAAGGTTTGCACCGCGGTTTGCATGCATCCAAAGTTGTACACCACTCCAAAAGCTTGACATTAGACAATAAAACAAACCATAGGCATGCCCACCGCAAACCAGGATCCCCTTTATCTAAACCTACCAAGCGCAAGAATAATCGCTGTTATAGTTGTTCCAGCATACACAAATTGGAGTCTGAAACATTGAGGTCCACGGGGCTTTCTGATTTGACTCAAACTGAAAATCGATCTAGGCCCAACTTCCTTCATAAAGACAATGACAAACCAGAGGGCTCATTGTTTCATTTCGAGCCTTTGGCTCCAGAAGCTGATCAAACATCGAAGCCATTGACGGGGACTGATCATTCAGGATTATCTTGTTCCTTACCCCTGAACTCATTAAATGGTGTTCTGCCGGGGCTAGGTAACACTGGGAGCTGTTTATCACCTGTTCATAATCACTCCCCTTCTCCTGGGATGAAGATAAAATCTCAAGTTACCAGAAGAATTAAGGAAATCAATCAAATTCATCTCACTAGGGATGATTTGCATGACCTGCAGGGAAGGATGCAATCCATTGAGGAGACTTTACAATCAAACCAACAAAAGATTAAAGTCCTCTTGAATGTAATTCAAGATATGGAGAAAATCAAAGCACTCAATGAAGGGTACGGTGCCTTATGTTTACCTATGCTTGGCATCATATTGCACACTGTTAATGTACTGCACTGCTTGACAGAAAATTAAGACACATATTTAATGCCATGGATAGTGAAGAACAAGTTTAGAATCTGATCTCTGAGTTAAACATTTGGTCCATTAGTGCTCTGGGAACTTGTGGAGTATAAGCGTAGACATATAGAATTTGTTTCCTGCAAACAAGGTTGCCATTCCTAGGTGTTTGGGGAGGAGGAAAGTGGCAAAGGATCTGATGAATAAATACTGGCAGTATGAATTGACTATATATTTCATGAAACTCGACAGCCAATTGTCCCACAAACAGTGGTATATTGAGTGAGCAAATTATCATTACTTTAGTCTTTTTTTTCTAATTTTCCAAACTTTTATTTGAAATTTGTACCTTATTCAATGACAATTGTGCACTTAGAGGATATAAACAGATGCCTCCTCTGCTGCCTTAGTAAAAGTGTGCGTTGTGGACACCCAATGGTGTGTTACTCTCACCAATAAGCACATTTTTAAGCTCCTCTTGTTCACTTTTACCCCTACTAAAAGCAATGTGTTACTAATTTTGTATTGAATGTGGCAAGCCTAGAATTGGGAAACACTGATGTACACCATTGAGCTATCTGGTTGGTAGATTTTGTTATTGTTTGTGGCAATTTTAATGATTGCTTGCTTCCAGTTTGACATCGATTGTACATCACTATCCTTGCAATTTGATACAAAAGTCAGCATTATTCCAGGGTCAAGCCACCCTGAATGATCACAGTTGATGCTTAAATGTCAATGTTGAAGCACCATTTTTCAAACATAATAAGACCACAAACACCACACTTAAAATTTGTATACCTGCATTTAATATAGCGCGTTATGTTATCATCGAGATGTCTCAAAGTGATTCACAGGATATACTCAAACATGGATTTGTGGGAGAAAGTTATCAAAAGAACAGATATACTGACTAGTTTCACTGTACAAATTTGACCAGGACATTGAATTTTCAAATCCCAGGTGACATCTGAATTTGTATCGTCAGCTCTTCCAGAGCTTCTAAATTTACCCTGTAAAGTGCATCTCCAATCCAATATCTCTGCGCCCCGGCCCACATCACATTGAATGTCAAAGGAGATTAACTGGTGTTTTGCTCACTGCCATACTGAATGTTGGAACATATTTAAAGTAATTGGCAACAGATTGATTATATCACTCATAGAAGTCTTGGCAGGCACTCGGGTGCAACTACTAATTGCCTGACAGCTTGAATTTAAAGGGATTGAGGCTAACTCATGAGGCTTTACACAGCAAAAGCTGACCGAAAACATGAGAAAATGGGCTCCCTAATGGCTCAGTGGGTAAATTAACCTCCTGCTGTGGTGCTGATCACACAGGCAGATGAAAGTCCCTGCACTAGACTACAATTCGAGTTGGCATCCTAGAAGCACTAAGAAATCATTCAGGGGTTTTGCTCCTCATGCTTATTCAGTGATTACTGTGGGAAGTTTCTGTATCAGAAGGCTGTGGGCTTGGGACCCAAAGTTAAGACTTGGAACCCATATAGTCTATGCTGATGCCCCCAAATGCAATGCTTGGGGTGTGCTGTGTGGTTGGAGGTACCACCCTTCGGATGAAACATTAAACCAAGGTCACATCTGGCTGCTCATTTGCATGTTAAAGATAACATGGCACTATTTGAAAAGGTAACTGACTTTTTCTTGGTGTCTTGACCTACAAATCCCTCAAATAAAATTGACCACTCCGTGGCTATTTGTGTGACATTGCTGTGCACCAAATTGCCTGCTGTGTCCACAAACTACACACAGTCACATCGCTTTACAATATCATCCTGTGAGGTGCTTTAAGATGCCTTGATTACTTGATAAGGCATTTTATCAAATGTAAATATTATTTTATTTCCATGTATGTTTGGTTGTAACATTGAGCGAGGATGGAGGTCAAGCTGGGCTGCGATGCTTTCTACAATGAAATAGGCTGACGTCACCGTCTAGGTTTGCATATGATGAACTACTAGCTGGGCAACACACCAGAGAACACCAGTGATTGAGAACTGCAATACCAGCAAAATGTCAGAAGAGGAAAATCCAAACACGTAGAAACGCTTAGAAATCAATAGGAATCAAGTTTGTAAAGAGTGAGTGGCACTGGTTTTGGTTTGAACCTCTGTTAGGGAAGAGCTGCTGTGCTACTTACACGAAAACAATCTTTTTTTGTCAGCAGAATTCTTCAGAAAGCTGCTTATATAAAACACCAGTAAGGGTTTAGCTGATATTTTACTGGTGAATTCCCTGGGCTCCCTAGGGCAGGGAACAAGCTCTTCTGTACTAGGAAAAACAGAAAACATTTAACAAGAATATAAAAAGGAGACTGAGAGCTTTTATTTTGTCTTCTCGTGTCTCCTAAAGTATTTGACTCATTTCCCTTTCCACTTGGTACGAAAAAGATAGAAGCACTTAATGCATCCACCACCCTCCACCCCCCACCCCCCTCCGCCATTCTATTTGGGACCAGTCCCATTGTGGACACGGAAACCCGGCAAAAATCATGCCGTAACCTGAAATACAATTCATAGTAACAATCACTAAAATCTACTTCCATCGGTAAATATATTGTCAGTATAACACTGCAGCCTCTCTTTCTCAAATACCCCACCCTTCCCTTTACACAATGTCAATCCTCCAACTATCAGTGACGGTGTACTAGCAGCCCTCAAAATATCCAATGGTTCAGAATAAGTATTCAGATTACTGCTCTCTTCATGATTTCCCTTGTAAAATATATATATTGAGTGAAGCTAATTTGAAAGAGATAATGATCACGAGCAATTCACAGGATCCCTGAGTTACTGCTTAAAGTGGGAATCTCAACAGTTCAGTTCTACTGATGTAATGTCTCACAACAGAATACAGTATGTTGCTGGCATTTTTTTAAATGGAAAACAGTGAGAGCTGATGCTGTTTTGTAATTCTAGAAATGTAACTCTGTCCTGACCCAGATATCTGGATCTGCGGCATTTAATTCCTGAAGCTTTACAAGTATGCAAAAAAATTTTTTTTTAGAGGGTCATAAAAATCTCATTGGGCTGACAGTATTGCATTAACTGTCAACATACTTTACGGCTTCACGTCCAGAGGTCTTTACAAACCTGACTAGCGTGACATTCAAGGCCCATTTAACATTAGTACGTGAAGACGTGGACTGGCTCTATGGGAGCTCTCTGGGAAAGTGGGGTTACTGGAGATCGTGGCTATGGCTCATTTGCATTGCATTTTCACAGCAGGCCAGCACTCACTGAAGATGCTTACTTGCTGCCTCTGTCTTCAACAATCTATCCCATCAAAGAGCAGGCCTGTTGGTCATGGCTACACTACTCAGTGGGTGCAGCGCCAACAATAGCCCAGCCACTCAACCCAACTTCAATTTGAATAGAGAAGCATTTTGGTCCGTTTAATCTCATTGCTCTAGAATAACAACCTTCCTGTTATTGCACCAAGCTCTTTGTTAAATCGCCTTCACCACCTTTCATTCCTGGCTAGATATTTGTTGTTAATTTCCCTCTACATAAAGAAATACTTCAATAATGCTCCTGCCCTCACTCCCAATTGAACTGGATTAAATAAATTCTGGAACTGATGGGTCTTGGTCCCAGTGCCTAGGCCTGTACTCTCTGGGTGATTAATCTCTTCTTCAGGCTCCCTGTGATGTTCATTGAAGTGGACGAATCCACTACTCTCCCAATTAGTGGATTCTAATCATTTATTCCGATACACTTCTAAATTTGGAATTGATTTATTTTTCAGTGATAACTTCATGTTGAATGGAGAATAATCAACACCTAATGAATGAACAACACAAAAGGGTCTAATCAGCTCAATTGCTAATGCATTCATATCCAGGTCATCCACTTGTGAATTGAAGCTCTACATTGGCTCATACGCACTCCAATAAGTTGTTGGAAGAGCTCTGAAATGTCAAAGGTCCTATCTCCTTTTGGTTGAGATTTGCTCAGTGTTAGTCCCCATGATAATAGCAGTATTTAGACATTTAGTAGCATATATAATCACATACAGTATAGACTTTTTTGGATGCAAATCTAAAGTATAGAAAATGCTGTTATGCAACTTCCTTTATCTGTTGAACTGAGTTCTTAGCTGATTTTCAGGATGTTTGTGTTGACATTAAACGGTCCCATGGCACTAATGTGGAAAAAGAGTATGTAATTTCTCCCGATATTTGGGGATAGTGCTCTCTCATTCAAAATCACCGACAAAAGACCAATTAATTAGTCATTCATCTCTTTGCTGTTTTGGGGACAGCACTGTTGCAGACTATATGTCACATTTGCCACCAGAAGTCACTTGTTGCGTGAAGAACTTTGAAATATTGTGCAACATCAAATGTTCATTGCTCTGACAACAACTTGCATTCATATAAAGCTCCTCACAGTAGGTAGCATCTAAGATAGCTTGACAGTGGTGGAGCAGGACCCTGAGCTGGGCAGACGTTACCGTAGACACAGTCAAAGAGGAAGGTCTTCAGGCATGATCTGAAGATATGGAAGGAGAGGGCAAGGTGGAGGGATAGAGGAAGAGTATTTCAGAATTTGTGGCTGAAAGCTTGGCCACCGATGGTGGAACAGAGGGCACAAGGGACATGCAAGAGGCTGGAGCCAGTTGAGTGGAGGCAGCAGGTAGTGGGTTGAGGAGTAAGCAAGTTGGAAGTGACAAACACATGGACAAGTGTTGTGGCTGCATCTGGGGTAAAGTTGAAGCCTGGCAATGTGCCACAGGTGGAGATCGAGGTGGAGGGAAGAGTCCTGGTCAGGGACCGGATGTGGGAAAGGAAGGACAGCTATGGGTTTAAACTGATGCCTAGGTTGCACAACGGATCAGAGAGTCTGAGGTAGAGGCAGGGAGGTTGAGGAGGTCACAGACGATGGAATGAAGACATTGATGGGAGCCAAAGAATGTGGCTTCCATCTTGTCATCATTTAGTTGCAAGACGTTTGTGCTTATCCAGGCTCAAATGTCTGTCAGACAAGCCAGCAGAACATCAGCAGACCTGGAGTCACAGCTGGAGAAGAAGTATATTTGAGTCATTTGCATACATGTTGAAGTTTACCCCATGTCTGTGGAAGACATTGGCAAGAGGGAACATACAGATGAGAAAGAGGAGGGGGCCCAAGTTGGAGCCATGGGGCACACCACAGGTGGCTTGGCGGGTGTGAGCGGAGAAACTGTTTGAAAAGACAAAGTAAAGGTAATTTGTGAGGGAGAACTCGAACTAGGCCAGTGCTAGGTATTCCAACAAGCTTCTTCAGCATGAGGAATTATGACAAGTTCAGTTTTTGTTATATTTGCTTAACAAAATATAGTCACCCTGGACAATAGCCACTGTAGAACTTCTTAATCTCTTCAAGGCCTTTTCCAGTTGTGTATGTTGAGATAATTTACTGATACTGTTTGTTTTACTGGCTGGAGAGGCACAGACTCGCCTCAGGGCAAGAGTCTGTGCTTGTGCAAGAAGCAGTTTGATATTTGACAATCTTGGATGAATGATACCAAGTGGACTAAAGAATCTTTTTGATCCAAACTTCTCTTGTGTGATCTATTAATCTTCACCCTTCATTAGCTGCAAAGGCAATTAAACTAACATTTAACAAAGGCTGATTCTGCTCTATCTCAGATTCTAGGAGCTAGAAAAAGAAGAAATCAATGTTAAAGTTAAGTACAGTACATGCTTAGTCTAAAGAAAACACTTTGATAAGGTAGAAAATAGCTTTTAAAAGAACATGGATTGAATGGAGAAGAAACAAAAGGAAGGAAAATATTTGAGATTTATATATTAGATCAGGGTTAATTGTAGAATTAATTGAGCTCTCTGGGTGTTTCTGTGGTATTATTATGAAATGCTTATGGGGGTGTCTCAAACTTGCAATATATTGAAGTGAGGAGGTAGAGAGAGGAAGTCTTTGCTCTGTCAATCTGTGGCACTTTATGTGTTAAACCTATAGATTGATTTGGTTGATGTGTTAATCACCCCCAGGGTAATTTGTGATGATGACAATCAGAGGCACCGACATATTAAGCAGAGACATGCTAAATCTAGTGCTAGTTATTGATTTTATTGAGAGCTGGAACATTTAGCAGCTTTTAGGACTAATTTCGGGTTTAACCATAAGTCATCATGGGCTGCGGCACTTAAAAAATATATTTTTGGGCAATGCCTTCTACATGTTAATGATGAAGTTGTTTTTATAAAGTTCTTGGACAGGGCAGCTGCTTCTTGCTGCAAGCAGGAGTCCAGGAAAGATACGGTCTCCTCAACCTATCCATCGTACCATCCTGGACAGAGCATTGTGGAATATAGAGGTCTAGGCTATAGAGATTGAATTGACTGGGATGTTAGGGATTTATCAGCAATGTAAAATACACTGTTGGTTGAGAATGAAGAGAAAAGCATTTTCGTTTTGCGAAAGAGAGATTTTTATCCTGAATGTTTTTCACTACTTTAAATTGGTTGCTTCTCAGCCACAGAATTCAGCAACTATCCCCTGATAGCTGCCATGGTATTTTATACTGGACTATCCATGTGATTCATCATGTGGATTCTTTCTCATCGATATTGTGTGGTCCTGGCACTTGCTTTAATGAATCCCTCCACTGTTCTGCTTTCAAATGTCATTGACATTTCTTTGGCTTCCTCAGGCTTCTCAAAGCATAAATTACAGTGCCTTCATTCTATGGGCACTGGGAAGATTCATAGATTCATAGAATTTTACGGCACAAAAGGAGGCCATTCGGCCCATCTAATCTGTGCCGGCTCTTTGAAAAGAGCGATTCAATCCCACTGCCCTGCCCGCTCCCCATAGCCTAATAGACCTGTTCTCCCTAAATAAAGATCTAATTCCCTTTTAAAAGTTGTTATCGAATCAGCCTCCACCACCTTTTCAGGCAATGCATTCCAGATTCGAACAACTCGCTGAGTGAAAACATTTATCCTCAGCTCCCCTTTACTTCGCTTTGAAACTATTTTAAATCTGTGACCACCAGTCACAGATTCGCCCACGAGTGGAAATAGTTTTTCTCTATTTGCCCTGTCGAAACCCCTCATGATCTTATAAACCTCTATTAGGTCTCCCCTCAATCTTCTCTGTTCCAGAGAGAATAACCCTAGCCTATCTAGCCTCTCCTCATAGCTGAAGTCCCTCAATCCTGGCACCATCCTAGTAATTCTCCTTTGTACCCTTTCCAATGTCTTCACATTCTTTGAGACATCCAAGATGTCTCAAAGCACTTCCCGGGATAAACTGTAAAGTGCAGTGACTGTTTGTTTTGAGGGCAAACACAACCATCAATTTATACACAACACAAGTGTCTCACAATAATAATAATCATACAATAATCTTTGCATTTGATATAGCGCTTTTCACATCTTATCGACATCTCAAAGCGCTTCACAGAATATACTGTAAAGTTAATTGACTGTATATTTATGGGCAAAACGACATGAAGTGAATAACCAACATTATTTGGAAGATTGTTGGTCAGGATACCAAGAAAGATGGATGATATTCTTTCAATTAATTGATGCTAATTACTTTTCAGAGCCTGTACAGCCTAGAAGGTTGCAGGGTTGCAGGTCTTAGTTGAGTTAGCTAGGACAGCATTTGTGGCTACAAATCTTCTTTATTACTTTAACTAGACTGTTTTATAGTACTTATGTGTGAACATTGGGTAAGAAAACCATCAGATTTGATTGTAATGCCCCTTGTGGTTACATTGCCTGTCCTGGGTCCCATATGAATATCAACCTAGGAGGCAATTTGAGTGGAGACCTCAGAGCTATGCAGCCACCAGGCTGAAGCACTTGGCAACAGAATAGTAAGATTGAGTCAACCCTCTGTGCATTCTCAATATTTGCCAGGCGGGATAACAATACCTCAAGGAGCTGCTAATGACCAGCCATGATGACTTGCTGGCAGGATTTGGAGGAGCAGACTGGGAGCAGGGATTTTTTCTCACTCAGCCCCTGTTAACCCTGCTTGCCCAAACTCTAATGGATCGTGTGTTCCAACTGCAAAAAGCATCATGAAGTTTGCCTGGCAGTTCTTTCAATGGTAAACTGTATGGGTTTAGCTGGTTAAACTCCAAGCAGCACCTCAATGCACAGTCTGGGATCTCCAAGCCTTAGCTCTTGACAATTGTGGGTATTGATACCCTCCAAGGCTAGGTTAGCATAATATCTCTAACCAAGGACAGAGGGCAAGGGTTAATACTCCACTGGCAGCAAAATTACCATGTGTAGTTAAAATACTTATCTGGTTGTGTTACTCTTAAACATGGTGATGGATTTTCACAAATCAGGCATCTGGCTGACCCTAAAACAAAGAGCTCACATGTGAGCAGTGACCACTTGCACCAGGTAGCAGAGCATGACTGACTGGTAGCCATGGAAACGTACTTTTATAGAAGGAAAAAATAGTCAAACACCTTCGTGAGAAATGGACGAGGTAACTAGCAACCAAACAAAGGTAATTCCCTCCTATTTAATCTGTTGCTATCCTGAAGGAGATGTTGGGTTCAAACAGCCAAACAGTTTGGTTGAATTTAGATTCTTTTCGGTTGAAATGATTTTCATCAGCAATATACTGTATGTTGTGACATTTCTTAACAGGTTCAGTATGAAGATCTAACATTTCGATTGAGATTTCATCCCAATAATAAATTTGTGAAAAAGAGTAGAAACCAATAGATGCTGGTTAACCCTCACTGTTGAAATCCTGAGATTGTGGAGCTCTAACTAGGTTAATGGCTATATCTAATAATGTTCCTCCACGGCTCCTCTACATTGAAGCAGTTGTTCTCAAGCAGCCTATTCTGGCTGTGCTGGGAGGTTTGATTAGCAAGAAAGTGTGCATTTGCCATCAGCTCTGCCGCTGATGTGGGTAATGCAGATACTAATGAGAGTGGCCTGTGGGGTGGCAATGGTGATCTTGAAGCTTTCAAAAATAAACACAGCTCCCAAAGCAAAATGCTACTCATGCTTTACCATTACATCAATCTGATTGGAGGAGGTGAAAAAAGAGTGGAACAAGTCTCTAAATTCCACTGTGTGTTGTACTTTACCTGGACATGCTTGTTGCTTGCACACTGTTTCTGAAACAGGTAAAATGTTCATTCTTATAGCACAAATATCCCTTGTTTTAATGAGCACAAGATTCTCCCTTTCACACGCACGTGCACACAAACCCTTATACATTAAAAACACCCTACAGATGGCAGATAGTCATACCATCATAAATAACGTCCAATTTTTGGTTCTGCCTCTTCAAGCTCATCTGAGGCAATGATTAATTTCCAGTTTTATTACTCAGCTGAAATTTTGTTTATCACAGGATGTCTGGCCAACAATCCTCCCGAATAAAATTGGTCTCTCGCTCCATGACTGCTTTGCACAAATCTTGTTGTTCACAAAACACACAGTCACACAAATTCATGATACTGTATATCCTGTGAAATGCATTGAGACATCTCAATCACATGATATGGCATTATATTAAAATGTAAGGCTTATTGTAATTATGTTGCAAATTTTAAAAGCAAAAATAAATTAGAGATCGGAAATTCCTCTTGCCAGCAACAACAGCTAACCTCTGACTAACCTCTATAAGACTTTGGTGAGGCCTCAGCTGGAATACTGTGTTCAATTCTGGTCACCACACTACAGAAAGGATGTGAAGGCATTGGAAAGGGTACAACAAAGATTTACTAGGATGGTGCCAGGATTGAGGGACTTCAGCTATGAGGAGAGGCTAGATAGGCTAGGGTTATTCTCTCTGGAGCAGAGAAGATTGAGGGGAGACCTAATAGAGGTTTATAAGATCATGAGGGGTTTCGACAGGGCAAATAGAGAAAAACTATTTCCACTCGTGGGCGAATCTGTGACTCGTGGTCACAGATTTAAAATAGTTTCAAGGCGAAGTAGAGGGGAGCTGAGGATAAATGTTTTCACTCAGCGAGTTGTTCGAATCTGGAATGCATTGCCTGAAAAGGTGGTGGAGGCTGATTCGATAACAACTTTTAAAAGGGAATTAGATCTTTATTTAGGGAGAACAGGTCTATTAGGCTATGGGGAGCGGGCAGGGCAGTGGGATTGAATCGCTCTTTTCAAAGAGCCGGCACAGACTAGATGGGCCGAATGGCCTCCTTTTGTGCCGTAAAATTCTATGAATCTATGAATCTAAAAACAATGATTTATATAGCGCCCTCCACACCGGACGGCGTCTCAGAGCACTTCAAAGTGGTTGGGTGATTTGTTGCCAGTGTATATGGGCAGTGTGGAAATGCTGAAGTTCCACCAACCTCAAGAATCTGGTTTATAATTTGTCCCTGTAAATAGGTTGGGTGAAATTTGTATCTGTTCCTTTCCCGTAGGTTGCGCAGTCTAGGAACTCTCAATGGGGCAGTTTTAACATTATTGTTTTACAAAAAAACAGCTCTTTTCTTGAAAAGTACGTGGAGAAGGCAGTATTAATCCGGCTTCACATTGCTTCACTCCGAGTGCTGTAACCCCAACATAACTGTGGTTCTTAGCTGTGTGTTGAGGTGTACTTCAACACTTGAGGTGTACTTACTTGAGGTGCACTTACTTCTACACACATTGATACACTTAATGGCCAAAAGTCTTCCCCCGTCCCCCACCCCCCAAGTATGATTCCAGCACACACACTCTAGCGGTTTTGAGATGTTTCAAATATTCTTTTCAGCAGAAGAGGAAAGGGCTTGTGTTTTCACTATTGTTAATTCAGTAAAAGCCCGTTTATCCAGCAGCCTCGGGACCTGGCCAATGCCAGTTATAGCGTGTGCCGGATACTCGGCCGAAAATGCAAAAAAATACATTTTGAAACACAATTATTTTTAAAAATGCATTTTTCCGGATCAATTCCGGTTAATCGAATGCAGACTTTTTTTTGCAATGCCGGTTATATGGAAGTTATGGTTGATCAGGTGCCAGATAAACTGGCTTTTACTGTATCTTGGCTTGCTAAATATCTTTTCTCTAACTCTCTTACTTTATGCCAATCTTTGCATTATAGGAGGAACTTCTACCGAACAGGCCAGGACCTCAGTAATTGCAGCACGTGTCAGAACACGGCCTGCATTATCTACAGGTACAGCATTTTCCTTACTTATCACTGTCTGCCATTCATATCTCGCCAACATCAAAGCAGTGATTCATCAAAGAAATACATTTTTATTTTTATTTCCCCACCCATATCTCCATTGGAAAAGCCACTTGAGATCTCAACAAGAAAACTGAGATCAAAGCTCTAGGAGCACTGAGCTCATCAAGTGAAGATTTGTTTCTATAGCATTTATGGTAATGAAGTCTTTAGTCTATTCCTGTAGATTTAGAACTGCTATGTTTCTCATGATACGAACAAGATCAAGCAATAGGGAATAACTAAAGTTGGGGCAATTGCTTACACCACATTTACTATGATGCAGATATAAACGTCTTCCTTCACCATAGGTGCACTATCCACAAGGCAGTACAGACCGAATCAGTTGGAATATCCGAAAATGTAGATAGGTACTTGGAAATAAAGGTACAGTACTAAAGGTATGGACGACAGGTGAGGAAATGAGATGGGAATACCATGATTTAATAAGCAAGTGCAACAAGCTTATCGGGTTCCTATGTTCCTTATGCCTCTGCCATTGATAATCCTGCTACGTTGCCATTTATGTTTTAAAAATTCTGAGTAGTCTAGTGAGTACCATTAGGATATACAGATGGCAAGGTTGGAAACTATGCTGAGATAGCAGATCTCAGCCAGACCTCACTTTGTCTCAGCCTCGATTAAGCAGGGGAAGATCAGCCAAAGTTTCCCCTTTTTTCTGTCGCATTTAGTATCTTCTGTACTTCTATAAGTTTACTTGTGAGATGTTTCAGAAGGTCATTTTTAATATTTACATGCTCTTGCTCGGGGATGTCATCCATAGGCATAGAGTTAGTTTCCACAGCATGTGGATGCCAACCAACTCTATCTATCTTCCTCCAACGCAACTCCAGGACTATTGCTATTCTGACGGATTGTCTGTCAGATACCATGTCCTGGATGAGAGCCAATTTCCTACTGTTGACTGTCGACAGGACTGAGGCTCTCTTGCTCGGCTCCAGTCAGCACCTCTGCAACTCAGGCTCTGACAGCTTCACTAATCATGGATGCACTCTTCACCTCATTTCGTCAGTACAGAGAACTCTGTGCCTTGTTTGACCTTCAACTATATTTTAAACCCTACCTTTACCCCAATTACCTGTTTTGCCTTACCCCACTCCCCAACATTATCTGACTCTGCCACTATCATTCCCCTCAGGTTGCTGAATGTCTCATCCAGGCTTTCATTACAGCCAGGCTTGACCATTCTAACTCCCTGCTCACCCGGCTGCCCAATTCTTCCGTGCACAAGCTACAGATGATTCAGAACCCTGTAGCTTGTGTTCTTTCCCACATTCAGCTTTGTGAACCAATCACCACCTCCTTGAAAAATCCTAGCTTACCTAATCAATCCAAGCTATTTTAAGAAACAGTTTAATGCTGAAATGTGAAGATAGTAGATTAATGTAGATTAATGTAGACAAAATAGCGTTAAGGCCTTTGAAATCTAAACCATTGTTTAGATTTTTATTGTCGTAAAAGTCAGGAAGATGAATAAATAAGATGCAGATAATTGACGTTTCAATACAATAACAAACAAGATGATTCAAAGTTTCGGACAGCAATGCCAAGTTTTGCAAAGTTATTAAATTGATTAGTAACCATGGTAGGGACTAAAATGCAAGGTATGCCCTTCTCTTTGTTGCTGAAATGTGGGTTAAAATCCATCCAATGAAATACTGTCAAACCATCACAATCTTATTCCCGGTGGAAATGATGGCAAAGGAAAGATTTGCTCTGCTTCAGCACAAGCCTGAACTAATTTAACATTCTCACCCAGAGGAGCTGCACAGATAGATGGGCTGTGGGAAATCGTAATGTCACACTGATAGGTACAATCACAGAAGTTTCCGAGGTTTGGATTAAGCCACATAGAGGAGCAATGAAGTGCTTCTCTCTAATCTTATAACTGACTGGGTTATAAGGGGGGAACTGCATGGAATGTCTTACTGCATTCTTTCCAGTCAAATAAACAGGTCAGATCGGCGCAATTACAACAACAACAACAAAACTTACATTTATATAGCGCCTTTCACGTCGAGAGGACATCCCAAGCCGCTGTACAGTCAGGTAGGACAAGAGCAGGGTGGGAAGGCTCAGGGCAGGATAAAGAATAGTAGGAAAAGTAACTGTATTAGTGGGCGAAACGCGGCAGCCAAATTGCGCACAGCAGTGTCCCACAATCAGTCACGGAAGTAGGACTAGGGGCAAAAGGGGGTAAAGAAGCAAAAGGGGAGGGGTCGAGGCAGGGGGAAGAAAGGCAGGAAAGTCGACTGTATATTTGTGGGCGAAACGCGGCAGCCAAATTGCGCACAGCAGTGTCCCCATAAACAATCGCGAAAATGGGGCCAGGGGAGAAAGGGGGAAAAGAGGGTAATTACAGCCCTTTGTATGATGAGTCTCTTGATATTTTATAAAAGGTTGAGGCTGTACGATCATTCTTCCAACTCCTGCCATCCTGCTGGGTAGTACTGCATTGTGTTTCATCAGGTGAGATATTAAAACTGAGGCCTCCTCTGCCTGTTTAGTAAAGAAATAATCCATGGCACTATTTGAAAATAGAGTTTCTCCCGCTGTGCCTAAATTGGCTGCTGAGTTCACCTATAAAACACACAATCTGGGAACACTTGTGTTCCATTCTCAGAACACTTTACAGTAATTGCTGTGAAGGACTTTGGAGCATCTTGACAACGTGATAACATGTTGCACCAAATGCAAGGATTATTATTAACCAGTTTGGGATATGTTTCCTTTGTGGAAGTCACTAGAGTGAAGGGAGTACAGTATAGTATGGTTATTGAAATCCCCACCTGTGGCGGGATAGCCAGTTTCTCTGCACACGCACACGTCCATTAAAATGAGTAATACCTTACTCTCCAGGTTCAGGCTGGATCCCTCATGAAAAAATGAATGATTTCACCATCATCATCACTTCCTGCGTTGTGCAATAGGGAGGTGACCTTATGTTATGAAAGCTGTTTTGAGTGTGAAAACACTTGTTGTGTGGAAAGCATGTAGGCCTCTTGGGGGCATTTGCAATGAGTGGGATTCACACCTCAACTGTGTTCCAACCAAATCCAGAGCGATACATAAGTGCAGTTTGTTTTCCAAATCTGGTACTAGGAAACTTTCTGATACTTCAGGTTGGTCCAACTCGATTTCATCCACCTCATCGAGGGTTTGAGCCGGGAGAAAGAGTGTGGATGAAAGACCACCTAATGGACAGTGCACATTATATTGTGGCAGTTCCTGTCACAAGATAAGATGTCAGACAAACGATTTGTCCATCACCAGATATTACATACTCCAGCCTAGAGCCTGTCACATAGCAGCAACATAACAAGAGCTTGTAGTGCAGAGTTGAGTGAGTTATCAACAGTTTTGTTGTACGGATCACGCTGGAGCTGAAGCACATCATTGAATAGCAAGATGCCAAAAGTGCTAGTCTTCAATCTTTGCCTCCCAGAAGTGTTTGCTTGTAATCAAATCACTATCTGGTTTGGATACTGCTAAGCACGGTGATGGGTTTCTATATATGATAAACTGTTGGCTAACCAATGAGAAATGTTTCAATCATTTCACAAAAAATTACTATCAAGTGATCATTTCTGTACACAAAAGCAAAAGCAACAGCTATTAACACAATCAATGTTACACAAATAACAATGAAGTGAATGACCAATTAGTCTAGAGAATTGTAAACCAGGAACCAGGGGAAACTCCCTTCTCTTTTCCAATAGTGCTTGCCGAAACCCTTGTCCATGCATTTGTCACATCAAGGTTCAACTATGGAAACTCCCTCCTCATTGGCCTTGCTGGCTCTTCCCTTCACAAGGTGCAGTTCATCCAGAAATCTGCAGCTCATGTCCTCTCCTGCACCAGGCTCCGTGACCACATCACTCCCACTCTTGCCCAGCTCCATTGGCTCCCACTCCCCCAAGGATCAAATTCAAGATCCTTATCCCCACTTTTAAGGCCATTCATGGCCTTGCCCCCTCCCACCTCTCTGACCTGCTGACTCCCTATGAACCTTCCAGCCTTCTATATTCAGTGAGCTCCGGTCTGCTCCATGTCCCCCACCCGACCTGCCCTACCATCGGTGGACAGGCTTTCACCCTCTCTACCCTCACACTCTGGAACTCCATCCCACAGTCCCTTCGCCACAATTCTGCCCTTGCCTCTTTCAAGGCCAGTCTCAAGGCCCTCTCTTCGATTGTGCCTTCTGCCACCCTTCCAACTCTCTCCGTCCCCTCCCAACTCTTTCCCTCCCCCTACCCTGCTCCTCCCCCTTGCTCAGGTCCCGACCTGACTGTAAAAGAGCCTTGGGATGTCCTCCTGACGTGAAATGTAATTTTTTTTATTGTTCTTCTCCCTTCTAAATACTGCAGTGGAGTATACTCAGCTTGAACTGTGATCTCATATTTATATGTTTCACTTCCCATGCTCTGAATAAGAGCCAGGGGATGGTGTGTGACAGAGCTGGCTTACTGGGCCAAATGCTCTCCTGTTTCTCACATCCAATGGAATCCTATGAAAGGAGCGGGAACAGCATTGAATCCCAATTCTGGTAACACCTCATGGTTTTAAAGATCAGCCCTGCAGGAAGTGAAGGGAAGACAAACTATGGTGTTGGATTCTGAGTGGCCACAAATTAGTGGGTTGCATTCCTGCTGTAAAGTGTATCGGAAAACAAGCTTTGCTCGTTGTAATGAGATGCCAACTGATTTACTGCCTGAGCAACAATGTGTGCAGAGGAAAACTTCAGAAGGTTATGAAGACGAGGAGAAATCATGTCTAACCTTAGGAGTCAGCCTGTAAAAATGACACTTTGTGGAGAATTGTTCTCAGTCTATAAGCACTTATGATCTTTTATGCATGATTCACCTCTTTGCAGTTTAAGAAGATAAATTTGGTCATGTCCCTTTGAAAAATATGTAAAGCAAGATTTGGTAAAAGCTGCAGTTAGTGTGTAATTGCCTTGCTTAAAACGACATAGTAAGGCATATCTATCGAGCTGATGAGCTGACAGGTCTAGATTCCCTTAAGCTTGTATAAGAAGCCGCATGCTGTATATTTTTTTTATCAGCAGGTGAAACCAGCTCCTGCCTGACTTCAATAATACCTCATTCATTTACTTTGCGGTTCAAATCCAGGGCCTTCTGCTCAGTGAGAAACACAGATTGTTGTTACAATATAAAAAGCATGCGGAGAGAGAACCACAATTGCCCAATTGTAGGTGTGATGGAAATGTAAAAGCAGTGGCAATTTGGAATGAGGTTAAGTCTCTAGGTTACTGCTTTGTCTGAAGTCTCTAGAACCGAAGTATGAAATCCACCTGAAGCGTTGAAGAAAGAATTTTGATTTCTACAGTGTCTTATGACATCAAATCATTTCACAACAACAACAACAACAACAACAATTTACATTTATATAGCGCCTTTCACGTCGGGAGGACGTCCCAAGGCGCTAACAGCGCTTCACTGTCAAGAGCAGGCTCTGTTTTTTGAGATCGGCCACTTGTGCCAGCCACATCCTACCCGTAGCTTTGAGGGGAATGAACAATTTATCTAGAGGACTTTTGGCCAAGCTCCAAGACAACAGGAGAAACTTCCAGCTCTTTTCTAACAATGCTGGAAATATAACCTCTCCCTACTGGTGCACAGGAGCTTCAAACATGAGCCCTGAGAGGAGATGTAAACCCACAACGACAAACTCAGCTCGTCAGAATGAAGAATCGAGGATAGCTATAGACAGAATAAAGATTCTGCTGGCTGAATCCACAGGAAGTCAGCAGGTTTAAAACTTTGATCCCTTGAAAAATCTTCACGGCTTGACAGTGGATCACAGATGCACTTCCATCATTTTCAGTTGGAGGCTTTTATTATCGTTACTCAAGTGTCTCAGGACCGACACCCTTATATTCCTTTACAAGTACTGGTTCCCTTGAGTGGATACATACAGATGTGCTTTTCTACAATATGGTTCCATATATGTTATAATGATAATAATCCTTGTATTTGAAGTATAGTGACTTATCATGTTTTTGAGACATGATAAGTGAATTGACTGTATGTTTTTGTGGGAGAAACACAACTATTTGCACACAGCGGTGTATCTCACACAACTGTGGATTGATTGACCAAATTATCATTGCTATCATTTTTTATATAATCATTTCTGAAGGGAATATTCCCCCCGGAAAAGCAATCTACGAATCAACTAATCAACAATTGGATTCCTATTACTGCTGGGTAAACAGAGGCGTGTGGAGAAAGGAAACGTTCTCAACGTTTCGCCCTCCTGGGAATCAAACCCAGGTCCTCTCACTTGTGAAGCGAATTCTCGAACCACTAACCTATGGGATTTCTTGATTTAAAAAAAAAGAACTGAGTAAATGGCAAGTTTCCAGGGACCCAGCAGAGTTGTGGACAACTAACACAACTGAAGCCTTATTAATTACTCCTGTGAATATATTGCTAAGCCACATGCATGCTATGCTGTGACGTTGGGTAAATGTAACAAACTCTGGACAGGCTGGTTTCCCCAGCAGAATTGACTCATTGATCGAACCCAATGAAACCAAATGGTTCAATTCCCATTGATTGTGTATGACTGGATGGATCTCCTCAATCGTTTGCCAGTCGTTGTGAAAGAACAAGGTTGTTCTGCCATTCTTGGCCAGGCGCAATGGACTGTCTGTTAACACACTCCTGAAGGTATATTATTTTTCCCAAATAGACCATCGCTACAGTTAACAGTATCATTTGTGAAATGATTTGATACATTTTCCTGACGTGAAAGGTGTTACATCAAACGGAAAATTATTATTTGTGAAGTGATTTGAGCCATTTCAAACTTACTTAAATCAAAAGCAAAGATGAATATTTCAACACTACTGAAGAGCTTGCACTCCAAACTACTTTTTCATGATCTTGCAGGGCAGATCAGGTACACCATTCAGCCCAACATATTTAAACCCTACAGCTTCAACAGCAACTATACTTGCACTGCTAAGGACCACACAAATGTATATTTTGTTGTTATTTATTCCACAGTTTTGGAGGCTCAAAATGCTCAAGTGATAGCTCAATTCATACTATTTTAGATGGTCTCAGATATTGCATTATTCAACCAAGGGCATTAAAAAGTGGGTGTGTCATTGTATGACTCGTGCAATGATATTTAATTGATCACTCACAAGAGATAAAACCATTGATCTGACTCGAATGATTCAGCTCAACTCATTTAAGCATTGTTCATGTAGGAGCCTTGATAGGCAGTGCCTATCGCCAGGGCACTCAAGAGGGCCATCACAGATAGGCATGACTCCACTCCATTTGGCTGCTATAAACCCCAACTGCTGGAGAGTCCTATAGAGGGATCAGAAGCAGAAACCAAGTTTGTTGTACCCTTTCCTGACTCCCAGAAGACTTGGATTCAAACCAGTAAACTCCTGGTTTATAGGCTGTAGTTTTATCAATTGCATCAATGGGGTTACCCTTGAATAATGATAATAACAATAATAATAATAATTCTTGCATTCGATGTAGCACTTTTCACATCTTCTAGACATCTTAAAGTGCTTCACACATTATACTGTAAAGTGTATTGACTGTATATTTGTGTGAAACATGCGGCAGCCAATTGTACACAGCAGTGTCCTTTAGCAATGATGGATTGAAGTCACAAATTTTGTATTTTTTTTCTTGAGGGAATACTATCAGGCATGGAGTAAGGAGACTTGCCCAAGGTTACGACCCGCCAGGAATCAAACCCAGGTCTCTCACTTGTTACAATAATTTAAGATTTATTACAGCACCTTTCATGTCCGAAGGATGATTTAAAGCACATATCCACTTACTTCACGGTAGCAATCATGCTGCTCAATGATAGTTAAAGTCTCCAATATGAAGCAATGCTTCAATATTCCATGGATCACCTTCAAGTGCAAGTTAGTTTAGGACATTCGTGCCATGCTTTCCCACACAATATGCAAGGAATTTTGAAGCAATCTTATCTTTGAAGGGTTTATAAATATACTTTTACATGACAAAATGCTCTTTAATGTACATAGTAGTTGTGGTTATCATTGACACAAAAGTCCTTGTTTCTCATGGCTGAACAGAAGGATAAATTGTAGGAAGAACTCACTCTCCTGTTAATCATAATTGAAAATGACTACAGGTGGACCTGAACCTCAAGCTATACTCTGTTAGAATTCTGCGTGAAATAATCCAATTGAAAAATAATTACATTGGACACAGAATTTCTGAAATTTATCTTGAAGTTTATTTTTACCAATCATCTGCAAGCTTTGCCCACCTGTTATCATTCAGGTTTCTTTGTAGTTTATGTATGTTAGGATAAGATAAGTACAGGCTGATGGATGATTTGGGATTTAGAAGGATTTGCTGTAGATTAAAATACATTTGAGTGCCAATGGACAGTAAGAATGTTAGTCTACATTGTTTTCTTGCAGAGCACAAGATTTGTGCTACAGATGCTCAACAGGAGCATGTTTTACTTTATTGATTAACCGTTGCAAAAAAGAACAGGATAAGAGTGTTGCTCAGAAACCTTTACTGGATGATAAAGCAACTGAGGTAAATGCGCCTCATCATGTTGGAACTTCGCAAGTGCATCACAGATAATTACTATCAAGTGTAATGATTGGTTTGGTTTTCAAATGCGGTCGTCATTTACACTAGGAAGATCCTACAAACAATCAGAAACTGAACAGCTATTTGATATGGAGGATTTTTTTGTCTTGGGGACTGAAGAAACTCCTTTCTCATTTCAAATAGGGTCAAGATATACTGATGATCGGCACATAATGATTTTTGTGCTATTGTGGCCAGGGTCAGAGGGTGGGAAATATTGTCTGTGGACAGAAGGAGTTGAAAATTTGAGTTATGAGCCTGGATACATATTCTAGAGATGTGAGTGAGATTCCATGGAGTCCATAATAGAGAAGCCGATACAAGTAATGGGTTTGACTGGCCAAATGATATGTTTTGTCAAGGTATTTTCTTATGTATGGTAAATGTTCCTTTTTGCATCTTTTCAGGGAGTTAACTCAAACAACACAGAGCTAATGCCAGTGCCAGTCTAAACCCACAGGCTGCAAGGAATGTAATGTACAGTCAGAGAATGTTACAGTGCAGAAATCGAGTCATTCGGTCAATCAAGTATAACTTGATGGTATTCTCCACATAAGCCACCAAGATTAATTCAATTTTTCTTCCATACTCTTCAATATTTTAGAAACATCTATGAAATTAACTTTTTAAATAATTGCTTGACTGCTTAAATAAGGGTTTTGTGGCAGTGAATTCCACATGACTCCTGTATTGTGTAAGGACATGTTTTCCAGCTTTTCATGGAATTCTTCTCTGTGAAGTTTGAAATATATGGACACTTGGGAAAGAGAGGTTGCATGGGAATAGCAGTCTGGAATATTCCTTTCCATAAATTTACATTTTAATAATTGATACCGATCAGCAACCTTGTGCAGAGGGCTGAATTGTCACTGAACTAATCTTTTATGAGGAGTTGCCTGTTGTGTGGTATGGGTACTTATGGCTGGTGATAATTAGTGCAGCATCTTTGAGATTGATGGGTCCACTACAGTTCAAATAAAAAAAGCCTATTTGCAGAAAGGAAGGATAAATTTAATGGCATAGGAGTGAATGGAGATCACCAACAATAAGAAGCAGTCATAGCAATTGCATCTCCCCAGCGTATCAAAGCCCTGTTCTTTGTTGAACAAAATAAATGAGCAGAGGGATGATTTATTGACGAATACCTATCATTAACACTGGTTACCTATGGAATTCTATTGTCCTCTCAGAAAGCTGTACTGACCATAACATAATCGTAGTGGAGCATAACTGTTTTCAAACAAGCTAAAGCCTCCATCATAAATAAAATCAATTGTGGCAATCACAGTCTCGTCAAAACACCACAGTTACTAATATAATTGTGAACTGAAACTGTATATGTGGTCCAATGATGTCCTGTTCATGAGGATTATAGAGTGGTTTCAATATAGTGATTTTAATACCATGATTTAAATTTGGGTTAGCAAAGGTTAATCTGGTCCCTATGGTGGTCAATGTCATAAATCTAGTCCTGCAACGTAGTATACAAGATGCCAAAGCATTTATTTACACAATACATATCTGCAAAGGTTCATATCTGCAAAGGTTCAGTTTGTTTGCATGTTTCTCTACAGATAAGCGTTAATCGCTGTGGAAGCGTAGTGAGGCTCCCAATGTGGTACAATCCTGTTTCAAAGCGCAGAGCCAAAAACCCACAGTGATCCATAATAATATACATATTAACTTGCGTTTATATAGCATTTCACGTAAGAGTAAATGTCTCGAGGCAATTTATAAAATAGAATTAGAAATGAAAATGAATGTTTGTGGAAGCAACTCCGAGACCACACCCTATGTGACAGGTGCTACATAAATTCATAAATTGTTGTTATTGTTGTAAACAAATATAAGAAGAATAGGCAATTAAATTGAACTTGGTAAATTTGGATTTGGGAGTAAATAAAAACCAGGATAAATGGGGAATAAATTCATTTCTTTATAAAGGCAACAGAAAGGTGATGTTCTCAGGAGGACTGGGATATTAGTTTAGTTAGGCTGGAAGAAAAGCATTTGCGAGGAGATCTTAAAAACAAGAGGTAGAGATCAGGTGACACCAAACTTGGATTTCCAATTTTGCAGATTATAGAAAGAAGAGAGAGAGTTGAGGATTCCGCAGTCTTGGAACATCTAAGAAAGAGTTCATTGATGTAGAGAAGGATTGGAGTGGGAGAGAGAGAGGAGAGTTATGGGGAACAGCAGAGTTACTGAAATAAGGACACACTTTTCGGATAATGTTAAGTTAACAATAATAAAATTTACTTATCCTAAGCACAAATCTTTCTTTCTGTTGCATCTAACCTTCACCTTTTCACATCCTGGTGTTAAACATGATCAAGTTGTCTCCTTTTATAATTGCCTTTATTGAAAGCAGTACCACTGTCTAAACAGTGACTCTCACCTTAATACATTGCCTCTAATGACTTGCAGTGTATTGTCGAGAGGGATTTACTTTGCATGACTTAATTGGCTAACAAATTTCCAGAATGATGAGCAGAATATTAACCAGCGTTGTGTACAGAGTATCCATTGTGTTATTTCAGTTTGCCTAACCCTTTATGGACGACGCCATATGGAGTAGCAAATGCTCATATATGGAATAATCTTATGATTTGAAGGTCAACACATAACTAGGAACGTGTAAGAACACAGGAACGAGAAATAATTATTAAGTCAAAGTCTGCCTGTCTTACATTCTCGGTTCCATCTATCCCTACATCCTTCCACTTCAGAAATTGACCTGCTCGCCTCTTCATTTACACTGTCTACTTCGGTAATTGCTTCCACAGGTCTATTAACCTTTGTGGAATTAGTAGGTGATCACCTTACCTCCTCAGTTTAAAATGTACTCTTTATGTGAACTATTGTGTGAACTCGTCATCATCCGGAACTCACAATTTCCTTAATCACAAGCGAGAGTGCGACTAACTGAGCTAGGCTGACACTTAAAAGTTAAAAGGGAAAGTGATTGATTGATAAAGGAATACTTATAGACAAACTCACAGTAAATAACATTGCATCGCTCACTGAGATTCTCAAAGTTATTATGCGAATGTTGAAATAGTCCCAAGTATAGTAATCAGATATAATCATTGTCAGATGCAGGGAAATATTCTCTGTGCCAGCATAATTGACCCTGTCTGATGTGGCTTGGATTGCCATGACTGTATCAAAATCAGATTATTAGCCATCAAAGTCAAACCGAGGTTGGCAAGTCAAAGCCACACGTATCCTCTGTGGGAATTATAATCGATGAGAAACAGGAACCGTTGAGGCATGTGATCGGGTGTCTCAAGATATGCGCACTAGGTGGACATTGTGACTGAAACATCAATGGTGACTGTAACAATGTCAATATAAGATCATTGGTTACAGTGAATTTACTGAGAGTGCAGAGGAGATATACCACAATAAAAGCAGGGCTTCTTTTCAATGAAATAAGAAAGGTTGGGGGGAAGTGGGGAGACCCGATAGAGGTCTTTAAAATGATGAAAGGCTTTTGATACAGTAAATAAATCATTTTTACTGGTCGGAGAGTCTAAGTGGATGGCTTCAGTTTAAGCTAACAGCAGATGAGGAACAATTGAAACTCATTGAGAGAAGTTTTAGGAATGTGGAATCTCCTGCAGAGGGAGGTTGTCAAGGCAGGATTCAAACTAACTTTCAAGAAGGAACTTGACATATATCTAAAAAGGTGTCATTTTCAGTAGTATGAAGAAAAGGTAAATTGTATTCGTGGATTGCTCTTTCAAAGAGCAGACACAGACACAATCAACAGAAATGACCTTCTCTTGTGCTGTAAAGTTTTATGGCTCGAACATTAGGAACTATAAAGCAGTGGACTTCAGGTCAGTTTGAGAAGAAAAATGATTTGAGACCATTATATATGTCTTAATAAAATTAGCTATCAAGAAGGAAAGTCATTATGAACAGGTCAGAATGCTTTCAGATGCCGCAACATCCAAATTACAGCACTTCTTTGAGAAGGTGACTGGATTAATAAATAATAACTACCTGTGAATGTTCTATGATTAGACTTTCGAAAGACATTTGGTAGAGTGTGTCGCAAGTTAATTTTGATGAGGTAAGATTTTGTAAAATAGAAGAGTAAGTAACTGATTTGCTGAATTCCACTGACCTGTTCCTGTGGATATTGAAGATCCCATGGAACTATTTGAAAATAGTTTCTCCTAGTGGCTTGGCCAACAATCCTACAGGTGAAATTGTTCCATTCGCTACTTTGGCTGTTTGTGGGATATTGATGGTCATAAATTGACTGTCAAGTTTGCCAACAAATATGCAATCACTACACTTTACAGAAATTCTGTGTGATGGGCTCAGAAATGTTTTGACGTTATAAACACCATATCAAAACTGTGGATTATTATTTTTAAACTGTACTGAAAGGCATCATATTCACCTGAGGTTGTCAACAGACAAATTGAACAGCTTAGCACAGGAGCCCAGGGCTAGCCAGTGACATTGATGTGGATAGATACACAAGTCTGAATGCATTTATATGTCAAAAAACTGAATCGTTCCTGGTGTTTACTGACCGATCCATACAGATATCCACTCAGTAGGAGACAGTGAGAAACAGACAATGGTGTAAAGGATAGGTTAAAAACAGCTAATTGAAATTTCTGAAAGTGTCAAAATTGAAGGAAAAAACAGCCAAAGAGTGAGAATGTAATCTGCTGTACCACTTGTATGTATACATTGGTTGTGTTTGCTTACAATGATACAATCACTGCATTAGATAGCCTATAACAGCACAGTAAAGTGCTTTGAGATAGTTCAACCTTATAGATACAACATCAAACAAACGCTTCCCACCTCAAGTTGTTTGTTTGTTTATTTGTTTCTCCCTCCACCCATCTCCGAACTCTTACTCTCTCTCTCTCACACAAATGTCAAGCATTAGATTCATTCTTTACAAAGGTGGGGAATTATTTTAACTCAATAAATCGAACCTTAAGCATGAACAACAGTGTAACCGCACTTTATTAGCATTGATAGCAAAAGGAAAGAAGTAACCGAGGTACGACAGTCAAGCGTTTGCAAAAAGTCTTCAATCGACGCATTATCAACCAGGCAAGTCTCACTTCCAGGACCTGATCTATGGCAGCTTGGGACCAAATAATAAAGCTGATGTGTGCTGTGACAAATCTATAAGATTAACTCTAGTAGTCACTGTGCAACTTAATTCTCACTCCATTGGATTTGTTCAGCCTTTACAATGAACAAGCCCCAGGAACGCTTTGAGGGAATGAAGAACGTTTTTCAGAGAGGTTGATACAGACTCCCATAAAATATTCATAATGTTACAGTTTAGCTCTATTTCAAAATGAGCTGAGCAATCAGCGATAGTTTACCAGTAAGACATTGAGGCTGGAGGGCAAAAAGTTTAAGTCGCACTCAATGTCAGCTGTGAGTTACTTGTGACTACAATTAATCTCAGTATACAGTGTGTTAGCAATGCAGAAATCAGCCAGGGTTCTCATTGCTCATCCATATCCAGATATTCTCATCCTATAATTGCATGTTTAGGTAGTTGTTAACAAAAACACACAAAACTATTGGGAAAGAGAAGGGCTTTTGTCATCTCCTGACCAACAATTATTCCAAATCAATTGATTGTTCCCTTCATACCAGTCTGTACAACCTATTTGTTTACAGTTACATGGGCACAACATTTATCGGTGATGCAGTTTGAGATGGTTGACATTCTAGGTGCTACAGCAAATACGTGTATTATTTGATTACTGTTCCCTGTAGGGAGCAAGGCAAAAATCCCACATTGACGAATGACAAGCTTCTTGAGATACCAAATGAGTGAACTTTTTGAAAGATCAAGCCCAATGTAATGTAACCATCATATGGCATGTAATCCTTTAACTCTGCAGATCGCCAGCACGCAGTTTTACTTGATGTTTCTTGTGTTTTTTCCCAGTGTAGAATATGACTTTAGGCAGCAGGAAGGCAGATATAATCAAGTACTACAAACTCTGGAATGCGAAGAGGAGAATCCACACCAGACACATGTGGCCAGACACAATTCAGATAATCCAAGTGGACAGAAACAGGACATGAAAATGAAACCACGAAAGACGAAGAAAGCATGCTTTTGGTGTATATAATCAAGCAGTGTCAAAGCCACCGGCATGAAATGAGATCTGTATCTCCTCTTTTCAGCTCTCTTGCAAAGTTCAGGTAACTTTTGGTTTGACAAAAGCTGATTTGCTCCATGGATGAGAGCCGAATAAACACAGGCATCTTGCGGTACATTGCCAGGACAGTAGCAACAATGAGGTGTGCAGGCACAGAGAGTGGGGGGAAACATTTGCAACAAATAAAACCCTCAAGGTGGTGACAGTGTGCACAAAGAGATAAAGCTTTGGAGCGGAGATGATGTTTGTAGCATACTGATGGAAAAAAATATTGCGTAGGCTGGTGGACGATTTTGAAAACATTAGCTGCAGCAGTGTGCATTAATGGAGTACAGTTTTCACTTTATTTGAATATTAGTCTGTGGCTTTGATTAATCAACAAAACTAAAGGAGCTGTACTTCAGGCCTGGCATTTTGGCAGTGCATTAAATTAGGATCCTGCACCAGATATCTGCCTGCTATAGATAGTAAGCTGAGGGATTAACTGCTCCCCACAACAGCTGTTGCTCGGAGGATTGAAGGGTGATGGGACAAATCAGGATAGAGGGGTGCACTGATCCCTGGTGTGAGCTCGTCCACTCTGTTTCCAATCCCCTGCCCTTTTCCCACAGGCTTCAGATTGTTCCTTTTGTCTTATGTTCAAAATTCTTTTTAAATGTTGGTCTGGTCTTGCCATCAGTAGCCACTTGTGATAACGCTCTCTGTATTCCAGTAACCCTGTGTGTGAAGAGATTCCTTCTACCTTCCCTTTAATTCTTAATATTTAATATTTGTGACTGATTTACTGACCGGCAGGAATAATCTTCACTATTAATCCTTTAAAATACATTTCAGAATTTACAGTATATCTTGTGAAGCAATTTGAGACATCCTCCTGAAGTGAAAGGTACCACTACACATGTAAGGATTATAATTATTATAATTATTATTAATCAAATGCTTCAGAATTTTGAAGACCCTCTTTATTTTCTTTATATAAAAATCTATTTTTCAAATCTATCTCATCCCTTGCATCATCCATGTGATCCTATTGTTCTGATACCTTTCAGTTATTGGCTTTTAATCGTGAATTTCATGCAGTATTCCAAATTTATTTCATGCATTTAATATCTCTTCTTAGCTGTTGAAATAAATATCTCTTAAGATAAACTGCGGAATCCCAATAGTGTTTTATGGCTTTCCTTAACTTCATCTGACCATTAAGCCCCCACCCCACCTCTCTGTTTATCATTTTCCATCTCAGAGGTACTCAGAATATAAAGGGACCAACATATCACTATTAACAAAAATCATAGCTATTCCAACATTTCATTCCTTTAGTCCAGTGGCTGCGGTCACTAGACCTCTCTGCGAGGTGTGAATAAACAGCTGAAAAACATGGCCTCGAGTCTTGCTCTGGAATGTGTCGTGGGTTATGGACTAATTATTCAGTGAGGGTTGCCTGCGTGTGGCTTCCATTGGCTTCTGTCAGAACCGATTTATCAGGACTCTGGACTGTGAAATTATCAGCAATACCCACAGAGCAAATCGCAGCAATAACGGGACAGGATGGAGCGCCTGAGTCTCGAGATAAGACAGTGGCAGTCCTGAATACCACTGAGAATTTACAGCCATGTTAATGTTAATTCAGCCAACACAAAGACTCGCACAGGAATTTATTCATGTTTAATTACTGTTCTTGTTATGCTTTTTACGATATTTAGTGGTACAGTTTCATACCATTCTTGTAGCTATCCAGTGTACAAAGTGTTCCTCTGTGTTTTTCGCTCTCTGATATTATCATTGCCTCTTCAGTTAAAACATTTTGAGCTACACTGGCTTACAAGTTGTGCTGCAGACATTATGATCATGTTTGAATGTGTGATTTATACACCTGATTTTGCATTGTGTTTGTACTGCAATGTACCGGCGATGGTTAGTACTCATAGTTGGGGGTACAATTGGGTAAAAGAGTAATCTGGGTTAAAGAAATAAAATCAGCTAGGGTTCATATTGTGTGTCACTCATCAGTGACTTCCTTGAAGGATAGGATCAGGCTCTTTCTCCCTCTGCACCTTTCACAATGGTTAAATAGTCTTTCAACGTTTGCTGACAGGGGCTGTTACATGATTAAAGTCCACTTGGGAGAGGTACTGAGAGCAGTCAGTGTTGTGGAACTATATTGCAGCACAAGTGAATGGTTCCAGGATGGAAGGGGAAGAAATAAAATCAATAATTATCTGTTTGTGATCCTCAATCACAGGATCCAATTGCGATTTTTCAGGACAGATTCTATCATTATTGTCATTGCATTTCTGTATCTAAGATTAAAGATACTCTGAAATCCCCTCCACCCCCAAACTTCTGTTCAGTACTCAAATCCAAAATCGGTTGTTAGATTCTCAGCAGCGTGTTGGATTAATACCAGCAGAGACAGCACTTCTGGTTTCTGATGCCAGAGCTATATTTGAGTTCTACTTTAAACAATTGGGTTGAAGCCATGATCGAAAACAATGAGACAAGGTACATATGAGCTAATGCGTAGATAGAAATTCAATACAGATGAATCTGTTGTGTTTAAGACCCAAGTCAGGACTCATAATAATCTAGGCTGATTTTCCAGTGTAGTGCTGGGAGGCACCACAAGTTTGGAGGTGCAATCCTTCCTTGAGACGTTAAACCAATGTCCCATCTGACTTTTCAACTGGAAGTTAAAGATTCCATCGTTCTATTGGGACATGAGAAGGGAGTTTCTCCCAGCGTCCTGGCCAACAATCTCGCAGATAAAATTGGTCATTCAATTCAGGGCCGTTTGTTGAACTCAAACACAATGAAAACATATCTGTGCAGCACAAGAAGGCACAGATTAAGGGTGGCAAAAAGTAGCTTCAGAACAGATACCAATATTTCTTTACCAAGAGGGTAATTAACTACAAAGTAATTGCAAAGTAGGGCCAATGAGACCAGCTTACTGGATTCACCTAAAAACACTTTGGATGGTACTGTCTTCACTGAATGCAAAGAGAGAGCAATGTATACACAGCAGTAATTTGCAGACTGGATGCTACAGGACTAGAAATGCACTTTATGTCTGTGGCTTGCCAAACTGAAATGCGGTGACACTCTTGTAAGAAGGTGTGAAAATATAAATGTTTATTTTGAAAAGTGTGAGAATGAACTCGTGTGAATTTACTGAGTGCAGCACTGGGTCCTGTATTTCTGTGTGTGTGTGTGTGTGTATGTGTGTGTGTGAATGAGTGGAATTTAGATGGAATTTGTATATTACTGTACAGAAAAAGACTATTGTTTGTATCTTATTGAATAGATCTGTGAAATATAGTTGAGGAATGATTATTTTTTAAAAGAAGACACTTTGGTTGCGTTTTTCTTACTTACCAGGAGACCAGTCACAAGCAATGAATCACTGGCATGCGAGATGCTCTCGTCAGGAAAAGGTTAACATGCGCTAGCAAAGGGATGTGCGACAGTAACAACAAAATTATACTTGTACAGCCCTTTCATGTCGGGAGGATGTCCCAAGGTGCTGGACAGTCAGTATTTCAGACCCGAGCTGGGGTCGGGTTTGGTGGGAGGGTGGAGAGAAAGGAGGGGATTTGGGGTGACTGATGGGACCACCGAAGAGGAGAGTTTTGAGTTTGGACTTGAAGGAGGCTAGGGGGGGGGGAGGCAGAGGGACGGCAGGATGGAAGTCCAGAGTTTAGGGGCAGAGTGGCTGAAATTTCACACGCCGATGGTGGGATGCGGGACATGGAGCAGGCCAGAGCCTGCTGAGTGGAGGGAGCGGGCAGGTTGGTAGGGGGTAGGAGGTCTCAGAGATACGGTGGTGCGAGGCCGTGAAGGGCTATGAAGGGGAGGACCAGGATCTTTAATTGAATCCTCTGGGTGATGGGGAGCCAATGGAGTCGGGCATGAATGGGGGAGACGGGATCGCAGAGCTTGGAGCGGTGGAGGACACGGGCTGCAGAGTTCTGGATGATCTGCAGCCTATGGAGGGAGGAATTGGCAGGATCTATACTTCACCTCACAGTGCCCACTCAACTCAGGTATTGACAGTATCAACCAAATGGACAAACTTCATCCCAGAGTCCTTCTAATTCCTTCCCTCGCCTTTTTGAGATTATACAATATGCAAACTTGCATGAATATATATCATGAATAATAACGTTTTGAAGCGCTGTACAAATTCATCCAGATGAGAGACCCCACTAGGAAAATATCAATCTCTGTATAATTACTTACATTCAGGATGTGATCTTGTCCCATCTTAATAACTGCCTTGTTCACAGTCCTCAGAAGCTTAATTATGATCTGCTGCAGATGATCAGAAGTCGCACCCTGGAAGGTGAAACAAAGCACAGAGTTGAAAAAGATACATTGCAATTAATGCCATGTGAATCCTCTGTCAAATGATTCATACTGACTGAAAATAGATCCATTTGAGAACCCATATAAGCACATTCCTATCCCGTGTGATGTTAATTTCAATTACAGAATCAGATGTAAGTATCCCTGCTTAAATCTTTGAAGATGTAAATGAATGTGTTTGATGTTTCAGATTTGGTACCAGTCCCTGATTTAGTACCAGTCTTAAGTTTTGTGAACATTGATTTTAAGGCTAAGACTTTACGAAATGTAGGCTTGAAGTCTGCAGATTGTGGGGCAATTGCAGATTGCATTTGTTTACCCAGCAGTAAGTAGGTGGATCACTTTCTGGAGGTAACAATCCCTCCAACTGATCATGAAATAGACATTACTATATATTCTGTGAAGCGCTTTGAGACATCTCAGTGATGTAGCTATATGGAATTCAAGGATTATTGTATTTATTATTATTCCTGATCTAAGATTGGAAATGTAGTTTTAATATTTTTAAATGCATTCCTGACTAGAGCTGCATTGTTATTGTTTTATTAAATGTCTGTTCCCATCATTACAATCTGATAAAATGGCAGAGAAGATCCCACAGGCTGAACTGTCTCCTCTTCCTATATTGTATGATTTTTTTTCGTGTTTTAGTGATCGCACATTGCCACATTCTCCTTTACATATATTGAAGAATTTTCTACAAAGGAACAATTTTACATAAATAAAACAGAGCAGAGCATCAGCATTATTAAGTCTCAAGTGTATTGTATTGAAGTACAACACAATACAATATAAAATTACATTTGTGTAGCGCCTTTCACGTTGGGAGTACAGATTGTATTGCACATAAATTGATAGGATGAACACTTTTCCCACCTTGCTCGTTCTCCCTTTTTTTTAACACAAAGACCTTACCAAATAACTGTGCAGCATTAAGCTTCTTATTGTTGTTTCTGTCCCTCGATATTTAGTCTGAATTGTTCTCAGCAATAACTAGTCAATAAATGTGTGGTTGTCCAGTTCTTGTCCTTCACTCTTACAGGCTGGTTAAATAAGTATTTATTTGTACAGCTAAGATAATAGTAAAATACAGGCTGAAGGGCATTGATAGTCTCTACACTCGAGAACAATTATAGAAGAAAAATTATGTTTTTTGTTAAACTCTTGTCCGATGTTAACTCCACACAGGATTTAATTGGGTCTCCTCTGGCTAAACTGGAGCCCAATATTGTAATATTGTTCAAATAAAGCGATGCATCCAGACACAGTGATTAGAATCCTGTAAGTACAGCTTATCTGAGGTACTGTGGTGCTGCTGTCATCTTGAAATTTGCGTAAGTGAAATACATCTGCTAAATAAACATGATTATAAATGCACAATCAGATTGCAAAAATATTTTGCAGGCTTTGTGTTCTTCCTTTGAAGCCAATGATTATTTTTATTTCAAAAAATTAGTTTGATTTCAGGCAGTACAGGGAATTCAGAACTCAAATTAATTCCTTTGTGTTTTAGGGAATCTTTGTGAATCCTTACAGATTCTCTTTTTTCCACAATTTTTCAAAATTGTGCTCCAGAACAGTTGTCTGAGGGTTCAAGTTCCATTTTGAGATTTGAACTCTTGGATGAGACCGAGCGAGGACTGCATTTCAGATGTGTCGTGATTCAAATAAGAGTTTAAACTGACTTAGTGCGCATTAATAATAATGATCCTTGCATTTGATATAGCACTTTTCACATCTTCTAGACATCTCAAAGCGCTTTACAGAATATATTGTAACATGAATTGACAATAAATTTCTGGGTGAAACGCAGCAGACAACTCTGCACATCAGTGACCCACAAACAGTCGTGGATTAAAGTGACCAATTTATTATTTTTCTCTTGAGGGATTAGCATCAGGAGTGCGGAGCAGGGAAACTTGCCCAAGGTTTCACCCTTCAAGTCCCACCTCAAGACCCTCTTCTTCGACGGTCCCATTGGTCACCCCAAATCCCCCCCTTTCTCTCCCCCCTCCCCATCCCCAACCCCAGCTCAGGCCTCAAACAAAGACTGTCCAGCGCCTTGGGACATCCTCCTGATGTGAAAGACGACGTACAAGTGTAATTTTGTTGTTGTTGTTCCAGGAATCAAACCCGGGTCTCTTGCTTGCAAGGCGTGTATTCTAACCACTGAGCTACAGGACTCCAAGGTTCAGGTCGATATTAAAGAACGCGGGACATTAATCCAGAAGAGAAGGTTCCAGTGTGCTGGACAACAATCCTCTAGATTAATTGATTATTCACCTGACTTCTTGTGGGGCCTTAATGACACAGATGGTTACCATATTGGACAACAAAAAGTTACTCTGTTGACAGTAATTATCTATTGAAGTACTTTGAGATGCAACAGCAGGATAATACTCCTCACTTATGATATAACGCCTGGTATACAAAGCCTCCCAGGTAGCAAGCCCATATGGAACCCATATGGGACAAATTGGGTTGATCCATGCCCAAATGGGCTCCACATGGGCTTGCTACCTGGGCTGATCCAATACAGCTCCTTGGGACGTCCTCCCGTGAAAGATGCTCTACAAATGTAATTGTGTTGTTGTTATTGCAGACAATCTTAAAGCACTTTATAAGTGATTGTTGAAAATTTAAATTACTGTGGGCAAATGTAGAAGCCTAACTGTACTCAGGAATGACCCTACAAATAGCCATGAAATGAACAACAATTTTATCTTGTCAATTGTTGGCCAGGACTAACTAGTCTTTTTCTACAGTGTTATGTAATCTTTAACATCCACCTGATCGGATAGATGGAACAACGACAACAACCTTTCAATGTCTCCAGCAACGGATGGAATCTTCTACAGTACAAAGATTCCCTGAATGCTAGTCTAGGTTAATCAGAGCCGAGGATGATATTGTAGTGTAATGCAAATGTCAGCAAGCTTAATTCCTATTTTGGGGATTGAACCCATAAACCTCCAATCCAGTGGGGTGCATGATATCCATTGAGTCAAACTGACACTTAAGTGTGGTTAGAAGACACTACAGTTTCAGATCATCAGCCTATGCTGTCTCTAATTTCTCCAATGGAGCTAATTATCATAATCCCAGTTCTTCTCTGTGACCTAGTATACTTGTCAAGTAATTATGCAACTCTAATAATTCAAAGACTCCCTGAGTTAAAATATTACTTCTGACCATCCCCTTAACTCTTCGAGGGGCTTTTGCCCCATTGTTTCTAATAGCTAAGCACCAGAAATAAACACTGAGTGTAATAACAATAATAATTCCTGCATTTGAAATAGCGCCTTATCTTGTCTTTGAGACGTCTCACATTGCTTCACAGAATATACTGTAAATGTAATTGTCTGTATATTTTGTGGGTGAAATGTGGTAGCCAATTGCACACCGCAGTGTCCCATTAACAGTTGTGGATAGAGCAACCATTTTTTTTTGAGGGATTATTACCCCTGGAAAAGTGATCCACCAATTCACTAAAAAATGGGTTCGTACTTACTGATAGGTAAACAGAGTGCTGTAAGGAAACTTGCTCAATGTTTATGCCAGCAATCGCACCCAGTTCCTCTCGCTAGTTAGACAAGTGCTCTAACCACTAAACTGCAGGAATCCAGTGTAACATTGGACATGGGCAAAATAAACCCTTTGAATGTAATGTTTTAGGGGGAATGAAATGTTGACTAATTTCATTTCTCTGTGGTTTACTTAAAATCATCCTGTTCGGTCTGTGATTTTTTGGGGATAATATTTTAAAAATCGGTTTTCTAATTATAAATGGATGGAGATGGCTTAGACAATGTGTCTAAAGTATTGGATTCAGGTTAATAATTATTTATTTGCTTAGTTACGTTGTGTGTTTACAATCATGCTTTTTTCATTGTAATCTTGCATCATCAAGACCTATACTATTACCGAATAGCATTGACTATCCACCCTCTAACCTGATTTCCCTATTCATTACTAAAGGTAATTACAGTCTCCAAATTCCCAAATAGTCATAGCTGGTTTGTTGTTGTAAAACTGTGACGAGCCAATGCATCTGACAGGAAATGAGATGCTTGTTAAAAACAAATTGAATAAATCTCTTGGGACGTTTCTGGGAACGAGTAGGTGATCTGCTTTCACTCTTAATTAGGTCACGGCAAGTAGATAAAGCTTGTGCATGGGATGGTGTTGGGAATTTAAAGGAAACTATTAGTAAAACTTGCTGTGGCAGATATTTGTTCCCATTTGCATTCCCGGTGAAATGGATATCACGACAGAACCAGAATCTGGCTCAGTATCATTACTAGGTGTCTGGATGCCCGCTGAGTGCCATCAGCATTTGTTTAACATCTAATTAAGAGTTTAAGTCACAGTGAAGCCATGGCTCCAGGCTGCAGAGATCAGAATGAGTTTCTGGCCAGCTGTATGCCACACTGCGCCCAGTGCATTTACCAATTAACCCACTTGGAATGTAGAGACAAGAAAGGGGCATTCAGCCACTTAAATTTGCTACATATATTTTGGATCATAGAAAACTGGTTAATCCTATTTCCAAGTTCATTCTCCAATTCACTTGTCACTTGATTCTCAAGTATCTGTCTGTTGTCTGTCTGTTTATCTGCCAATGTCAAACTATGCAGTTTTAGCTTGTTCATCTCTAGCAGTACCCCAAAACATACTTTGGGATCCCTAAACCTTAGTTCTTGCCAACCAGTACCTAATATTCTCCAGAATTAGGTAAGCAGGATGGATACATACCTCCAGTGAGAGAGTGTGAATTCTATTCTAGACACAGGCAATTCCAACAAAAACAACAACTTGCATATACTTTTTATAGAACGTTGTACACAGAATACCATTGCGGAGCAGAATGGCGGGGTTGGGTCCCAAGCAAAAGAGAAGGAGATGGGAGGTGACTGTAGGTGCAGTCAAAGAGATAAATCTTAAAGTGGGATTTAATGATAAAGAGTGGGTGGAACCTGGTCCTCACCTTCCAAGCCCTCTATCGTCTTGATTCACCCTATCTCACCACCTTACCACTCCCCCTGCTTAGCGGGCCCCCTGCCTGCTCCATGTCTCCCAACCCAACCACCCCACCTTCAGCCACTCTGTACGCAACTTCTGGAATTGCATCCCACAATCCCTCCACCTTGCTCCATCCCTAGCTTCCTTCAGTTCCTGCTTCAAGACCATCCTCTTCGACTGTGGCATTGTTCACCCCCCTTCCCTCCTTTCCCTCCACCCTCCCAGATTCCGATCCCAGCTTGGGTCCAGAACACTGATTGTCCAGCGCCTTGAGAGGTGCTCTCAAAGTGAAAGAAGCTATACAAATGTAATTGTGTTGTTATATTTTGTTGTTACGTGTGGCATGAGTATCTGGCATGTATAGTTCTCTGTATGCTTCTCCACTGACCAAAAAAAATCTATTCTGATACAGATACAGAATTATTAAAAGAATGCAAAAGCTCAGAGGAGCAAGGAAAATCTTTTAAAGAAACTAGAAGCTCCATTCCCTGCAGCGAGGTTAATTAGAATCATGTCTAATCATGAATCATGTCTAATCATGTCTTTGAGATTTCTCAAAGTGATTCACAGGATATACTGTGAATTCATAGATTCATAGATTCATAGATTCATAGAATTTTACGGCACAAAAGGAGGCCATTCGGCCCATCTAGTCTGTGCCGGCTCTTTGAAAAGAGCGATTCAATCCCACTGCCCTGCCCGCTCCCCATAGCCTAATAGACCTGTTCTCCCTAAATAAAGATCTAATTCCCTTTTAAAAGTTGTTATCGAATCAGCCTCCACCACCTTTTCAGGCAATGCATTCCAGATTCGAACAACTCGCTGAGTGAAAACATTTATCCTCAGCTCCCCTCTACTTCGCCTTGAAACTATTTTAAATCTGTGACCACGAGTCACAGATTCACCCACGAGTGGAAATAGTTTTTCTCTATTTGCCCTGTCGAAACCCCTCATGATCTTATAAACCTCTATTAGGTCTCCCCTCAATCTTCTCTGCTCCAGAGAGAATAACCCTAGCCTATCTAGCCTCTCCTCATAGCTGAAGTCCCTCAATCCTGGCACCATCCTAGTAAATCTTCGTTGTACCCTTTCCAATGCCTTCACATCCTTTCTGTAGTGTGGTGACCAGAATTGAACACAGTATTCCAGCTGAGGCCTCACCAAAGTCTTATAGAGGTTAGTCAGCACTTCCTGACTTTTGTACTCTATACCCCTATTTATAAAGCCTAGTATCCCATATGCCTTCTTAACAGCCTTGTCTACCTGTCCTGCCACCTTCAACGAGTCACTCACACAAATCCCCAGGTCTCTCTGTTCCTTTACACCATTTAAAATTTTACTATCTAGCCTATATTGCCTCCCTTCATTTCTTCTCCCAAAATGCATCACCTCACACTTCTCTGCATTAAACTTCATCTGCCATGTGTCTGCCCACTTTACCAATTTGTCTATATCCTCTTGCAGATGGCTACTATCCTCCTCACTATTTACTATTCTCCCTAACTTAGTGTCATCTGCAAACTTGGAAACTGTACTCCGTACACCCAAGTCCAGATCATTGATGTAGATTACAAACAGCAATGGTCCCAAAACCGATCCCTGTGGCACACCACTGCTCACTTCCCTCCAATCTGAAAAACAGCCGCTCACTACAACTCTCTGCTTTCTGTCTCGCAGCCAGTTGTGGATCCACGCTGCCACTGTCCCTTTTACGCCATGGGCCTTTAATTTCATAATAAGACTCTCATGTGGCACTTTGTCAAATGCCTTTTGAAAGTCCATGTAAACTACATCAACTGCGCTACCATTATCCACCCATTCCGTTACCTCATCAAAAAATTCTATCAGAATAAAATATACAGTCAATTGAATTGACTGTATATTTTATGGGCAAAATGCGGCAGCCAAATTCACACAGTGGCCCCCAAACAGTTGTGGAATTGAAGTGATCACATTATTATTATTTTTTGGTGGAATTTTTACCTCCTGAAAAGCAAGTACAGTGAGGCAAGTTATACATTACACATGTTTTGATGCAGACATGTCAACAGTCAATTTTGGCATCCTTCTCATTGATCGCAATAGACAAATCTTGCTTGTGATGCCAATAAAATCCTGTTTCTTTTCAACTCTTCCAGAGAGGTAATGCACTCAAATGCTCCACTAGCCAACAGATTAGATCCACTTGGCCATTACTGCTGTTCACTGGAAACTACCACTGCTGTGAATGTAGCACAAAACTCAAAAAACATTTTGACTGTATTCTAATTAAGTGCACCAGACACTTGTAGAGTGCAGATGAGTTAATAATGAGCATGCTATGCTGAGATAAGAGAGACAAGTGGAAAGAACACAAAGTATGCATTAACAAAAAAATGGGCTCATTTGTTTATTCGTCCCATTGCATTTCCTCCCAAGCAATGTACACAGTATGCAGCAGCATTGAGCTACCTACCATTTACAACAACTTACATTTATTTTTCACGTTAGAAGTAAAGTCATGAAGCACAACAGAATGAGATGAATTTGAAATGAATTCAATGTTGTTATGTAGGCAAATTTGGCAGCTAATTAGCATCAGAAATGTCCTTCAAACAACAACAAAGTAAATTAGACGGTTGATTTGAATTTTGGGAGAGGAAATAAATCTCAGGACAAATGAGAGAAAAGCTTAATTTTTCCTTTAAATATTGTTTGGGGAGGGGAGAAGGGGGGTCTCTTAATGACTGTCTGAATTATCATGCATATGGGAGTTAATTATTGAACCACTCAAAAGGGATGATGATCTTGAAATAAGTAAATAAATCAGTTGCATATGATATGAAATGTTGTTAAGTAGGAGAATGGCTCCACGTCAGCCATTAGCTTAATTAGCGCCATCAATTTTAATTGGATTTTCTTGCATACAAATTAACTGCACATAAACATTTGATGCAAAAGCACATTCTAAGTTCTACTCATTTTTGTTAAATTGGAAGGACCTCTTGCAAACTGGGCCAATTTATTCCCAACGCACAGAAACCATTTATTTTTCAAAAAAGGGACTTTAAATTCTCTTCATTCTCCTTGAGTAATAATTATAATTGTTGCATTTGATATAGCACCTTATTATGCCTTTGAGACATCTCAAAACATTCCACAGGATATACTGTAAAGTGCAGTGACTGTGTATTTTGCGGGCAAATCAATAGAGCGATGAACCAGTCTCAAAGTTGCTCCCACAGGAATCTGGAATGTAGACTAAATGAGAAACTAAACATACTGTACGGTTTTTAATGGTAACCACAGTAGCTAATTACCATTACTTTGTCTCATAGTTTGGAGCATGTCTACGCTTACAAACTACTATTTTGGTTAATGTAATGCCCCTGGCTTTGTTCAGTGTCTACTTGGAACAGGTTCATCCATTGAGAGGATTTGCCAGGAATCAAACCCTGAATATTGTACCTCAAATCCAGTTGCAACCAACTGTACTTCCCGCTTATTATTTCTTAAACAGCACCTGCTTTTTTTTATATTCACAAGAAACTATGGAATGAGTTAATGCTATCTGACCCATCACCTGAGGACTAACTATTCTGTCCCAAATTGGATCCCAATCTGTTTAGCATTCTGAAGGAAACTTCTACATATACGCTTCTGAATATTCAAAGGTAAATGATCAGAACAATACAGGTATTTATTTATTGTCACAACAGTCCATTGAAGCACAATGGGATGCTACCCCATGTGAAGGGCACTATTTAAATGCAAATTGTTGTTGTTCTTGTTGTCTTGGCAACATAAGAGCAATTGGAATTTATACAAAGTGGTGGTTTGCAATCAGAGATTCATTAATAGTGACTCAAGGGAACGCTACTGGCAGTACTTCACAGCCGACTTGTGAGATCTCCACTTTGAATCACTGGCAATAAATGACACGGTTCCCCTGAGTTGGCTGGTTACTGGCAAAATTCCCTATTAGTGCCTCTGAGTCAGTGTTATTCGATCCCAATGTGTTCTCATCAAGAAATAATGGTGCAGAATTAGTTTGACATTTGTGTTATTGGAATCCAATGGCAAATTTCACAAAAAGAAGTGTACTCAGCTTGCAAGAACATCGAACAAACTCAAACAATATTTTTGTAAGCTTGAGTTTCATTACTAAAGACCAGAAGAAATAATCAATACCCCAAAGAGTTTGCTGACAGCCTGGATTAGTTGGTAACATTCTTTCCTCCGAGTCAAAAAGATGTGGGTTTAAGAATCACATTGGAACTTGGAACTCATAGTCTGGGCTGACACTCCAGGGCAATGGTGTGGGAGAACTGCTTTAGAATGACACACAGGAAATAGGAAAGCAGTGATGAGTGTAAGAGATACATACCACAGCTGGTTGGCTCAGGACTTGTAGGATGTTGTTCAGGAGATCAACACAGTACTTGAGCACTTGGCTCTGTTGCTGTTCATCTGTCTGCTCCAGCAGCACCTTCAGGTCATTGGTCATCATTGGAAGCAGGATGTCCCGACATTCTGCGGAAGACACGGACAGCCACATGGTTTGGAAAATCCAGCGCATAAGACCAGAGGTGAGCATTGTATAATACAGCATGGAAACATAGAGGATTTCACAAATAGTGTAGTAATAATAATAATAATAATCCTTGCATTTACTATAATACATTTCACATCGGAAGTGTACTTTGGTACATTTATATGGTTACCCTTACGTTTATTTCAGTCCTAGTTTTGGGTGCGCTCTTGGGCTACCCTCTGAGCAGTTTGTGAAGGAGCAGCTGCCGCCGGGGGTAGGTCCCATCTGGCCTTTGCCGAGGTTGAGCAGAACTTCAGCTTGTCCCTCAATATACAGTTCCTGATCCTAGCACGCGCAGGCTCTCTCCAACCCCTCGTTCTACCAGAAGAACACCAGGTTTCGGGAGTGCCAAAGTGCCTCCTTTACTGAGCGTATCATCCTCCAGCCGCGCTCGTAGTGGGTTTTGCTGTGAGTACTCGGGAAGAGTGTATCCGTTCCAACTATTTCCAAATTGCCTTTGCGAAACACCACTACAGGAAGATGTGGTCCATGATCTCCTGGCCTCCACAGAAGGACACTCGAGATGCAACCATAAAACATCCCGAAATTGTATGTACATTAAACATGTGCACGTACGGTGTACATAAAGACATCTTCCAAAAGTGGCAGATGCCTTATCAGGATGTGTGTAGGCTCGCACATGGATAATAATAATAATAATCCTTGCATTTGATATAGCGCTTTGCACATCTTTTAAACGTCTCAAAGCGCTCCACAGAATATACTGTAAAGTGAATTAATTGTACATATGTCAGATGTGGTGTCAGACTCCCGACTGTTTTAAAGGAATTGTCCTAAAAAACGTGTGGACAACAAGTGGGCGGTGAAGACACGTACAGTACTGTAAATAACGGAATGTTTTTTGTATCGGGAGAAAGGAAGAAAAATAATTGTAACAGAAGATGTTGTACGATGTAATTAGTTTGGGATTTCTGCTGTACCAAATATTTTATTGATAAATAAGTATACATTTTCAAAAAAAAAACTTTCACATCAGAAGGACATCCCCAAGAGCTTTGCAGGAATTACTGTGGAGTTACTGTGCAGGCGAATAAATATTGAGTCCTGTCAGCAATTAGATGTGTGTCACACTAAAATCTGCTCCAACAAATCCAGAAGAAGATAGATAAAGACTTCTCACAGGTCAGCATGACACATATCTAGTTTCCTCCAGGATTCAAAATTCACAGAACCTGCGTGATTGGTATATTTTCTAATCCAAAGGTCTGAAATTCCACCTAGTTTCAACCAAATGCAAGAACACTTGGACTTAAAATTCAAGGCAGTGCAGAATTACGGACAATTCGAAATCCCAAAAGATAAATCTTAAGAATTGCAGACGAACAGCTTCCAAATTTAGACTGAGTCTAAGAATCAGCCAAATGCATCACAAAACAGATTAATTTGGCCTTCATTTCATTGCTGTGTGGGAGATATTGCTTGAGCAAATTAACTGCTGTGTTTGCCTAAATAACGCTCATTGCAATAGTAATTTATGCCAAGCACTTGGAGTTATGTTAACATGATAAACCAAATGCATTGAATGCAACTATTGTTTTGTTTTATGAAACTGATGGGCCAATTTTCCATAGAAAAGAAGAATAAAGAGGTCAAAATTTATTTATTCGAAATGATAATTAAGGAACTGTTCAGAAATTTCAGTTAAATATGTCATTTTATAATAATAATAAAGCATGCATTTGATGTAGCGCTTTACTGATCTTTCGCGTCTGAATATACTGTAAAGTGAATTGACTGTATGTATATATATATATATATGGGTGAAACACAGCAGCCAATTGTGCACAGCAGTGTCCCACAAACAATCATACATTGAAATGACTAGGTTTATTATTTTTTTGAGGGATTATTATCAGGTGTGTGGAGTAAGGAAACCTGCCCAAGATCTGAAGGTAATATTCAAAAGCCATTATAAAGGCTGAGGATAAAATTGTTCATCTTTAATAATGTTAATAACAAAAGTCTGTAGAAAGGGTGATATAAATAATTGTTGTTGTTGTTGTTGTTGTTGTTGTTGTGAGAGACAATATTCCCCCCAAATCAGGGATATTCAGTCTCATTAAAGGGGAGTTTCCATTAATGTACTGCAAGTGTACTGCAATAAAGTATAAAATGTGGTTAGGAATATATCAGTTTTTATTCCAGTATTGAAACAAAATGTTGAAAGACATATTTATAAATAAGAATACTGTAGGTGGATTTATTGATGAGCTTGTTTCTGCTTTTGTTTTCCTCTGCAAACAACAACTAGAACATCAACGCAATTATATTTGTATAGCGACTTTCACGTAGGGAGGTCAACAACAGCAACCAAATTACATTTGTACAGCGCATTTCACATCGGTGGAGAGACGGGAGGGAAGGGGAGTGAGACTCAAGGTCATGGAGGGTTTTCAAGGTAAGGACTAGGATCTTGAATGGAATCCTCTGTGATGGGAAGCCAGTGGAGTCGGGCGAGGATGGGGATGATTGGTTCGTGGAGCCTAGTGAGGGATAGGACACGGGCTGCAGAGTTCTGGATTAGAACATCAGAACTTCAACATCAATATTTAAGAGGACAAAGCAACAACCTTCAATTATAATGATAAAGCCATAATTATGAAGCCCACAGGCTTCAGCCAATCTACTAAACCACTTTAAAACATCACTTTTCCCCCTCAATTTTGCAGACTCATCACAGTAAACAGAGTGGGTATATCACGAGAATGCTGGCCTGTCATCCATCAATACTTCTGGATTCCACTCTGCCTTTCATTGAGAATAAAGCAAAATCCTATTAGACTGTGCTCAATAGACAAACAACTGATGTCTTTAGTGATGGAGACTTGTGGCAACAGAGGCCTTTAGCTGTTTCCTGGAATATGTTCTTTCAAAGTAGAGTTATTTTTCAATTATTTGTGCATAACTCAGTATTATGTTGTCCTGTATCAGTTTAACTCTGTTGCTTTGTCACCCCTAAGGTTAGAATATTGTGGGTTGAAGGTTCACATCAAGATTTGATGTTGTCTTCTAGAATCAGACCCCAATTGAGGGCTGTGGGAAAAGCTGCATTGTCAGAGGCACTGTTCTTTAGGTGATATGTTAACTTGAGCTCCAGGATGTTACTCTGCGTGAAGGGCACTATATCAATGTAAGTTGTTGTTATCCTACCTCCTATTCAGGTGGATGTTAAAGATCCCATGAAAGCTTTTTTTAAAAAAAAGAGAAGGAAGTTTCTCATGATGTTTTGGCCAACAATCATCCAAATAAATTGGTCATTCACCTCATGGTTGTTTGTGGGACATTTACCTATAAAATACATCACTACAATTGTCAGTAATAAATGTAAATGACTTGGAGTTGTTATAGTTACTGTGTGTGTAAAACAAATATCATTCTAACATGCCCTCCTAGCTCCTGCAATAATAATAAACTTTACATTTTTATATAGCACCTTTCATTTGATGAGGACATCCCAAAGTGCTCCAAATCATGTCCTGTAAAATTGCTGCGTGTTTTAGCCCAGTTGTTAATCTATAGATTTCCAGGAAGTGCCGTGCATGGATTAAACAGTAATCACAAACTGCAGGTAATTGCACACATTCACCTTTCATTGGAGGCATGTGAGGCATTTATCATCATTACCCTCTAACATATTGAGGGATGAGCTACCAGTTACCTCCAGGCTGTGGAGCAAACCTGCTCATTATGATGGATTCCCATGAGGCACCCGCAACATTCTCTTTATCATTGCTGATAAAGTCCATTTGGATGTAAGAGTAGCAACTACATGCAGTGACAAGCACAGAGATGTGAGCACAATGGTCCAGAATAGCTTGGAATAGATCAACCAGAGCAATCATCAAGGTGTTTGTAGATCGGTCCAATAGTGCTATGTGTTAATTGAAACTCTTTAGAACATATTATACACGGCTATTTACTTGCGCTACACCATTGTGGATAAGCACAATGTTGATTTCTATTGTGCTTGACGACAATACTGTGAGTCTTCTGACCTTGAGTGAGAGTGCTACCAATTGAGCCAAGAAAACAGTAAATACTTTCCCACACATCACTTTGTAAACTCTCTTATAATAGCTTCCCTGTAGCTTTCTGGACATTTGTATTCTTCTTTCAGCAACAAATATTGAGGATTAGATTTATTCGGATGGACAGAAATACAGGCGTCTGACAAAAGCTTGATCTGATTAACTGACTATACTTAGTTCTGTTTATGCAAATCTATTTACATCAAAGCCTCAATGTATACCTTTGTTTGAGTCTCACAACTGCTTTCCCCTGATTGACTGCAACCTCTCTAAGTTGCCCAGCCAGTAGTATTAAGTGCTTCGAGATGTCCTCCCAAAGTGAAAACACTGTGTAAATGTAAATGATATTGAATTGTAAAATGGTCTTTGCTGATCAAAGTTGCCTGCTTATCCAATGGACCCATCTTCCTCAGTTGGCAATAATCATGATCTTATAATAATATAATAATCCTTGCAACCCATGAAGTTGAGAGGAAAAGACCTGAGATGCTCCAGGGAGAGTACCAGAGACTAGGGAGTAAACTGAAAAGTGGAACTTCGAGAGTGGTGATCTCTGGGTTGCTTCCAGTGCCTCGAGCAAGCCAGTTCCAGAATGCTAGAATAAGGCACATCAATGCATGGCTGGAGAAGTGGTGTAGGAAGGAGGGTTTCTGGTTCCTAGACCATTGGGACCAATTCTGGGGTAGGTGGAACCTGTACAAAATGGATGGGTTACACCTGAACAGGGCTGGAACCAATCTCCTTGCAGGGAGGTTGTCGAGTTTTGTGGGGGGGGCTTTAAACTAATCCCGGGGGGTGAGGGTGGGAAACTGATCAGTAGTTCAAATACAGGAGGGGTAATAAGGAGGACAGGGGAAAAGGGAAGACGGGAGAAAAATGCAGAGGAAGTAATTTGTGCCTTAGAGTGCATGTATGTAAATGCACGAAGTTTGAGAAATAAAATTGGTGAGCTGCAGGCTCAGGTTGCTGCGAGGCGATATGATGTTATAGCAGTAACAGAGACTTGGCTCCAGCATGGGCAGGAATGGGAGTTGAACATTCCTGGTTATAATGTATTCAGGAGGGATAGAGAAGGGAGAAAAGGGGGCGGGGTGGCAATTTTAGTTAAGGACTCAGTGACTGCCTTAGAAAGGAACGAGGTGGAAGAAGGACTAAAAACCGAATCTATCTGGTTAGAATTGAGGAATAAAAAAGGTGCAGTTACACTGTTAGGGGTATACTATAGACCACCAAATAGTGGGGAGGAGATAGACAAGCAGATCTGCAAGCGTATCACGGAGAAATGCAGAGCTAATAGAGTAGTGATAATGGGTGACTTCAACTATCCCAACATAGACTGGCAGAGTAGTAGAGTAAAGGGCAAGGAGGGAGAAGAATTCCTGAAGTGTGTGCAGGACAACTTTCTTGATCAGTATGTTTCCAGTCCAACGAGGAAAGAAGCATTGCTGGATCTAGTTTTGGGAAATGAGGTAGGGCAAGTTCAACAGGTTTCTGTAGGTGAGCATCTAGGGAATAGTGACCACAATATCGTTAGATTCAGAATAATTATGGAAAGGGATAAGGAACGATCACAGGTGAGGACACTCAACTGGAAAAGGGCTAATTTCAATGAGTTGAGGTGGGACCTAGCCAAGGTGGATTGGAAAGAAAAATTGGCAGGTAAGACAACTAACGAGCAGTGGGCAGCGTTCAAAGAGGAGATAGTTCAGGCACAGGTCAAAAGCATTCCCACAAAGGTGAAATGTAAGGCATCCAAACCTCCCTGGATGACTAAGGAAATCGGGGCCAAAATCAAACAAAAAAAAGAGGCTTATGATACGTGTCAGGCTCAAAATTCAGAAGGGAACCAAGCAGAATATAGGAAGTGTAGGATAGAACTAAAAAAGGAAGTTAGAGGGGCAAAGAGACTGCATGAAAAACAATTAGCGAGTAAGATTAAGGGGAACCCTAAGGTTTTTTACCAACATATTAAGAGTAAAAGGTTGGTCAAGGAGAGGGTGGGGCCAATTAGGGACCTAGGAGGAAATCTCATTGTGGAGGCAGAGGGCATGGCTGATGTACTGAATGAGTACTTCGCCTCTGTCTTCACAAAAGAAAATGATACAGCCAATGCCATGGTATTAGAGGAGAGGGTAGGAGAAATGGATAGAATAATTATAACCAGAGAGGAAGTGCTAAAAAGGTTGACGTCGCTCAAGGTGGATAAGTCACCTGGTCCGGATGGGATGCACCCTAGGTTACTAAGTGAGGCACGGGAGCAAATAGCAGGGACTCTGGCCACGATCTTTCAATCTTCCTTGGACACAGGGGTCGTGCCAGAGGACTGGAGGATAGCTAATGTTACTCCCTTGTATAAAAAGGGGCAGAAGGACAAGCCTGGTAACTACAGACCAGTCAGTCTAACGTCGGTAGTGGGCAAAATTCTAGAGTCCATAATCAGGGACAAGGTAGATCTTCACTTAGAAAGATATAGGCTAATAAAGGACAGTCAACATGGATTTGTTAAAGGCAAATCTTGCCTTACAAATCTGATAGAATTTTTTGATGAGGTAACGGAATGGGTGGATAATGGTAGCGCAGTTGATGTAGTTTACATGGACTTTCAAAAGGCATTTGACAAAGTGCCACATGAGAGACTTATTAAGAAATTAAAGGCCCATGGCGTAAAAGGGACAGTGGCAGCGTGGATCCACAACTGGCTGCGAGACAGAAAGCAGAGAGTTGTAGTGAGCGGCTGTTTTTCAGATTGGAGGGAAGTGAGCAGTGGTGTGCCACAGGGATCGGTTTTGGGACCATTGCTGTTTGTAATCTACATCAATGATCTGGACTTGGGTGTACGGAGTACAGTTTCCAAGTTTGCAGATGACACTAAGTTAGGGAGAATAGTAAACAGTGAGGAGGATAGTAGCCATCTGCAAGAGGATATAGACAAATTGGTAAAGTGGGCAGACACATGGCAGATGAAGTTTAATGCAGAGAAGTGTGAGGTGATGCATTTTGGGAGAAGAAATGAAGGGAGGCAATATAGGCTAGATAGTACAATTTTAAATGGTGTGAAGGAACAGAGAGACCTGGGGATTTGTGTTAGTGACTCGTTGAAGGTGGCAGGACAGGTAGACAAGGCTGTTAAGAAGGCATATGGGATACTAGGCTTTATAAATAGGGGTATAGAGTACAAAAGTCAGGAAGTGCTGACTAACCTCTATAGGACTTTGGTGAGGCCTCAGCTGGAATACTGTGTTCAATTCTGGTCACCACACTACAGAAAGGATGTGAAGGCATTGGAAAGGGTACAAAGAAGATTTACTAGGATGGTGCCAGGATTGAGGGACTTCAGCTATGAGGAGAGGCTAGATAGGCTAGGGTTATTCTCTCTGGAGCAGAGAAGATTGAGGGGAGACCTAATAGAGGTTTATAAGATCATGAGGGGTTTCGACAGGGCAAATAGAGAAAAACTCTTTCCACTCGTGGGTGAATCTGTGACTCGTGGTCACAGATTTAAAATAGTTTCAAGGCGCAGTAGAGGGGAGCTGAGGAGAAATTTTTTCACTCAGCGAGTTGTTCGAATCTGGAATGCATTGCCTGAAAAGGTGGTGGAGGCTGATTCGATAACAACTTTTAAAAGGGAATTAGATCTTTATTTAGGAAGAACGGGTCTATTAGGCTATGGGGAGCGGGCAGGGCAATGGGATTGAATCGCTCTTTTCAAAGAGCCGGCACAGACTAGATGGGCCGAATGGCCTCCTTTTGTGCCGTAAAATTCTATGATTCTATGATTCTATGATTTGATATAGCGCTTTTCATGTCTTCTAGACGTCTCAAAACGCTTCACAAAATATACTGTAAAGTGAATTGCCTGTACATTTATGTGCAAAACGCGACAGCAAGGATTTTTTTTTATCAGGCTTGAAGAGTAAAGAAACTTGCCCAAGGCTCTACCGGGATTCGAACCCAGGTCTCTTGCTCACGAGGCAAGCACTCTATCCACTAAGCTACAGGGCTCCACACATCTTTACAGATAGTGAGTGTAATCTCAGGAAACTATCAAATTCAACCAAAGTTGATGTTTGACGTTGAGTGATCCTGTCTCTTGAAATATAATTTGGATATGGTTATAGTTGTTTTGTATTTCTGACTGTTTGTGTGTTGAATCGCTGACTATAATAATTCTTATAGTTGTATTCCGCCTCACATCACCAAGCACCTTACAGAATGATTTACAGGAGCAATTACTTTCTAGATAAGATGTTTGATCCCTAAAATGTGGGACAAAAGTATTCCATCCTTCCTCAAACTGAAGGTATTAGATGTAGAAACCTCAGACATCTCAATTTACACATAATTCTCTGCAGCTTTGTGTGTATGTGAGGGTGGGGGGGTGGAGAGTTTTGCTATTATCAGGAACCAGATCAATATTTAATACAAAAAATCTATTGGAGCATAAACAAAACCACATTCTCCACAATTTAAAATGCAATACAGTTTACATTTATATGGCACCTTTGACATCAGGAAGATGTCAAAAACAAGCAAGTTATGTTTCTCTCTTTCTTCCCCCCCAATTGTTTTCTGTCACCCGAAGGCCAGCTCGTTCTCACTGTGTCTTTTCTTTTAGTGCAGGTATCAAAGTCAATTCAGGTCCCAGTCCCTTCCTGACTATAGCAAGGGGGCACTTTAATTCTCCTTTGTTCAGTTAATCATATATTCCACAAAGCCACAATCTACAAACCAGATGTAGAATGCACTGGTGTTCCACCTGCCTCACCTTTTTTCTGGAAGAGTTTGCTGGACACAATCTCTGTCAACGACTGGATTTTCTGCTTGTGTAGCTTGTCAGGAGCGATGCTGGTATAGAATTCCAAAAGGAGCTGGCTGCAGACGAAAGAGAAAAGGAATAATGATAATTCCTGAATTTGATGTATTATACCTCTTCTAACATCAAAACGTCTTAAAAGTGTTTCACGGGTGATTATTGTTAATGATAGTGACTGTGTTGGTCAATGTGCTTCAAACGGCCATAACAATGATAAATAATAATAATCCTTGCATTTGATGTAGCGCTTTTCATGTCTTCTAGACGTCTCAAAGAGCATCATAGAATATACCGTAATGTTAATTGACTGTATAATTGTGGGCGAAACACGGCAACCAAATGCGCACAGAAGTGTCCCACAAACAGTTGTGGATTGAAATGACCAATTTACTATTGGTTTTATTGAGGGATTATTATTGGGCATTTGGAGTAAGGAAACTTGCTCAAGGTTTCGCCCTGCCTGGAATTGAACCCAGGTCTCACACTTGTAAGGGGAGTGCTCTAACCACTGAGCTGCAGGGCTCCACTACCATGAGGTGACTGGTCATTTTCTTTGGAGGATTGATGGCCAGGTGAAATGTTCTTTTTTCCCAATAGTGTCATAGGATCATTATTAACTACCTGATCAGATCAGTTTAACATCTGATCTGATGTAAGACACCTCTGACAATTCCGCACTGCCTCATCCTCCACTGAAGTATCAGCTATGACTATGAGTTTAAATTCTAATATGGGGCTTGAAACCACAACCTTCTGCCTTACAAGAGAAGAAAATAAATAGAAATTGATATCCAAATTGATTTGCAATATGTGCAAAGGAGCTGGAAAATTTTAATTCAAAGCTTTAACAATTTAATTTCCCACACTCACCAAATACCTTGTTGTGATTTTGAAAAGCTGTAAAAATACCAAAAATAAATCTAGAGGGCCAAACCAGATATTGTGAAGAGATGGAGCTTTGGCCTTTTTACAAACTTGACAATATGTTGTTTTGTGAATACTGCAAATTGTGACCATCTATGTTGCATTTCCATGGAAACCTTCATTTGTAAGTGTTCATCGTTCAATGTTAGTGTTAGACTAATCATTTTTCAGGGCTCCCTCAGTGGCTTCCCAGTGAGGGAGAGACTCATACAGGCCAGGAAGGCACCAGGATTAATTGTCCATCTGGATAGTGAGGAAATAGTCCGCTAGCGTTCCTGACTCTGATCATTAACCAGATCACTACATATAGGTTCCAGAGCAAAAAAAAACATAAACACAGATGTTTACATTGCAGCCACTAATTCAACCTGATAATGCTTGCTGGTTCCAGACTCAAACAAAGAATACTGGAAACTTGGCAGAAAGTTTTACGGTTGGTTTGAGCGCAGATTAAGGCAATCAATGTCTTAGGAATCAACAAGCTCAATCATAGTTTGGTGGAAGGATCCAAACCAAAGGGACACAGTCTCAAAACTAAATGTAAACAAGTTAGAAGTGAGATTAAGAAGCAATTCTTCATCCAAATGCTTTTCACCCTTTGTGGCAAGCTTCCACTTACTATGCCTCTGCTATGACCTTGCCTTGTGGCCTTTCTCCCTGTGGTTAGAATCCTCCTAGAAAACCTCTCTTTTTCATTGTGTTTTTGGACAATATCCTATTCCCACCTTGCCCAGAGCAGGACTCTGTCTCTTTTATTTGGCACAAAATGAAACTAAGCAGCATGTTCCTTTCAGGCTTCACTGGCTCCATATTGCAGAACAGGTTGATTTCAAGATCCTCACATTTACCTACAGATCATGCCCTGGCACCTCCCTAGCTCTTTAACTCTTCAACCTGCTTACTTCACCACCCACGCTCTTCACTCAGCTAGCTCCAGCCTGCCACATGTCCCTCATCCTTCTACTCTACCATTGGCAGCCATGTTTTCAGATACTACTCCTCCAAACTTTGGAACGCTGCTTCAATCTCACTGCTTGACATCTTCTTGTGCATCTTCAGATCACATCTTCAGATCTGTGGAATAGCTAAAAGGCAGTGAATCATTGAATAAAGCAATTTCTAATGTGGGCAAGTTATGAGGAAATGAACTAGACTACTGCACCTCTCAACCCACCAAAGCTTCGAAGAGAAAACATGTGAAATAAACCTAGAAGCTAGAGCTCGTACTGTTGCGCATGAATTCCTAAGCTGTTTTTTAAAAAATCTTATGACTGTTGCTCATCGCTTATGCTGGTCAGGTTTATGTGCAGTGTAAAAACTGTATGCCATAAACCGTTGGTCCGCCATTCTTCACATTTTAAAATGAGAAGCACTGAGCTCCATCGGTCACCCTTTCACAGGCATCAAAGAAGCACAATTGCTTTCTGCAGTTTTCAGATTCCTGAGTCCATAAAAGGCTTTCCACATGCTGTGCTCTTCTGTACATTACACATACATTTCTGATTTATTGCAAAAAGTTGAATCAGTGAAAGATTATTCCTGCTGGTTTGTAAATCAATAGCCAACGAGCAGAAGCTCAGAATAACTACTGGAAAAAATTAAATGGGAGATTTGATTTTTTTTCACACCAGGTGTTATTGGAGCATACTTAACTACAAGTAACTGTTTCAGTCTAACACACGGGGATATTGCACTGTATTTCTAACTCTCAGGGATATCGTCACACTTGATCTGCACTCAGAATGGAGATTGCGTAAATTGGTGTGACATCTTCCAGTTATCAGGAATCTGCAGGTAGATCGTTTACATTAAGCAATTTGTTGTGATAACCGTGTTTTAGACCCCCATCTGAGCATAACCTCATTTAAAAGGGAATTAGATTTTTTTTAAATGCAGAATAATGTAGAAGAAGCAGGGAAATAAACAAAAACATAGTATTCAAGTAGATTGTTATTTGGTGTCTGACACATATGTTGATAACCCATCAAAATTCTTAAGAATATTCAAACCAAAAAGACTTTCACATATGTACGCCCCCTATAAATGAAAATATCCCATGTCTTGAATGAAATGCGCACTCTTTAACTGGGAGAACACAACCTGTTTATCTAATTCTGAACAGTATTAGGTACAGGTTGGTGAGAACTACAGTTTGGGTGTTAACTAAACCTTAAAGTAGGCATTAGGCACAGCTGGAGATCAACCATTTATAACCCCATAGTTTGGGATTAAGTGATCATCGGGCAAGCTTTCCACTGTCTATAGATGCCCATTACATCTATCAGGGATTTGGTTTGAAGTTATTAGCTCAACCACGGAGCATTATCAGTATAGGCTTGATGCACAAATTGGCCTACCTTTAACCTGCCATTTTTAGGACTGCAAACTTTTGCTTAAAGTATGTTCTTTGCTTACCTCAGTAACTTGACATCGAAGACTGTCTCAACATCATGAAGTACTGAAGGTAGATATTTTAAAGAAGCAACCTGAGTTTGAATGAAAGAAATTAGTAACATTGGGTCAAATAGCACTGTATATACATCACATCTTATTATCCAGAATATCAATGAATTAGATGTTAAACTGGAATTCCATTTGTCAGAACAAATAGACATTAAAGATAGCATTGCACTGTTCGCAAATGAGTCTTCAATTGGATTCAGTTATTCAAATTTACACTCACTCCTCCACACAAATCAAACTCATTCATCAACTTCCCACATTTCTGTTTAGAGGACACAGCCAGAGCAGAATAGCAGCCTCACTTATCTGCAAAACAAATGTCACTATATTTCAAAGTAACTTATTGTTCTTTGAGATGATTCAATATAATAAGGCCCTGTATCAAATACAAGAATTACATTAAAAAAAACATACAGTGAAGGCTGATTTGACAAACACTGACAGTGGATACTTGTTGATTTACATGTGAAGTTTAGCGCTGCTGATGGCTGCATTTCCAGCTACTGCAATTGCTGGAGTAATCTGCTGGGTCACACTCTGACATAAAATATGTTTCCAATACAGTACTTTTATACAATACAAAATTATGTTTGTATGGTGCCTTAGTGCCATTTCAAGGCACTGGATAGTCATGAGATTTGGGCCCGAGTGGGGGGCAGTAAAGCTGATCAGCACTACAAGGCTCTGTCCTGTGTGAAGGGTGCTATATAAAGTCAAGTTACAGCTGGTAATACATGGGTCAGCTAACCTGTAGTAGAATAATTGTAGTTTGTTGACTTTTCATCAGATTGTTGATGGATTGGAACAGATTTTTCAGTGATTCCTTAAACTCGTCTTGCTCCTTCTCTTCATAAAGTCTAAGGCAAAAAAAAAGAACATTTTGTTGTTTAGAGACAGATTGACTGAAATTTAAAGGATCAAGCCAAGTATGAAGTCTTTGTTTCATCCAGGAAAACCCCATCAGATTGCTCCCATTCCCCACAGCTCATCAGCTCATCAGCTCAAAAGAATAATGAAGCATCACTGAGGAGTCGTGCAGTTTAGAGGACTCGCCTTGCAAACAAGTGGACCGGAGCACGAAAAGTTGGGCATGTTTCCCTACTCCACACTCCTCCTGTTATTTAATAGGATGTACGAACCCGGTTGTTGTCACTTTTCCGGGGGTAATAAACGCTTCAAAATTTTTTTAATTCATGAATAAATAAGGATAATTTGGTCACTCAATCCAATTGACTGTCATATTTTGCCCACTTTGCCCAATATGAAGTCAATTCTCTTTGCAGTATATTCTGCGAAGCACTTTGAGACGTCTCAAAGACAGGATAAGGTTCTATATCAAATGCAAGGATCATTATTATTATCTTTGAAGTCACTTCCTGCACACAGCACTTGCTTGCTATGTGCAGAAGCTTCACTGAAATAATAAATGGATATGAAATTGGTTGGAAGCTGGGATACAGACAATAAAAAGAATGTTCTCTGATTGGGGAGTACTAAGTGGTGCCTCCTATGCAGAGGACAGGAGAACAAATACAAAAGAACATAAGAATTTGCGAGGCAAAAGAAGACCAAGTTCCATTCAGTACACCTTCCACCATCCTGTCTGTCACATGCACATGTCACATCCCAAACTATAAATTGTATCCCGAGATATTATTTCCTAACAGAAATCTATCAAATTTGCTCTAGAAAGAATCAACACTTTCTGATTCCACCGTCCTCCTAGAGGGAGACTGTTCTGTATGTTTACTACATTCTGTAGATTTGTTCTGAATTTACCCCCGTTCAATCTCAGGCCATGTCCTCCAGTACAATATACAAGAGTTTGACTAGAAGACGTGAAAAGCACTATATCAAATGCAAGGATTATTATTATTTATCATGGTCCACATTATCTAATCCCTTTCGAATCTTAAGAACCTTAATCATATCGCCCCTCAACCTTATCATTTCCAGTGTGAGCATGCCCAGCTTACCCAATCACTCCTCATCGTCCAGTCCCTCCATCCCCTCAATCATTTTGGTTGACCCTGTATCCTCTTGATCACTGCAAGATCCTTTTGTATTGCGGTGACCAGAACCTCACACAATACTCAACAAGAACAACAACTTCAATTTATATAATGCCCTACACGCCGGGCGGCGTCTCATAACACTTCACAATAATGGATCCCGGGGCTGAGCCAGGGGCAGGGGGAGAAAGGTGACCGAAAGCACGGTCGAAAAGAAAGGTCTTCAGCTGAGACCTGAAACTAGGAAGAGGCAAAGGGAGTGAGGAAGCGAGTTCCAGAGCTGATTGCACCAGTGATTTATAAATACATTTCCGTTCTAAATACAAAGCGAAAAAAGATTAAGTGAGTGAGCATAATTGTAGCATTAAAATATAATACTGTAAATTGTGGGATAGCACACTTCAAAATAAAGATTGGCATTTGGAAGTATGTTAGAAATAAAGAAGCGACAGGAAGGAAAGTTCAACTAAGAGATCAAGAGGTTCATGTCAACAGATCATTAAAATCTAGTTCACAGGAATAGAAAGCAGGCAATATGGCATTTATTACTGGAATATAAAAACAAGACAGTTCTGCTCCAAGAGAGCACTGGTCAAACCTCATTTGGAATACTATGTTCAGTTTTAGGCACTTTACAGAAGTCCAACAACCTTTCCTGAGATTAATACCTGAGTTGAAGAGGTTTAGTTATTTTGAGAAGGAGGACAGACTAGGGTTATGTTCTTTAGAGCAGAGCAAGTTAAAGCTTCATTTAATTGACATATTGAAATTAATGAAAGGAATTGACAGGTTATATTCTAACCTCCAATAGAAGGAATTATTACGAAAAGGTAAACCTAACAATCAGAACAAAGACAGTTAATACTGAGAAAGGAAGTATTTCTTAACACAAATGCTTTGTAAAGATATGAAATACTCTGCCTCAGAAAATTATTGGGGCAGAAACAATAAAGATATGTAAAATATATTTAAATCTATTTAATCATTATTTATATTACTTATATACTGTATTTATATCAGGATGGTGGAACATGATTTGGATGCACCTTGGTCTTCCTTCGGTGAATTCTTATGTTCTTAGCAACACAATTACATGTGTAGAGCACCTTTCACAATGTAGGATGTCAGAAACTAGATATCAGAAACGTAAGTCAGAAACTTCTAGGGTAGAAGTATTAACGGGTATAGCAAAAAGCAGAGCAGGGGATTAAAATGGGGGGAACATTGTGTGGAATGGCCTTTTCCTGTTTTCCTATATTCCTGAGTAGTAAATTGAGTATCACTATTTGAAAAGTGAAGGGAATTTCTCCCAGTGTTCGGGGCAACAATCCATCAAATAAAATGGTAATAGATACATGTGGGACCTTACTGTGCAATATATGATTGCTGAGTGTGGCAACAACATAAAATCATTATTCTTGGAAAATAATTACTTGTGAAATGCTGTCAGGTGGTTCATGATAAGACTCTAAGATTGCAATTGCTTTCTAACCTTCATTCAGAACATTTATATTTCTTTTTACAAATTCGTCCCCGTGCCCTAACTCTTGATTTGGACAGCTCTTTTCAAAGAGCCAGCACAAACACGATGGGCTGAATGGCTTACTACTGGGCTGTATGATTCTATGATAATGCAATTTAAATTTTGTAATAAAAATTACAATTACTCTCACCACATAAATAAATTCAATTGTAATACACAATATAGCATATATTATTCCATGAATAATGAAAAATCCCTTTGCAATCGCCAGCACCAATTTTTTTTCCCCCAAAAAAACTTTGTTTTCAGACCAAGATTAAAGCTGCTGAGAACCACTCACAAAAATGATGCCTCGTGCATTTCCTTACTGTTCAATTCTGATTTTTTTTATCCAACTCAGTCACTCATACTTGGTGATTTCTCTTTTCATTCTCCTCACTCCTGAATAATTCAGGACATTTCTGCCTCAAATATCCTCTTGAGGTGATACGTTTGCCAATAGAATGTCACAATCAAATCAAACCTGTGTTGTGATCTCAATAGTCTGGTTTCTGACCTAGGCGGGTCCACGATACTCCAACACACTGTATCAGTCACTGGGAGCAGGGATTCTGGTCTTTAAGTGCTCCGAGATATCCTCCCAATGTGAAAGTGCTATATAAACGTAAATTATATTCTTCCCACTGAGCTACTATTTCTCCATGCTCTGTATTAGAGAATTTTAATGGGAATAGGTGGCAGCTAGACAAACAGTGAGAGGTTTGCCAGAGAGTGCTATCAATGCAATTTCAACTGGTTAAATTCCAGCTGTACCCAAATGTAGGCTCTGAGGTCTCCAAGCTTTGTGCTCAATATTCTCCAGAATTAGTTAAACAAAGTGCATCTGTTTAGAGAGAGATTGCATTCCAGACACGGGGAAATGCCCATGCATATGTGGCATACGTATGTTGATTTCAGTCTAGATGGGATACACTTCAGCAAGTTGATGGTGTGTCCCAGACACCAGATGACCAAACTAAACCCACTGGTCCAGCACACATGGCCAACAGATCTGATAACAGTTGTAATAATGAATAGAAACAGATACCAGTCACTGAGAATTTCAACTTACTGTGCAAACAGGGACCTGGAGCGTACAATGAACTTGAAAATGTATTCCAAAGCTTTGAGTGTCCGTAGGATCGGCTCACAAGGCTCACCCCGACTGGCCTTGTCCAGATAACTCTTCAGCACTGCCATCAATTTCCTGAAATATAATTCATTGTATAAAATGACTGGAGAAAAAATATTCGCAGATAATTGAATAACTAAATCAGTAATGCAATGGCACAAATTCATGAATTAAAGGGATTCTTTACATAATAATGGTCGTTGCATTTGATGGTGTGCCTCATTACTTCTTTGAGACGTCTCAAGGAGCTTCACAGAATATACTGTAAAGTGAATTGTCTGTATATTTTGCAGGCGCTCAGCGGTGTCCCACAAACACTCGTGGATTGAGTGACCAATTCATTATTTTTAAAGGAATTATTATCCTTGGAAAAGTGATCCACCAATCGACTAACAATCGAGTTCTTACTTACAGCTCGGTAAACAGAGGCGTGTGGAGGAATCAAACTTTCCCAACTGGAGTTCTGGATGCCTGTAGCTCAGGGGTAAGAGCACTCGCCTCACAAGTGAAAGACCTGAGTTCAATTCCTGGCAGGACAAAACCTTGGGCAAGTTTCCTTACTTCATACATCTGATAATAATCCCTCACAAGAAAAAAATTTTGGAGAGGTGTTTGAAGAGGAGGAATATTAAGGGAATAAGGGAATGAGCAGAGAGTGAAATTCAGTCGGGTGGCAGAAAAAGAAATACTTGGTGGGCCAAATTGTCAATTTCTGTGCTGTAATATTCTGCTATAACAGAGAACCATGATCCATTATTTACAAATCTCGCAAATTACACCCCAAGGCCATTACTGTTGAAATTTTGTGTTTTACAGCATTAAAATCCTTGACAGTATAATTCAGTCTGAAAATTAATTCACAACCATATTTCAACTCAAGCCTATCACACATATATCAGGAGCATTATTCTAATGGTATAACTAGACCTTGTTTGCCATCCTCTAGTAATTTGTCCTCCTGGGGTTCCCATCTCATACAGGAATACAGTTCAGTAGGCAGTACCCACTCACCCAAGTGTTCATTTCTCATGCGACAATGGTGATGCTATTCAGCCATTGGAACATTTTAATCAAGTTTGTTCCTGTGAGTTCTTCAAGTAATAGACGTCGAATGACAATTGGGAGCAGAATTACTGCCTGATATTTTTATTAGTATTTTCTAATTTAATTTAAGTACTTAGTAGTGGCCCTCCTGATGTCAGAGGCATTATGTCAATGTAAATTGTATTGGCTTTAACATCCATCACATTAAAGAGTGACGGAGCACTGGGTACACATTACAGATGTGTGATTAGTTTCTCCACCTGGCGATCACTAAATTCAGCCCAAATTTGAGATCAAATGTGTGGCCCTTCTGGGTATATGTTACTGTTTCGAGTGGCACTTACTTGTAGGCCAGCGTTGCGCTGAAGTGCTGTTTGATGTAGGCTTCCAACACAGCGTTGAAGTGTTGAAATTTCCTGTCGGCAATCAGCCCTATAATGTAGATCTGTAACACAAAATAAAAATTAGCCATTCAGTTTATGGCTGCTTGTGGGACGATTGGCTATTGCACAAATTGCTGTGCACAAATCAGCTGCAGCTCAGTGGTTAGAGGACTTGCTTCGCAAGTGAGAGAACTGGGTTTGATTCCTGGGCAGGGTGAAATGTTGGGCAAATTTCCTTACTCCACACGCTTCTGTTTATCGAGCAGTAAGTAGGAACCTGGTTGTTAGTCGATTGGCATATCCGGGGGTAATAATTCCTTCAAAAATAATAATTAATTGGTCACTCAATCCACATCTGTTTGTGGAACACTGTTGTGCACAATTGGCTGCCACATTTCACCCCGAAAATATACTGTCAATTCACTGTACAGTATATTCTTTGAGACATCTCAAAGACGTGATAAGGTGCTATATCAAATGCAAGGATTATTCTTAGTATTATTATTACCGTGTTTGCCTACCAATACACAATCACTACACTTCACAGTAAAATCCTGTGAAGCACTTTGAGACATGTCCTTGGGATGTCCTCCCAACATGAAAGGTGCTATACAAATGTAATTTTGTATTCTATTGAATCTCAATTATATGTTAAAGCTTTTTACCCAACAGAAGGATTATGATTAGATTAAGAAGGGACAGAGGAAATACCTTACACATCAAAGAATGACAAAGGACTAGTTTCTCCTTAAGAGATCATTTTACACATTACAGATGTGTGATTAGTTTGTCTCAGTGGGGTCTAATCTCTGCTAGTGTTCCACATTGGGTTTTGACCACGTCATTTTCATTCCTGAAATCTGATGAGATCTAATATCTAAAAAGGTTAAGGGAAAATCAGGGATTTGCGGTTAACATAAAAAAAATCCTTCTATTCTACCAGAGCAACAAATTCCCTTCCCAAAGGGTAAGACCAATCTTCCAGGCCATGTCACCTGGTTGGTATCAGTCAAGGGAATGTCTCAACCGGTGAATTTGTAGTCCTAATGTCATCCTTTTCACTGCCTGAAACAACATAATTAGGTGTCTGGCAACAGGCCGATAACAATTGGCTGCTGCGTTTCAGCCACAAAATATACAGGCAATTCACTTCACAGTATGTTCAGCGAAGCACTTTGAAACGTCTCGAAGACGTGATAAAGCAGCATATCAAAAGCAAGCATTATTTCTTAAAACATGACTTCCTTGTCAAAGCGCCAATCCTGAGATTTATCATCACGATTGTGACATTGTGCAATGGGTCTGGAAGTTATACTTCATGACAAATAGTCTGAACGACAAGAAATATAAAATATGAAATTTGTGTTCCGAGAATAATTGTACTTTGATTTCCAGTCAAACTTCGGTTTATTACCTAGTAATGGATCAAGGCCAATAGTGCAGGACACCACCAAGGTCGAAAAGATAAGATAAATGACAATGTACTGGCAAGTGATGCCAAGCTTAGATTTCTTAAAGCCCATATTGTGTATTGTGAAAAGGCTAAGACGGAGGGGGGAGGTGGGGGAAGGTGGTGGGGTGCAGAGTTGGGACAAGGAGTTAAAAATCCAGTAGTACCAGGAAAGATCGAGTTTTGATTGGAATAGTTTGTAGAGGATAAAAGCACATTTACATTTTTTGTACAGAAGGGAGCTATTCATTTGGCTATTGTATTTATGCCACTGTTTTTTTTCTCAAAATCAATTTTCCTCTATTAATCACACTCCCAACTCTCTCCTACACATCTCCGAACTGTTTTTACTGTGTTGGTGATTATCCACTTTGCTTTTGAATAACTCTATTCATCCGGCATAAATAGCCACTTGTGGTAATGATTTCCAAACCCTAACAACTCTCTGAGCGAGGAAATTTGTCAGTTAATTTTTTGTCTAACAAACAGTGCTCTCTTTCCACTTATATCTGCAACCAAAGGAAATGTTTTTCCACCCCCTCTGTCTGCCATGTCATTCTAAATACAATACAGTCCATTACAAATTTATATAGCGCCCTTTACATTGGGACAATGTCCCAAGATGCTGAATGATCCAGGGTTTGCACATCTTCCTCAAAACAGTAAACACCTCTATTATATCCTCTCTCAATCTCATTTACTATGGAAAAAGCCAGCCCTTTTCACACGTATATTATTTTACACCCAGTTTTGTCTCAGCAATTGATCTCATTATCACAATAGCCATAATTTTGCAATTAAATTCAAGATATTAGAACAACAATATTACATTTGTCTAGCGCCTTTTGCGTAAATATAGAAGGTAGCTAAAGCCTCCTTTTGTGTCTCTGTATTCACACCAGAATTGCCCCCAAATGACCCGCGAAGCAACTGTCAAGCGAATTATTGTGCTCAGCACATATGGGTAACATTGATGCAGTCAAAAGGCCAGGCTCAAAACACTGCCTCAAAACAGCTGTCTGCATTAGGCACAGCTCAGGAACAATAAAGTACAAACTCAGCACCAAAGCAGCAACATTACACTGTGAACTGTGCAGCTTGTTACTTCAGAGGTCTTAAGGGCAGCCTCAAACTGCCTGACCATGATTCACAAATAGGAAGTATTTCTTCACACAGAGAGTGAGCAACAATCAGAATACTTTACCAGCAAAGGTGGGGGTTGGTGGGTGGGTGGGTGGGGGGGATGGCCATTAAAGAAACCATTTGATGCTGTTATGCAAAGATATGAGATCAAATGGCCTGAAGGGCCTTCTGCATCCAAAGTGCTCTGCGGCAGCAGGTAATGATACAAGAAACACAACTGCCAAACAACAACAACAAAATTGCACTTATATAGCGCCTTTCACGTCGGGAAGACGACCCAAAGCGCTGAACAGTCTGGTCAGGACCCAAGCGGGGCAAGGGGAGAGGGGGTGGTTGGGGTGAGGGTGGGGGAGGGTCGAAGTAGGGGGAAGGAGAGTGGGAGAGGGGGAAGAGTTAGTGCGGCAGCCGAAGGCGCGGTCGAAGAGGAAGGTCTTGAGACCGGCCTTGAAGGAGGAAAGGGAGGAAGCGAGGGGGAGGGGCTGCGGGATGGAGTTCCACAGTGTGGGAGCAGAGAGGCTGAAAGCCCGGCCGTCGATAGTTGGGCGGTTAGGATGGTGGACGCGGAGCAGGCCTGAGGCTGCTGAACGGAGGGTGCCGGCACAGGCTGGTAGGGAGACAGTAGGTCAGAGAAATAGGTGGGGGCAAGGCCGTGAATGGCCTTGAAAGTGAGGAAAAAGATCTCGAATTTGATCCTCTGGGTAATGTGGAGCCAGTGGAGACGAGCGAGGGTGGGAGTGATGTGGTAGCGAAAGCCTGGTCAAAGGATAGTTTAGTGAATGCAATCACTATTGCTCCACTTGTGAAATCCCTGTTTCTGCCATGGTATGTAATGAGAGGCTTATGCTAAGACTGACCTATAGGCTCTTAAGAAAGCTTGCTGGAGTTTTCATTAACTGAGATATTGGGGCGAGATGCTCCAGTTATCTGTTTTAAACATACTGTGGGCATGTTTGTGTTGCTGAAACCTGTGCTGTCAGGAGAGCTTTATTCGCACAGACCTGTGTGTGTGTTTTACTGAGGTGTCTACTAATATACTGTCAGTGGTTTTATTGGAAAAACACTTGAGGCTTTGTTTTGTTAGTCATGCAACTGCAGTCCTCTGTTTTTCTTTCTCTGAATGCATGTCATCTGAAGTGCACACAAGCAGCAGCATCTGTAGCCAGTCCTATCCAAGAACATCACATTTGACAAGCTTAAACAGTTGGCAGATTAGGACAAAAAGATGCATCCACCCATCATTGTTATTGCTACATTTATTTAAGCTCCTACTGTGTTTTAAATAATTTTTTAATTTGGAATAAAATGTCTATGCCCGGAGCGCCGAGATAGCTCTGGTCAAAGTCACAGATGACACGCTCTCCGCCTGTAACTAGGACTCCATGTGCTTCCTGATGACAACACAGCCAGCCGGCAGGACCTGGATGGGCAGACCCGTCACTGGGGAGGCAAGGTGTCATCCCAATCAGCTCGTGTTAACACCCTTCAAGCCAACCTCAGCGGGGAAGCTTGCCAGACAGCAATATCAATGGCAAGCTATGCAGATTTAGCTGGTTGGAATCCAGCAGCACCCCAATGCACATTTTGCGGTCCCCAAGCCTTGGCCCATGCCAATGGGATTTAACAATCTGCAATTTTTCACTGCAATGCTGTTAATGAAACTGGAAATGAAATCTTGTCCTCACCAAAGCATCGAAGACCAGAATGTCATACTTGTCAGTGTGGGAATGGTCCATCATGATGTTGAACAGTGCATCCAGTGTGTCCTGCAGGAACTGTAAAGGTAAGGTTACAGATGAGACACTGAACAGATTTATTTTCATACTACAATTAGCCAATTGTCCCACAAGCAGCCATAAACTGAATGGCCATACTTCCTTTGTGCTTAGTAAACTGGAGGGATGTAATGCCATGTGGAATAACTCTTAACTACGTTTTAAAGATCAGAACCACATACAATTTGTGAGTTGGAAATACTAAATGCACCGAGGAATCTGCAGTTATCATTTCATGTGGAAACGTCATGTTGAAATTAAAGAAATAATTGAATTTCTAAAGTGCCTTATTATGTTAAAATGTCTCCAAATGCTTCACAGGAAATTACCGTAGGCAAATGCAGAGATCATTTGCACACAGTAATGTTCCATAAAGAGCCATGAGGTGAACAAAGAATTTATCTGAAGGATTGTTGGCCAAGATACTGGGAGAAACTTTATGCTCTTTTACATTAGTTTAATTACCAACCACATGAACAGGGAGACAAGACAACAGATTAGCAATTTACCAGCAAGATAGCACTTCTAGCAATGCAGCCGGTGTTGCAATCCTCATCCACGCCCTCATTCCATCCCAGCTCGATTATTCAAATGCCTTGCTGGTCGGCCTTCCCAATTCCTCCCTGTACAGGCTGCACATAATCCAGAACTCTGCAGCCCATGTCCTCTACCATTCCAGACTTCCCCATCCTTGCCCGACGCCTTTGGCTCCCCATCATCCATAGGATCCAATTCAAGATCCTGGTTCCTCGCATTTAACGCCCTCCATGACCTTGCCCCACCCTACATCCATGACCTTCTATCCCTCTACCAACCCGCCCGCCCACTCCGCTCAGCAGGCTCTGCCCCACTCCATGTCCCCCAACCCATCGCCCGAGATTTCATTTCCAGTTTCAGCCACTCTGCCCCCAACCTCTGGAACTCCATCCCAAAGTCCTTCCACCTCGCCCCCTCCCTGGCCTCCTTCAAGTCTCTCCTCAAGATTCTTCTCTTCGATGGACCCATCGGCAACTCTTCCCACCCCTATACCTTGGGTCTGAATCAATAACTATCAGTGTAATGTGTAGTGACTGTGTATTTCTTTGCGACCACAGCTGTTAATTTGCACGATGTAAAAAACATGATATTAAACGTGATGATTTTTCCTCGGATTCAGCAAATTACCTCAGCTCTTTGTAAAGAATGTGCATTTAGAGCATAACCGTACCTTAACCACCTCCTCTCCATCCACAAACTTCAGTTTTTCTAGGTTTTCCTGAAGGAGCTCTGGTTTTGTACGCCACTTCAGGAGTCCCAGCAAACCCACTAAATAAAGGAGAGCAGCAGTTATCTCATAAAGCATAGAAACAGAAGGAGGGAACTCAACCCCTGGGGAATGTTCTGTCAGTTTATCAGATCATGGCAGATCCCTTAATCCCATTTTCCACTTTTTCTTCATACCCCTTAATATACTTACTTCTCAAGTATTCATCACCGATATTTGACATTGACTAACAGTATTGGTCACACAAACCAGTGCAACATGCAGAAATTCAGGCAGAGTACTGCCTCCTCTCTTTGATTTGTGCAAATCTTTTTCGATAATAAGATTCAATCACTGGCAAACACACACTGGCATTACCTCTGGCACATGCTCCCTTGGTCTCTCCACCTTGCCCCTTCTCTCCCCTTTTTCAAGATCCACCTGCACTTTCAATTATCAATTGAAAGTGACTCACTCGGCCCCTCACTTGCCTCCTTCAAGACCCATTTCAAGTTTGTCCTCTTCGACAGTGTCTTTGGCTACCCTCCTACCCTCCATGCCCTCAACCCTCCCCAATCCCAACCCCCAGCTCAGATCCAATTCCCTGACATCCAGTAACTAGGGACAGCATTCCAATGTGAAAGCCACTATACAAATGTAATTTCATATTGTATTGATCCACTCTACCATCTTCCCATCGTCAAGCTGCTTTTCTAAATGATTTCAGTATCCTGGCCTCAATCATTGTTCTTATAAGCCATTCCAGTTGTTAATTTACTTCTGAGCAAACAAAAACTGTCTGGCTTCTATCCTGAAATCGCCCTTCAGAACCTCTAACCTTAGCCTTCATATTTTTCTGTCTTGGTGCACCTGAAGGTATGATAATGGGGAGATGATACACATTTCATTCAAATAATTATTACAATCAAAATATACAATCAATTCACTTTACAGTATAATCCATGAAGTGCTTTGAGATGCCTCAAAGACGTAATAAGGCGCCATATCAAATGCAAGGATTATTATTATAACATAATAAATTATTATAGCAAATAATTATGCTATTAGTTGCCATTGTGGAGTCCTGTAGCTCAGTGTTTACAGCACTCGCCTTACAAACATGACATCGGTGTTTCGAATCCAGGTAAGTCAGGACGAAACCTTGGGCAAGTTTCCTTACTCCACACACCTAATAATAATCCCTCCCCCCAAAAAAACCTAATTGGTCGATTCCAATCCACAACTATTTGTGGGACACTGCTATGTGCAATTTGCTGCCGCGTTTTGCCCACAAATATACAGTCAATTCACATTACAGTATATTCTGTGCAGCGCTTTGAGACGTCTAGAAGACGTGAAAAGCACTACATCAAAATGCAAGGAATTATATTATTATTGCCATAAAACAATATTTGAAAGGCGAGCGAATAAACAAATGAGGAGGAATAATATAAAAAATGTGGGGGGGGACAAGCAAAAGATTGGGACCTGAATAAATAACACCAGAGTTGAAGTAAGCACCAGCTTGAGCTGAACGACCTCATTCTGTGCTGCAATTTCTATGATTGTATAATATGCAATTTATAAACAATCTCCTTATGTAGTGTAGGAATTTCCAAAGAATAAATTGCTGTAAAGCCTAGTCAGTCATGTCGTTCTAAAACAAAAGACTATACACCCGGCATCAGAGGTTGGTTGAGCTGCTAGATTGGATTTTGGATTTCTCTCCTGTTAAGTCACAACAACAACAACACCATAAACGTACAGCATTAAGTTATAGGAATTAATGCAAACACTGCTGCTTTATGCATTTCCCTTTGGAATCCAAGGCTATCGTCACTCCTGTCTTTCAAACAGGCAACCAACTGACGAGTGATGAGAGAAGAATATCTGTTACATTTGGATAGACAACGCATCTAAATTGAATAGCTCACTGGAGAATTGCTACAAAATAGTGGTGCAGATATTTATAATCAAAGGCCTCTGAGCACTATTTAAAAGGAGAAGGAAGTTTCTCCCGATGTCTTGGCCACAACGCCAGGTGAAAGTACTGTGATGGATTAAATGTAAGGATTATTTATTTTAACAATTTGAGTCTATATTGGAAATGGCAAATTTCCGTAAGTTGTCCAAGTGATGAAGCCAAAGGCCATGTAAAGAGAAATAACAATAATAATAATCTTTGCATTTGATAGAGCGCCTTATCAAGTCTTCGAGATGTCTCATAGCTCTCCACAGAATATACTATAAAGTGAATTGACTCTATATTTTGTGGGTAAAATGAATGGATGATTGTAAAATGATTGGGCTCTTCCAACGTTTTAAAAAAGCATTGCCTCCTTTTTTTTCCTAGGTCATTTCCTACCCCTTTCAAAAACATTGCAAATTTGACAACTTTTGTAAAGTGCAGTTAGTGTGATAGTGTGATTGAAATGTGGTTCACAAACACTCCAAACAAAAGAAGATGATATTAAAGATATGGGGAGCGTGCAGACGAGAGAAATTGGACTGGGTAGCTCAGGTGAAGATAAAGACTAACTTTATTTGCCGCATGGCATGTTTCTAGAAACACAGAAGCATAGAAACAGAATAATCTCTTCAGCCCCTCCAACCTGTTCTGTCATTTTATCAGATCATGGCTGACCTGTAATTTAAATCCAGTTACCTGCTCTTGACCCATATCCCTAATACGCTGACCTAACAAATATCTACCCACCTCGGTCTCGAAAATGTGAATGGATCCAGCCTTTTGGGGGAAGAGAGTTCCAGATTTCCACTATCTTTTGGATGAAAAAGTGCCTTCTAGTTTTGCTCCTAAATGGCCTAGCTCTAATATTAGGATTATACCATCATATTGTATGATTGTATAGAATACAAAGCGTCTATATGGTTTACCGTTCTGGGTGAGTTTAGTGGAACAGACGAGCGTTGCGATCGAGAAGATGTCGCGAGAGCTGTTGGACAGGCCACCTGCGAGAGTACTGTTAGCACGGCTCAGGGTGGCCCCTTTGTAATCTGAGTTTGGGCGAGTGGGCATCAGCTTCGTGTAGATTCTTGCCTCCTCCATCTTCTTACTGTCGCCCTGAAACCAGCCAAGCGAAAGGATTTGTGTGACATGCAAGATAAAATTCTGTTTATTTTCTGAAAGGAAAGTAGAAAAGGGCTCCTTAAATTCAATAGTTAATTATGCACCATTTAAGAACATAAGAGATTGTTCGATGAAAGAAAACCAAGGTCCATCTCATTCGTCTTCCACCACCTTGGCAGTCGCTTGACATTTTGTATCCCAAACTATATAACCGTATCCCAAGATATTATTTTCTAACAGAAATCTATCTACTGTAATATGTTCTTGAAACAAATGACATTATCTGCTTCCACTGTCTCCCTAGGGAGCCTGGTCCATAAATTTACTACTCGCTCACTGAAGTAGTGTTTCCACAGCTGTGTTCGAATTTATCCAAAAAAAATAAAACAATCTATTTGATATAGCACCTATAATGGCGAAATGGTCCAAAGGGTTTTAGAAGAAATTGTTATTAAATTGGAACTTATTTAATCAAATAACATAGGAACAGAGGAAAATAGGAACAGGAAGGGGCAAGTCGGCCCATTAAACCTGTTTATTAGATTTTGACAAATCTTTTAATCCTATTCACTATATCCCTTAATATCTCTTAATACCCAAGTACTGTATATGTCTTATCGCCCTTTTAAACATCCCTATTCGCCTCTACAGATTTTTGAGGACAGATAATTCCACATCTTCACAATCTGCTATGAAATGCTTCCTCACTTCAGGTCTAACCATCTTGATTCTAATTTAAAATTTTTGCCAAATGGAATTGATCCTACAACTAAACAAGAACCGTCACCACTATTTAAACTATTAAAGCCTTTTATTGTTTTAAACAATAATCATCTTTGATGTAGCACCTCATCACTATGTTTCATCCTCAAGATGTTTCAAAAAGCTTCACAGGATTTATTTTTAAAATAATAAAAAATAATAATCCTTGCACTTGATATAGCATCATGTCTCTGAGACATCTCAAAGCGCGTCACAGAATATACTGTGGAGTCCTGTAGCGTAGTGGCACTCGCCTCGCAAGCGAGAAATCTGCATTCAATCCTTGGCAGGGCAAAATCTTGGGAAAGTTTCCTTACTCCACACACCTGATAATAATCCCTCAAAAGAAAAAAAAATTAATTGCTCACTTCAACCAATCACTATTTGTGGGACACTGCTGTGTGCAATTAGCTGCCGTGTGTCGCCCACAAATATACAGTCAATTCACTTCACACTATATTCTGTGAAGAGCTTTGAGATGAGCTCTGAGAAGACGCAAAAAGCGCTATATCAAATTCAAATATTATTACTATTATACAATGAATTCACTGTACATTTTGTGGGCAAAACACTGCAGTTAATTTATTTTTATTTTTTCAAGGAATTAATTAGCCCCAGTCAAAGTGATCCACCAATCGTTTAACCACCAGGTTTTGAAAAATGTAGTAACTGTGTATTTTGTAGGCGAACATGACAGCCAAGTTACATGGAACAATGACTTCCAAACGTGAGGTGAATGACCAAATTTATCTGGGGCATTATTGACCAGGCATCTAACCTATGCTTCACCTGGCATGGTGTATTTCACTGTCTCTGGGAGTTAGACATGATAAACTGCTTCTCACTCTGAACATCCCTCATCTTGTTTAGAAAGTGTTTAAAAATACAACTCAGTGCTTTGTAGACAATATAAAACAGTGAGCAACTAATGTGTGGTAAGGTTCGCAGGCATCAAGGTGGCTATAACATAATTTTCATTCTTAAAATATTTCAGAGCAGGAGTAAATAAAACAATGTTTGAGTACCTTATACACCAGCAGTTCATGAATGCCGTCCTGCAGGGTTGTCCCATCGTTTTTCATTAATCTGACAAAGGCCATGGCAAAATTCTTCTCACTCTTGTCCTTGGCTATGAGTCACAAAGAAAATAGGCAATTAAGCACGAGAGAGTGAGCAAGGCTTAGGAGTCAGTTTCAACTGACTGTTGAATGTGAACAGAAGTGCACAATTTATCAATCCCAAATGTAAATTCAAATCCCACAAAGTGTTTTGTGAATGATTCATAATTATAAAACATCAAACGGAAGGATCAGTGTGATTTCTAAAGTCAAACCAAATTATTTAAGCTTTACATTTTATTTTATTGTCTATTTCTAACCTTTATTAATAATGATAATCCTTGCATTTGATGTAGTGCCTGATCACGTCTTCAAGACATCTCAAAGTGCTTCACATAATATTCTGTAAAGTGAATTGACTGTATATTTTGTGGGCAAAACTTGGCAGCCAATTGTGACAGGAAGTTCCCCAAACAGTCATGGATCAAGTGACCAGTTATTATTATTCCTTTTAAAGGGATTACCCCCAGAAAGTGATTTGCCAATCAGCTAACGACCAAGTTCCTACTTAATGCTAGGTAAACAGAGGTATGTGGTGTAGGGAAACTTACCTAAGGTGTGTCCTGCCCCGGAATCGAACCAGGGTCCTCTCGCTTATGAGTCAAGTGCTTCAATCACTATTCTATAGGACTCCTCCTGAGTACTTTGACTTATATGTTAAGTAGTGACATGGTAATGCCGTGGATAGATTTCCAACCCCATGCCATAAAGTGATGGATTAAACTCATGGTTTCCCCCATCTTCCACTTTATCTCCATGCTCCTGGATACTGCACTGAAGCTTTGAGTAGATGTTTGGTCCTTTCCAACTGGGAGTGCGTGTAAACCACACTGTTACACTGTCATCTGACGCATAATCCTGAAACTGCAGGGCAGCCCATCACCTGGCACCTTGCTCTTCCCCATACTGTAATGTGCAAGCCTGATGTACTTCCAAAATGAAAGGCGCTATACAAATGTAATTTTGTTACTGTTGTTGTTGAGTTGAAACTGATTTCACATTTTGAAAATAAGGTTTTGGATCATAGCACTTCACTATTTCCAGAACATAGAGCAGGATCGGGAAAATCCATTGCAATTCATCCGGCCAGATCCAAAGTAACAAAATAATCCTATATTACTTTATCTCTCATACTCTGAATCAATTTCCTCTCCAAACAGCTAACCAATTCCTTCTGAGTTGTGTGTTTCTATTTTGCCTCAGTTGCAAACACTCTCATCTTTGGGTCAAAGGGTTGTGTGTTCAAACTTCACATCAGGATTTGAGGTCAGAGTCTTGGTATCCAGTGCTATACTGCAAATAGTGTTATATTGTTTGAGGAAGACATTAAACTAAGGAAGTCCAGTCTGCCTATTGTAAAGGTGGACACCAAATATCAATGGCATTTTGTTTGAGGAGCAAATGGAATTTCTCCTGGTCTCCCAGTGAACAAACCTGCAGACTAATTGATTATACATCCCATTGCAGTTTGTAGAATCTTGAAAGCACAAACATCTGTTAAGATAGTCTAAAAATAGTCACTGCATGGTAATTATTTGTGATCCACTTTGAGAGGTTTTGCCTTTATAAGACACTGGATAAATGCAAATTCATTCTTTGAACTTAACATAAGAAATGATAGACGAAAAAAGACCAATGTCCACTGGTAACATATCCCCAATCTGATGACATTCCCTGTACCACCACCCTCTAGATTAATCTCTGGGTCAACCAATTGCATATCCATTGTAATATACCTCCACTGATTCCCACTTTTTTTTTAACTTTCAGTACCAGCTTCCCAAGAGGAGCTGTATCAAAGACCTCATTGAAATGCAGATATACAAGATCCACATCTTTCTACTTATCAAGCTTCCTTGTCACATTGTCAAAGAAAATCAGTACATTAGATTGGCAAGATTTTCCCTTCATGAACCCATATTGACTATCATTTATGATTTTATTTCTGACCAGATGCTCCATAAATTTACCCACAATGGACATCAAACTTGCTGCTCTGTAACTTGGGGGCATGATTTGTCTCCTTGGGTAGTCCATTCCAGGCTTCCATTGTTCACTGTGTAACATCATTCAAAATAAACTTGTCAGTTCTTTCTCTTTCTTCTAAGATTGCGCTGATGATTTTATGAGCATGTTGATCCTTTTCTTGGGCTTTAGTTTATCTTTACTCTGCTGCTAAAGATGAATGAGAACTTTTGATCCCCAAATGTCTAACCGTGTAATGATAAGGGTTATCTTGAAAGTTAGTTTCAGTTTGAAAACAAATGGGAACCCAAGGGATGCACTGTTGATAATCATTGCTTGAAGAAACCTAAAACAGTCAAAAGACTGCCTTCAACTCACGGTCAATCACTTTCTATTGAAAATCTGTCTGGCAAAATACATGTTCTCCATGGATTCTCACCAGCAAATCCCATAATTTATTCAAACTCCAGTCAAGTTAGAACACACTCATTGCATCTGTAAACATTTAACATATGACGTGGACCTCCTTATTCAAGCATTCCTGTCTGAGCTGAGATTAGAAGGAATGGACTTTAGGGGGAAGAAACAAATCTGTTTTCCCCAATGAAAAATTGGTGAGCTTTGGGATGATGATGGAAGAGTGCTTGTAAGCGGCGCAGTTCAATTCAGTTTTGAAGAAATGAGAGCTGCTTGTGTTCTCCAAATCAATCGTTGTGTCTTTGTGTTGCCTGTGACATTGTAGTTTTTGTCAGTACAATTACAGCCTGTCTGGATTCCCAAAGGACATCCACCTGGAATTGTTGTGACAAATTGCTTCTCTAATACTGAATGAGCTGCACTATTGTTATGACAAATGAGTCTCTTGGCATGATGAGCTTCGCTTTGTGTTTAATGCAAAGTACAGCTGATAGAATTCCATTACTTAGAGTGAACCAAACGAAGAACAAGGTTTCACTGAAGGCACAGTGAGCAAACTCACTGCACTATGCAGTACTCATCCAGACAGCTTGGCTTAGAAGAGATCCTAGACTTCTTCACCTCAAAAGTTGAAAACATTCACTTGGCTGCATCGTCCTCCACCCCCACTCTGTCCCCTCCCACCTCACCCAGACCATCTACAACACCTTCTCCCTCCGACCCAGCTCCTACCATTCTACCCTCTTTACATTCCTTTGCCCCCATTTCTCCCTCCTCCCTCTCAACCACAATCACCCGGATAAAGTTCCCTACCTGCTACCTGGACCCCCTCCCCACCCAACTGCTGGTTACTGAACACTCCCTTCTCTCTCCCATGCTGGCCAACAGATTGAACCAGTCTCTCTCCTCAGAATCCGTTCTACTCCCCCTGAAAACCACTGCTATTACACCCTTCCTCAAAAAACCACCCTCGATCCCTCTAATCTCTTACACTACTGTCCCGTCACCAATATTCCTTTATTGCCAAAGTCCTAGAACCCATTGTTGCATATTAACTTTGGTCACGTTTCTCCCTCCATTTCCTCCTCAAGCCCCTGCAGTCTGGTTTTTGCTCTGCCCAGAGCACAGAAACAGTGCTTGTTAAAGTCACAAATGACATTCTCTCTATCTGTTACCAGGGTTTCCTCTGCCTACGAGTTCTCCTGAATCTCTCTGCTGCGTTCAACACAGTCAACCACGACATCTTCCTCCATCGGCTCTCCTCCCTCATCTACCTTCGTGTGACTGCACTCCCATAGTGTTAGTCCTACTTAACCTACAGCCTCCAATTCATCTCAGCAAGTGGTTTCTCCCCCCACCCCTGCCCAGTCACCTGTGCGGTACCCCGAGGCTCCGTCCTTGGCACTCTTCTTTTCCTTATCTATTCCTATCAAGCCTCGCCTGAAGACTTTCCTCTTGGACCATGCTTAAGGCCATCTCTCCTCTCCCCAGGGCTTGTAGTCAACCTCTGGTTGACTACAAGCCCTCTGGCCATTGTTAAGTGCTCTGAGATACTAACCTGAGTGGAGGGTGCTGTACAAGTGCAAGTTGTTGTTGTTGGCCTAGTTGGTAGTCCACTTCACCTCTAAATCAGAAGATTGTGTGTGAAGTCCCAAGTTGTGACTCAGAACTTATTTAGTCTAAGCTAACAATTGTCCTGGTCAAAAATACCCCAATTAAAATTTGACTTCCACTTCACAGCTATTCATGGGACATTGTTATACCCAAAGTTGCCCAGAAAAATAGTCATTTTGCTTTGCAGTTGGTCATTTTGACTAAATGGTAGCACTCCCCCATTGAGTCAGATGGTTGTGGGTTCAAACCCACATCAGGACTTGAACTCACATAGTCTAAACTGACACTCCAATGCAGCCCTAGTAGGGTGTTGTATTATTGGAGGCGCCATCCTTTGGATGAGACATTAAACTGAGGTATGTTTGCCTGTTCAGATGGACATTAAAGATCCCATGGCACTGTTCGAAAAGAGAAGAGATTTCCTCCTGGTGTTTTAGCCCCAAATCCTCAAAATAGTGGGATAATGTTATTACGATGATTATACGCTGGAAAGCGCTTTCAGGCATTTTCTCCTGACATGAAAGGCGTTTTACCAAATGCACAGATTAGTATTGTTGTATTATATGCAGATCAGAAGATTCTAGATACAAATTTTGACTGGTGTTGAGTTGACTGATCAAACTAGGGTTTTGAACCAGGGTGCTGCAATTGCCCTCAGTTTACCTTGGCTGGAGAAAGGTCCAGAAAGGACCTGATTATTATTGAAAGACACCCTTGGAATGTGCTTGTGTGTGGATATTGGAGATGAAGATAATAAGATTAAGATGACTGTGAAGTCACTTACTGTTGAATAGGATACATGTCCTTATTGTGAGGACTTTAATTGAATTTGGATATGAAAGCCACCTAAAATTATATCCTAATTCCATGAAAACATCGCTGAATCTTCCAAAAGATAGAAATCCTAGAGACCCCCCAAGCCCTCCCTGACATAAGCATGTTTTACAGTTTGAATGTCACCTGTCAATCTTTCCCTGTATTTGCTCCATCAATGAGTCTTCTACAGGTCCTAGTTACTTGTGTTTTTCTTTCATTTTGCAAATTTACCACTTGCAGAGTTCATCTCCAATCTACATTATAACAGTGACCACTTCTCCCACATTTTCTCCACTGCCTACAGAGTACATTATGCGTGTTTGCACATTATAGATTCATAGATTCATAGATTCATAGAATTTTACGGCACAAAAGGAGGCCATTCGGCCCATCTAGTCTGTGCCGGCTCTTTGAAAAGAGCGATTCAATCCCACTGCCCTGCCCGCTCCCCATAGCCTAATAGACCTGTTCTCCCTAAATAAAGATCTAATTCCCTTTTAAAAGTTGTTATCGAATCAGCCTCCACCACCTTTTCAGGCAATGCATTCCAGATTCGAACAACTCGCTGAGTGAAACAAATTCTCCTCAGCTCCCCTCTACTTCGCCTTGAAACTATTTTAAATCTGTGACCACGAGTCACAGATTCAGATTATCTGGGTCATCCATGAAAATCATAGAATTACAAACAATTACCAAGCTGGCCACACAAGTCCCTCCTTTTCTATTCCTCTCAACCCTTTCTCCTTCACGTATGCATCACGTTTTCTCTGAAATAATCTATTTAAACATATTAATTCAAATACCAATGATAAAATCAGCAGTCAATAATACTTTCTATCATTTTATCCAACCATCCTACTCCTCCAACCCCTCTAATAGATTGATAGGATGATTTTCAATGTAGAATAATGACTTTAGTACCAATCACTCACTTGAGCTTCAAGGTAATGTTGTCTGTGAACATAAAAATGCTCATAGAAGAATGAACTGAAGCAAGACTTACCAGGAATGAAAGATCGAGTAAGATATGAGGAACCTTGACTTAAATTGGTGTTTTATTTAATATTGACATTTAATATTGACATCTATAATTACTCACATTCTTGGGATGACCGGTGTCTAAACATAAACCTCAGGTGTATTCTTTGCATTTCTTCAATAGGAATTTCCACCTAGAAACAGATAAGAATGTCAGTGAACCTTTCAGTGACTGCAATTGATGATTCACTGTCAATTTTTATCTTCAGTGTTAACCATGATGTTTCTTTTCTGTTTGCTGTTCCTCTCATCACAATGTTCTATGCTCATTCATTGAGACAACCTGAAACATGATAATAATAATAATAATCCTTAACAAACCTGCATATAACATTGTCTACTGTAGAATAATGCATTTGGATGAGATACCAGGAGAGAACCTGTACCAGTATAACAGTAGCCTAACCGGTCAATGCTGTCTGAGCTAGTGGGGTGAAAATTGAATGAGAGAAATAAAATGACATAGTAATAATTTATTTCTTTACACTGACCTTGATTATCTCCATCCATCGTGGCTGCTTTATCTGATAGTATATGACAGATCGATATTCACTGACTGCCTTATCTCCCGCACCCAGGGAAATTGCATTCTAGATAAAAGCATCAAAACAATTCATCTTTTAAGCACTGAAAAGTGATACCTGGAAACAGACATCACATCACCTTATCAGAAGTACAAGCCATGTTATACAGAATATTTGGCAATCATTATAATGTACAGTGTGAAATTACTGGGAGCACCAATTATTAGAATGTTTTATAGTTATTAGAGTTTGTGATGCATGATTAATAGTGTTATCTCCCTCCCAGTTTTGATTCATTTTCCTATCTTGCTTTTGATGCCTGTGGTCTGCCATACACCCAATGCTACATCAAACAAAATCCTGCTCTACGAGTTTATGAAGGGCATTGACAAAATTACTGGAGCCAAACTATTCACTGCAGCAAAGCATTCAAACAACAAGGGGAAACAGGTAATGAATTTAAAAGTTAGAAATTCAGAGAGAAATCAATCAGTACAGTTGTGGATAAATTATTAAAGAAAGACGCTGATGTAAATAGCAAAAATGGGATTTGGACCTTAAGAACCAAGTAGCTAGATGTGTACTTGGAGCAAGATGCATTGAGAGATACAGTGAGAGGACGGGTAAGTGAGGTGGAGGTTGATACAAATCAATAATGGAACAGCAACAATAAAATAAGAAAATTAAATTTATAAAGCGCTTTTCACATCAGGAGGTTTGTGGGGCATAATAGGGCTTGAAAATGCTGCCTCTGCAAACTGGAAATCACTCTGCTAATTGCGGCTTTTACACCACAAGTTGAGTGATTCACTACAAAATCGTTTTAAATATCACGATTCCACTTTTGCAAGCTGACATTTCCTCTCTCTTTTCTCGGATGAGAGGACCAAAAACACCACCAACTGATTGGAAAACAAAACAGCTTGACACTCTTGTAAAACAGAAATGAATAATTACACTTTCTGTTTTACAAAAATGGCATAAACGTTTTGTTTCCCAACCCATCGTCTGTGTTTTGGGTTCTCTCATCCAAGAGAAAATGGCAGAAAACAAAAGGGAATTGTGATGTCTGTAATGATTTTTCTAGCAAATCACTCGACTTATGCTATAAGAGCCACAATTAGCACACTTTGCTATTGGTTACTCATTTGCCATTTTCTAAAATCTTTTTGCTTCCACTAGTGATGGATGTACTGTACAATGAATAGCTGTTTAAACCAAATACAAAACCAAATCCATAAAGGCATTTAAAGCATTTGGTACCCAACCTGTGGCTGGGTGTGTCCCACAGATATGTCAAGAAGTGGCCCCCAAATATTTGCACAGTCTACGTAAGCTTTATGGCATATATCAAGAAAAATTCAATCTAGAACATTGATTTTGTTGGTCTACCATATTGATTGAGTGATATAAATCCTTACTGGGATGATCTTTCCATCTTCATTACAGACGCACATAATCACTTCGACGTTCTTCTGTGTGGTTTTATTGTACTTATCAAAGTCTCCCGATTGCACAGTGATGTAAATGTCATTCCTGACATCACCTGCAGAGAAAACTGATGGTGAGTTTTGGTTTGACCGTACTTTATCACATCATTTCATGAATTTATGAATTCCCCTCCACTGTCCTTACCAATTTTAGACGTTAATGATGTACTACAAATTACATTTAGGTACTGCTTGTTGTTCACATAAATAAATGTCTCAAACTGCATTTTAAAGCCTGAGATTAATTAGAAATTTGTGAGTTATGGAAGCAAACACAGCAGCTAATTTAGAGTACTGTAGCTATGTCAAATAAACAACAGAACCATAACACAAAAGGCCAGTCAGCCCATCATATCTGTCTCTTTGAAAGAGAATCAATTCAGTCCCATCTACTTGTCTTTTTCAATGACCCTGAATTATTCTTTTTTAGATGTATATCTAGTTGCCTTTTCAAAGTTAATATGGATCCTGTGTAAACCATCCCACTGGGCACATCCTGAAAATCAATCCACTTAATGGCAGCTCAAGTCCAGGGACCCAACTTACACGAGCACCAACACAAGCAGGTATAGAAAAATCTTTGAGTTTGATGTCACAACCATCCTTCCACTCAAGGAGAAGGAAATCTAGGGGCAAGATGGCTTGCTGACATCCCTCTAACCAACAGCCCTTTAATTCCCTTTAGAATGGCACTGGCTAGGTAAGCAGCCCACATTTGGTGAAGCAAGTGATAGTTTCATTCGTGCTGAAGGAAGTGATGAGGAGGCCAACAAGAATTACAAGAATTGATTTTTTTTTACTACCTTTGTTTCATTATTTTTCAGATATTCTGGTTGATGGAGGTTATCTTGCAATTAGCTGCTATGGAACTGTTCATGTTCAATAGACAGGTAATTAGAATGATTGCTTTGCTTGGGTAACAAAGTGATGTAAACTGTGCTCAGGGTGTCACAAGGTAGATATAGCCTTGCCTCCCAGGGATTTAATTCATGGCACCTTGAGGTATGACAAGATCATGATGTTAGCAGAATGTTATCTCAAATGAGATGTAGCCACCTGAGTTGTGGGATTGCTGACAGCTTGTTTTTTTAGACGAAGATTGTCCATGATACAAGCAACTTTTAATCAATGTCTAGGATATGGTATATGACCTAATCATGTCCAGGTTGCAGGAGACCTATAGAATCCTGTGCACCTTCACAGGTGAGTTACATTACCCTTTCCCCACACCTGCATGGATCAGGCATCTACTTTAATGGATATTTTTTGTTAAAACTATCATTTAAGGATTCCTGATGGGGCTAATGAGAGCCAGTACAGTTCAGTTAGTCACTGACCTAATGAAACATAATGGATCTTTAAAATAATCAGCTTTGTATTTAATCCTTGCCTTCATCAAAGCATCTTTTCATATTGTCAAAATTGTCAATAAGTCTCTTTCATCTTCAAATAATATGAATATATATATTTTGTGTGTAAAATAGCACAGCTAAATGAGCCATGGATTGAGTGACCACATTTTAAAAAAAGAAAGGGATTATTACCCCCTGGAGAGCGAACCACCAATCGACAAACAACTGAGTTCCTATTGCTGCTTGTTTAACAGAGGCATGTGGAGAAATAAAACTTGCCTAAGATTCTGCATGGAATTGAAACTCGGTCTTGCGAGGTCTAACCAATACACAACAGGAATCTTCGCCCTAACATGTATTAAACACATATATTCCAACATGTCTTGAAACATATGACTATTTTACGTCCATTCCTGGATATGGTTAATCAACACGATTTCAAATGATTTTGTTGGAAGCCTGTTTCACAGGATATCTCTCTATAATCCTCAATCTCACTTGCGACTTGTTAATTTTAAATCCAAGACAAGAATTTATTTGTTAATAAGAAATCTGTAGTTGTTACATTCCTAAATGTTTTACAAAATTACATATCTCTTAAGAAATCTATTAAGAATGATCACAAATTGCATGCATGTAGTACACAGAATAGAGTACCTTAAACCTTTGTGCTATTATGTGTACATGAAACTTTACTGACCATTTTTACAGAAGCAGGGTGGGGGGAAAGAGTCTTAGTTCCACAGTACCTGGCATGATAATCTCTGGGAATCCCAGCTTCCTGGCCACCACAGTGGTCCTGTCCACTAGATGTGGGTAGTCCTTTCTGATCTGAGACACATCACCCACCAACATTTTCATGGTTACCCAGAGACCTGTAGAAAAAAGGAAATTCTAACAGTGACTGAACACTTTATTTAATTTGAACATTAACCCTGGTGTGATAACCAAGCAAAACACAGCAGCCAATTGTGCATATCAGGGTCCCACAAACAGTCCTGGATTGAAATGACCAATTTTATTATTGTGAGGTTTTTTTGGAGGGATTATTTGAAGGCATGAGGTGGGTGAGGGAGACGGAATGGGGGTGGTGGTGGGCGACAAGGGGCAGGAGGATGAGGCTGCCAGGCAGATGTTATTGATTTTGGTGGTAAGGAAGTCCATGACTTCTTCGCACTTGGAGTTGGATGTGAAGATTGAGGATGCTTGAGGGGGCACATGAAGGAGGTGGTGGGTGGGCCACTATCTTCATACCTCAACTCCCTTCCTATCTCCTTCCACCTTACCTCACCCTATCATTTTTAAATCATCCTGAAACTCTACTTCTTTGACCATACCAATGTTCCTCAGTTATGGTAAATCGTTTCCATTTGTTGCAATACAAAATAAATGGCAATGCACTTCCATAAAGTAACACTATCATTCATTTCTGTTGAATATATTTTACAGTCATTAAAGAGTCGTTAGTTGTTCTAATTGTATGTTGATAGATTCTGATTAAGATTACCTTGTCCTTTTTCATCTCCTGATTTGGTAGATATCACTCGATTGAGGAGAGAGTACAGATTGTCATTCTCTGCTATGACTCTGTAATAAATAAAAGGATAACAATTCATTTGGAATAGATAAGGAATGCAAATTGCAAAAGTCAAACTAGGACAGATTAGTATATCTAGCAAATCCAATTATTCCTTATGGCTGATCCTTCTAGGACTTGAAACAGCCTTGTTTTGTTTCCTGTATTGCCTTCGGTAGGAGGACAACACTTAAATTGAAGCAACCAGAAGCTGTCTGGAGTACTCCAGTTGTGGCTTAACGAGAGCACTACAGTTCAAGTCTAACTTCAAGTTATCCCGACTGATTTGGCAATATGGCCCAGCATTCCATTGCCTTTGCTATTGTTAATGGCGCTGTTCTTATGTAGCAAGTGATAAGTCAGTTAACATTCCTTTCCAAGTCCTTTTCAACTTCTAATATGGCAGCTTATACTTCATCTATGCTACCTGCAATCTACTATATAATATACAATATACAATACTGTATACCTACAACATTACTGAGTTCCAACTGAAACATTGGAAGAGGTCACATTCCCCAAATTTGCCAAGCCTAATTCTAATTCTGGGCAACTTCAAATATAAACCTCAGCATAATTGAAATGTACAATTATCTCTGCTCACTTCAAACATTGCCTACAGACCGCATTGGGCCTATATACAATTCCAGAGAACTTGTGTTTCCCAATAAACTCAAAGGTCTGGTGTAAATTCAAAAGTTTCTCTTAAATCTGTATTGTATGATCAGTTAATCATAAACATAACAAAAAAAATCCCTAACCATAGTGATTATGTCTAGGAGAGTTACTCAAACTATCTCAACCCTGAAGAATTTTCATCTCATCATATAGTAGTGAAATGTTTTCGAACATAAAAATGTTAGACTTACGGATGGAATGGAACAAAGTGCTGCTTCTCTTCATCACTCTCCATTTTGCCTTTAATGATGTCTGTGATATCCATAACTATTGAGGGAGAAAAATGTTTTTCCAGCAACTTGCATTATTAATAAGTAGGATAACTTTTCAGAGTTCTTTAAAATAGGACACGGGGGAAGGGAAAGAGAGGGGAAGAAGGTGACTATAGACAGAGTTGAAGAAGTAGGTTTTGAGGCAGGTCTTGAAGACAATAGAGATGGAAGTGTGATTCTGATTCTTCAAGCACCCTTGTAATACCCGAATGAATTAGTTTACTTTCTCAATGACCCTAGCATCCACTAAACCTATATGAAAGCTCCAGTAGATATGCAGGGGAGAGCACATGTGACAGGTAGAGAATAGCAGCATTGAAAATAATGGACCATTTTTACACCTACACCCATGTTATAACACAAGAGATGCAACCCATAAATGATTCAAATGTTTCTAACATTATTAGTGCGCAGAGCCTATCCTTGCAGGTGGTTAACATTAAGAATTTAAGAATCTTTCTTTTTAGTAAACCTCCTCTGTCCAGCTGACCTTTGACTATTTCTCTCACTTGTGAGCCAAGCATTGTCAGACTCATTCCCGCACACATGTGTTTTATTTATCTCCGTTGGGATTGTATCACTGGCCTTAAACAGGTCAGATTGTATATTGCCTTCCTTCCCATTTCTATCTCACACACACTCTGCATGTCTGCACTGTTCTGTCACCCACTGTATCTCTCTTATAGACAAGTTTACCAAAACATGTTTAAGTAATCCTGTGATATTAGGGTGAATGTAGCAATACATCAGAATCATAGAATTTTTAAAGCAAAAAAAGGAGGCCATTCGGCCCATTGTGTCTGCGCCGGCTCTTTGAAAAGAGCTATTCAAAGTCAATCCCATTCCCTGGCTCTCTCCCTGTAACCCCACAAACTTGTCCTCCCCAAGTAGCCATCCACCTCTCTTTTAAAAGTTGTTATTGAATCGGCCTCCACCACCCTTTCAGGCAATGCATTCCAGATTCGAACAACTTGCTGCGTGAATGAAATTACTCCCCTCTGCTTCTTTTAGAAACTATTTTAAATCGGTGACAACGAGTCATTGACACACCCACTGGTCCTCTGTGGTTGCTCTTGTTTCTCTCTGTGCTTGCTCTTGTTTCTCTCTGTGCTGTGCTATAAACGAATAATGGTGAACGGCTTACTCAGTGAAAAACATTACTGTCCTCAGCACTGATCCCTCATTTTGATGGCAAACACATCGAGAATAGCACTTCACATTTCAGCCGAGCTCAACACTCAAAGGCGCAGTGTTACTTTGCAATGATGGTCTTATTCAAAGTAGTTTGGGTGTTATTGAATTGTATTCGATGTCACAAAAATTTCAATTCAATCTTCACTGTGCAGCAGTAAATTGCCACTCTCTGTGCTGATGGGATCTGGATGCAAAGATTCTGTGCCCAAAGGGTGATGGAGCACATAATGGGGACTGTGCTCTATCCCACGCCACTGAGCAAATTTACAATTTTACACATTCATTTCAAAGCACATCATGCAAATGGAATTGGCCTATTCACTAGAAATCGAAAGGAAATTGTAGCCATTTGTAATTCATTGTCTGTGTAATACCCTTTTTCATGCATAAAACTCATTTTTTAAGTAAACGGTGCGTTACTTCAAATGAAGTGGTGAGATTGTGCTATCTTAAAGAGTCACTCTGTTTCTACTGAAAGTCTAACTATTTTAACTGGGCAGTGGTTGAGCAGGGTTTGAGCTCACAGACCAGGCGGACATCGCAGTGCAATGCTAGGGCCATTGCATTAGACTGTCCTTCAGATAAGATGTTAAACCAAGCTCCTGTCTGCCCATTCAGGTGAACATTACAATAATACTAATCATCCTTGCATTTCATATAGTGCCTTTCACATCAGAAGGATGTTTGAAAGCAATACAAAGATTTACAGTAATGTGTAGTGACTGGATTTTGTTGGCAAATGCAACAATCAATTGGCGCACAGCAATGTCCCATAAATAGTCATGAAGTGAATGATTTTGTTTGTGGAATTTCTCTTTTCAAGTTGGACCATAAGATTTTTAATATGCAACTGTAAATACAGACAGGACCTTGGTTAAACATCGCATCCCAAAGGACAGTATCTCCAACAATGCTCCTCTCCCATAGCAATTCATTGGCATATGAGGTTAGTTCAAATCTCAAATTGGCGCTTGTATCCACAACCTTCTGATTCCGAGTCAAAAATGCTACCAATTGAGCCAGGAGGAGGATTATTATTGTTCCTGTTAACTTGCCTTCAGAACAATTTTCAATAATACTGGTGATAATTATCATATCATAGCTCTCAATCTTCACACTGTGATTTCTTAATGGGCATATATTTGTGGTTCCCATTCTCAAGTTAGACTGTTAGACAGTTTCAGATCACTAAGAGCAGCAGCCCACAGTACGCTTGCCATCTTACTACAGCCAGTTATGCATCTGCAGTTACCTGCCACTCCGAAAGGCCGTCTCAACCCTAGCGTGAACTTCTTCTGATGGGTGTCCTTCAGGTCCATCCTTCCAACCCGGACTATTTGACAAATTAAATAAATCTTGTCTCGATTGAGTTCTTTGTTTCCCAGATCCTAAACAGAATAAAACTCACAGTTTAATCCAGAGCCCTTCAGGAAGGTCGAAGTTGTGATGTTTGCAAACAGGATTTGGATTGTTAACTGTGACTTCTACAGCAACTTGTGACTGATTTCCAGTTTGTGATATTCACCAAGCAAGTAACTATGTTTATGAAAAATGCTGAATACAATACAAAATTACATTTGTATAGCATCTTTCATGTCGAGAGAATGTCCCAAGTAGAGAAAAGGCCTGATGAAGGCAATTTTGGAAATCACAATTAGAAATTTTACAGCAATTACTAACTAGAAGCCTTTCAATATTTGACAGAAGTCACTGATAGTACTTCTCAGTTCAATCACAAATTGGGTGCCACTGGTTTAGCAGCACATTTAATATGTCACATCAGATGTGTCTAAAGCAACCTCTCCCCCACTCCTCCCACCCACCCTGAACCAGGCTTCACGGCACCACCAACATTGGGATGGATCTAGGAAAAGGTCTACTTTCAGCACAACCAAGAAACATTCAATCAGATCGCAAGAATACATTCATCCCAGAGTATATTACCATCCTTTGTTACAACAACAACAAACAAATTGCAATTATATAGAGTCTTTCATGTTTTGAGGATATCCTGTTGGACAATCAAAAGTTTGAACCTGAGCTGGGAGATTGAATCAAGAGGGATAGAGGGCTACGGGGGTGTGGACGGAAGGGCAACTGAAGGCAGTCAAAGTAGAAGTACTTGAGATAGGCCTTAAAGAAAGCAACGGACTGAATGAGACAAAGCAGCTTCTTGGTGGACTTTCTGTGAGTAGGTGTATAAAGGCTAAAGACCTTTGGTGGGGAGGAGAGGACAGAAAGCATGGAGCAGGCCGTTGCCTGCCAAGTGGAGGGAGGGGGCTGGTTGGCAAAGTTTAATAGGTTGCAGAGATAGGGAGGGATTTAAAGGTATGGATGAGAATCTTAAAATCCTCTGGAGAAGGGGAGTCAATGAAGCCGGGCAAGGATGCGGGGGATTGGCTCCTGGAGCTTGGTGTGGGAGAGGACATGAGCTGCAGAATTCTGAATAATCTGCAGCTTGTGGATAGAAGAACTGGGAAGTCTGACAGGCAGAGAGTTGGCATAGTCGAGCTTGGATGTAATGAAAGCGTGAATGAGGGTCTTGAGGGCTTGAGGCGAGAGGCAGTGACAGAAGAGGCAGTCAATGTTGCAGAGGTGAAGGAAGGCAGGACATGTAATCTCATAGATATGGGCCTGGGCCTTAAAATTCAGGCTGAACAAGATATCAAGATTCTATTCTTGCTCATGAAGGAACACTGATGGGAGCAAACAGGATTATCCATCTTGTCCAAAAACTGGAGAAACTTGGCTTGCATCCAGGACTTGATGTCTGACAGATAATCTATCAGGACAACAGTGGTCCTGGAGTCAAGGGTGGAAATAAAAAGACACAGTTGTAAAGGTACAGTATATCGGAATATAAAGGAACAACTCTAGCACCTCCAAAGCTAAAATGTTCCAAGTAGCGCTAAAGAATTTACACTTGTATAGTGCCTTAGTTTTTCAATGCAGAACACCTCTTCAAACTATGGCTATAATTAATAGCAAGCTACATTTAAATGGCCATTTCTTTCTTGTCTGGTTCTGTGGTACTGACTAATAAACACATACTCTACTTGTTCTCCAGAATACCAAGGTAACCTTGTTCTCCTTTATTCTCCAATATGCCCCATTAATCACCAACGATTATACACTAAAGGCCGGAATTTGCTAATCATGTTTTTACACAATTGAGAACAAGGGAATTCTTCATTCAGTGAAGTTACGTTTGGATAAGAGGTGACTTTCATACCGGTAGATTGTACTCCGAGTCTGTTCCCTCCTCCTCTCCAGAGAACACTAATTTGTGCTCAGGTTATGATCTCACTGGGACAAGTTGGCGTCCAATATTTCCCAGTGGCAGTTCTTCAAGTGCAAGACTGGACAGTCAGTGCTAACAAGTGGTGACCATGGGGTGGTGGGAAGGAGGACAGGGATGCATCACAGTCTAACAGTGTCTTGTTCCCACTCAACATTCATACATATTTTCCAGCAGGATTCACTGAATAACAATAAGCAATAACAATAACAAAAAAACCAGGTGGTTTTTTGCTCCTCGCATCTCTAATCCTATAATGCCTTCCCTGCTTACTAAGCATAGTCCTGCCCTTCAGATCAGGGACATGTCTTGATGCAAGGGCATTGGCATTCTGAGCAAGGGCAACTGAGCTGTCTCAGGTGCACTAATGAATAATAGTTCATTCTACTTGCAAAGGGGCAACTTGTACTCTACTGAACTGCAGATGACCCATAACTCTGCACCCCGTGTTCTTTCCAGCACCAGGCTGCAGGAGGCTATACAATGCAATATGAAATTACATTTGCCTTCCACGTCGGGAGGACATCCAAAGGCTCATCCTCACACAGCTTCACCTCAGCATACCGAGTTCAAGATCCGTGTTCTCACATTTAAATCCTTCCACAGTCCATTGTTCAACGAGCACTAGCATGTTTCATGTCCCCTGCCTTAACCATCGCATCATCGGTGATTGGGCTTCCAGCCATTTTTCCCCGCTCTCTTCAACTCATTCCCGCCCTCACTTTGTTCATGGTCTATTGCAAGACCTATCTTTTTAACCATGGTTTTGCCTCCCCAATCTTTCAGCTCCCACTACTAGCTCAGTTGCCCAGCAGTACAATATCAATGTCAATGTGTACTGTATTTAGTGTCTTTCATACATATGAAATAAAACTCAATGGACTTGGCAAAGAAGAGGAACAATGAAGGAAATTAAATGCTCCAAGACTTTATCCTATGTTAAGCAAATTATATTAATAAGCAAGCACAAGAATAAGATTAAATTGGGTACTATGGAGAAAAATATCACGGCAGGCTCGATGGGCTGAAAGATTGTTTCTTAGCTCTAACATCCTGTGTTCTGTGCAGTGAACTTGTTGCTACTTACAGTGAAGACGACTTTCAGGTTGTTTAACATTTCAATCTCTTTCGGGAGTCCCCCACTCCCCCAACGCACTAAATAATTTTCACTATAAGAAAAAGAAAATAGGAGAGTTTCAGCAAAATTTAGATGAAATCTCTGACCTCAGGACTAAACCAAAGATTTGTTAAAATATGTTGAACTGATTAATGTAATTGATATGTAACCAGACAGAGGAATCCATTTAATGAAAATATTAATCCTTGCATTTGATATAGCGCCATATCACATCTTCAAGACATCTCAAAGCGCATCACGGAATACACTGTAAAGTGAATTGACTATATATTTTGTGGTTGAAATGCGGCAGCCAATTGTGCACGGCAGTGTTCCACAAGCAGTCATTGATTAAGTGACCAATTTTATTATTTTTTTTGAAGGAATTATTACCCCCGGAAAAGTGATATGCCAACCAACTAAGTTGTGGGTTTCTATTTACTGCTAGATAAACAGAGGCATGCAGAGTAAGGGAACAAGCCCAATGTTTCGCCCTTCCGGGAATCAAACCCTGAGTTAAAGACCACATTTATAAGAACAGCATGTAGGATTGATGTGAACGTGAAAATATGTGCTCCTGTAAATTTATTTTTAGTATCCAGAGAGAGAATATTTGCAGGATAGATGAAACACTGTTTGAGTGTGATTATCGTCAGATGTAAAGAGGGAGGTGAACTCTATAGAGAACTGCTAGAATGTGGAATCAATGACATGAATGTCTATTGAAACCGAGTTTATAACAGGAAATTGAACAAATATTTAAATAAATACTGAAATGCTTAGAAATATAACATTGAAGAATGTTGGGAAAGACCAGAGTAGATAGCTAGACCAGATAGATTCAGTTGTGGCACCATCACACATCTGATGCGTTTGTTTATTTATTGGCTGCCGCGTTTCACCCACAAATATACAGTCAATTAACTTTACAGTGTAGTCTGTGAAGTGCTTTGAGACGTCTAGAAGATGTGAAAAGCACTATATCAAATGCAAGGATTATTATGATTATTATGTTGTAAAGAGTGGGGCAATAGGAATAGAGGAGTTTCCTGTTCCCTGATCACTAACCAATCGAGATTTTTGTGTGTGGAACTCATAGGACCCATTTCGATTGTGTTCCCATCCACAGTTGAATAGCCAGCTCACTCATTGTGTGGATTTAATATGAAGAATGGATTGAGGTACCAAAGGGCATCCATGGTATTGGTACCATGAGTTTATTTTCTGCAGAGTAAGTGAGGGCAGATAAGTGGCCAAGAAAATGTGTATATTTGTGTGAAGAGTGGGGTGCAGGAAAATGTAGATTATGTACTAAGTACAGCAACAATTTGCAATTATATAGCACTCTTCATGTGGGGTAGCGTCCCAGAGTGTTCCCTCAGCACAGCTTTGGAGTGTCACCTCAACTACTTGATTTAGCACGACATGGAAAAAGAGTGAAGGATCCATGCGGAAAGAACGGTTGCTATTGGCAACAGCAAAGTTGTCATCTTACCTGATAATTACTTGATGTTGTGGATCATACAGTGACATAAAGAGCTCTGAATCCTCTCCAATTCTGCACACAAAGTTCCGCACAAAGACATACAGGCTGTAGGTGGGCGATGAGGACATTCGAGAAGAGGTTCTGCAGTCATGCTGGGCTCGATACTGTAAATACAAAAGCAGTAAATGTATTTTTTATATACACCATTAGCCATTAGTTAAGTGATGCTGGTATTCTCATCCTTTTACAATCCGCTCCATTGACCAGCTGAAAGGTTGGGTTCTGAAAGTTGCTGACATTACAATGCTTTATCAGCACCGCATTGGAGTGTCAGCCTTAGTTATCAACTCAAGCCCTACTGCAGACTTTGATCCCACTAACCTTCTGCTCAGAGGCAAGACAAACTGCATTATTTGGCTTTTGTCTATCAACCATATGTGGACACAATTATAAATGGGATTGAAAAACTAAACTCAGATTAATACATAACAAGAAGACATAGATCTGGAGTTGTAAACGGCAATTTCAGGACATAGACCACAAGGGTTCCAGCTTGCCAGGAAAGGTGGTAGAGACCAGCGCACTGAGTCACTTAAAGAGCCATGTGATGCAGTGATTAATGTTCTGGAAGGATGGGCTAAACAGCCTTCTTCATCCAAACCCATCTTGTGTTTTATAATTTGGAACCCCAAGAGTTGCAGAAACATATCAGACCTCTGCTCACTGCCTCCATCTAGTGGCTCCGATACGATTGCCAAGGGTTCTAGTATACTCAAGGGTCTATTTTACTCAGTTGACTTGAGATAACAGTTTCAGAACACTTGCTTCATAGAGGTATATTCTGCCCTTCTTCGAATTAGTGTAAAAACAGACAGATTGAACAAACATATTTCATCCCAAATTGGCCTAGAAAATTGTGCTTACAAGCTTAAAAGCCCGAACCGCTTTTCTTCAAACCCCCGCACAGTTTCCCACGGCGTCCCTCAGGGCTCTGTCCTCGGTCCCCTTCTTTTCACCCTTTACACGCTCCCCCTGGGTGACATCATCCGCAGACATGGGGTAAATTTCCACATGTATGCGGATGACACCCAGTTGTACCTTTCTGCCTCATCCCTCAACCCCCAGACGATCGATGTTCTGACAGCATGTCTGTCCGACATCGAATCGTGGACAAGGGACAACTTTTTGCAATTGAACGTGAATAAGACCGAGGCCCTCCTGATTGGCTCAAGCCAGCGCCTCCGCACATTGGGCGCTGCCAGCCTCAACATCCAAGGCTGTACTCTCCACCTCACAAAGCCAATCAGGAACCTCGGCATCATGTTCGATCAAAAACTTTCCTTCCTCCCCCACATCCGCGCCTTGACTGGCACCGCCTATTTCCATCTGCGCAACATTGCCAGGCTCCGCAACTATCTTACCCCCCGCGCTGCCGAAACACTCGTGCACGCGTACATCACCTCACGGCTGGATTACGGAAATTCTCTCCTAATCTGCCTCCCCAGTTCCTCCATTCATAGGCTGCAGGCCATCCAAAACTCTGCAGCCCGTGTACTATCCCGCACACGCCTCCGTGACCACATAACCCCCACCCTCGCCCGTCTCCACTGGCTCCCCATCCTCCAGAGGATCGAATTTAAGATCCTCGTCCTCACCTACAAAGCTTTGCACGGCCTTGCCCCATCCTAGCTAGCCAATCTACTCTCCCCCTACACGCCCACCCGGACCCTCCGTTCAACAGGACTTGGCCTGCTCCAAGCCCCCCGCCCAAACCGCCCCACCATCGGAGGCCGGGCCTTCAGTTTCTCCGCTCCCACCTTATGGAATGCCATCCCTCAATCCCTCCGTTTCGTCTCTTCCCTTTCCTCTTTCAAGGCCGATTTGAAGACTTTCCTCTTCGATCGTGCCTTTTGTTCCACCCCGAACTCTTTTACCTCCCCTTCGTGTTTCACCCCTTCCCAAACACTCCCCTCCCAGCTCGGGTCACACGCCTCTTGTTTAGCGCCTTGGGACGTCCTCCCGACGTGAAAGGCGCTATATAAATGTAAATTGTTGTTGTTGTTGTTGTTTGGAAAAAACAGAATTGTGGGGTACAAATTGGGGAATTCCTGTATGCAATCTGTTCTTTTTAAAAGAACATCATCAAAATGTATTTTGGAATAGACACCACTTTCTGAATAGTTGGTAATGTTATGGTTCTTGCAATCATGTGTCAGCCTGGTTCAGTTATACAAAGCTGTAATTGTGCACTTTCCTAATTAGAAGATTAGAAATCTGAACAAGGCCAGAAACCCTTCCCCTATGAGTTCTGAGACAGATGGTTCAGTGCTCACCAATGACAATTATATCACCTTGGTAATCTCTTCTGACCTGTACATTTAAAGCACAAGGTTGAACAGGGGTAGAAATGTGGCCAACAAAATTTGGGTCCAGATTCAATCGTCAATTTTCTCACTGTTTGTAATATTTTTGGAGCGGCCTCACTTGTGATCTAAACTCCTGTGACAGATTGTGCTTTGCTTTCACTTAATGGAAACCCATTTGCTTTGAAAAGCTGTATGAAATTCACAATTGCTGTCCACAGTGAACCATTAAAGCAGGTTAGGCTTTTGAGGGCTCTAAGTGCTTTTCACGCAGTTGTATTAAGGACTACACTGAAGAGATCAGTGATTTCTAAGCCTTACTCCTGACGTTGTATTTCTTTACTCATATCTTAATGCAGGAATTGTCTAGGGGCTCAGCAAAGAAGGGATTAATTTGACTCTCCCTTCAGTGTGTCCCCCGTTGTTCAAGAAATTAAATTAGGGTTGGCATTTCAGAATTTGGAGTGCACCCTTTCCCATAGAATCGCGAGCACGAGACACTACGCCAGATTGTCACTTTATGGAACATCCCCTTTCTTTCTCCCCTAAGTCATGGTGTCAAATATTCTCAGGCTAGGTACAAAGACAGACTTCTTCTACGATGTCCCATGCAGAATTCCAAGGTCAGGTACAGCAATGAGTTAGATACAGAGTAAAGGGTCACCTCAGCATAGTCCCATCAACATTCGCAGGTCAGGTACAGGATGGTGATATCAAATTTGATATCCTAAGATGGTTACAAATAAATACAATATAAATATTATGGAGTCCGGCAGTGTAGTGGTAAGCTTGCTCGCTTCACAAGCAAGGGGATCAGGGTTTGAATCCTGGTCAAATTTCCTTAATCCATACACCTCTGTTTACCTAGCAGTAAGTAGAAATCCACTTTTATTCAATTGGTGGATCACTTTCTGGGGTAATGATCGTTCAAAACAAAAAAATTGCCACTCAATCCATATGTATTACTGCCATGCACAATTAATTGGCTGCCGAGTTTCACCCACAAGATACAGTCACTACACTTTACAATATATTCTGGGAAACACTTTTAGGTGACTCAATGCTGGGATAAAGCTCTATATCAATTGAAAGGATTATTATTAATACAAGTAGACTGGTTTCTGCATTTTCCGACAATAACAAGACACTGCATTTCATAGAAAACAGTTGAGGTCATTGTGGTTTTCAAAGTGATAAAGTTTGATATCAGTTGCAAGTATCTATTTATTAAATTGCTTTTAGAAATGATCTTCCAATGCCCCTCTCTACAAAATCCATGCAGAATTAAGAACAGATTTAAAATGAAGTGGTCTACATAATGGGAATAAAGGCCAAAGGTCTGTGGCACCTGGTAAATTCTAAAATTCTTATTGCTCTTGAAGAATATGGAGCTATTGAGGTGCAAATACATTGATCTTCAAAGACGGCATGCCTGTAAAAGAATGTAATAAAATGGTATTTTCACATTTTTCAGATGTGTTCATTTCTCTGCTTTTACCTTCAGGATGACACTCATGCCCCATAGCAATATCTCACTCTAAATCTGTAGTGCCCTATTAGCACCCTATAATTACATCTTCTATTCTGTACAGCCAGGAGATAAAGAAACTGGCCTCTGAGGAATAAAAGTTATTCCCTGTAATGCCTGGAAAGATATTTAGCTTTGAGCTAGTTCATTTATGTCACTTGTCACTCCCAGGCTCTGACTGTATGATTGGCAGGCATCCTGAGGCAAAGAGCAAAAGTCAATACATTGAGTCTATAAACTGAATCACTGTTTGATGCACAACTTTTCATATCTTCCAAACATATGGTTCATGGAATGGATTTTTTTTTCTCTCTCTTGCTTTCTTTGCATCAATTGCTTTTCACCCACTGCAGTTCTTCAGCCATTTGACATATCCTTTCTTCCCTTCCCATGAATTTGGTACATTAAAGTAGTGTGATGTGTATCCTGATGATGAGTGTTGGCAGAAGGTGTACACTGTATAAATGTGTGTATACTCCTTTTGGTCAGACGGGAGTCTAGCATAGACAGAAAACAATTAATACTAATAATAATCATAGAACCATAAAATTATACAGCACAGAAGAAGGCCATTTGGCCTATCGTGTCTGTGCCGGCTCTTGGAAAAGTGCTATCAAAATCAATCCTATTCCCCTCCTCTCTCCCCATATCCCTGCAAACTTGTCCTCCCTCCAAAGCCATCAAGCCCTGCAAACCTGTCCTCCCAATGCAATAATCCTTGCGCTTGATATAGCACCTCACCACACTTATGTACAACCTAGCCTGAATTCCATGTATACATAGAAACCTTCTTGTGTTTTGAATGGAATATGCCCTCTTTCCCCTGAGGGATGCACCCAGCACATTTAATTGTGGAAAGTAATAGGTGAAGGTTGGCAAGCACCAAGGCTTGGGAGACTGGAGTTTATCCAACCAAAATTGGGCAGCTTGCCATTGCGAAAACTGTCTGGCATGCTTTCTGCTGTTTGTCCAGTTAGAAATACTCATGATGGACTTGGGGCATATACAAATCTTGGTGAGTTCAGATAAGGACAGGTTCAAGATCAGAAGTGATTCTCTCTCCCTTGATTTATTGCGAGGGCTAATAGAATTGTACGAAATTGGAGCACAAGTGTTGGATGACGAGGTATAAATATATTATAACAATTATTTTTGAATTAGATGTAATGCTACAATGTCAGAATATTTCAAAGCACTCAATGGGTAATTAATGTCACTTGTAAATCTATGTAGTGACAGTTTATTAAAGTGTCAGCTTCAGGCTGTCAGCTGAACTGCTGTTTTGAATCCACAGCCTTGTGTCTCAGAGGCAAGTTTGCTGTCAACTGAGACAAACTAGCGCCCGCGGTTGGGTGAATTGGCAACATGGAGCATGAACTCAACAGAAACTCAATTAGGTGAAATAAATTAAAAGTAAATATAACAAGCGCCTTGGAGAAGGAAATGGTTCATGATTAGACAGGAGCTGTATGGGTCAAATGTCCTCTTTCTGTGTTACTCAGAGGGCATTATGCTGGGCTTCCTTGAATGTATCCTGGAAACTGCCAGGTTGTGGTTGCATTTGTGGGATGAGATAAGTGACGTTTCACAATTATGTGATATTACGTTGAACACAGTATGAAATGTTCCAAATATCACCCAGGGTGTCAAAAGGTTTGCATTTTGATCACAACAATGTAATAATAATAATCCTTGCACTTGATATAGCACTTTTCATGTCTTATCGACGTCTAAAAACGCTTCACAGAATATACCGTAAATTGAATTGACTGTATATTTTGTGGGTGAAACGCGGCACCCAATTACGCACAGCAGTGTCCCACAAACAGTCGTGGATTGAAAATGTACCATTGACCGTACAATTACAGCACCCATTTGATGCATGGCTGACGGACAGGCAGGATCCCCAGCATCGTCCCCAGGCATGAAAACAGTTATGTCGGGAGAAAGCCTCTTACTGAGAACATGCACGTGGGCACCAAAGGCTTCCCGCTACCTGCTTTCTGTCAGGAATTGTGTTGTTTCATATAGAAAACAATCGTACCTCTGATCACTCCCATGGTACATCAGTAACTCAAGTGTGGAATTCCATTCCCAAACACACTAAAGGGCAAAGCTCACGGCTTGCATTGCAGTGAGTTTGCCAAACGTTAATTCTGTTTTAATAATGGGAATTTTATTCTGAGAGCATTGTCAAAATGCACTAAATGTATAGTAATGTTGCTCTGCAGCACCTCGTCACAACTCTTCCTCTGCAGCACCTAGTCACCAGCAAATCCTGTTTTCAAGCATCTGTTTGCCAGGCAAAGTAAGAAAATGTCTAAATACCATTTCTTCTTTTATTCGCTCGGAGATTTGCCTGGAGGCCTCTTCATGTGCATGAAACAAGCTGATTACACTGGTCTTATCGGGGTCCAGGATATTTCCATTCTCATCCCTCACAACCAAGTCCAGTTCTAGGATCCTGCAGAAAAAGTAAAAGTAAAATGTTATTAATCGTAAAAAGTTAACTTTCCCTCTTTCAGTTTTTCTTTGGATTATCTTTACTAATATATTCTAATATTATTATTTGATTATTTTAGATCTAGTTCCACATCTGAGGGAAGAAGTTGACACAATTATTAAACGTTCTTAAATTTTAAGATAAACCTTTTGACACTCTGGCATCTGTGCTTTCCCTATACTCATTGGTGCAACTGGGACTGTTAATATGATTGTTCAGATATGGCTTGACAAAATACCTTGTGAACAAAATATCAACCTCCTGCAAAAAGCAGCTATTTTAGGAATTTCAAACATACAGTAATAAGAAGAGTAACATTCATTCATATGTAATGTAGCAGTGTTATTGGTTTGGCTGCCCCATCATTGAAAATCGCTTAAAAACTATCTCGACAGAGTGATTAAAACTGTAAAAACATAATAGTGGTGTAAAAATTATACTTATATTATGTAATAATATAATAATCTTTCCTCTTGGTATAGCACCTTACACATCGGAAGGATATCCCAAAGCGCTTCACAGGATTTATTATCAAGCGGAGTGACTATCTATTTATAGACGAATATGGCAGCCCAATTGCACACAGCAATGTCTCACAAATGGCCATGAAACAAATGATCCATTTTATTCAGGATATTATTGGACAGGGATATCGGGAGAAATCTCCTACTCTTTTCACCATGGGATCATTTGACATCAACCCGAGCAGGCATACAGGACCTCAGTTTAACATCTTATCAAACAGACAATGCAATACACCCCAAATGGAGTGTCAGTTTAGATTATGTTTCTTCAAGTCCCTAAGTGTGACTTCATAGAATCATGGAATCACACCGCACAGCACAGAAGAAGCCATTTCGGACCATTATGTCTGCGCCGGAGTTTTCAATAGTTCTGAAACTGTACAAACTTTGTCAATTTTTGTACATTATTGGCTTTGTTTAAAAATTGTAGTTCTGCAGTTCTTCATATTGATGTAATAAAGCTTCTCATGGTGGTTAGGTAACTCTATTGCTGAATACTGTATATTGTTGTAACATAAGTGTTTTTTTTAGTATTGCTGTGCGTGAGTTAAAAACTGTCACAGGTAGGAATTTTGCTGGATCTGAAAACAACTATAAGAGTTAATCGGGTTGGGCAATAAATCGATTAATAAAAAACTTTTCTTCCATCGAAGCCATTGGAACAATGCATTACTTCGGACCTAAGTCTTATGTGATCAGCATCAACAACAACAACTTCCATCCGGGTAGCTTCCCAGAGCCAGAGAACAGCCTGTCCATCACTCCTCTGACAATGAGATTTTGCATTACTTGCCTGTTCCCGTAGTCTATTTTGGAAGTAACTTTGTGTTTCAGCTCTTTCAGTTCATCTTTGGGGAGTGTTCCAGAAAGGAGCTGTGATCTCCATTCCATTAAATCAAACAGCATGGAGCGGACTGTCTTGAACTTGTCGATTTTATTATTCTGTGGAGTGGTAAAGTAACGAAACAATTAAATGAAGATAGATTACAAGACATGATAATGTGTATATATAGCATTGTAATGATTGATATCTTCTAATCTCCAGGGAGTGAAAGGGCCTGTAAAAAGATTATTAATAGATGTATGGTATAAGGAAACTTGCCCAAGGTTTCGCCCTGCCTTGAATCAAACCCAGGTCTCCCGCTTGGAAGGCAAGTGCTCTAATCAATGAGCTACAATTTATTATCCTGTTCTTTGGCCTCCAGAATTGTGTCATGTTTTAAATACAGAATAAAACCATTTTGCCCATCATATCTGTGGCTTCCAAACTTTGAATACCGTGCCCCCCCCCCCCCACTAACTCAGCAACATTTTTGTTGCGTCCCCCGCTCCTTCGCACCAGGCTCCACACACTCGGATCCTTGACTCCACCCCTGCCTTGGGCTCCATCGGGGCCCACGTGGTTGGTTAAATCCCCCAATGTTCTTTCATTACCCAAAGATCCTGAAATTACATGTAGTTCACCCACTGCAACCCTGGCTGCAATCAACGGCAACAACAGCAATAATAAAATTACATTTGTATAGCGCCTTTCACATCAGTAGGACGTCCCAAGGTGCTGGACAGTTCAATGTTTCAAACACAAGCTGGGGTTGGGATTGAGAAGGGTGGAGGGAGAGGAGGGGATTTGGAGTGACCGATGGGATTGTCCTGGTGGCAGGACTTTAAGAAGGTTAGGGAGGGGACGAGGCGGAGGGACTGTGGGATGGAATCCAGAGGTTAGGGGCAGAGTGGCTGAAGGCTCATCTGCCAATGGTGGGGCAGGTGGGGCAGGGAACATAGAGAAGTCTGGAGCCTGCTGAGCGGAGGGGTTGGGCAGGTTGATAGGGGGGTTAAGAGATTGCCAGAGGTAGGGTATGGGATGAGGCCATGGAGGGCTTTGAACAGTCAGGATCTTGAATTGAATCCACTGGGTGTTGGGGAGCCAATGGAGCCAATCAAGGATGGGGGAGATGGTGTCACAGAGTTTGGAGCGATAGAGCACATGGGCCGCAGAGTTCTGGATTATCTGCAGCCTATGGAGGGAGGAATTGGGAAGTCCGACAGGCAGGGCATTGGTGTAGATGAGCCTAGATATAATGAAGGCATGAATGAGGGTTTCAGAGCCCTGAGGGGTAAGGTAGTGGCAGAGTCAGGCAATATTGCAGAGGTGAGGGAAGGCAGAGTGGGTCATGGCCTGGATGTGGCTTCCATGTTTGTGGACGATGTCACCAAGGGGGAGTTTATAGATATTCAAAAGTAGGGTGCCAAGGACAGAGCCCTGGGGGATGCCACGTGATAGTGTGGGGGCTGGAGGAGACGTCATTGGTGGTGACAAAGTGGAGTGAGTGAGAAAGGTAGGAGTCGAATCAGGTGAGATTGAGCTGGGAGGGGAGGCAGTGTAGGAGGATGGAGTGGTCGACAGTGTCGAATGTAGCAGAGATGAGTTACATGAGCACAGACCTGCACATTTCCTTATCTGTCTAGGTCAGAAACTCAACAGCCAATTTATTTAGCCACTGATATTTCATCTGTTGTATCAAATATTCCCTGGAAAACACCATGGTCGCCCCTGGGTATGCTTTTCTGGTGGATAAAGAATGGCGTCTTTGCTTCTTTAATATTTGAACGGTACAGAATGCCCATAAGATGGCTACATGTTAGGATGGTGCATTATTAATGTTTCCTGAGAAACATTTATTTGTGTTTATAAAGAGATTCACATAAAAATGTGTTCATGAAAATGAAGAATGATAAAGCTAGGAAATAAAACATTTTTCCCCAATCAGGACACAAGTGGCACCATGAAACATTTGCAAATTAAGAGCAGAGTAAACTATTTCTGCTCTGCACTCCGCTATGTCTCGAGCTGATCTTGCGGAAGGCCAGTCAGACATTGATCCCCTCATTTGGCCACAATCTGGCTTCACCAAAATAAAAACTGAGATCAGTGTCTGAAGAGTGTTCCGGAGCTTTAGCCTGAGATACATCTGGGTCAACGTTCACAAATGTTTCAGGCTGACTGTCAATGCAGTCTCATTTGTGCCATTTCTGAACAGGATTCCTTGACCTGGAATCTGAATGGTGCCAAAGGACACACCTGGTAACTGTAGGATGCGACACCCAATCACAGGAAATTTTCTCTGACGCAAACCACTTCCAGAGGAGAGGGTCCACTGGTCCATGAGAAATTTTGGGAAGGTTATTCAGAAAGGAAATCCACTAAGCAAAACTGTGCATTGTATCCCAATATGTCAAATGTATAATGTAGGCAGAAATAAGATATTTCAAAGTTGAATCAAGTGTGACAAAGTCTGATTCCCTTACCAGGTACAACTGCTTCCAGATGATGCCCCATTCACGCAGTGTGCTTGTCACCTCCTTCACCAAGGACATTTCCGCCGAAACAACATTCTCCTGATTCCTGAAAGACATCAGATCATTTGGGTGAGTGCACAGGGAAAGATGCAGAGCGAGAGGCTTGCACTCTGTGGTTTACGCCATCTGTTATTGTCAACTCTCATTTCCCAAACCACTCTCAAAATGATCCGGTTTAATCAAGCAGCACAGATCCAGCTCCATTGATAATTCTAATCTTTTTGAGGGTATAGTTCTGCACCGTACAGAAACATTGCTAACACTTGCATTTGATATTATTATTATTGATATAATGCCTTGCATTGCAACAACTCAAATCACTTTGCACAATCACTTTGTTGCTTTAAAAATGTGAACTTTCAGCTCTGCGACTTGGGTATGAATCCAGCCCAGACCCTCAGGCTAAAAATCTCCTCTCCCTTCTCATGTCTCACTACAAAGATGAAAGGAACTCTTCCGCAACAATGTTGTTCTATTTTACTCTGGATCTGATATTATAATAATAATCCTTGCATTTGATATAATGCCCCATGAGCTCATTGAAACATGACAAAGTGCTTCAAATGATTTACTGCAAAGTAGTGACCATATTTGTAAGGGAACACGGCAACAATTTGTACACAGTATTGTCCCACTAACCCACATGTGAATTACCAATTTTATCTGGGGGATTGTTGGCCAGGATATCAGAAGATACTCTCTTCTCTCTCTGAATAGTGATATAATATCATTAATGTCCAGCTGAATAGGCAGACAAGACCTGTTTAACGTCTCACCTTGCGAACAACATCACTATCAATGTCGCACTTCCCTGCACTGCATTGTAGCATCAGCCTGAACTCCGAGTTCAGAGTCCCAAAAAGTGTTAACTCCCCCACCTTTTGCGTAAGAGATGAGAATACTACCAACTGAGCCAGGCTGGTACCATTTGAGAAACTAAACAACTATAGTCTTAAAATTGAAGGTAAGAATGTGGAAAACTCATAAATTCAGACTTAATTTCCAAGCCAGTTCTTTTTAAGAACTTTATGAATATCCTAATTAGGACTGAATCTAATCATTTTACAAAACCCTGCAGGATCTTAAAGTTGAAGATAACGCTTTTATAGACTGACATCAGATGCAATTTTGGGGCCGTAGCTAGGAAGCCCTCAGTGTTAACGAGTGACAAAAGTAGAAAGATGTTTCACTTCTCAGGTACAAAAGCGTACACTTGGAAAAGGTGACCAATGCTTTTGCAAGTGTAAAACAATCTTTCAATAGTGGGATAGTGAAATCTTTCATCAGTAGGTTTATGGTATTTCTCAATGGGATTAGGAATCCTGTTGGACTTTCCTTTGGCCCAAGGGAACTCCAATGCAAAAACAAATAAATCATGTCAGGGTGGAGTTCCCAAAGGGCAGCATGACGTATTTCCAGTTACAGGAAAAAGGTCTCCATTTGTGGGACTCAAATTTCTTATAAGGGAATATCGTTTACAAATATTACAAATCAGAGCCCATTGGTAAACAGCATGTACAATACTTGCATTTTGTATTCAGATTGCCTATGAGAAGAGTTGTTGTGGTCAACAAATGTGACCAAAACCTGCTGATGGATAAGGAAGGAGGAAGTTTGCCTGAACGTTTTACTGGCAATGCAGCAAAAAGGACAGTGGATTCCATCTCTTGTCATTTGACCATTGTTACTTCTCACTTATTATCTCTTTCTTCTGTCAAGTTTCAATTCTCCTAAATAAATTCCCCAACTAGTTCCGAATTGACAGTCAGAAATCTATCATTACTGGTAGATTGAGTGCAATAGTTCATTAAGGATGCAATCCAACACAGTGCTGCTTTCTATATACTGCTGGGGTCCCAAACCACTGGCCTCAGGGTTTCAAAGCACATCCTATTTGGGTAGCTGTAGTGTCCATTCACAATGTTACATCAGATTCAATCTGACTCCAGCAATATTATAACAATAGTTCTTACATTCTTTATATAGCACATTATCATGTCTTCTAGACATCTCAAACCCCTTCACAGAATACACCGTAAAGTGAATTGACTCTATGTTTTGTAAGTAAAAGACGATAGCTAACTATGTACAGCAGTGTCCCACAAACAGTCGTGGATTGAAGTGACCAATTTATTATTATTTGGTATTGAAGGCAGGGCTCACACAAACAAACAAACAAACAAATAAACAAAATTACATTTATAGACCCCAGTGGACAGACACACAAGAGCTTGTGGTGTTAGGGGGGAAAGGAGGGAGAGAGGCCGGGAGTCGGTTGAGGAGGGACTTAGTGTTTGTCAGAGGGATCCGGGGTCAGGCCCTTCTTGTACTCCTATAGTTAGAGTGCTAGAGCACTCGCCTTCCAAGTGAGATACCCGAGTTCGATTCCAGGCAAGGCGAAATCTTGGGCAAGTTTCCTCACTCCACATGCCTGATAATAATCCCACCAAAAAAAATTAAAAACCGGTCATCTCAATCCACTACTATTTATTCAATTGGCTGCCGCGTTTCACCCACAACATATTCATTCCATTTAACAGTATATTCTGTGCTTCGAGACGTCTAGAAGATGTGAAAAGCATTATATCAAATGCAAGGATTATTATGTCCCATTAGAAGGAATCTATAGTTTTGTGTGCAACCATACTGAGTATGTTGGTAACCATATAAGAATTGGAGTGATAATGAAAACCTGTGTAAAATTATCAAACACTATCAATTTTGTCTGTGTGTTTCTTTATTCACTTTTAATTATATTACACAACAAGCTGTTGGCAGAGACGTTAGCATCCTCAACAAATTTAATTTACAGTAGAATCTGTGAAGTGCTTTGAGATATCTAGAAGACATGAAAAGCGTTAGATCAAATGCAAGGATTATTTTTTTAAAGGGAGAACTGGAGGAAAGGCTTTATTTAATAAAGTCACATAAGCAGCTAGAATTCACTTTCAAAGCGTACCCTCTTTTCTCAATGATTGCTTCTTTGACATGGACGATTGATGCTGGAAACAGCCCCTGTAAATCAAAGTACAAATTGTTTAGTCATTATAGTAATACTGTATCTTCAGTCTGCACCATTTAATTATTGAATTTCAAATTCATTTGGTGTCAGTAATATTCCCTCAAGCCTTTTGTTACCTCTGTTGCCCTTATTTGGAGTTTGGATCTATTGGGCTTACTACTGTATTGTGTAACTGATATTTAACCAGTTAGAACCTCCTGCAATCCCCCATTTCATTCATGATGCACATTGGCATCTTTCAAAAATCTCTGACTCCAATTTGATCTCTCAGACTAACCAAGGAAGCTGTTAATCCCACGGTTTTTGTGAATCATGCAAACTATATTGTCATTATCATCCTAGACTTGTGACAGGCAAGTAGTTAAAATTAGACGTCAACAGAGAGACAGGGAGATGCAGTGTGCATGACAACAGTTTGAGGGTTCACCAAACTGAAGAAGAATGTTATAAAACACTCACCGTCTTGCTGGTACATGTGTCAAAAGGCATTGGCTGTTCTGTTAGACCAGTTAATGATTTTTGACTGTTCAATGTCACTCGCTGCTGTTGGCGAATGCAGCAACATCAACAACTGGGTAAGACAGCATGGGAGGCATGCTCTTTCAAGCGAGGGATATAGTGAGATATCGGGTCAGTGGGACTGAGATTAGTTATCATAGTGTGGTATTGTTGGGGTGTGTGACCTTTAGCTACAAATTATAGGGTGCAAAGGTCAACCGAACTGCCGTGTTAATTAATTTTCACATCATAGAAAATCTGCTGTCATATAAACCTGATCTGGAAGTTCAATGCACTGACTGTTCAGAGAAGGATGAGAAGGAAAAAAATGTGGAAGAGGGATCAATGCTACATCTTAAAGGGTTGGGTTGTTTAAGAAAACGAGTTTGGCAAACTCCTTTGTGTCAACTCCAAAATAATTGGGTTTTGACACGAAGAGGGAAGAGTCATTTATATCACATACATATTATGTTACATTTAACATGTTAGAGGTATGACCTTGAATTGCATTCTCATTGAGGTAGATCCCTTTTAAGTGAATGGGTGGACATTTGTGTCGCTGGGCGGGTTGGTTTAGAAACATATAAATAGAAGTAGATCATTCTACTTCTCAAGGCTGTTCCACGATTCTATAAGATCATGGCTGAACTGTACCTCAAGTCCAATTACCTGCTGTTGCCCGGTATCCCATTAATACTCTGACCTAACACACCTCAGTCTGTTCCTCCCCTAGAAACAAAGGGCTACTTAATGTCAATGTGCTCCATCTGGTGTCTTGGCTGACACCAACAGTGTTCAAATTACAATCAGCAGTCCTTCAAACTGCAATCTTCAGCAGGTTTTATAGCAACAAAAAGGCTAACATTGGACAGTAAAACATAGACGAATGGCAGAGTTTGTCAGCAGCAATCAACTCGGGAGAATCTGGACATCCCTTCTATTTCTGTGTCGAGATGTGATGCAAAAGGAAAGGGATATAAATGCAGTCTGCAATGGTGTCAGGTGGATGTAAATTCCGAATTCAATTTTAGTATTTGTCTACAGTGCTAGAGTAAATTGCTTTGTTTTACAATATGCCCTGACTAGTGGAATTACCTGTCACTCCATCCCTTCTCAAGAGTATTACTGTATAACCTCTTGGGTACAATTAAAACACTAAAACACATGATACACTTGAAGTAGGATTAAAACGTGGTGTACTGTATGTAACAATCCTTACCAGTTGCATCTTGTTTTTCACTAAACATCCTCTATACCACCCTGAATAAAAGAGAAACACATAGGTCAAAAAGGCTAGCTGGATACTGGCATAAATACCAAATCAATTCAGTTCAACTCCCCCAGAAATTATATTACAAGCTGTCCAGCACTCCAATCAGGTTGTACTTAGAATACTACATAGAGCTTTAGGTAGCCAGCCTCTAATGTCAGAGAATATCAACCAGGATGATCCCATTGGTACATGAATGATCTATAAGAAACAGCAAGATCTCTGCAGCCTGAAAGGGGAATAGGAGACTCTAGGAGACCCTGAGGTATGCAAGATTTGAAATAACATTAGGAAAAAGTAACCCAGAATAACACTTTCAGGTGTCCCCAAAGCAGCAAGTCAAGAAAGCACAAGTTCAGGGTATTGAAAGCCAAGTTTAAAACAGACATTAGGCAGTAATACTGTGTAATTAACAGCTGGCATGGCTGTTTGTTAGGAAGTTGGTATGGGTTTGGGACATTAGGTTATTTAAGAAACACCTTAATGCTGATAAGGTAAAGAGGGTCAGGTGGTGACCTGGGGAGGTGAGCCCAAATGGGCAAAAGGCTTTTTGATCAGAACCTCTCTTGTGACCTAATCCAGCCAAAAGTACTCATAGCGGGTTACAAGTGTTGCTTTTTAAAACACTTACAACATTTTAACCATGAGCTGGAAAATCCATAGTTCAACAAACAGTTTGAAGTTAGGAACTTGGAACAGAATGAATCAAATACATCATAGAAAACAATGGTTTTGTGTGACTCTGGAGGGAAGTTGATGACTGTTTGTGAATAGCTTTGGTTTCAAAAGTAGATATTGGGAAAGGATGAATATGATATTTTGCTGGATTACCTTTAGAGTTCAGGGAATATCAGTGCAACACATATCCCTCAAGACAGAACGAGTAGAGTGCGTAAGCAAAGGAAGTAAATTCTATTGTGAAAGGAGCAGGTCTGAGAGCCGAAAGCCAAATACACTTTCCTGTATTCGTATTTTATGAGAGATTCAAATACAGGTATAAGACCACAGAAAGGTGTACAATTTGGATACACAAGGGTTCCAAAGATCGAGAAATTGAAAGCTTTGAGTTACGAGTGGAATAATGATATAGAAATAGCTGACTATGCCATCAAGAATTCTGAATTATATGCAGGTTAAAAGGACCCATAATCTTATTTTGCCTGTTTAAGTGGACTATTATGCTCCCCTCACACTACTGGAAAATAAAAAAATCATTTTTCCAGTGTCCTAACCAAGGATCCTCAAAATCAATTCCTCTTATCATTTTGAAGCTGTTGAGAAAACCAAGCTTGGCATACAAAAAAGTTGCAGGATTTGCCTTCAAAAACACTCACTTGACAATCATGTGAAGTGCTTTGAAACTTTTGATGTGATAAGCTGCTATTTATTCATCTAAAAATACAATTTATTTTATTTTGTACATACAAATACAATTTTCTCTGAGGCCAGAGATTGTTATTATGTTTTCTGATATGTTTTTCAATCTTCATTTCCTTCTTTTGGTCACTTCTGCTGGCAATTTACCTTCACACTTTTCCATGATTTGTACTGTGTCTCCGATGCATAGGGAGAGCTGCGGGGTGCGTTTTCCCTCAAAATTATAGATTGCTGGAAATCAAACACAAGCGAAATAAAATCAGTTCACAATAAAATTGGACATACAATTGGAAGATGTAGGTCAGACAAGTATCTAGACAGATAACCTGGAACAACAATCACACTGAATTGCCGGGACTCTACTCTGATGTGATCTACTTTTGCAACACAGTTCCCACCAGTCATTGTGATGTATTTCCAATTATAGGTAAGAGATCCACACTGAGGTTCCTTAATTGATAATAATAATAAAATAATAACATATGAAATTGCCACATTTGAAATCCCACTACAAATAAAAATAATAATAATAATCATCCTTGGTTTTGATATAGCGCTTTTTCACGTCTTCTAGATATTTAAAATTGCTTCACAGAATAAAGTGACTGTATACTAAAGTGACTGTATAATAGACTGTATATTTGTGGGTGAAACGTGGTAACCAATTGCGCACAGCAGTGTCCCACAAACAGTTGTCAATTTAAATGATTTTTTTTTTCTCTTGAGGGATCATTATCAGGCATGTGGAGTAACAACAACAACAACTTTGATTTATATAGCGCCCTCCATGCTGGACGGCATCTCAGAGCGAGACGATCCCGGGATCCAAACAACAGATCCCGGGACCAAGCCAGGGGCAGGGGTAGAAAGGTGACCAAAGGCGCGGTCGAAGGTCTTTAGCTGGGACCTGAAACTGGGAAGAGAGGGGGGAAGGCAAAGGGAGTGAGGAAGGGAGTTCCAGAGTTTTGGCATAGTGGTTGAAGGCCACCAATGGTGGAGCGGAGGATTCGGGAGACATGGAGGAGGCCAGACCGGTGGAGCGAAGGCAATGAGAGCTGGTTTGAGGAGAGACGAGGTCAGAGAGGTACGGGGGTGCAGAGGAGTGGAGGGATTTGAAAACAAGGGTGAGGATTTTGAAATCGATCCTCTCTGGGACAGCGAACCAGTGAAATCTGGCCAGGTCTGGGGTAATGGGGGACAGAAGTTTGGTGCAGGTGAGAATACAAGTGGCAGAGTTTTTAATTTGTTGGATTTTATGGATTGTGGTGGAGGGGAGACCGGTGAGGAGGGCATTGGAATAGTCCAGCCGAGAGGTGACAAAGGATTGGACCTGGGCTTCAATGGCTTTTGGGGCGAGATATTGTTAGAGACGGGCGATCCGTCGGAGGTGAAAAAAAGCGGGGCTGGTGAGGGACCGGATGTGGGGGAGAAAAGACAGTTGGGGGTCGAACCTGACGCCTAGGCTGCGTATGGGTTTCAGAGAGTTTTTGGGCAGGCCGGGAAGATGGAGGAGGTGAGGGTCGTGCGATTGGAGACGTTGACGAGAGCCAAAGACTATGGCTTCCATAGCCATAGTCTTGACCCTGATATATCCACAGGAGACAGGCCTGCCAACATGGATTATAAAGACTACACATGAACAATAACAATAATTCCATTTGATATTGTGTCGTATCGTCATTGAGATGTCTTAAAGTGCGCCACAGAATATGTTGTAAAGTAAATTGTCTGTGTATTTTCTGGGTGAAATGTGGCAGCTAATTGCGCACAGCAGAGTCCCACAAACAGTCATGGAGGGAGAGACCACATTTTTATCTTCTGTGGGATTATTACCCATGGAAAGCGATCACTAATTGACTAGCAACCGGGTTCCTACTTACTGCTAGGTAAACAAAAGTGTGTGGAGAAAGGAAACTTGTCTAAGGTTTTGCCCTGCCCAGGAAACAAATCTGGTATGCTCGTGAGGTGAGTGTTCTATCAAATACGATACAATATCCCACATTAATGGCAAGAATCAGAGGCAGTCTGAAACCAAATACAAAAATGACTTAAAGTCAACGAGTTACAACACAAAACAGACCACAAACACAGAAGCCAATTGCGCACAGCAGATTCCCCACAAACAGTCATGGATTGAAATGACCAATTTTATTATTGTGGTTTTTTTTAAACAGATTATTATTAGGCGTGTGTGTGGAGTAAGGAAATTTGGCCAGGGTTTCGCCCTGACCTGCCTGGATTCGAAACAGAGGTCTCATGCTTGTAAGGCTGCTCTAATTTTATTACAAAAGTCTCAAAGAGAAAGGGGTTGCTAATGACTTTATAATCGCCCTCTCCCCACAAAGACATTTCCAGCCCAGTCTCAGTTTATTTGACCACTCGTGCCACCTTAAACTTTAAGATCATACAGAACTGGGAAGTCTTAAACCCATCCCCTCTCCTCTCTCTCACCCTCTCTCCCTCCATCTCTCCTCCCTCCTTCTCCTTCTCAGTTTCTCCCTCCCACTCTCTCCCTTCCTTCTCCTCCCCTCTATCTCTTTTTCCCACTTCTCCCACTCCCTCCCAGTCTCTCCCCACTCTCCCTCAACTTCATCTAACTTCTCTTCCTCTATCTTTGCCACCCCTCCCTCTTTCCTTCCCTCTCACCCACTCTCTCTCCCTCCATCCCTCTGCCTCCATCCCCTCCTCTGTCTCTCCAGCGCCAACCAATCTAGTCATAATCTTCCCATTCTCTTTAGTTTTCCTTTCTTGCTCTGCTGAACGATTTGTTTCCAATTTCCCCTTTAATTCCTTTGTGTGATTATCACATCACCCAGGGAGTTTGGCATATTTCAGGTCTCAGCTCCTGGCACCTCAAACCTAATCTCATTTCACAGATGCCATGGGGTGCAGCTAATGCGCAAACCTCGTCTGTCACTGCAGCTGACTGGTAAAAGTCATGACTCGACATCCTAGGAATGCAATGTCCTTGGGGTTTTTTCACCTATTTTTCTCCTTCAATTTTCTTTCCTCATCTAAATGCTTGATTTGCCATTCTCCTTAACCATTAGGGTGGCGCTAACTGATCAACAAGTATGGCTTATGTACAAGATTATTAAGGATACAATACAAAATAATACTTGAATAGCATCTTTCACGACAGGTGAACATTCCAAGGCGCTCTTGTTATATAGCATTGTAACCATGCTCTGTGTAAAGATTTTTTTTGCAATGGATGCCATTTAGATGCACTTTACAAGTAAATTCCATCCCACATAACCTAGAAATTTCACACAGGCACCGAAGTGCATATCTAATTCTATTAGTTATTATGATGGAGTAGGTTGGAATCCTATAGTTTAGCAAAACTGAGTAGAGGAGTCTTAGCCTCCCTCGCTTCTAATAATGGCTGTATGACTGTTGTATGTATAATGATGTGTAACTGTATTGAACTGTAGCCATAGTCAGAGCTTGTTAATTCACGGTAATGCAAGGAAATTAAATCAAATTGCTGCCTTTGGCCATCATTTTATCGTAAGACCTCAAAGTGAAATGTGAATAAAATGAAATTTCATTGTGGCTAGCCATCTGTGACTAATGAGGCTTTAGTAAAAGTGATGTAATGTACAAGTAATGTACTTGCTTCTGCTTTGCTTTAGGAGAATGAGGTGAGATAACTGTCTGTTACTACAGCGCTGGCCACTGTGGTGTAGTAAAGTCACTGTACCGATGGTTATGGATGTTTAAAGTTTCACTTATTCTTATACCTTGTGTTAATACTTAATATTATGCACAATTATGGAAAAATCTTAAATTGAGTCTCAATTTGGAATATGGTTGTTTTTAAGAACCACAGTAAAGTGGTTTCCAAATTAAGATTGATTTTACGATTTTTCCAGTTCTCTGTGATCGTAATTTTTAAAACAGCCAGTCAGTTCCTAAAACAATCCTACAGGCAAAGACTGGGATTTTGATTTTATTATGAATTTTCTTCTGCTGTTTTCTTCCCTGATTTTTAATTTTGTATCTGGCCTAAGTGACCATTCCTTCTGGGAACCTGGGACAGCCAGTCTCAACAGGTCATTTGACTGAGTCAAGATATTACAGCCAATTCAATCCTATCCTCGGGACATCCTCCTGACGTGGAAGACGTTATTATACAAAGGTAATTTGTTGTTGATGTTGTCACTATTCAATAACAACAAACACCAGCCCTCCAGTAGGGCCCCTGAAGAGCTCTAAGGTGCCTGAAATTTCTCATGGTTTTAAGCCTCAAAACTGTTACCTTAATATGTAAAATCATGCAGAATCCTAATTGTCATTCATCTCCAAACCAGCCTCCAAATCAGGATTGTTGTTAATTTTCTAAATTTGTACAATCATAAAAGTTAAGACAATAATTTAGGCCTAAAATGTTGGGCCTTAGGAGGAAGAACTCTGGCTGACTTTTATAATCTCCCACTCCCATTAGCTGAGACTAACAGCAGTGTCCCACATGGTACACTGCCTGAGATCAGCTAACTCAGAACATACTGTGCAGATCAGCTGCTCACTGTAAATCTCAAGCAGTCAACCAGGAGTCCGTTTTTTCAGCTGTCTGTGACAGTAGCTTATTAGCATCTGCCTGCTCGTCTTGTTGAATAAAGCTAATGATTTGTGAGAGCTGCAGCACACCAGGGTGCCTGTTTCTCTGTAAGCATAGCATTCTAGCTATATTTGTCTCAATGCAAGGCCATTGAATTAATTGATCAATAATTTTTTGAAAGAATTGATTTCTCTGAACTTGTCAAACAATGCAAGTTCATTGAACATCACCAGACAGCGAAATACTGGGCTTAGAGCACTGGACAGTGCTGTGGTTTAACTCTATACCATCACCTCTGTGGACTGCGCTCAAAGGTAATCAAGGTCAATGGGAGAAATACTCAATTTCTCTGTAGAACGTCGAGATGATTTGTGAAACAAGTTTAAGTCTCATCCTACTTCTGAGTTCATTAAAGAATAAGAAAACAAAAACACATATACTTGGGAACTAAGAGTAAAATCCAAAACAACATTTGTATAGTGGCAGGTGCTGGGCAGTACATAATGATGGATATGGGTGAAGGCGGAGAAATGTTTGTAGGGGATGGGTGGGGAGCTCCATGAATGCACAATCTCTCCCCTTGCCCAACCGGGACCAATGAGTGATAGTCCTCAATAACTGCTCTGCCTCTCCAAGTTCTGCCGATGAGAAAGGGTTGGTCTATCTTCAGCAGTGGTCTGATAGTGCTGGCTAAGGAATCAGATAACTGAAACTTACACTGAGGGTTGACTCAATTACGATACTCAGTTACCAACCACATCACCGTGAATGCACCCTAAGTCATAAGGTTGTGGGTTCAAGGCCCACATCAGTACTTTGAACTCACAGTTTAGCTTGACACAACAACAATAAAATTACTTTTATACAGCTCCTTTCACATCTGGAGGATATTCCAAGTGCTGGACAGTCAATGTTTCAGACCCAAGTTGCAGTCGGGATCGGCGAGGGTAGAGGGAAAGGTGGGGAGTGGGGGTGACCGATGGTACAATCAAAGAGGAGGTTTTTGAGGCAGGACTTGAAGGAGACTAGGGAGGGGGTGAGGCAAAGGGATTGTGGGGTGAAATTCCAGAGGTTGGGGGCAGTGTGGCTGAAGGCCCGCCCACCGATGATGTGGCAGGTGGGCTGGGGGACGTGGAGCACCCAGAGCCCACTGAGCAAAGAGGGTGGGCAAGTTGATCAGGGGTTAGGAGGTCACAGTGGTAGGATGGGGCAAGGCCATTGAGGTCTTTAAAGGTGAGCACCAGGATCTTGAATTCAATCCTCTGAGTGATGGAGAGCCAATGGAGTTGAGCCAGAATGGGATAGATGGGTCACAGAGCTTGTTACAGTGGAGAACAGAGGTTGCAGAGTTCTGAATGATCTGCAGTCTATAGAGGGAGAAGTTAGAAAGGCCAACAAGCAGGGCATTGCGGTAATCGAGCCTGGATGTGATGAAGGCATGAATGAGAGTTTCAGAGGCCTGAGGAATGGGGTAGTGGCAGAGTCGGGCAATGTTGCGGAGGAGGTGAGGGAAGGCAGAGCTGGTCATGGCTTGGATGTGGGGGAGGAAAGACAGTTGAGGATCGAACAAGAGACCTAGGTTCCAGACTGGTTTGGTGAGGTCGAGTGTGCAACCATGGAGGTTGATATTGTCAGTGCCTGAGGTGTGAAGGCGCTGGTGCAAGCCAATCAGGAGGGACATTCAACTGTAGAAAGTTAGCTCTCATCAGGTCTTGATGTCTGAGAAGCAATCTGTCAGGACAGCAGTGGTCCTGGATTTGTGGGTAGAGGCGGAAAGATAGACATGTGAATATAATGCTGGTGGAGTGCTGTATTATTGGATGAGAAGTTAAACGAAGGTCCCAGCTGCTTGTACAGATCTCATGGCGTTATACGAAACAGTTTCTCCCGATATCCTGGCCAATAATCCTCCAGATAAATTAGATAAATTAGTCATTCACTTTGAGACTATTTCTGAGATATTGCTGTGCACAAATTGACTGCTGTGTTATTATTTATGTCCCACTCCAATGACAAACACAAAACAACAAGAACAGCAACTTGCATTTATATAGAGTCCTCCATGCCGGGCAGCGTCTCAGAGCGCTTGACAATGGTGGAGCCCCAGAATGGTCCTGGAGGAAGGGGAAGATGATCCCAAGTGCAGCATGAGAAAAATGTTTTCAGACATGACTTGAAGATGGAAGAGGAGTTGGTGAGGTGAAGGGGTTGCGGAAGGGAGTTCCAAGGTTTCGAGGCATAGTGGCTGAAGCACGGCCGCCAATGGTGGGGCAGAGGATTCAGGAGAAAAGGAGGATTCAGCTGGACCCCATAGAGTAGAAGCAGCCGATGCTGCTGTGCGGAGAGAAGAGGTTAGAGAGGTAGGGAGTGGAGGGATTTAAACGCAAGAGTGAGGATCTTGAAACCGATCCACTCTGTGACAGGGAACCAATGCTGGGGTACGAAGTTTGATGCGGATGAGAATGTGACGAGCTGAATTTTGTGAATGGTGGAGACCGACAAGGAGGGCATTGGAGTAATCCAGCCAAGAGGTGAGAAAGGCTGGACAAGGGTTTTGACAGCTTTTGGAGTGGTGAGTGATTGACAGAGATGGGCAATGTGGAGCAGGAAGGATAACTGGGGAACAAACCTGTGTGTATGGATCTAGAGAGTTTTAATGACAGGTTGGGACAGTCACTGGATAGCAATTAGGAGTACAGTTGTTGTCCTTTAGCTCAGTGGTTAGCGTACTCGCCTTACAAGCAAGAGACCTGGGTTCAATTCCATTTCAATTTACTATTATTATTGACTCTGTGGAGATTGCAGAGAATCTTGCCCAGTGTATGAAATGACCCATTTTGATTAGTATAAAGAATGGTTGCACATCTCTGTAGCAATTATTCATATGTCTGTGCTGGCTCTAAACCCTTGACTAATGCTTCGAATGAGTAGATATATTTTACAGTGAATAAAAAAGACTTGGTCATCTTCCAAAAAAAGGCTTGTAAATTGAGTTATTTAGCACAGAAATTGATTCTTATTCCTAGCATCTTTGATCATTTATTTGCTGTGATGGGGTCTGCATTTGATCATATATCATTACCAGGAGATTAAATTAACTTTTTCCCTTAAATCAATAGTACTCATCCAATCCTTGCAATTTCAGCACTTTAATTTGCTTGTGCATTGCTTTCATAATTAACTGTATGGAATATGGATGAATCATTCAACCCTGTTTATCCTCCCTATTACAATGTAATACAAAAATCCATTTTTATCATGCCTATCACTTTGGAATGATGTCCCAATGAGCTGGACAGTCAGGGACTTGAATTAGGAAAAGAGGTCTAGAGGAGAATGGGACAGAGGTGTGTGGTTCATGTTTATTATAAACACCAGCATAGACTCATTAGGCTGAATACCTTTTCCTTCAGAAAACTAATTTTATACTACAGTAAAAGCTTGTTTATACGGCACCCAACCAACCGGAACGCTCAACCAACTGGTATCTCCCAATGCAATTCACCATTCCAGCAAATGGATCTCATATCGGAGCCATCCAGGACACTTGCGAGTATGCTCACTTTGTGCATGCGTGCAATGCGTGCGCAAGCGCACTTATTAAACTTAACGAATGCCGGAATTTTTAATTTACAGATCATTTTACAGAGTGTGCTGGTATGCTTTATTGGTAAGTATCCATACAATATTCTGTAATTATTTAGTCTATTATTAATATGGTATGTTTTAAAATAAGTTAATTTTTTGTGTAGGATTTTCGACAACTTGCCGCACGAATATCGGCATATTTGATTAAGCAGCAACGTTCAGGTCCCAAGGGTGCCAGATAACCAAGCTTCTACTGTACTTAGCACCTATACAGCCCTTGCTATGTTTAGGACCTAACTCCCAATCTCTCCTGCACGCTCTGGTCCCTACCCATCCCTCTTTCCACCTCCTTTCTCACCACCACTATAACCCGCATGAAGCCCACACCTGCTCCCTCAACCCCATCCTTACTCCTCTCGTTACCTTTCCAGCTCCACCTCCTCACCCCTTCACTTTCAGACATCGTCAACCTCACAATGTTGCCACTTACCTAAAGATAGCTTTTATCAGCCATATCCTTCAAAAACTCTTCCCTGCACCCATCCCTGCTCACAAGCTACCACCCCATTTCCAACCTTCCATTCCCCACGGTCCTTGAAGGAGTTGTTGCTTCCCAGTTTCACTCCTTCCTCTCCTTCTATTCACTTTATTGAACCCCTCCAATCGGGTTTCCATGATGCCCACAGCATAAAAATCCCTCTGGTCAAAGTGGCCAATGATATGCAGTCCATCTGCGACCAAGGCTCCCTTCCCTCTGTCTCCTCATTCTCCTCGATCTCTCTGTCTCCTTCGACACAGTGGAGCACTCTATCCTCCTCCAATGCCTCTCCTCTCACATATTATTATTTATTATTAACCTTCAAGGATTTGTCCTGATTAGTTCAGATCCTATCTCTCACACCGATTTCACTTTGTCTCACTGTGGCTTTTCCTCCAGCCCCATGCCATTTTGTGCAGTGTTCTTCAGGGCTCTGTCCTCTCCTCTTCAATCTGTACATGCTCCATTTTAGTGACATCATCAGACATGGGTTCAACTTCCACATATGTGTGAACGACACCCAACACTATCTCTCTGCCTTGACCTTCGATCCCACTGATGTCCTGACAGACTACCCATCAGACCTCAAGTCCTGGACGAGAATAGTTGAAAGTCATCAAGACCAAGGCTCTCCTGTTTTGCCCGCACCAGCGCCTCCAGACTTCAGGCCCTATCAGCATCCAAGGATGCATACTTCACCTCACCAAGCCTGCCAGGAACCTAGGCATCTTGTTCAATCGTCAACTGTCCTTTCTCGCCCACATCTGTGCCATGCCCCACTCTGCTGCCCCTCACCTCCGCAACATTGCCCAACTTCACCACTGCATCACCCCTCAGGTCGCTCATGTATCCCTCCTAATCCCTGACTGTTCAGTTCCTTGGGATGTCATTCCAATGTGAAAGGCGCTTTACAAATTCTGTATTGTATTTTGTATTGTATCCCATATTGTATCCCACAAGCTCATAAGTCAAACTCGTGTTGCTTTGAGAGGCCTAGATTATCATGGAATAGCATTATTAATAGTAAGGTAAGCGATGAAGGGAAACTCAAAAAAGCTGCAGTGTTGTTAGGCCTCATACACAGGCTGTTCAGGAAGTGGTTTGCGATGTGTTCTTGGGTTTGTCATGTACCACAAGAATGAGTCATCTGATATCCTGGACACCTGCTAGATAGCGCCTTTTAGAACTGTGCTCCACTTTTATGCATCACAAAGAAATATTCTTCTGTAGCAGCTTGCTTTCAAAAATGGTGCTGGGATGTCTTCTTTGATGTACTGTACAATGTAACCTAAAAAACTAATTAAATTCCATCCTTATTCTAACTGACCAGAAAAGATTGAGGAGACATGATAGATATGTTTCACCCACATGTATACAGTCAATTCATTTTACAGTATATTCTGTGAAGCGGTTTGAGACAACAACAACAACAAAATTACATTTATAGAGCACCTTTCATGTCGGGAGGACATCTCAAAGCGCTGAACAGTCAGGTCAGGACCCGAGCACGGGGGGGAAGGGTCGGGGTAGGGGGAAGGGGAAGGAGAATAGGAGAAGTAGAAGAGTTAGGAGGGGAGTAGAAGGCACGGTCGAACAGGAAGGTCTTGAGACCAGCCTTGAAGGAGGAAGGAGAGGAAATGAGGCGAAGGGATTGTGGGATGGAGTTCCACAGTGTGGGAGCAGAGAGGCTGAAAGCCTGGCCACCAATGGTGGGGCGGTTAGGGCGGTGGACGCGGAGCAGGCCAGAGCTTGTTGAGCGGAGGGAATGGGCAGGCTGGTAGGGAGATAGCAGGTCGGAGAGACAGGTGGGGCAAGGCTGTGAATGGCCTTGAAGGTGAGGACAAGGATCTTGAATTTGAGATGTCTAGAAGACATGAAAGTGGTATATGAAATGCAAAGATTATTATTATTATAGTTATATAAAATTCTAGTCAGCACAAGAGGACACAGGTTTTGGGTTGCATAGGATATCACAGAAACATTATTTGCTTGAGTTTGGGAATTGATGACTCAGCCAACTCAAGGATGATGAGCTACAATGCTTCTGGGCTGTGGTGGTGTCAAGATAAGATAAAGGTTTTAGCTGGTAAGATATTCTCATAAAAGTTCCTTCTTGGCGAGTCTTTTACAAAGTTATTTAACATTTAAGACACAGCTATCTCAAGATGACAAGATTTGTTCTGATGAAGAAGGCCCTTTGGCCCAGTTGATAACATCCTTGCCCTGAATACCCATTCTACTGCACTCCCATCATAGCATCAAGCTGTTCTTAAACGAGTCTATCATCCTGGCCTCCCTTCCTGGCAACCAGTTCCAGTAATTCATTCCTGGTGTCTGCCCTGAAATTATCCTTTGCAACCCTGTACCTTTGACCTCTTGTTCTTTCTTCTTGCTGCATCCCAAAGTATTGTCTCAATCCCATTTAAATGCTATATATCTATATAAGGTCCCTCTGAGATCTCCTTTCAAGAATGAAAAGCCCCAGTTGATCTAATTGTTGTTCATAGCTCATTCGTCTAACACTGGGGATTATCCTCTGCTAGGGCTTGGGCAGTCTCCTTGTTATGTGATGGCCAGAACTGTTTACAGTATTCTAGGTGCAGCCTGACCAGAGAACTATGTAGCTCAGTGGTTAGAGCACTTGCCTTGCAAGCAAGAGACCTGGGTTCGATTTCTGACAGGGCGAAACCTTGGGCACGTTTCCTTAAAAATAAAATTGATGACTTGAATCCATGACTGTTTGTGGGACACTGCTGTGCGCAATTGCCGCAATTGGCTGCTACATTTCATCCACAAATACAGTCAATTCACTTTACAGCTGAAGCTATTTGTGAAGCTATTTGAGACGTCGAGAAGATGTGAAAACCGTTATATCACATGCAAGTCAAAACTACGACTAACTCAATTAATTTAGCCCAGTTTAGTGTTGGCCTGCTCCCTGCTGCCTCACACTGTTTTGACATGCTGAATGATGACTCAAATAGTATCCCTAGATTTCTTTCAGTTTCCCCCATTGAGAAGTTGTGTCCCATTAATGGAGTACATATGCTTTCTATTTTACTTCCCACGAATAGTTGTTTTCATTTATCTGTATTGAACTTCATTTGCCAGATAGGATGCAAATATCCTATCAAGCGAAGGGACCTGGGTTTGATTCCCGGGTAGAGCGAAACTTTGGGCAAGCTCCTAATTCCATGTGCCTTTGTTTACTTAGCAGTAAGTAGGAACCCAATTGTTAGTCAATTGGCAGGTGGGCTTTCCGGGGGTAATAATTCTTTGAAAAAAATAACTAAAAGAAAGAATAAATTGGTCACTCAATCCACGACTGTTTGTGGGACACTACCGTGCACAATTGACTGCCATGTTTCCCCCACAAAATATTCAGTCAATTCACTTAACAGTATAAGACCATAAGAATTAGGAGCAGGAGTAGGCTATTCGGCCTTTCGAGCCTGCCCCGCCATTCAATAACATCATGGCTGATCTTCCTACCTAACTCTAATACCTGCCCCATCCCCATATCCCCTAATCCCTCAATTTTTTTTTATTATGTGAAGAGCTTTGAGACTCGATAAGGTGCTATATCAATTGCAAGTATTATTAGTATCAAACTCTTTCTCGGTCCTTATCTGTTTCCTCTGACTCCACAGTTCCCCCAAACTTTGTGTCATTTATAAATTTAACTACCTTATACTGAATCTACAAATCTGGGTCTTTAATACATAGAAGCAACAGGAGAGTCCCATTTCGGACCCCTGAGGCCCTCCGCTTAATACCTTCGCAATCAGTTTATATTGCAACAAGAGGCAGAGATCATGGTAGCGGTTAGCAGACAGATTTCAGGAAAATGCAGCTCAATAATAGAAAAGATATGAATTAGTGCATAGTTCAGATCTGATCAATTGATAACCTTGTGGAATATTTATTAATGGAGTGAACGAACAGAAGGTTCTGGGGATACAAATACATAGTTTATTAAAAGTGGGATTGGCGACACAGAAAGCCACCAAAATGGCAAACAGGGTTTTATATTGAACCACTGAACACAAAAATAAGGAAGCGAGGATGAATCTGTAAAGGAAATTGAATCTGTAAAAATATATTATGTACAATTTTGAGTTCTTTATTATAGAAAGGTTATTGGAGGTATGGAGAGGTGCAGAAAGGTTCACAGGGAAGATACTTGATATGAAAGTACAGTAAACCTTTGTTATCAAGCACCTTCAGGATCTGACCGTTGCTGATTAATCAAATATGCTAGATAGTCGAGCGGCAAGTTGCCAAAAATCCAACAATTTAAAAGAAAACTTATTTTAAAACATACCATATTAATAAGACAAAATAATAACAGAATATTGTATGAATAAAGCATTCCATCACACTCGGTAGAATGATCGGTATAAAGCATTCCAGCATTTCGTAAGTAATAAGTGTGAATTGTATTGGGAGATACTGGTTGGTTGAGTATGCCATTTGGTTGGTTACTGGATAAATACGGTTTTACAGTACAGGTAAACCTCGATTTAGGACGGGGTTGCGTTCCTGAAAAATGGTACTCAGATCGAAATGTCCTAAATCGAAAAGCGGTTTCCAATGCTGTCCCATTATATAACCCGAGATGCATTCTTTTCACAAAATGTTCAGACCTTAAACCCTCTAAATAACGCACAAAGCACACAAAATAACACAAAAAACACAAAATAACAGTATTGTAATCTGCCTGTAGCTGTAACACACCTTGAACTTGTCATTATATTGTCCTTATTCTGTGTTATAGTAGCCACCGTCGATCTAACTAGCCCTAAAGCCCTCCCGACGTCCATACCTTTCTTGCCAGACTTGATGTGTTCCAATTTAGTATTTAAAGTGATGACTTTTCAGGATCTCCTGCCGCTAGCAGTATTACTACTGCTCATTTCACTTATTGCTCTTCTTTTCCAACACGGTAGAAACGCAGTGGAGGATATAAATCGCTCGAAGTTGCTCGGGAATGTCTGGAAATTACTGTAATACTGACCTGGCGTGGTGTCACTTCAAAATCAGCCGCTTTTAAACAACAATGTAGCAACATGCTATTGGCCAGTTCAATCTCTTGGATACACTATATCAGGCGCGAGCGCGATTAACCCATGATTACACTATCTACTGTGCGTATGGACAAAAAGGATGCGCCAAATACAACAGCAATATGCAATATGTACTGCGCATGCGCAAAAAAGATAATTTGGGTCATTAAAACAACCAAAGAGTCCTATATCGATAAAAAGGTGTTAAAAAATTATGTTCGTTCAATTGAAACAATGTAAATAGAAGCGTCCTAAATCAGGGCTTACCTGTATATAGCTAAGAGGAAAGGCTTGAGGTTAGAATTATTCTCGCTTGAGCCATGATGTTTGAGGGATGATGTGATCAAGGTGTCTAAGTTTAATTAAACAATTTGTAAAACTCTTTCTATGAGAAGGAGATTCAAGGGCAAAAGTATGATTTCAAGATTATGACAAGGGAAGTAAAAAGAATGGTTCGAAAGATTTTCTTCCAGAGAGTTGACAGAATATGCAATGATTTCCAAGGGCAGCTATCAGAGCAAAGACATTTGGGGACATTTGAAAGATAATTAGACAAGCACAAATAAAGCAATGCTATTAGATGGCCCGTGGAAAGAGCTGGGAATCGGGATTAAGATGGATGGGTTTCAGAGGAGCAAGCAGGACATGTTAAAATAGGCTGAATGTCCTCCAACTGTGTTGTGTATTTCTGTGGTTCTTTGGTCCTAGAAACAGGACAACAACAATAATTTGCACTTATATAGAGTCCTCCACACCAGGTTGCATCTCAAAGCTCTTAAAGCAACACAGGAGTACAATAACGGTGATTCTTGGTGTTCTTAGTATTTATGAAGACAAAGTCGGAAACAGGCCATTCAGCCAACCAGTCTGTGCCGGTATTTATACTCCACTTAAGTTTCCAACCAGTCCCTACCCCATACCCATCTATTCCTCCCTTCCTCATGAGAAGTAAGTAGATACCATCGCTGCTATATCCTTCCCATAGTGTAGAGACCAGAAATGGACACAATATTCCAGATATGGTCTAACCAAGGTTTTGTACAAATTCAACATTATCTCCTCACTTTTCTACATTATTCCTCTGGACATAAAGCCCCAAACCCTAATAGCCTTTTTCTTATAGACTTATCTTTCTGTGTAACTACTTTCAGATCTCTTTGCTCCTCTAATCCACTAAGTATCCTACCATCTACACCGGGGAGGGGCGGGGGAGGGGGCAATTCGCGGCCCATAGGCAGCATCTGGCCCAGGGAATGATTGCATCCGGCCCACAAACTACACCCAGTGCCCGCGGTTTTGTTACCCGTGACTCTACCCCCCACCCCTCCCTAGGCTGTCCGTTATCAATGCCCATGGTCCTCAATCACTGTACCTTGTTGCCCAACTTCAGCATCTGCAACCCGATTATTTATTGTTTACTCTGGATTTAATGATAATTATTGCATATATGTACTTTATTGCTAAAAGTATATTATTGTTTTACAATTTGAATAAACTTATATATATTTAAAGTTTGCATTGCAACTAAAAACTAATGAAGTTTTTATTGTTGGTTATTGTTTGTTGATGTTTTTGTTGTTAATATTATTGCTTTTGTTGTTTATTATTGTTTATTATTGTTGTTTGATTCCCCCCACCCCTGCCCCCATCTTCTTCTTCCCTCACTCCCTTTCCCCACTTTCTCTCCTCCCTTTTCCCCTTCCCTCCCTCTTCCCTCTTCCTGATCTTGCCCCCACCCATCTTTCCCTCCCTCTCTTCCTTGCCCCCCTTTCTCCCCCCTCTTCCTCCCTAACCCTAACCCATCCCACCTTTCCCTCCCTCTCCCCCCCTTACCCTCTTTTCCCCCTTTCTCCCCTGGCCCCATTTTCGCGATTGTTTGTGGGGACACTGCTGTGCGCAATTTGGCTGCCGCGTTTCGCCCACAAATATACAATCGACTTTCCTGCCTTTCTTCCCCCTGCCTCGACCCCTCCCCTTTTGCTTCTTTACCCCCTTTTGCCCCTAGTCCCACTTCCGTGACTGATTGTGGGACACTGCTGTGCGCAATTTGGCTGCCACGTTTCGCCCACTAATACAGTTACTTTTCCTACTATGCTTTATCCTGCCCTGATCCTTCCCACCCTGCTCTTGTCCTACCTGACTGTACAGCGGCTTGGGATGTCCTCTCGACGTGAAAGGCGCTATATAAATGTAAGTTTTGTTTGTTTGTTTGTTTGTTTGAAGTTGACCAACACAATTACACAATTTTAAGTAAAGCATAGCGTCTCCAAATTAACTTTAAAAACTGGAAGAGGCAGAAGTAATAACAACAACAACAAATTTGATGTACAGGTATCCCGCCCCAACCGCGGCCTCGCCAACCACGAAACTCATGCATCCACAGTTTGTTAAATGCGACAACCCTCGCAAACCGCGTTTTGCATTTTGCGCATCCACGATTTAAATCCGTGGGTTTAAATTTTCAAGTTTCACTCCTCTAAACAAGGGACTGCATTCATCCACGTATTGGTGTGTATTCATCCGCTTCACGATTCCCGCCTATCAGCATCTTTACTACCCCACGTGGTCTAGCTGCACTCGTGGATCTACAGGTACTGTGTGCGTGCGAACACACCCTCCCCCCACCACCCTCCATCTCACCCCCCCCCCCCACCCACCCTCCGTGTCATTCCCCCCCGCATTCTCCGTGTCACCCACTCCCCCTCACCCTCCGTGTCACCCACACACCCCCACACCCCACCCTCCGTGTCTCTCTCCCTGTAGACCAGTCAGTCAGTCAGACAGCCTCGCGGATTGCCGCAATGCGCCCAAACCTACTCCTCCTATCCTCATGTATGTTATAACTGTATGTGTTTTTTTGTGTTTAGTTTTACTAAACGCGAACTTACTCCCTGTATCCTCATGTTTTCCATAGGGCCTTGCATTTCCCAACCGCGAAAAAGCAAACTTACTCCCCCTATCCCCACGCATTTTCCAACCACGATTTTACCAATCACTTAGGTTTAGAGGAACGTATCCCCTACGGTTAGGGAGGGGTACCTGTATATAGAGCCTCTCACATTGGAAGGACATCCCAAGGCACTGGACAATGAAGGGTTTGTACCTGAAGCAGGAAAGTGTCAGAGCAAAGCTGATACAGATATTTATTGACATGATACCAGGTAGCAGGCACATGTATCCCTGTAGCAATCTAATAGTAGTTTGGAAGCAGCAAACAAGATTAGAAAAAACAAGCAGTTTCAGCCAAAGGGACAGCATGTCTTCACAGCTGAGCTAAACTATATTCTCTCTTCTCCTGAAGGTGCTGATTCCTGCTGATTTGTGCTCTCGCACTTTGTCTGAGTGCATGCTCTCTTTTTGGGTGCATGAATTCTTCATGTGTGTAGTGAGCCAATATATGTGACCAGACTTTTGACAGCATCAAAATTGGATCCAATATTGTCCAATATCCCCACACACACACAATGAATAATTAGTATTGGAATAGAGAACAGCTATGATAAGAAGGGATAAAATGGGATTTTGTTTTCTATGGTTGAGGGTAAACTAATTGAATTGTTCAAAATAATGCAGTGTATTGACAAAGTGTTGACAATCAAAACATTCTTCACTCTACAAAACACAAAATACTACTGATGCTGGGAATCTGAAACACAAACAGAAGTTGCTGGGGAAACTCAGCAGGTCAGGCAGCATCCATGGAGAAAGGAAAGTGAGTCAACGTTTCAGGTCTACAACCCTTCGTCAGAACTCTTCACTCTGCTTGGAAAGTTCAGTTGGGGACAAAAGCACAGGAACTTAAAGCTACGGTAAGTTCCAAACAAAGGGAGTGAAAAACGGGTGAAAGGGCAGTCCAGAAAAAAGAACTTATAGATGCATACAAAATTGGCAGATAATGGAACTGTGTGCCTGAGAGGCACATGAGATGTTTGAGACAGAGAGAGAGAGAGAGAGATTTGGTAAGTCATGCCATTAAGAAGTGGTTCAAGCTCCTGATTCTGGTATAATATGTAAATTTTCTGTTACAAAATCCATGTAGAAATGCTAATATGCAGATGTGAATGTACCTTTCTCTAATGAGAAATTGCATGAGCTATTTTCAGGATCAGCGTGACCTTAGGGTTACACAATGAATCATGTCCCACAACTCAATTGACTGTCTTTTGCTGAAAGGAGTTTGCTGCACTACTTTTGTGATTGAATCATAGAAGGTTTCCCGAACAGAAGGAGGCCATTGGGCTCCGGGTCCCTGTGACTGTTGCTATGGCAGTGCCGACAGGGACTGTTCTCATTGGTACCAGCCTCTTTTTCAGTGATGGCTGTTTGTTTTCTGAAGAGAACACGCCCAGTAGCTGGTTATTCTCTCTGGTGCATGTGCAAAGAGAAGCAACCTGCTGAGACATTGGCAAACGCTTGCTATTGCGTCCACACGATGGACGAGACAATGGTTTCCTTAAAGATTGCAGGAACGACCATTGATAAATGGCAGGAATCTTTCAGAGTAAAATTGAGCTTCACACAGGTTGATCTCTTTTGACTCCCTGCTTCCTTGCATTCTCATGACCGCAGATTCTAGTCAATGCATCTAGGCCTCGGTGCCCCAGGACTCGCATTAATAGTTTCCTCTCTCCTCAGCACAACTTCCTCTCCAAGGTGGTGCAACAAGACAAACCACAGCTTGACTGAGATGAAATATGGCGGTGCAAACATTTTCTGTTTGTTCTCCTTTCTTTCTCCAGCCAAGAAGCACCCTGAACTTTTAAAGGGACTTATCACCTTCACGAAACCTTAAATTCCTTTAGTTTGTTTGCAAGTGCATGATGTGACAATGTAACCCAGAGAAACAGTCACAGCTACACATTTGTGGTTTTCTAGCAAGGTGGAACAAAGTTTGCCCAATTTTATTTTCTTAAAGACTGTGCCCTTTTAAAAGCAAAACTGAAACTAGCTCTTGTTCCACCCTTACATATTTCTATGTAAAACCAGTCATTTCTGAATGTTTATAGAGCCTTAAATACGTTCACAGCTTTCACACTACGAGCTTGCCTTTCATGGCGAATTTTCCAGATTTTTGCACAATTTTCAATTATAAGAATAAGTACTTCAACTTAAGAGCATGAGAAATTTGTGGCCTTTGATATTTAATTGCGTTTCATTTTTCACAGCAAAATGGAAGAGATGCTTAAAGCTATGGGAAGGAAAAGAACGAAAATAGGATACAACTCCATAGCACTGTTAGTAATTTCACGTCAAGTACAAAACTGAGATTTCTAGACCTGGGAGGTCTCAGACTTGGTCCCTATTCACTGTTCAAGTGGCTAATCTCATTAGCTTAGACAAATTGGATTACGTTCAATGCCTCTGAGTTAAGGAAGGAATATTCAGTCAGGGTTTTTTTTTGTTAGTAACCCTAACCTCATGCTTAAGAGTACTCAAACCAGACTGCGAGTTCCACAAATGTATGCTAACTATCTTTTAATTCCTGTCTGGTTTTCCAACAAGCCATGTGACATAATATCTTGTATGTTAGGGTGTATTACACGAAGCACTGAAATGCTTTTGCAATCTACTGTCTTCTGGTGTAAATTTAGATGCTAACAAGCAGAAATTATATAAACTTTTCCAATTGAAGGATGTGGCTTTCCCTCAAGTGCAAGATCTGCTTCTGCACACAGTAAGTGATAGCTTAGACCCGGGGGGAGTGGGGGTTATGGGGGAGATTTCTCCATACATTTTTAAAGCCTTTTTTCATTTTGTTCAAATTGAACAAAAACTGGAAGCCAAGGCCACGTATTTGGAGGAGGCACATCTACACGTCCAGTGCTGCCTCTGATAAATGTCTCTTCTCACATCTACACATCTCACACCTTCAACGCCTTGGGAGGTCCTCCTGACGTGAAAGGCGCTCTATAAATGTATTTTGTTTGTTGTACACCCAGAAACATCTAATACGTTTCTGTATTTTGCATACTGGCTGCGGCAAAGGGTTTGTTTAGGTGCTGTACAGGCTATGTAAATCTAAATGAAATTGAAGTGATGCTTAACTTGATTGCAAACTTGACTATTTTACAGTCAAAACCATTTTGAAGCAAATGAACATTGAGCTAATAACTACTTGGGCATTGTCAGAACAAAGACAAGATAAATTTGTCTCTGTGTATATATATATATATATATATATATATACATACACATGGCGGTCTGTTAAACACATTATCTGAAGTCACCTTCCCCCTCCCCTGGCTCAGCCTCGGGCTCCACTATTGTGAAGCGCTCTGAGACACCGTGTGGCATGGAGGACGCTATATAAATCCAATTTGTTTGTTTGTAGTCCAAAAAGCACCTTCAAGATTTCCTTCCACAAGTTTAGAATCATATGGCTGGTAATTTTTACACTGTTGTTTTTACCCAATTCTCATAAAGTGTACGACCTCGGCATGAACAAAAATGTACCTCAACATCTCCTGTCAGGTGAAATGTTATGTTTGAAAATGATAGGCAAATGGTGGTTTAAACAGCTATCATCTCCCCAGTCATTGCAATCCCATCACTAACGCCATAAGGCATGTTTGCTTCCCATTACAAGGTGCCTTATGGTGTCGTCCACCATCAACAGTGCCAGTCAAGATGGGAATCTAGCACAGTAAGTGTCAGCAGATCATCAGGTGATAACAGAGGTGGCTCCGTCACTGTGGAAGTGAGGACTGGATCCCTCCATTCTTACAGGAGGAAAGCAGAATCTGAAGGTAGAGTCATTGGTTTCCGAGATCAATCATTACCCAAATATGAAGACAAAAGTAGCTGAAGTGACCCTTTGCTGAATTTCTCTTCCAGTTCAAACTAACAAAGAGTTTCACGCACCCTATGATTCTGCTCTATACTGAATACCTCTGAAATGATTTGACTCGTGCTGCGATGCCTTATTGAAGCAACTGGACTTTCAAACAGTAAAACAGTAAAAACAAATGTTAACAAAAAATAAAGAGCCGGGAAGGCCAATGAGGAGGGTGTTTCCATAGTCGGCCCTTGATGTGACGAATGCGTGGACAATCTAATGCAACGATTATTATTACTTACTGCTAGATAAATAGAGGCATTTGGAGTAAGTCTGCCCATCATTTACCCCTGCCCAGGAATCAATTCCACGTCCTCTCAATTGTGAAGCAAGTTCTCCAAACACTAATCTACAGAGAGCCATCAATAGAGTAAACACAGATGTGTGAAGTAAGTGAACTTGCCTAACGTTTCACCCTGCCCAGGAATCAAATCCAGGTCCTCTCAGTCACCAGGCAATGATAACAACAAAATTACATTTCTATAGTGCCTTTTTTGTCAGGAGGGCATCCCAAGTCACTGAATAGTCAGTGTTTCAGACCTGAGCTGGGGTCCGGATCAGGAAGGATGGAAGGAAGGGAGGGGGAAGAGGATTGAGGCAGAACTTGAAGGAGGCTAGGGAGGGGGCGAGGTCGAGGGATTGTGGAATGGAATTCCAGAGGTTGGGGGCAGAGTGACTCAAGGCTGGCCCACCGATGGTTGGGTGGATGGGTCGGGGGACATGGAGCCAGCAGGAGCCCACTGAGAGGAGAGGTTAGTTGGGGGTTAGGAGGATGCCAATCTCGGGTGTGGCAAGGCCATGGAGGGCTTTAAAGTTGAGGACCAGGATCTTGAATTGAATCCTATGAATGTTGGGGAGCCAATAGAATCGGTCAAGAATGGTGGAGATTGGGTTGCTGAGTTTGGTGCGGTAGAGGAAACAGACTGAGGAGTGCTCTGCTCATACTCTGATTTCCAAGCATCAGGATCTTCCATTGGCTAAAATCCAGCATTACCAAAATAGAAAATGAAATAGACCTCCTTGTTAATGGATTTGTGGCTCACAAATAGCAGCTCTCAGTATTGCAGTCCATTCAACAAACAAAATATTTGTATATTGCCTTTCACATCAAGCGAATGTCCCAACTCTGCCCTCAATGACCCAGTGTCCTCTGTTATATTGGTTCTTGATCAGGTGGAGTTATATAGTTCAGTGGTTAGATCACTCGTCTTGCAAGTGAGGGACCTGGGTTTGATTATTTGTGGCGAAACACGGCAGCAAATTGCGCACAGCAGTGTCCCACGAACAGTCATGGATTGAAATGACCAATTTTTATTCTCGTGTTTTTTTTGGATGGATTATTATTAGGCGTGTGGAGTAAGGAAACTTGCCCACAGTTTCACCCTGACCTGCCTGGATTCGAACACAGGTCTCACGCTTGTAAGGCGAGTGCTCTAACCACTGAGCTACAGGAGCTCCACAACAATCACAACTTGTATTTGTACAGCACCCATTTTGTTTTTATAAGCATCTCAGGAGTGCTTTACAGCAGTAGCTTGCAAGTCCCACCTGCCCTCTGTACAAATATACACTTATATTCTGGAAAGCGTTTTGAGACATCTAGAAGATGTGAAAAACGCTATATCAAATGCAAGGATTATCAATCAATCAATCAATCAATACTTACATTTATATAGCGCTTTTCACATCAAGATGTCCCAAGGCGCTGTACAGTCAGGGAGGGACAAGAGCAGGGGAGGAGGTCAGGGCAGAATGAATAAGAGCAGGAAAATTGACTATATTTGTGGGCGAAACACGGCAGCCAAATTGCGCATAGCAATGTCCCACAAACAGTCAGGAAATGGGGCCAGGGGAGAAAGGGGGAAAAGATTCTATCTTTGTTCGATGCTTGTAACTATTTCATGAGAAACACTGAGTATTTTCACACATTTAACTAATGAGTAAAGCTCATCTATCATCTCTATGATATGTTCTCTGTCATTGGCTAAATGGGTATGTTACAGATTTTGATCTCTGCACAGTTAGATTAGATCATGTCACCAACATCCGGTTGTCTGCAAGTGACACTGCTGGTAGTTTATGCACTTCATATTTCAGCCACAAAATACAAAGTCAGTGCGCATAATTGCAATTATCCTGTGTAGCTCTTTTTGGATATCCTCCCGCCATTAAAGTGATACATCAAATACAAGGATTATTATTTCTAGCAAATTGCATAGTGACTTAAAATTATAAAACAACAACAACTTGCATTTATACAGCACATTTTACATAGGAAGCATGTCCACAGGAGCTGGTTGGTCAAGGATTTGCACTCAAGCAGAGGGTTGGAATCAAAAGTAGGGTACAATGGAATAATGACTGAAAGCATGGTCAAAGAAGGCTTTGAGATGGGCCTTGAATGAGGCAAGGGAGGGAGGAGGTGTAGGAATACCGGAACAGTGTTCCAGAGGGTGGGGAAAGAAAGACTGAAGGCTGACCAGCAATGATGGGGCAGACGGGACAGGTGACACGGAGCAGCATAGATGACGGTCTAGGCGGCCTGAGGTGAGGAGGGCTGATGGGAATCAAGCAGGAAGACTTCAATCATGTTAGGTTCTACAGGAGAAAGTTAGCTCTCATCAAGGATTTGATGTCTGGCCGACAATCGATCAGAACAGCAGTAGTCCTGGAGTTGAAGATGGAGGCAGAGAGTTAGACTTGGATGTCACCTGCATACATATGGTTGTTAATACCTTGCTTGTGGATGATGGAATGAGGACAGAGCCCTGAGGAACACCACGCATGACCATGCGAGGGCTGCTGGAGAAGCTATTAGTGGATGCAAAGTGGAGTTGATTGGGAAAAGTGAAACCAGGCAAGGACAGAACTGAGAAAGTGGAGCTGAAAGGAAAGGTGGTGGAGAGGCCAACAGTGTCAAAGTTAGTTGGAGTCAAGAAGGATAACGACAGTGAGAACCGTGGTTAAATATAGACAGAATATAATTCGTAACTTTGACTCGGGTTGCCTCTCTACTGCATATTACCCAGAAGTCAGATCGGAGGAGTTCAAAGAAGGACAGTAGTAGAGGTGGGCAATGTTGCGGAGTTGGTGGGGTGGGGTGGGAAGGGAGACCGAATGTGGAGCTTAAAGGACAGTTTAGCATTGATCAAGATATTGGTTTCCATACTGGCTCTGTAAGGTGGAAACTGCATCCATGAGGAAGAAACAAAGTTGGGAAGCAATGACTTGTTCAAGGACCTTAGAAAGGGAAGGTTGATGTGAGATGGTAGTTAGAGGACAGAGACGGGGCAAGGGAAGGTTTTTGTGGGTGTTTGTTTTTATGAGATGGGACAGAGAAAAGTAGATGGTGTCTGTTAGGTAAAGGGACAAGTATGTAGAGCTGGGAGGTAAGCACCTTGGGATGTCGTCCCTACATGAAAGGCGCTCTATAAATGTAATTTTGTTTGGAAGGAAAGAGGTAGGAATGTGCTCAAGGGAGCAGGTGGTTTGCTTCTTTTGGGAAATGATGGCAGTGAGAGAGGAGGGAGAGACAGGATTGAAAATGTGGAGGGAGGGTAGATGATAGAAGCTTCAAAGGGAGGTGGTGGCAGTAGAAAGGGCTGAAGCATCAGAGCAGATTCCCTCAATTAACACTCAAAGACACCGTGGCTGGCATCATTTATCATGAAGTCCACTTTAATGCAAACCTGCACAAAATGTTGCATTTTATTGATATCCCAAACGGGTCACTCCACTTGACAGTAATTGCTTATGAAGTATTTGAACATGTTTGTATAATAACATACCGGTACATTATTATTTTTGCCTAAAGTATTAAAGACAACTTGACAGCGATGTTTGACCAGCACACACAGTTTAAAATAGTAAATAATTAAGCTTTAAGTAAATGGTTCAGCAAAATAAAGTGCTGAATACCATGTACTGCCGCTCTGGACTCCCATCCCTTCTCTTACATAACGGCAACTGACAACCTTCCAAATCAGACACCAACAGAATTTTGCAAAATTCTTCAATTCAGTCTGAAATTGTCATTCAATTTTCCATTGTTCTTTTAAGAAACTGGCTGAATTGAGCAATTTTGCAAAACTCTAGACACGCTTAAGACAATTGTTTTAAGGCTAAGACAAATGAGAAACAACGGGTCTCTGAAACCGAAACTGGGACGATTTATCAGCATTTCAGTTCACTTGTTATCGTGCAGCAACTGTTTGTTTGATGGGTGATCAACAAGTCAAACAAGGCTGGTCTGTCTCCTTGCACAGAACATACAGATTGCAATACACACACACATACACACACACAACTGAATGGATAGTCTAGATCTACAATACGAAAGTTTTGTTTGACTGAATTATAAGCAAAATTTGAAGTGCAATAAATCAGTATTGTATAACCTGTGGCAAATAATTTCACAATAATGGGCTGAACATGCGGCATCACATCGCTTACTTCCTCTATTGAGTCCGGATGCACATGACTATACTTTTGCACAGCTCAACTTTGAAAACTTAACAGGCAAACTGTCTGGCAATGGGTTAACTGATAACGAGTTTACTTATTACATATATAATACATTAGCCTGTAAGCATGGAGACAGGTGTTTGGTCTTAATTAGTTATTTTTTCATGTTTTAGCACTTTGAATAGTTGAAAATGAAAAGGTAATTTGTTTGAATGAAAAGAAATTCAAATGAAAGGAGTTTCAATTAACCCAATTAGTATTGTAACCGAAAAGTTCTTTGTCTTAAATGTGTTGCATCAACCTTTGTTATCCTCCACCCCCTCCTGCCAAATGTGATCAGCGACATCCTGTTGTCTTGAAATTTGACTACTTATTTGCTACCAAATACCTTGTTTATAAATCATACCGCACAGGTTTGGAGACTGAATAGGACTTACCCACTCCATATCTCTCCCTGACAGTCTGGTTCCAGGGAGCCATGGTTGGCTTAACCCTTTGGTTGCTGTTTTCTTGTCAGGGGGAGAGACAAGCGTATTGAGTTAAGCCACTGGTGCTGAGCTGCAGGAACAAAATGTTTCAACCTCAGACATGACTCACAGAACTGACGTCAAAACCAAAGGAAGTGTAGCAGCACTGCAAAAATGACGGAGGAGTCAGACTGTCATATTTAGTAGTATTGCTGTACATTAGTCAGTGAATATTAAGATTAGTGTAGTTTTCTCTTCTTTAGGTGATTTGGAGACAGCCCCACAACAAATAGGTTCTACTACAGTAGTACAGCTACATTCAATCACATGCAAGTTAGATGCAAGAACAACAGCAAATTCCATTTGCGCAGCCAATGCATTTTTACATTGGGATGACAGCCCAAGATGCCGTTTCGACAGAGCAACAACAAAATTACATTTATAGAGCGCCTTTCACATCAGGAGGATGTCCCAAGGTGCTGTACAATTAGGTCGGGACCTGAGCAGAGAGGGGGTAGGGTCTGAGTGGGGGAAAGGAGAAGGAGAGTAAGAGAGGGGGAAGAGTTAGGAGGTGAGCAGAAAGCACAGTTGAAGATGAAGGTCTTGAGACCGGCCTTGAAGGAGGAAGAAGGGCAGGGATATGTGTGATGTGTTAATGATCTCTCCAACACGCCATACAGCGTGAAGGCAATGTATAAATGCTGTTATCTCTCTATGATGTAAACTGTGAACTGGCATCAATCATGGCAGCAATCAGAGGATTCAGCGCAAACTTCTCCCGCACCAAGCTCCGCGACCCTATCTCCCCCATTCTCGCCCGACTCCATCTGTTCCCCATCATTCAGAGGATTCAATTCAAGATCCTGGTCCTCACCTTTAAAGCCCTCCATGCCCACCCTACCTCTGCAACCTCCTAACCCCTACCAACTTGTCCGCTCCCTCTGCTCAGTGGGCTCCAGACTGCTCCATGTCCCCCAATCCACCCGCCCCACCATCAGCGGACGAGCCTTTAGCCACTCTGCCCCCAACCTGAATTCCATCCCACAATCCCTCCACCTCACCCCCTCCCTAGTCTTCTTCAAGTTCAACCTTCACTTCAACCATCCCATTGTTCACCCCCCACACCTTCCCCTCCTTTCCCTTCACCTTCCCTGATCCCAATCCCAGCTCGGGTCTGAAACACTGACTGTGCAGCACCTTGGGATGTTCTCCCAATGTGAAAGGCGCTATATAAATGTAAATTTGTTGTTGTTGTTAACCACTGTGCTGAGAACCCGGGTGGTGGAGTCATGGAATCATACAGTTATATACAGCACAGAAGGAAGCCATTTGGCCTATCGTGTCTATGTCTGCTCTTTGAGAATAGCTATCCAAACCCAGTCCGCTGCTCTCCCCATGGCTCTGCAAACCTCTCCTCTCCAAACTATCTATGAATGTTGATGCTTGCAAGTGATGTAAGTGTTTGTGGTAACAAATCCACCAGTAAAGTCACTTTTACAAACTCAAAGCAGCATTTTACAAACACGTGTATCAAACCAAACCATCACATGCTGGATAAAAATAAACCAAAATAATCCACAGACTACACCGGGCCATTTCCAGCCTGGTGGTTTCTCTCACAAGCGGCCATCATTGGTGCAAGTTCTCTGAAATAAATCGCCCTTGTCAATTAGTCCAGCCTGAGGACCTACTTTCTACTCCCAACTGAGGTCCAGCATTCCTGTGTCACCATATTTCCCCCCACCCCCTGCACCCCACCACCTGATAGCACAGTCATGGTAAGCTCAGCTGAGCCATGTTGCTATGACCTGGCCTTTAACTTCCCCACTTACGTTTTGTCAATCTGACTCCATTCCCCACTCACTCTCCACCACTATTCAGAAATCAAACATTCCGAGGGCTCTATCTCGAGCCTCAGTCAGTTCATGAACTTGGGGATTTGGGAAAAATTCTCTTCCACAATACATCCTCAACAACAACAAAAACAACAACTTGCATCAATCCAGTGCCTTTTGCATCAGAAGGACATCACAGAGTGCTTCACAGAGTCGGCTGGGGGCCCCAGCTGGGGTAGGGGAGCTGTGAATGTGGGGGGATGAAAGGTGAACGAAAAGCATAGTCCAAAAGATAGGAAGGAGAGAGGGTCGGTCTACAGAATGGAGTTCCTCAGAATGAGTGGAAAGAGTAGTTAGTCGAGTGGCATCGATGCTGCCTAACCCGCTGCAGGTTCCCAGCGAGTTCTGTTTTTATTTCAGATTTCCAGCACCTGCAGTATTTTGGCTTTTGACCTCTGGTTGCTGCTCGTCCAAACAATCAGGTGTTTGGGGGCTGAGCACCAGCCATACATCACTGACTCACCACCACACCTGGTCCTACACCTACACTCGGCAATTTTCTGAGTCCTTGACTGCTGAGTGGTCCCATCACTCGCTAGCACCTCACTACCTCTTAGAACCTCCTCATTCCCCAACATACGATCCGCAGCCTCCGCTCGATTGACACCAGCCTCCTACGTGCGGCTCAGTGGTTAGAGCACTCGCCTTACAAGCGTGAGACCTGTGTTCAAATCCAGGCAGGTCAGGGCAAAACCTTGGGCAAGTTTCCCTACTCCACACGCCTAATAATAATCCATCCCCAAAAAATACAATAATAAATTGGTCATTTCAATCCACGACTGTTTGTGGGACACTGCTGTGCGCAATTGGCTGCCACATTTCACTCACAAATATACAGTGAATTCATTTTACAGTATATTCTGTGAAGCCCTTTGAGACATCGATATGATGTGAAAAGCGCTATATCAAATGCAAGGGTTATTATTACTTATCTCTCGCACCCTCCACTCCACCATTGAGGTCGTGCATTCAGCCAATAAGCCCTGAAACACTCAAACACTCTCCTTCAATCCCCATGCCTTCCCCCTCACTCAGCTTTTTCAAGTACCAGCTGAGAATCTCCCCGTTCAACCCTCCCATTCTCCCCACTCCAGCTCAGAGTCAGGCTCTCCCACTTTGAGTCGCTACCCCCTGTGGAGGGCACTATATAAGGGCAAGTTGTTGTTGATTGTCCCTGTTTGGTGTCATCTGCCAATGGTGACACCACAACTCCTGCACTTGGTTTCAAAATCAAAATAATCTGAATCAAAATAATATGTGGATCTGGTGAAGAGTAGTGCCCTAAAACAGATCACTGGGAATACCACTTCCCACTTCTTTCCTTGGGAAAGTTTCCTTACTCCAACTCCTAAAAATAATCTCCCTAAAAAACAAGACTATTTGTGGGACACTGCTGTGCGCAATTGGCTGCCACGTTTCGCCCACAAAACACACAGTTACTACAGTTTATAGTATATTCTGTGAAGCACTTTGAGACGTCTAGAAGATGTGAAAAGCGCTATATCAAATGCAAGGATTGTGATTATTATTATTATTGATTGTCCAGTTGAACATCAGACTTCTGAAACCAAATGTGAAAGGTTGCGATGTTTGTGGCCGCAAAAAAGCAACACAGTGAATTCAGCTTGAGGACCTCAAAGCGTTTTTTTTATCAAACCAAACCATCACCCCTCCCCACATGCCAGAAACAAATCCACAAAACCCCAGTGTCTTTATTCCCAGATTTGGGTGCGCATACACATTGCTAATTAGTGGCCCCCAGAATTTTTGCATTCATATCCAATAGTGCTATGATTGGCTTAGTTGGAAGCATTCTCCCCTTTGAGTCAGAAGGTCATGGATTCAAGCTCCACATCGGTCATCTGAGCTCAAAATCTCGGCTGACACTCCAGGGCATTGCTGATGGCGCTGTCCTTCGAATGAGGCATTAAACCAACATCCCACCTACCTATTCAGGTAAAAATTTTCTTGGCCCACAATCTCCCAGACAAAATGGTCATTCATCCACAAATTGGCTGCCACTGTGGCCTAAAAATACCTAGTTACATCAGTTTACAGTAAATCCAGTAACACGTTCTAAGACATTTTGATAATCTGATAGGGGGCTACATGAAATGAAAGGATTATTATTTATTATAACATTGTAATATACTCCCCAAGATATGTTTACATCCTCTATTTAAATAGTGGGCAGGAATGATTGAGAGCAATAGATCGTGATACTACAAGCAAAAAGAAAGCCATGGAATTGGCTGATATGTAATGCATCAATAACATTTTCAAACATCAAAATTTACATTCCACTTCAACTTGACTTGGTACAACAATACACATTTTGGCTACTAGACAGAGCTAGGAATGATGTGATTGACCTTACAGATAAAAGTATTAAAGGAACTATTAAATAGTTAATACTTTCTTTTCATCACAACAACTTAGAGTAAGATTTCCACATGTCCCATTTTACTCTTTCCTTCAGTTGAGGTAAAGGATGAGGAAGTACTGAAATGAAATTATTAATAATAATAATCCTTGCATTTGATATAGCACTTTTCACATCTTCTAGACTCCTCAAAGTGCTTCACAGAATTGACTGTATAACTGTTGGCGAAACGCGGTAAACCATTGCGCACAGTAGTGTCCCACAAACAGTTGTGGATTGAAATAACCAATTGGATTGAGTGACTAAATTATTATTGTTTATTTTCTTGAGGGATTATTATTAGGCATATGGAACAAAGAAACTTGCCCATGGTTTCACCCTGCTAAGAATGAAACCCAGGTCTCTCGATTGCGAGGTTCTAACCACTGAGCTACACTGTGGACATAAAACCAATCTTTCATTAAAAAAAAGGAAATATTAAAAAGTGGTGTGTTGTCAGGCACACATTTATGTAATACTTCTACTATTTTAGTGTTTGCAAATCTTAGGCCCCACGTGAATGTTTAAAGAAGATAATTTGTGATTGTGAATGCAAATATGTGCGGATCATTTCCTCCTGACTTGTGTGTCAGTGCCTTTGGGGCATAATAAATTAATGCTTGTTCTTTAGAAAATTTTACTTGGTAGTACATGGGGATCTGCTTATTAAATTTCAATATTTTAATGATATCTTTCAGGTGTCATAATGCGTCAGAATTAATGATCTTATCAGGAAGCAGCAACAACAAAATTACATTTATAGAGCCCCTTTCATGTCGGGAGGACGTCCCAAGGCACTGAAACTGGGTAAGTGCATTGGATTGAAATAAAGGATAGTGCGACCTTTTTTAATTGAGATGTGATCAAGCAATCAACGTACTTTACATTCTCGAAAGCTGCACTTGTGTTCTTCGTTTGGATGTTTGAGGGAGGAAGGAGGAGAATCGTTTTGTTCCTCATTACTGGGCATGTCGAATACAGAACGATGCATGATGAAAGATAACGGAGGAAATAGCCAACAGCTTGATATACATTGGAATGCAGCCACTGAGTAACAGGAATAGGCCATTCAGGACCTCAAGCCTTTTCTACCATTCTATTGGATCATGGCTTAACTGTACTACTCATCCTATAATCCCTTGAAACCCTGACCTGAATAAAAATCTATCGACCTTAGTCTTGCCAAATTAAATGGATCCAGCTTCCATAGCCTTTGGGGATGAGAGTTCCACATTTCCAGTACATATGCGTAAAATTATGCTTCCTGATTTCACACCTAAATGGCCCAGCTCTAATTTTAAGTTAATGCCCCATTATTGTGGATTCCCCCACCAGAGGAAATAGCTTCTTTGGGCTATATAAGTATGTGAAATTGTAAAATTTAGCCATTTATGCCTAGATGTAACTTCTATACTATTAACCCAATTAAACATCAAAAACAAGTCCTGAGAAATGCAGACTTGGCACAATGCCAGTCGCATCCTTATCTGAGTATTTCACGGGGCAGAAAACAGTAACTCCAGCAAACCTTGACATTGTCTAAACTAGACACTATCTGGAGATAAGCTTGTTTTTAACATTTCACTTTGTTAGAGAGACATGGATTGAGTGATGTCACCATTCGAATAGTTGTTGGAACCCTGTGATTGGTAATACTTTTGTAACTGTCTTTGTGTGTACTGCAAACTCCTGCCTTTTTGGGTATAAAAAGGCTGCATTAACTGACCACCGGCAGCTCATTCTTTTGACTGTCAGGTACTCTACTTGGAGACTGTTGACTTCTGAGAATCAGCTCTTGCTATAGCAAATAAACTTTACATTTTCTTACCCACGGTGTATGGTCTGTTTGTAAGACAACGGTTCTGGGAACGAGTAAAAAATTACAACTTCACAAGTAGGAAATCCTTTCATTATTTTAATCAACTCAATCAGATCAACCTGTCCCCGTAATTTAACCCTTTAAATATAAGTCCTGGTGAACCGCAGCTACACCCCCTCCAGGACTAATATATCTTTCCTAAGGTGCGGTTCCCAAAACTGAACGCAGTACTCCAGATGGGATGTAACCCAGGCTCTATACAGTTAATGCATAATTTCCACTCCTTTATATTCCAACCCCATTTATAATAATAATAATAATCCTTGTATTGGATATAACACCTTATCAAGTCCTTGAGACATCTCAAAATGCTTCACAAAATATTCTGCAAAGTGAATTGGCTGCATATTTTATGGACAACATGTGGCAGCAAATTGTGCACAGCAGTGACCCACAACAATCCTGGATTGAGAGATTCTTTTTCAAAAAAATTGGAAGGGATTATTACCCCCAGAAAGTGATCTGCCAATTGACGAATAACCGGGTTGCAAACTAGACAAACAGATGTGTGAAGTAAGGAAACTTGCATAAGGATTCACTCTGCCTGGAAATCAAACCCAGGTCCTCTTGCAAGGCGGGTGCTCTAATCACTGCTACAAGGCTGCCTTGAGATAAATGCCAACAATATAATAATAATCCTTGCATTTGATATAGCGTTTTTCACATCTTATCAATGTCTCAAAGCGCCTTCACAGAATATACTGTAAAGTGAATTGACTGTATGTTTGTGGGTGAATCACGGCAGCCAATTATGCACTGCAGTGTCCCACACACAGCCGTGGATTTAAATTATCAATTTTATTACTGTGGATTTTTTTTGGGAGGGATTATATGAAGGCACAGAAGATATGCTTTGGGTTTGCCATTACAAATATATCTCTGAAAATCATTAAAAGAATATTTCTCAATATTTCTGCTTGAATAACCAAAGCTGAAGTCCTAAAACTTTAAATCTGTTGCTAATGATTGGGATGCTTTTCACAGCCCACACGTGATGCCCAAAGTCTGCCCTTAGACTGAAACACAATTTAAAATTAAGATTCCTGAGAACTGTGTAAAATTCTTCAAGTCAATCATGATTTGAAAACAACTATCTAGCATTAATGACCTGCTCCAATGTGCTGCTCTAGGAGCACTAGGAGGTACAAAATAGATCATAGATAATTACATGTCCAGTGAAGACCAGGGATCTGATCTTCCACCAAGTTTCAAAATATTATATATAACTTTTTGTAGTCTTAACTTGTGCCCTTTTTAAAAAAAATGTTTTCATTATCATTGTTTTGCCAGCAAAATTGTCACTACCTCGCAACACTTTACAGTATACACCAGATAATAATTCCTCGAAATAAAACAATAGTAAATTGGTCATTTCAATCCACGATTGTTTGTGGGACACTGCTGTGCACATTTGGCTGCCCCATTTCGCCTGTGGTACAGTCAATTCACTTTACCATATACAGTATTCTGTGAAGCGCTTTGAGATGTCTAGAAAACGTGAAAAGCGCTATATCAACTGCAAGGATTACTAGTATTATTATATCCATTACTGATAGCCTCAAGGATTTAGAGCCTTCTGTACCAGATTCCCTTTATTCAGTCCCAGTAAATAATCCCTTTTTAAAAATCATACGGTCATTCAACGCATACTGTTTGTAGAACACTGCTGTTCACATTTGACTGTGGTGTTTCACCTGTAAAATATACAGCTAATTCACTTTATATTCAATGAAGTGCTTTGAGACACTTATGATCCAGAGGCAAGTTTTATCTACAAAGCCAATATGTCCATATCAGCTGTGATGATCTGTGCTATTTCACCTAAAATCAAACCCTGCTTACTAGTTATTCATTTGAAAGATGAAACATTGACTAAATGAATTGGACATGCAAAGTTTAAGTTTAATCTCATAGAAATCTCATACAATCCACTCTCAAGTATCATTTGGGCGATATTACACAATGAAAATGTTGGAGGATGAAAGGATAGAGGCAGACATCAATAAAGAAATATTCCAATGAGGGGTGGTAGGGTGGAATGGGGCAAGGGGAATAGCACTAGTGATTGAAAGGATGCTTATCATCCTAACCCTCCCCCCCCCCCCCCCCATACACACACACACACACCTCCCCCATGCTCAAGTCCTGACCCTTGAGATGTCCTCCCAGCATGAAAGGCGCACCATAAATGTAATTTTGCTGTTGTTATTGTTGCTTTCGTTGTATAAGTCAAGTCGTCTGTTCACCTCTGTTTACCTCTGCATTGCCACGTATTTTGACCTGAATCACACAAACCACCCCCACTGTGCGTATAAATTGTCGAGTTGTACGAGCTGTTTACGAGAGTGGAGATGTGAATCTGATCGAATACTCTCAAATGTGTGAAAGTATTTAGAAATCAGGCAGAACATTGAAATGAGCATCAGTGAATCAGGAAATGAGAGCGAGAACATTTAACAGGCTGAGAATATATTCAGTAAAAGGGAAGTGACAAGTAACAGTATGTAACAGTATTATGTTCAAGTGCCAACGCCCAAAGATGTTAAAAATAAAAAGTGCAATTCAACAGTATTGTACCAATAAGCTTCATAGTAGCTTGGGTGTTGCAAACGGCTGCTGCATTTTGCTCAGAAAATATGCAGCAACTACAACAACAACAAAACTATACTTGTATAGAGCCTTTCACGTCAGGAGGACGTCCCAAAGCACTGGACAGTCATTGTTTCAGACCCGAGCTGGGATTGGGGACGGGGAGGATGGAGGGAAAGTAGAGGATTTGGGGTGACCAATACTATTATTTATTACAGGAATGTATGATAATATCTACTGTTACTTGGGGAGAGTTCAGTAACAAAATGTACAATCAATTCGCTTTACAGTATATTCTGTGAAGTGCCTTGGGACATCCTCTCGACCTGAAAGGCGCTATATAAATGTAAGTTTTGATTGATCAATCAATCAATCAATCAATCAATCAAAACTTAAAAATGGAGGGATTAGGGGATATGTGGATAGGGCAGGTAATTAGAGTTAGGTCACAAGATCAGCCATGATCTTATCAAATGGTGGTGCAGGCTCAAGGGACCAAATGGCCTACTCCTGCTCCTAATTCTTACGTTCTTATGATACATCAAGAAAAATTGAGTCCTCTAGGATAATGATTACTGCACTCGCCTTGCAAAAGAGCGGATCTGGGTTTGATCCTCAGCTAGGGTGAAATGTTGGGCAAGTTTCCTTACTCCACACACCTCTGTTTACCTAGTAGCAAGTAGGAACATAGTTGTTTGTCAATAGTTGTTTCACATTCCAGGGGTAATAATCCCTTAAAAATAAAGAAAATGTGATCACTCAATTGGCTGAGTCTAATGCACAATTGGCTGCTATGTTTTGCCAACAAAATATATAGGCAATTCACTTTACAGTATATTCTGAGAAGTCCATTGAGACGTCTCAACAATGTGATATATGTTGTATCAAATAGCAAGAGTGATTATTATTATATATTCAACCATGAAATATTTACTTTGTTTCGTAATGAGCCACCTCTGCTCTGCACAATGTCAAGTGTGAGATATGGAATGATTCACACTGCCTCAGCTTCATTTATACTGCATGTTTGATGGTGAATCACTGGCATAATCCTTCAATTGAGTCTTCAAGCGATGTGGGCAAACACGGCATTAATCTGACCTGCTCAAGCATCTTTCCATCCAAAGGTTCATGACTTCTTCCCTCCACTAGGTGGAGCAGGAATCATTTAATACACGGTTTTTGCAAGATTATACAAGCTAAGATTTGTCTAGATAGCAGTGGCCAGTTTGGATTCTACTCTGAATTATTTGGGTTGCTAAATTGATGATTAGAATCATTGTTTTTTTTTAAACACGTATTTTATTTTGTCCGCTTTACCACCCTATGGTGGCAAGTGAGGAAGAGGTGGATTCTTTCAGATTTGATTTGATCTGCTCTGATCTGACCCGAGTCAGACCGGAGTAAATAACCTGTTGAAAATAACAGTTGTCACCTCTCGCCACTTCAATCGGAAAATTGCCCAATAAATGTTGAATAAAGCCAATGGAGTTCTCAGCGTATTTCTCCTCAGATCAGGCTCATCATTAATAACACAAATTGTGAAACGAGGAGAGATGAATTAACATATGCTAATTCAACATATAATAATAAATAAAATAACAATAGTAATCCTTGCATTCGATATAATGCTATTCACATCTTATCGACGTCTCAAAGCGCTTCACAGAATATACTGTAAAGTGAATTGACTGTATATTTGTGGGCAAAAATATACAAGAAAATATCAAGTCCATTGCTCTCACCCAGAACTTGATGTGTTCAACAGATATTCACACACCAGTGGTCCAGGAGTCCAGGGTGGAGGCATGTCTGCAGATGATGTCACGAAGAGGGAGCATGTAGATGTTGAAGAGAAGGGGACTAAGGACAGAGCGCTGAAGATGGTCGCACGAGATGGTGCGGGGGTTAGAGGAGAAACTGTTTTGGGAGATGAAGTGGAGGCAGTGTGAAAGGTACAAACTGAACCATTCAAGGACAGAACAGTGTACTGAACCATCAAACTATATTTGTATAGCGCCTTTCACATTGGGAGGATGTCTCAAAAGCGCTGGTCAGGTAAGGATGGCCACCCGAGTTGGGGGTTGAGATCAGAAGGGGTGGAAGTAGGAGGGTGACCGAAGGCGCGATTGGAGATCAAGATCTAGGGACAGACCTTCAAGGAAGCAGTCAAGGCAAAGAAACTGTGGGATGGTGTTCCAAAGGGTGGGGGCAGAAAGGCTCTGTTGACTGTGGGACCGGCTGGCTGTGTCTTACGTAGTCTTGCAAACAGGGGAAACAGTAAAGACTGGAATGGGATTAGCAGATCACCGAGATAGAGAGGAACACATCCATGGAGGGCTTTAGACGAGATTGAAATTGATCCTCTGGGGGGATGGGGAGCCAATGGAGCTGGGCAAGAATGAGGATGATAGGTTCACGGAGTCCGGTTCAGGAAAGGACATAAACTGTAGAGTTCTGAATAATCCGCAGCTTGTGTAGGGGAGATTTGGAAAGACCAACAAGAGGGAGTTAGGGTAATCAAGTGAGGGTGTGATGAATAAATAAATAATTTATTTATAATTATTTATTTATAAATAATAAATAATGGCTATATTTGATATCATACCTTTCACGTTGTGAGGACATCTCAAAGTGATTTACAGGATTCAATGTATAATAATTCAATGCAAAGTATCATGTCAGTTTATTTTTGTTCGGGAACACGGCTGCCAATTTGCAAACAGCAAAGTCCCACAAAACAGCTATGAAGTATTTGTATTTAGTATTTTTGCATTTTGGAGATTGATAGTTAGAAGATCATGAGATCCCCCCTGTCATTTCTGATAGTGCCATGGTTCTGATAGTGCTCCAAAGATAAACCTGAATGGGGGAGACAGAATCTCATGTTAAAGTCTCATGTAAAAGAGATGGGAGCACTACATATCCGTGTCAGCGAGATTCATGAATTTAATGGCCAGACTTGGGGCTCGAACCTCGTAACTGTCTGACTCACAGGCAAGAATACTACTAACTGAGCCAAGTTGACAACTATACAGATACAGGTGAGACATGTTCTTCAGGTGGCTTTTGAACATTCAATGGCACTTTTCAAAAAATGGCCTTCCTTTCTCCCTTTGTCCTGACCAACAATCACCAAGGTATATTGACCTCCATCACTGTTTGTATGACCTTGATGTATACAAAATAGCTGCTTTATTTGCCTATAAATTAGTTATCACTTCATATGACAACTATTCTCTTGAGTTTAGGTTGAGGGGTGATCTAATTGAGGAGTTTAAAATGATAACGTGATTCGATAGTTTGGAAACAAATACATTATTTTCTCTTGTGCAGAATCCAGAACAATGGACATAATCTTAAAATTAAAACTAGGCCATTTAGGAGTGAAATCAGGAAGCAATTTTTCATGCAAAGGTTGCGGAAAACTAGAACTTTCTCTCCCCCAATAAAACTTATTGATAAAACTTGTCCATAAGTTTTATCCTCCTTTTCACCATTTACATGCTCCCTCTGGGCAATGTCATCCGCAAACATGGTGTAAACTTCCACGTGTATTCGGACGACATCCAGCTGTACCTCTCCACCTCATCCCTCAACCCCCAGACCTTCGACGTTCTGACAGCATGTTTGTCCGACATCGAGTCCTGGACGAGGGACAACTTCCTCCAATTGAACGTGAGCAAGACCGAGGCCCTCCTGATTGGCTTAAGCCAGCGCCTCCGCACATCGGGCGCTGCCAGCATCAACATCCAAGGCTGTACTCTCCACCTCACAAAGCCAGTCAGGAACCTCGGCATCACGTTCAACCCCAAACTCTCCTTCCTCCCCCACATCCGTGCCTTGACCGGCACTGCCTATTTCCACCTGCGCAACATTGCCAGGCTCCGCAACTATCTCACCCCCCACGCTGCCGAAACACTCATACATGCGTACATCACCTCACGGCTGGACTACGGAAACTCTCTCCTCATCGGCCTCCCCAGCTCCTCCATTCACAGGCTGCAGATCATCCAAAACTCTGCAGCCCGTATACTATCCCGCACCCGCCTCTGCGACCACATAACCCCCACCCTCGCCCGTCTCCACTGGCTCCCCATCCTCCAGAGGATCGAGTTCAAGATCCTCGTCCTCACCTTCAAGGCCTTACACGGCCTTGCCCCGCCTTATCTTTCCGACCTACTCTCCCCCTATAAGCCCACCCGGACCCTTCATTCAGCACGACTTGGCCTGCTGCAAACCCCCCGCCCGAACCGCCCCACCATTGGAGGCCAGGCCTTCAGTTTTTCCGCTCCCACCCTTTGGAACTCCATCCCCCAATCCCTCCACCTTGTTTCCTCCCTTTCCTCTTTCAAGGCCGGTTTGAACACTTTCCTTTTCGACCATGCCTTCTGTTCCCCCCCTAATTTTTCGACCTCCCCTACGTTTCTTACCCCCTCCCGTACACTCCCCTCCCAGCTCGGGTCACACGCCTCCTGTGCAGCGCCTTGGGACGTCCTCCCGACGTGAAAGGCGCTCTATAAGCGCAATTTGTTGTTGTTGTTGTTATTATCCATTCTAATCTTCAAGACTGAGGTGAATCGATTTTTGTTAGGTACGGATATCAAGGGATATGGAGCACAGGGGGCAAAATGAAGTTGAGGTACAGATCAGCTATGATCTAATAGAATGGTAGAATGATTGAATGTCCTACTCATATTGTTATGTGTTCTGTGAAGTACTTTTCAGCATTATAGGTGCTATATCAAATGCCAGCATTATTTCTCGTTGAATTTATTATGTGAATAGTGACTAAGTAGAGCCTGTAGGTTCGTGGTTAGAACACCCATCTCACAAACAAGAGGACGTGGGTTCAATTCCCGGGCAGAGTGATATGTTGGGCAAGTTTCCTTACTCCACACACCTCTGCTTACCGAATAGTAAGCAGATGTCAGGGTCTGACCTCCAACACATCCCCCGAATCCTCCGCTCCACCCTCGGAGGCCGTGCCTTCAACCACTACGCCCCGAGGCTCTGGAACTCCCTTCCTCACTCCCTTCGCCTCGCCCCCTCTCTTCCTGGTTTCAGGTCTCAGCTAAAGACCTTTCTCTTCGACTGCACCTTTGGTCACCTTTCTACCCCTGCCCCTGGCTCGGTCCCGGGATCCGTTACTGTGAAGCGCTCTGAGACGCCGTCTGGCATGGAAGGCGCTATATAAATTGAAGTTGTTGTTTATGTTGTTGTTGTTGTAGTAATTAGGAAGCCGGTAGTTAGTTGAATGGCAGATCTCTTTTCTAGGGATAATCATCCTTTTAAAAAAATCATAATAATATGGTCACTGAATCAACAACTGTTTGTGGGACACCGCCGTGTGCAATTGGCTGTCACCTTCCGCCCATAAAATGTACAGTCAATTCACATTACAGTGAATCTAGAAGACTTGATAAGGCACTATATCAAATGGACAGATGATGATAATTATTATTAATATTATTGTATTAGGTAAAGCACACCATTTCCTCATTACTTACAGGACAATGCCTTCACTTAGTGTAGAACAGAGGTTCTCAAACTGTGGAGGGGTTCAAACTGTGGAGGGCCTCCCTGTGAGGGGCGCAGGTTGCGTGCCAATCAACAGTCCACATGGGTTTTGCGGGACCACACCCCAACAGACCAGCGATGATATATTGACAACACAAGCGTGGGGTAGTGTCTCAGAGCGTTTTCAAGCACTCCAAGATGCTACTTTGCATGAAGGATGTTATATAAATGCGAGTTATTGTTGTCGGTACTTCTCCAGCGATGACTTTTCCAATCCTGAAATCTATTACTTTGCACAGTCGGGAGATAGGTTCATTCCTCCCACTGATGGGATGAGACTGATGGATACTATACTGACATGGTCATTTAGTTTTGGTTTCCTGGAGTTTTTGTTTATTTTGTTTTGGCTGCCAACAAGTTCTCCTCTTTTTGGCCAGAGAATGCGATAGCATAGAAGGCGCTTTGTGAAGTAGAATTGATCTTTTGACACTGATACTCTCATCGTAGCTGTATTCCACTTGCTGAGTATTTACTGGTTGTTTGTGTTGTCTTAGTGAATTGTGAGGAGGCACAATTGTTTTTCTTCTTGGTTTAGGGAGGCTCCCGGGGACAAAGTTTGAGAACCCCTGGTCTAGAGTTTTACATGTTATATATTACTGTACAAAGATTGTAGAAGAGAGAGTAAATGTTGCTTTCGGTGCGTGTCTGCATGATTGCAAAGCACAGTCATCTGTGGTTGCCTGAAGGGGCATTTAAAATGTGTGGTGTGGAGCAAGTGCCCTCAGTATAGCTAAGATTAACTAACATGTTACATAAATATTCCTGTATGTATTTATTTGGAGATCTGTAATTCAGTAGTTAGAGCACTCACATTGCAAGCAAGGGATCTGGATTCAATTCCAGGCAGGTTGAAATCTTGGGCAAGTGTCCGAGTTACTCCACACATTTGATAATAATAAATTGGTCATTTCAATCCACGATTGTTTGTAGGACACTGCTGTGCACTATTGGCTGCCACCTTTTGCTCACAAATATAGTCAATTCACTTTACAGTATATTCTGTGAAGTGCTTTAAGACCTCTAGAAGACGTGGAACGCTCTATATCAAATGCAAGGAGTATTATTATTATTTATTATTAGTTTGTTTATTGTGCTAGGGCTAGGAGACAGTTTTCATCACAGATACTTACACAGTCAAGAACCCCCTTTTACTTTTGGGTTGTGGAGTAATAAAGCCATATGGACTCCCCGTTCAATTGGGAGTTTCCTGCTCAGTTTGGAGCCCCAGATTTAGTAAATTCTCTCATAATTTAGGATATTATCTGAACCTTTCGGTTGGAGTCAAAGCTTGCAGTTACTTCCACCTATCTGCTACTGAGGAAACTCAAATATATGTGTGCCTGTGTGTATACTTGTGACTACAAATTGCCCTGAAATATTCATTAGAAGTGATCCTAGCAACAAAATATTGGTTACCAATATCAAGACTACGTTGTAATTGTAAAAGTCCCACAGAATCCCAGTTCTCTGCAACCTCCACCAGAATGTGTATCTATTCCCCTCCCCCTTCATTCTCTTGGACATCGGAGACACATTCCCTAACCAGACATGCTATTTGAAAGCCTATGACCTTTTTATTATCGAGTGATGAGTCACTACGAGAGCCGTGGTCTGAAACCACTCTTTTGACAAAATTGCTCCAAATGAAACATTAAACTCTGATGTTTTCTGTATTTCTTGAGGTGGACATCAAAGATCCCATGGAACTATTCAAAAAGTGAAGGGAGTTTCTCCCAGTGTCCTGGCCAACAATCCCCCAAATAAAATTGGTCATGCGCTCCATGGTTGTTTGTAGATGGTTGTCTTCTACGTTTATCTACAGAATACACTCTCAGGGTGAATTCAGTGAAGTGCTTTAAGAGATCCTCCTGATGTATAAAATAACTATATCAAAGGTAAGAGGTACTATTATTACTGTCACGACCATTGACATTCCATTCTATTATATTAATAATTTGATATCACACACTTAACATTGAAATGCTTGAATGCATTTGTACATAAATGCACACAATGTAATATCACACCAACGGCAATTGAAGAGAATGACCAATTTATCTGAAGGATTTTTGTTCAGTACAATGGGAGAAAATCCCTTCTCTTTTCAAACAGTTTCATGGGTCATTTAGGAGTATTAGTTGCTTGGGCGAATAACTGCATTTTATCGCCAATCAGTATTACCATATTAAAGGCTTCCTCTCCCCAATGTGGGACATGTGTATCAGATAGATCAGTAGCACAGAAAACTTTGCAAATGGATATTAGGTTTGCTGAACAGGCTGCGAGCAGGATTACTGTTGGGATTTTTAACACAGCAATTACGGACTATTTGAAAGCATCGCTATGACATTTCATACACTCTACTTTATTAGTGGCCCTTGCCTCATATTGTAGCGATGTACAATTTATCCTACTGTGAAGTCTTTAGCCGTGATCCATTGATGTTCCTCTTGAATGTTCTAGATGGTTGTTGTATCTGAACCCCTTATGGTAAATCCCACATTAAGCCGTCTGTTTTGTAAGTGTGGGGGTTGTGGGGAAAAGCCATCAATTTTTAGGGGTTGTGTAAAGTAATACAGCAAACTGATAACTCGACACTGGCTTAACTTGTCACGACCACTTAAGGCAAGTCATCATGCTGTCAGTATCCTGTCTACACATTTCCAGTTTGACTAATCTTATTTTATTAATAAATCTATTAATTTGCCAACATTGTTCGATTTGTGGAGTCCTGTAGCTTAGTGGTTGGAATACTCGCTTTGCAAGCAAAATACCTGTGTTCAATTCCAGTCAGTCTGAAACCTTGGACAAGTTTTCCTTACTCCACACACCTAATAATAATCCCCATATATCAAGAAATATTGGTTACTTCAGTCCACGACTGTTTGTGGAACACTGCTATATGCAATTGGCTGCCGCATTTCGCCACATATATACAATCAATTCACTTTACAGTATATTCTGTGAAGCGCTTTGAGACATCTAGGAGACATGAAAAGCATTATATCAAATGCAAGGATTATTATTATTATTATTAGTCTTGAACCTGAGCTCAAATCACAGCACCCCGCTTGAACCTACACCTTTCTGACCGAGTGGTAAGAATGCTATAAAAAGCAGGGGAGTGGATCTTGACTCAGTTGGTATCACTCTTGCTTCTGAGTCAGAGAGAGCTATGTGTTCAAGCTCCATGTCAGGATTTTGAACTTGTATTCTATGCTGACATTCCAGTGCAGTGTAGGGAATGTGCTATGTTGTCAGAGATGCCATAGTTTGCGAGAAATCTAACTGAGGTCCTATAAGCTTGTTCAGATAGACATTAAAGATCCCATTTGAAAAGAGAAAGGTGTTTCTCCTGGGGACCTAGCCAACAAACTTCAGATGAAAATGCTTGTGGGACATTGACTGCTGTGTGAAAATTGGCTGTTTATCTTTATAAATTGTTTCAGGAAAACATTCTAAGCCTTGTTTATTCTTCCTATCATAGTGTCCAAACTGAAACACAATCATCCAAACATAAAATATAATGAATTATAATAATTCTTTCATTTGATATAGCCCATTATCATGTCTTTTCAGCACTTTGGGACGTCCTCCCGATGTGAAAGACGCTATATAAATGCAATTTTGTTGTTGTTGTCACCTCTGCCTCCACATCCATTCCACCATCCACATTCACGGCCACCTGCTTGATCTGGTGATCACCCTGGGCCTCAGTGTTTCGGATGTCACCATCACGGACAAGGCCATCTCCAACCACCATTTCATCTCCCTCAACTCCTCAATACCTCTTCCCATTGCCTCCACACCTAGCACCATCTTCTACCGCCCATGGAAGAAGATTTCCCCACAATCCCTCTCCACTGCCTTGGAATCTTCTGAACTACTCCCCTCTTGCCCATCTCCCGCACCGACCCATCCTCTGCACTTACTCTCTGCACAACACCCTCTCCACTACACTCAACGGCCTTGCCCTTCTCACCTCCCGAACCGCCTCCTACTGTCAAACCTCACCCTGGTTCACCAGCCACCTCCGCTCATTCAGCCAGATGCGGGTCGGCTGAACGCACTTGCCTCAATTCCAGCCCAACGGTCCACCGGCATATCTAGTTGGACTGCATCAAAACTTATCGCTCCGCTCTGGCCTCTGCCAAATCGTCCTTCTACTCAAGGATAATCCTGGAGACCAAGTGGCAACCCAAGACTGCTGGTCTCCACCACAACCTGGCTCCTCTGCCTTCTCAACCTTGTAGATTCTTTCCTCTAACTCCTACTGCGAGGAGATGCTTGATTACCTCGAGTCCAAAATTGAGGGAATCCGATCAGCTGTCACTGTCTTTCCAACATTTACCCACTCCTCCTTTCCCACATGCCGATTCCTACCCACCCTTCCGCACCTTTGAACCGGTCACTCACTTCTCAATCATCACCACCATATCCACTATGAAGCCCACCACCTGCTCCCTAGATGCCAACCCCACCTCTCTCCTTACCTCCCAACTTCACCTCCTCCCCCACTACTCACTGACACTATCAACCTGTCCCTCTCATCCAGCACCATTCCCACCCGCCCTTAAAACAGTCACTATCACCACCATGCTGAAGAAACCTTCCCTTGATGCAATCACAGCTTTCAAGCTACCAGCCCATCTCCAACTTCCCTTTTCTGTTGAAAGTCCTTGAAAGAGTTGTTGCCTCCCAGCTTTGCTCTTTCCTCTCAACCCACGCCCTCCATGAGCCCCCGCAGTCGGGCTTTCGTGCTGCCCACAACATGGAAACTGCTCTCGTCAAGATCACAAATTATATCCTGACCATTTGTAACCAGGGCTCCCTCTGCCTCCTTGTCCTCCTTGACCTGTCTGCTGCGTTCGACACAGTCGATCACACCATCCTCCTTCAACGTCTTTCCTCCCACCTCAACCTTCAAGGCACAGTCCTTGAATGGTTCCATTCTTATTTAACCCACCGTTTACATTTTGTTTCTTCCAATGGCTTTTCTTCAAACCCCCGCACAGTTTCCCACAGCGTCCCTCAGGGCTCTGTCCTCGGTCCCCTTCTTTTCACCCTTTACACGCTCCCCCTGGGCGACGTCATCCGCAGACATGGGGTAAATTTCCACATGTATGCGGATGACACCCAGTTGTACCTTTCTGCCTCATCTCTCAACCCCCAGACGATCGATGTTCTGACAGCATGTCTGTCCGACATCGAATCGTGGACGAGGGACAACTTTTTGCAATTGAACGTGAGTAAGACCGAGGCCCTCCTGATTGGCTCAAGCCAGCGCCTCCGCACATCGGGCGCTGCCAGCCTCAACATCCAAGGCTGTACTCTCCACCTCACAAAGCCAATCAGGAACCTCGGCATCATGTTCGATCAAAAACTTTCCTTCCTCCCGCACATCTGCGGCTTGACCGGCACCGCCTATTTCCATCTGCGCAACATTGCCAGGCTCCGCAACTATCTTAACCCCCACGCTGCAGAAACACTTGTGCATGCGTACATCACCTCACGGCTGGATTACGGAAATTCTCTCCTAGTCGGCCTCCCCAATTCCTCCATTCATAGGCTGCAGGCCATCCAAAACTCAGCAGCCCGTGTACTATCCCGCACCCGTCTCCGTGGCCACATAACCCCCACCCTCGCCCATCTCCACTGGCTCCCCATCCTCCAGAGGATCGAATTTAAGATCCTCGTCCTCACCTACAAGGCCTTACACGGCCTTGCCCAAACCTACCTAACCGATCTACTCTCCCCCTACACGCCCACCCGGACCCTCCGTTCAACAGGACTTGGCCTGCTCCAAGCCCCCCGCCCGAACCGCCCCACCATCGGAGGCCGGGCCTTCAGTTTCTCCGCTCCCACCTTATGGAATGCCATCCCTCAATCCCTCCGTTTCGCCTCTTCCCTTTCCTCTTTCAAGGCCGGTTTGAAGACTTTCCTCTTCGATCGTGCCTTTTGTTCCACCCCGAACTCTTTTACCTCCCCTTCGTGTTTCACCCCTTCCCAAACACTCCCTTCCCAGCTCGGGTCACACGCCTCTTGTTCAGCGCCATGGGACGTCCTCCTGACATGAAAGGCGCTCTATAAATGTAAATTGTTGTAGTTGTTGTTGTTGCCTTCGATATCATGGACCATTTGATCCTCCTCCACCAGCTCAACCTTCAAGGTTCTGCCCTTGACAGGTTCAGGTCTTATCTTTCATACCATCTCCACATTGTGTCCGCCCACAGCTTTTCTTCCAGCCCCTGCACCATCTTCTGCGGAGTTTCTCAAGGCTCTGCCTTTGGTCCCCTCGTCTTCACCCTCTACATGCTTCCGCTCGGTGACATCATCTGCAGACATGGGGTAAATTTCCACATGTACGCATATTTCACCTAACTGTATCTCTCCACTTCCACCCTCAACTCCAGGACTACCAATGTCTTGACTGCCTGCCTGTCTGACATCGAGTCTTGGTCGAGGGACAATTTACTTGAGCTAAATGTCGCCAACACTGAGACCCTCCTGATTGGCTCGCGTCAGCGCCTCTGCACCTCAAACGCTGCCAGCATCAGCAACTATAGCTGCACAGTCCATCTCACGAAGCCAGTCAGGAACCTGGGTGTCTTGTTTGACCCTGAACTGTCCATCCTCTCCCACATCCGTGTCATGACCAGCACTGCTTTCCAACTACACCGTAACATTGCCAGACTCCACCACTGCCTCACCCCTCAGGCTGCCAAAACCTTTGTCCTTTCATTCGTCACATCATGGTTTGACTATGGATACTCCCTCCTCATAGGCCTTCCCACTCTTCCCTTCACAAACTGCAGATCATCCTGCAGCTCATATCCTCACCCCCACTAATTTCTGCGACCACATCACTCCCACCCATGCCCAGCTCCATTGGTTCCCCGAACCCCCAGAGGATCGAATTCAAGATCCTCGTCCTCACTTTCAATGCCATTCACAGCCTTGCCCCCTCCTGTCTCTCCAACCGGCTGACTCCCCATGAAACTGCCCATCCCCTCCATTCAGTGGGCTCTGGTCTGCTCCATGTTTCCTGCCCGACCCACCTTACGATCAGTGACTGGGCTTTCAGCCTCTCTGCCCCCACACTCTGGAACTCCATCCCACAGTCCCTTAACCTTACTTCCTCTCTTGCCTCCTTCAAGGTCTCAAAACCCTCCTGTTCGATCATGCCTGCTGCCACCCTCCCATCTCTCTCTCCCCCCTTCCCCCCTCCCCTGCCACTCCCCCATGCTTGGGTCCCGATCCTTGACTCTTCAGCACCTTAGTGTGTCCTCCAACTGTGAAAGGCATTCTAAAATGTAATTTTAGATGCAATTTTGTTGTTGTTCAACACACTTCAAACCATGTGACAGAGTATACTCTAAAGTGAATTAAGGGTATATTTTGTAGGTGAAATGTGGCAGTCATTCCATAGTCAATTGCACACAGCAGTGTCCCATAAACAGTCATGGATTGAGTGACCAAATGACCAAATGTAATAATAGAGGACATAAGGTTAGGAATGAAATGAAAATGGAACTAGAGATTTAGGGACATTTGGAGGACATAGGAGTAGATACATATTGAGATTGACAAATATTCCAGAGGCCCAAAAGTTTCTGTGATTGCAGACTGGAAGGGAGAGGATGTAACTGGAAAAAGGGCAGAATGCACAAGTGAAGCTGTGGGGGTGGATACATATTCTGGACTTTTTTTTACTTGCTAATCTTTTTGTAATCAAAAAGTCTCTGTCCAGGGCTTTCCCTAGCAGTTAAAGGACTGTGGTCAATTCAATGGAAGAATTGGTCCAGTATTAGAAGACTTAATGGAGCAAAAGAGGCAAAGGGTCATTTTACATTCCATACTTTCTGTGTTGTTCTTATTACTCTTCTTGTTCAATGTACTTTAATCATTTATTTTAAGGTGGACTGACCCTTCATTAAATTGGATGATTGAAAATCACCCTGACACATACTGAAATGATAAATCTTTATAACCTTCTTGGGAAATCCCATGGATTCCCAGACTCCAAACAAACTTCAAGCAGAAGACCACCCAACCACTATTACATTATTTCTGGACTTTGGCAACTATGGTCTTAAAGTTTAAGATGATGAAGAATCATCAACTATCCTATGAAAGAATCAACACAGGATCAGAAGAGAGGTTTGAATAAAGAAGGTTTCTTGTCCCATTTGATCTCATTCTTCCAGAATTCTCTCTCTACCATCCTCGTATTACAACATCAAGCTGATTATGTCTAAGCTGGAGTCCAATGTCTAAGCCAATGTCTAAGTTAATCACTTTCTGGGTGAAGAAGTATCTTCTGGTATCTGACCTGAAATTTCCCTATGCAGCTCTAAGCCTATACCCTTATTCATCTACCAAAAAATATTAATCTGGGTTTACTTTCTTCAATAATCACTATGATATAATCAAGTAGAATCTTAAAAAGGCTGCAGTCTGCTGGAATATTTCCTTGCGAAGAAGCGCATGGAATTGCAGATTAGCAGGACTGAAATTCACGTGACATTCACGTGATGTGGAAGCAAACAATATATTAGTTCTCATTAATACTTATTATTTTCCTTATTTGTGCTGAAATTCAATATATAATTGGGATTGCCCCATCTCATTATTGCATAAGGGTATGTAACTGAGCAAAGAGTGAAATATCTGTTAGACTCCAGCAGAACCCAACATACACTCTGGGGTGCCCAAGCCTTGGCTCTTGCCAACCTGTGCCAAATACATACTTAGATAATTGGGTGAATAGGATGCATCCTTTCATGGAGAAAATGTGCATTCCATTCCAACAATTTGATTCTGTTAAATTAGGTTGAAATATAGAATCTAACAACTTGGTAAATATATTAGACAGTGGAGTTTTGGAGCTCAGTGGTTAGAGCACTTGCCTTAAAAGCGGGAGACCTGCATTTGAATCCAGGCAGGGTGAAACCTTGGGCACGTTTTCTAACCTCCACAGACTTACTAATAATCCCTCATAAAATTATGTCACTGAACTGTACACAATTGGTTGCCATGTTTATAGTGTACAGTCAATTCACTTTCCAGTATATTCTGTGAAGTGCAAAAAGTGCGAAGATGCGAAAAGTGCTACATCAAATACAAGGATTATTATTATTATTGCGCTAACATTGGGTTATAATAATAATCCTTGCATTTGATATAGAGCTTTTCACATCTTCCGGATATCTCAAAGAGCTTCACAGACTATCTTGTGAAGTGAATTGACTGCATATTTGTGGGAAAAATATGGTAGCTAATTACAATATAGCAGTGTCCCTCAAACAGTCATGGATTGAAGTGGCCAATTTATTATTGTTTTTAATTTGCAGGAAGATTGAGGGATAGCTACTACATGAGGCACAAATCTGTCTGGACATATGTGGAGACATGGCAATTCTGAGATGAGCAATAATTCACAAGCTCACATGAGAGGATTTAGAACAAGAAAGTTCAGCCCATCTGATTTTGTTCTACCATTTGAAACTGGTCAAATGTATTGACTGTTGCGTAAACCAATACAAAGGTCATTGGCACCAACAAGGTCCTCCAGACTGCCATAATGTGTCTGGTCCAAAATCCTGGAAGACCCAAAAACCTGAACACTGCATTTATGTTTTGGTCAGCTAGGTATCTGACACACGTGGAAACCCATCTCCATGTTTAAGGGTATCCAAACGAAGCTGAGAATCACACCTATATATGGTAATTCCAGAATCAAATGGAATGGAATGCACATCAAGAGCCAAGGCTTGAGCAACCCAGAGTGTATGTTTGGTGTTGCTGGAGTCTAACCAGCTAAAGCCGCATATCTTACCAATGATATCATAGACAAGCAAGCTTTCCCGCTGCTTCTCCAGCCAAGACCATGCTATCAATCAGTGCTTTGGATTGCAGGGTTAACAGGAGCTGAGTGGGATGACTCTTTGCGTTCGATGACTTGTCTGCTCTTGCAAGTTCTGCCAATGAACCATCGGCAGTAAACTGGAATACTGTGGAAGCACTTGGCTCACAAAATAAACTAATAAGAACGCCACGGAGAGCTGGCTTGATTCTAACACTCAAAGTCAGTTCAATTCCAAGGTGATCGTGCTTACCTCCCTCACAAGGAGAATAGTCACTAGTTGATCATTCAGCATCCGACATGACATTTGCAGGTTTGAGTCTCATTAAGTGGCTGGTGGGCACCAAAAACTCTCTGCCAGCTGCCCGATGGGCAACGCATCTGAGCACAAAATGCATGAGAGCATCGTCACCATCTTCCTGTCGGCAGCTCGGACATACTTCCCTTTCTATTGAGTGATTTTTCTAGTAATTGGAGGCGCAGAGTGTAAACAGCCGTTCCTTACTTCTCGGCAGACCAATCAATAATAATGATCAATAATAAATTAATAATAATATTAATCCTTGCATTTGATATAGTGCTTTTCATGTCTTCTAGACCTCTCAAAGCACTTCACAGAATACACTGTAAAGTGAATTGACTGTACATTTGTGAGTTAAACACAGCAGCCAATCGCGCACAGCAGTGTCCCACAAACAGTCGTAGATTGAAATGACTAATTTATTATTGGGATTGTTTGAGGGATTATTATTAGGCATGTGGAGTAAGAAACCCTGCTCAAGGTTTCGCCCTGCCTGGAATCGAATACAGGTAAGGCAAGTGCTCTAACCACTGAGCTACAGGACTACATAATCAAACAAGGGGGATTCCTGGCACTGAAACTGGTAAAGGTCACAAACGACATCCATCTGTGACCAGGGCTCCCTCTGCCTCCTCATCCTCCTCAACCTATCCGCCGCCTTTGATACCATTGATCACTCAATCCTCCTCCACCACCTCTCCTACGTCCTCAACCTTCAAGGCTCTGTCCTTGACTGGTTCCGGTCATATCTCCCTCACTGCCTTCACTCCGTCTCCTCCAATGGTTTTTCTTCCAGCCCTCGCACAGTCACATGCGGCGTTCCCCAGGGCTCTGTCCTTGGCATCATCCGCAGACATGGGGTAAACTTCCACATGTATGCAGATGACACCCAACTCTATCTTTCTGCGTCCATCCTCGACTCAAGGACTTCTTGCGTTCTCACTGCATGTCTGTCCAACATTGAGTCCTGGATAAGGGCCAATTTCCTCCAGCTCAATGTCAACAAGACGATGGCCCTCCTGTTTGGCTGACGTCAGCACCTCCTCACCTCAGGCGCTGACAACATCAGTATTCAAGGCTGCACTCTCCACTTCTCGAAGCCAGTCAGGAATCTGGGCATCTTGTTTGACCCCGAACTATCCTTCCTCCCTTATATCTGCTCCATGACCGGCACAGCCTTCCATCACCTCCACAATATTGCCAGACTCCGCCAGTACCTCACCTCCCATGCAGTCGAAACTCTCATTCATGCCTTTATCACTTCCAGGCTCGACTAGGGAACTCACTCCTCGTCAGCCTTCCAAGCTCTTCCCTTCATAAGATCATTCAGAACTCTGCAGCTCATGTTCTCTCCCGCACCAGGCTCCACGACCACATTGCTCCCACCCTCGCCCATCTCCACTGGCTCCCCATCCCACAGAGGATAGAATTTAAGATCCTCGTCCTCACCTTCAAAGCCATTCACAGCCTTGCCCCTGGCTATCTCTCTGACTTGCTGTCTCCCTATCAGCCCGCCCGTCCCCTCCGCTCAGCAGGCTCTGGCCTACTCCGTGTCCACCGCCCTAACATCGGTGGCCGGTCTTTCAGCCTCTCTGCTCCCACACAGTGGAACTCCATCCCGCAATCCCTTCACCTCACTCCCTCTTTTTCCTCCTTCAAGGCCGGTCTCAAGATCTTCCTCTTCGACCATGCCTTCTGCTCCCTTCCAAATTCTTCCACCTCTTCTACTCTCCTTCCCCTTCCCCCTACCCCGACCCTTCCCCCCCTGCTAATATCCTGACCTGACTGTTCAGCGCTTTGGGACGTTCTCCCAACGTAAAAGGCGCTCTATAAATGGAATTTTGCTTTTATTGTTGAAAGTACAAAGGTACGTTCGCAAACTTGGAATCCAAGCGTCAGGGTTTTCTCCTGAGCTGCCTGGCGGGCATCTGCTTTCTACATGCCGGGCGGAGATTTACTGGGCAGTCGTGATATGCCAGCCAACTTGATGTTTTCGAGTTCCAAGGAAACTGCAGGAAAACTAGCTTCTCTACATCAAACATTGCAGCCCCTTCCACCACCAGGCTTCAGTGTCGCTTTAGAGTGTGATTAAGAGTTACTAGTCCAGATATAATACAGACATGAGTCAATACAAGTATAAATCATCATTGGAAGCCTGCTAACAATGAAATCCCTGGAAGTGAAGCAAGGATAAGGAGCAAATGGTGAATTAAGTGATATCAGAACAAACATCCGCAGGTGCACAAAATAAGCAGCACAGATCATTACCAGCCAGTACATCCATCACTTACTTAGGTTTACTGACTGTTGGTACCTCCAGAGATGAGAGAGAAGTGCCTTTTGGGGAAATCACCACTGAGCTGCTGGACTCAGAGTTGCCACTCCCCCTTTCATTTTCTCAGAGTCTACAATGGGGTTCCATTCTACAGATGGAGCTTGGTGGTTAGAGTAGCCGGCTTGTAAGTGAGAGACCTGGGTTCTATCCCTTCCCAGCAGGGCAAAATGTTGAGCAAGTTTCCTTGCTTCCACATGCCTCTGTTTATATGGTAGCAAGTAGGAATGTGATTGTTAGTTAATTGGTGGATTGCTTTTCGAGGAGTAATAATTGCTGAAAAACATTAAATTGGTTACTTCAATCCCGACTGTTGTACGCAATTGGCTGCTGCGTTTCGCCCACAATATTTACAAGCAATTCACTTTACAACATATTCTGTGAAGCACTTTGAGTCATCCCAAAGACGTGATACGGCACAATACCTATTGCAAGAATTATTGATCATTATTCTTTCACTGTGACATGAGGTCATATACACACATGTGACCCAAGCTGAACTCTAGCAAAGATTGTTTGTACTGACATCAATAAAACACAAAACACTACAGAAGCTGAAAATCTGAAACAAAAACAGAAGTTGCTGGGAAAACTACTAGTTTGCAGAAGACACAAAGTTAGGAAAAATAGTAAATAGTGAGGAGGATAATAGTCCTCTGCAAGAAGATATAGACCGAATGGTAAAATGGACAGACACATGGCAGATGTTTAATGTAGAGAAATGTGAGATGATGCGTTTTGGGAGGAGAAATGAGGGGAGGCAATATAGGCTAGGTAGTACAATTTTAAGGGGTGTGAAAGAACAGAGAGACCTGGGAGTTTGTGTAGGTAATTATTTGAAGGTGGCAGGACTGGTAGACAGGGCTGTTAAAAACGCATATGGGACACTATGCTTTATAAATATGGGCATAGAGTACAAAAGTCAGGAAGTCCTGACTAAACTCTATAAAACTTTGGTTAGGCCTCAGCTGGAGTACTGTGTTCAATTCTGGTCACCACACTTTAGGAAGGATGTTAAGGTACTGGAAAGGGTGCAGAGGAGATTCATCAGGATGGTACCAGGAATGAGGAACTTCAGCTATGAGGAAAGGCTAGAGAGGCTAGGTTTATTCTCATTGGAACAGAGAAGGTTACGAGGAGACGTAATAGAGGTTTTCAATATCATGAGAGGATTTGACAGAATAAACAGGGAAAACTGTGACTCGTGGTCACAGATTTTAAATAGTTTAAAAAAAGAAGCAGAGGGGAGGTGAGGAGAAATATTTTCACTCAGCGAGTTGTTCGAATCTGGAATGCATTGCCTGAAAAGTTGGGGGAGGTCGATTCAATAGCAACGACCCTTCGTCAAAGGTTCTGACGAAGGATCGTGGACTTGAAACATTGACTCACCTTACTTTCTCCATGGACGCGGCCTGACCCGCTGAGTTCATAGAATAGAATCATAGAATCTTACGGCACAAAAGGAGGCCATTCGGCAATTGTTTTTGTTTGTTCTGAATTTGTTTTATGGAACTGGGGCTATGGGTCAGTCTCCTCAGACTCGGTCAATACCATTCTCACTTCTGGCTCAGAAGGTTGTGAGTTTCAACTTGAGCTCATCGTCTAGACTGACATTCTAGTGCAATATTAGGAAATAGAACCATACTGCTGCAGATGCTCTTCTTTAGTTGAGACAAGTAAACATCAGCTGCGCTACAGAGAGGAAATTCTATGGAAGTTGAAATCTCTGACAAATTATTCATTTGTTGCCAAGTTTTTAAATTGGTTGATGCAAAAGATCCAGACAAAATAAATTAAATTTTGGCAAGCGGAGAGTCACCAAATCAAAACTCTCATTACCTCTCATATGTAAACATCTTAAGTGGCAGTTACAGTTTCCTAATATTCCTTTAAATCTTTGTAAAGAAACTTCAGACTTACTTGACTGTGGAACACTCTCCCTCAGTCCCTCCACCTTGCCCCCTCACTCCCCTTTTTTAAGTCCTGCCTGAAAACCTTCCTTTTCAACCGTGCTTACGGTCACCTTCCCCCATCACCCTGGCTCAGAGTCAGGCTCCGCCACTGTTAAGTGCTCTGAAACGCTACTCTGGGTGATCAAATTTCCTACACGTGTCTGAGGAAAAAAGCAAACATTTAGTTTCTGAAATATTCACTTATATTTTTGTTTGGCAAGGTTCAAGGTGAGAGATGTTACTGTAGGGAAGTGGAGTCCATTCCTCTTTCAGCCACCATTATTCATGATTTCAACTGAAACAGTCAAATTGTGAAATTCCACCCACGCCTTTCAGTCATTGTGTTTGTGCAATATGAAACTGATCCACAGCATCTGGAAGATCCCAGGTCCAATCTTCGGCCTGCGTTGAGTTAGTTACTCTGTACAGAGCAGCAGTGGGTAATAAGGAATCTCCAGTCTGCTCAGACTAATTAGGCTGAATTACTTGTTTCTGTGCTGTGTGGCTCTGCACCACATTGTGTAATTGGTGTCAAGGACACTGTGTTGGCAGGCTTACAAAATGAGCAGCACAGACCATTGGCAGATGCTGCACCAATCACTCACTTAAAGTGGAGAGTATCTCCATAGGAGAGAGAGAAGTGCCTCCTGTATATCGCAATTTGCTGCTGATTTTCATCCACAAAATACGCAGTCAATTCACTTTACATATTACATATACATATGTATATTCTGTGAAGCGCTTTGAGGTGACCAGAAGGTGTGAAAAACACTATGTCAGATGCAAGGATTATTGTAAATTATTATTATTATCCTGTGGAGCACACTGAGGAATTTTGACAACATGATAAGAAGTTAGATCAAATACAAGGATTATTACTTATATTATTATCAAAGTGTGCACAAGTCAGTGAAAGGGATGTGGTGAAGGAAGACATTTAGAGCCTAGGAATGGCGTACACAGTTCACAAAAGTTCACAAATGTAGTTTGCTTGGAGGCTGTTTGTTTATTTTCTGGCCTCCTTGACTGTGTTGGGTGAAAAGCCTGAACTTTCCACACATAAGTTTGAAAGTAGAAATTTCCCTTAGTGTCTTTTCAGATATTTTTGATAGATTCCCCCATGCTACCAAACGATTGATATGCCCATATATTTGCAATGGGTCAGAAGATTGTGACTTCAAGCCCCATGTCCACATGGAGCACATGTAGTCAAAGTTGACACTAATGCAGTGTTGGGGGTGTGTTGGAGGTTCTATTCTTCGAATACAATATCAAATCGAGGTCCTGCCTAACAGTTCTGATGGATGCCAAAGATCTCATTGCAGTGCTTGAAAAGAGAAGGGAGTTTCTTTCAGTGTCCTGGCCAACAGTCCTCCAAATAAAATTGGTCATTCAATATTCCTGGGACATTGCAAATCTGGCTGTGTCATTCACCCACAAAATAAAGTCACTGTACTTTAGAGTATATCTTGTAAGGGGCTTTGCAATGTCTTTTCCAGATGAAAGTCGCTGTACCACATTTAAAGATTATTATTAATATTATTAAATACAGATGGTGAAGGAACAATTTAACAATGCAGTTTCAGGAAGACAGAAACTCAAGAATTCTGTCTGCTAAACTGGTACTTAACTGAGACTTGAACTCATGGCGGAGATTGATACCCCAATGCAGTACTGGAGTAGTATTGGAGTATCAATCAATCAATCAATCAATCAAAAAGATGATTGATTGTGCTGTCCTTCAGAGGAAATGTATAAACAAGGTCCCATCTGCTTATTAAAGTGTACATTAAATTGCTCCAGGTACTGTATATTCAAAAATGGGAGGTACGTATATAATAATAATCCTACTTGCTGCTGGGTAAACAGAGGCACATGGAGTAAGGAAACTTGCCCAACAACCTTGTCAAGAATCAAACTCTCACTAGCTTCATGTACAATTGCTGCCCTAAGTTGTGGCTTATGTTGTAATAGGACATGTGGAGTCCTATAGCTCAGTGGTTAGAGCACTCGCCTTGCAAGTGAGAGACCTGGATTCAATTCCAGGCAGGGTGAAACCTTAGGCAAGTTTCCTTACTCCATAAACCTAATAAAAATCCCTCAAAAAAAACATTATAAGATGGGTCATTTTCAACCCACGACTGTTTGTAGAGACACTGCTGTGCGCAATTGGCTACCGTGTTTCACCCACATATATACAGTCAATTAACTTTACAGAATATTCTGTGAACCGCTTTGAGGTGTCTAGAAGGATCTTTGTTTGTGGACTCATGCAGTTGATTTGTTAGATCACTCGCCTCACAAGCAAAAGGTTGAGGGTTTGATTCCGGGGCAGGGCAAAATCTTATGCAAGTTTTCTTACTCCACACTTCTTCGCTTTACCTAGCAGTAAGGAGGATCCCAATTGTTAGTCGATTGGCAGATCGCTTTTCTGTGGGTAAATCCTTCCCTAAAAAATATAATAATCACTTGTTCACTCAATCAATGATTGTTTAGTAGAAATTGCTGTGCGCAATTGGCACATAAAATATACAGTCAGTTCATTTTACAATATATTTTGTGAAGTGCTTTGAGACGTCTCAACTTTGTGATAAGGCACTGTATCAGATATAAGCATTGTTTATTATGTCAAAGATTGAAAGGCAACATTCAAGTTGGAATCCTATATTATGTAGAACTGGAATGCATTGCCTGAAAAAGTGGTGGAGGCCGATTCGATAACAGCTTTTAAAAGAGAATTAGGTCTTTATTTAGGGAGAACAGGTCTGTTAGGTTAGAGGGAGAGAGCTGGGCAGTGGGATTGAGTTGCTCTTTTGAAAGAGCCGGTGCAGACTAGATGGGCCAAATGGCATCCTTTTGTGCCGTAAAATTCTATGATTCTATGATAAGCAGGGTACTCTATTTGATTTAAACTAACAGCAGAGCTAATGATATATCAGTTACAAAGATTCAAATAATATTAGAATTTGCAAGCATTTTTACCAAACATTAAATGAGCGGAACATTCTCCAAACTACAGTATAACATTTAAATACTGAATACTGAAAGAAGAATTGGATAAGTAATTGTTTGAGAATAGTATTGGGGCCATCAAGATGGATGCCAATACAAACAAATTTACTTTTATTACGTATAATGTTATTACATAATAGACTTAGATTTAATCTCCCTTTAGAAGACTCAAGTAATCACATAGCCAAAAGCACAGAGCACACACTTCAGTCCTCTTTAAGAAAGGTGAGCTATCAGACCTGAAGAGCAGCCCAATGACAAGTTGAGACATAGGCAAGAGTAATACCTCGATTTCAGTGGGTTGGGGCTGTTTCAGGAGAAATGAGCTGGGAGATTTAGTCTGAGTCTCATCCAGCCCCAGCCTCTATGTCTCTAACCATCTGTCTCATGGCCAACCAACTGGTCCAGTCTTTAAGCAGATTTTTCTCCATGTTACAAACAAACAAAGAAACTTCTTGGACAATTAACCATCTTCAGTTTTATTTGTGAATGGATTAGATTATAGCTGTAGAAGTGTGTGCACTCATGATCACATAGACATTTTGTCTATGTGATCACGAGTCTTCTGAGGGGAGATTAAATCCCTGTTTTGGTGATGTAACCATCATGACTTCACTCTTTACCACAAGAGCAAAAGCTGAGTCTATCACAGTTTTTATAACCCAGTATTTATTTGTGTGTCAACCTGGCTCAGTAGTCCTTGTTGGCATTCTCCCCCTTGAGTTAGAGGTTTTAGATTCTAGCACTCAATTGGTATTTGGAATTCATTTTGTCCAGGCTGACACTCCAATGCAGTGCTGGAGAGTAATGGATTGTTGGAAGGGCCATCCTTCAAATGAGACATTAAACTAAGGCCCCGTTTGCTTGTTCAAGTGGATGTTAAAAATCTCTTTGTACATTTTTCAAAAAGAGAAGGGGGTTTCTCACTGTATCCGGGTCAACAATCCCCAGATGAAACGTATCAGTCATTTATGGCTGTTTCTGGGACTTTGCTGTGTGATTCGGCTGCTGTGTTTGCCTACAAATTACAGTCATTCCACTTTATAGTAAATCCTTTGAAGTGTGTTGAGATGCCTCCCAACATGAAACACACTATATAAAATGTAACGATTATTATTATCAAAACATTTTAAATCAAGTTTGCATTTGATAAACACGTATAACACCAAAATGGTTCAAAATTTTTCAAAGGTAATTGCTGTCAAGTTAAGTGACTATATTTTCAGGCAAAAACATGATAATTTAGAAGGAAATAAATATTTGAAGAAAAATAATATTAAGAGGTGCGGGGATTAGAGTTAGCTCCAGTGAGGGAATTAGCGCTATCAAAAAGGTTTGTTTGATGATCAAAGAAAAGGCAGTGACCTGGGGAGAAACAAACCACAGAGGAGATATCATAGAAATGGTAATGTTTCATAGGGGTCTATAGAGAATATATAAAATTTTGAATGGGAATGAAAAAGCAAATATTATTTTCAGTTGCACTGAAACAAGAGCACATCGGTTTACAGTTGCAAGGGGCAATTTCATGCAGGCACTAGGAAGTATTTATTTACATTGCCTTGACCTATGCCTCCCCAGTAGCCAATAGTACCAAGGTGTTGATGAATCTATTCTGTTACGATGAGTATTGTGGCAAAATAGAAACCAATGGGCTATAATAATAATAATAAATAATAATAATAATCCTTGCATTTGATACAGTGCTTTTCACATCTTATTGACGTCCCAAAGCGCTTCACAGAATATACTGTAAAGTGAATTGACTGTATATTTGTGGGCAAAACACGGCAGCCAATTGCACACAGCAGTGTCCCACAAACAGTCGTGGATTGAAATGACCAATTTTATTGTTGTGGTTTTTTTGGACGGATTATTATTAGGCGTGTGGAGTAAGGAAACTTCACTTGCCCAAGGTTTCGCCCTGATCTGCCTGGATTCGAACACAGGTCTCCCCAGCTTGCAAGACAAGTGCTCTAACCACTACACCACAGGAGCTCACTATAGGTCCCCTTATCAACCTGCCTGCCCCTCCACTCAGCAGACTCTGGACTGCTCCATGTCCCCCGACCCACCCATCCAACAAAATGAATTCCAAATACCAATTGGGTGCTAGAATCTAAAACCTCTAACTCAAGGGGGAGAATGCCAACAAGGACTACTGAGCCAGGTTGACACACAAATAAATACTGGGTTATAAAAACTGTGATAGACTCAGCTTTTGCTCTTGTGGTAAAGAGTGAAGTCATGATGGTTACATCACCAAAACAGGGATTTAATCTCCCCTCAGAAGACTCGTGATCACATAGACAAAATGTCTATGTGATCATGAGTGCACACACTTCTACAGCTATAACCATTGGCCGGCGAGCCTTCAGTCACTCTGCCCCCAACCTCTGGAACTCCATCCCGAAGTCCCTTCGCCTCGGTCCCCTCCCTGGCCTCCTTCAAGTCTCAACCCAAGACTCTCCGGTTCGATGGTCTCATCGGCTACTCCTCTCCCACCCCCTGTCCTCAGCTCGGGTCTGAAGCAATAACCTGTCCAGGGCCTTGAGATGTCCTTCTGATATGAAAGGCATTATACAAATGTAATTTTGTTGTTGTTGTTTATCCAAATCAGTCTTGTGTGTGACCTACCCAGAAAGTGGGGTTTCAGCTGCTGGTACTAGTAGTTATTGAACATTCCTCAAATATGGGAAAGAACACCCTAAACTAGAACATACTTTATCCCTAGTTTTGGATTCATCCTTAATGATTTTAACTTTCTTTATAGATTGCTTTCACAGAATATATAGTTTATTCTGTAAGCGCATTGAGATGTCTCGAAGACCTGATAAGACACTTAATGAAAATGCTAATATTATTATCGTTAGTCATTTTATTGAAGGGCTAAATCCTTTGGAATTGGATCCCAGAGCCTTCTGACAAAACAACATTTTAATTGATATAGTGTCTTTCATGTCAGGACGGTATCTCAAAGTGCGTGATGTAGCTGACTGGAGCCCAGAGCTGGGGATGGAGGAGGGTGTGGGGCGAAAGGTGACCAAAAACATGGGTCAAAAAAGGATGGTGATTCCAGAATGGAGTTCCAGTGAGGACAGCACGACAGAGGGCAGAAACTCACCCACTGATGGTAAGGCTGATGGTAAGGGGACATGAAGATACCAAGCTCTGAAAAGACTAAATTTAAAGAATCAACATTTAAAAGGAAACTCAATGCATACATCAATCAATCAATCAATCAATCAAAACTTACATTTATATAGCGCCTTTCACGTCGAGAGGATGTCCCAAGGCGCTGTACGGGGCAAGAGCAGGGGGGAAGGGGAGGGGCAGGATTAAGGAGAGTAGAAGAATTGACCATATTTGCGGGGGAACCTGAGAGAGAATAGAGTAACGGAATATGACAGATTAGAGCCTGAGAGTCGGATGAAGGCTCCCATCGACCATAAACACAAGCATCAGAAGAGTTGACTTTAATGATTTGTTTGGGTGCTGTAGATTCTATGTAGATTCTGCATAATTATTTGTAAATACAGTCCTCTGCATATCCTTCTGACCACAAAAGTGACTTGAAAGTTTTCCACTCTCTGGCATTCAGTAGGTCAAAGTTGCATCAAAGTGGAAAAAATATTATTTTTCCTGGATTAGCTTGTTCCACAAGATATCTTCTGGGAACTTGCACGCTTCTCACCAAGATTCGCTTGGTGGTGAACCATGAATTGTTTCACAATGATTCAGACTGCAGTTCCGTGACATTTCCCTACATATAATTGCCTCTCTGATGGAAAGAAATTGACTGTCCGTTTCACCTATTAAAACTCTGAATTACCCAATCTTTACGAAACTTGTTTATTCTCACATCCTTAATTGAGTTTTTTTTCCCCTGGTTCATTATGAACAAGCTTAATACAGCTTGCAATACACCAGAGAAACAATTTTAACATTGTCATGTTATTACTCGGAGTTTACACTTCTTAAAGCAATACATAGGAATTGTCACGTAGAGGTGGGAATTCTGTATAGTTTGGATACTCTTAACAACAATGGTGATAAGTTTCCACATGTGAAATATTGTCTTTTATACATTGGGAGTAAAACTGCAGTTTCACATCACTTCTTTTCTCTCCACTTCTTTTCCCAATACACATATCAATTACATCAGTGTTGCCAGTTGGAATGTAGTATTATATTATGATAAGAATCATCCGTGATTATATAACAATAGTAATAATAATAGTGATCTTTGCATTTGAGATAGAGCCTGATCACATCTTTAAGACATCTCAAAGCATTCACAAAATATACTGCAAAGTGAATTGACTATTTTTATAGCCAGTGCGCAGCAGCTATTGCAAACCAAAGTGTCCAACCAACAATCTTGGACCAAGTGAGCAAAATGTTATTTGTATTTACATTTTATTTTGCAGGGCTTATTAACCCCAGAAAAGAGATAGAAAGGCTGTGGCAAATGTTGAAAGACTGTCACCCTGAGCTGGAGGATGCGGATATGAAACGCATGTTAATGGCCGCCCTGAGTATGGAGGTGAAGTCCAAAATGCCGCAAGAGAGTTTTCGTCTCGATATGACTGGAGTAAATTTTGTTGAATTCGTGAAAAATGCCCTCGAAATGGGTAATGCGTGGGACGTATCAAAAGAATATGAGATTGCGGTGCAACGGAAAAAGGAGAGCCCCCGAGCGTTTCACGAGCGGTTAGTAGTGCTGTATAAAGCCGTCCGAAGAAACGACACAACTACACAACAAGCGGAGAATTCTGAGGCATATAAGGACACATTTCTCGGCCGATTATTACTTTCAGTGTCCAACGCGCTCGGAATAATGATAGATTCCGACTCTAATTGGGACCTGTTAATACATAAAGCCGACCGAGCCTATTATAAACAGACAGGGAATAGTGGTGCTATTAGCACAGTAACCCCAGCATTAACATCAGTCAGTGAAATGGAGGGACAGGGGCAACCATTTGCTCGTGGCATGGGACGCAGACCACGTCGACCAATTCACCGAAACAACTGGACAGATAGAGGCGCCTTCCCAGGTGTCTGCCACAATTTGACAAATCAGGCATCAAGTGGCGATTACCCCCATAAGCTGTTACCGCCAGTAAACCAATGCTATACCTGCAAGAAAGAGGGACATTGGGCGTGGGAATGCCCTTCCAGAGGACCGGGGGAAACGGTGCATGAACCACCAAACAGGCAGTAGGTTGCATGGGGTAATGAGGGACGAGGATCCACATCAAACAGTGATTTTACAGCCTCCAGGAGATGGGGTAATTGCTACAATTGCAATAAACCAGGGCATCATAAGTGGCAATGTAGATCACGGAGACGAGAGGGTCTACCTTCCACACAAGCTCCAATTAACATCAACTTGGGAACCAAAGAAGAAATTCACTGAATGGAGAAATTGGAAACTGTCGAATGTTCAAAAGATCACATCACCCACATAATGGAAGCCAGACAGGGAGAGGCAGCAGAAAAATTAAAAGGGCAATAAGGTAGCAGCCTTGCTGGAGGATCGGTCTGAAACAGTGCAAAATGGTTCACTGCAAGGTTTAAAAGACAAAACAGGGCAGGTTAATTCCCACAGGTAAAAGAAGGGAAAACGATAAAAACTCAAAGGCAATGGCAAAACCACCAATACCGATGGATTGTAAGGTTGAAATTAAGAAGGGGACTAAAGTGTCAAATTTGGAAGAAAGGTTGAGACATCTGATTGAGCAACCAAGAGATCCTAATGTTCCACCGATATGCCTCCAGACCACATAGGGAATTGACATATTGGCTAACCTGAAAGCACTCAAACAGTTAAATCTGCTCAATTCTTGTGAGGAGTCAGAAAAGGTCAAAATGTTGTTCTCTCAACTGAAGCAATTAACAAAAATTGTGAGAGACAGTAGAATGGGTCAATTGGAAAAGGAAAGCAAGAGAAAAAAAATAAATACTGAAATTTTAAAAAATCACTTGCTGCAGCCACTGACTGTGGGCAGTTTAAATTCACTGACTACAAGCACTCTGGTTTGTGTAAACAAAAGGACATTGCCTAACCCTTTGGTTTCCACATGAAATGAAGCATTTCTGCAGTTAATGATCATGTCATATTAACAACTGAAAACACTTAAAGAAATGGGAGATTTCACCTTGTAATTTAATTCCTACAGACACTGACAAGAATGGTCACCATGCAGCAACTTCTTCTGGGACATCTTATACTTTTTGCTCCATTTCTCCCATCCACAAAGCCTTCGCTTTCAATTTCGCTCGACCATCTAAGGGGGAGACGAGTGGACAAGTGCAACCCAGTCAATCATCTACATTGGAAACCGTGTGTGTTTTGTAAGAGTTGGGTGTTGTAGAGTGCGAGGCGACAGGGTCAATAAGTAGAACAAAACACCTGTTTGAGAAGTGATAATATTAAGAACGTCAGTATTCTGTAGTATTTTATATAACATTTGGTTTTGTTTATTCCAGTGTTTTAATAATGCTTAACGCCTGCGAGTATCGAGAGATGGAAACCCAAACTGTAATAATATTCATAATTTTTGTGGCTATACTGTTTATGTTAATCGTGATATTATTGATAATGATCGCACTATAATTACAGATGCTCAACTTAGTTGTTGAAAGGATTGATGTGGTGGCTGAGACAAAACAGAATTGTGAAGATTTTGATGATGATGATGGCGTGCTGTCGGTTTGTCCCACTCAAACTGGACATTTCACAATCCCACAATTCTGGTTTGTTTTACGTTGACCAAAAAGGAAATTGTAAAGACGCATGGACTTGTTTGCTGAAACAAAGCTGACTCTATGGACTTTCAAGAACATTTTACCGGTGAATGGTTAAAACAAGCTGTTGAATTTCTCACTGCAGAGTTGGCATGCGTGACCAACAAGGTCTGAGTTTGGGAACAAAGAATACAAGTCTAACCGATCTTGAGAAGAGATATTCTACAATCAACATTGATCAAATCCTGTTAACAAGTCTATTCCTAATCACAATCTGATTAATTAATTGTACTGAACTTTATTACTCATGTCTTATGCCTTTGTCATTACCCAGGCTGCTTGTTTTGATTGGTATGATTTGTTGTGTTATCACCGTATACTTAAAAAGACTGACTTTCAATGTAACCATTTACAGTTAGCTCAGTTTGACCAATCATAGATTATTGACTGTGTCAGATAATCGGGTGGCAAGTTGCCGAAAATCCAACACAAACAATTTACTTCTTTTAAAACATACCACATTAATAATATACTAAATAGTAACAGAATATTGTATGGATAATTACCAATAAAGATTCCAGCACACTCGGTAAAATGATCGGTAAAAAAGCATTTTACCGATCGGTAAAAATCCAGAGTTCGTAAGTTTAATAAGGGCACATGCGCACGCATTGCGTGCATGCGCAAAGTGAGCATACTCGCAGTTGCTGGAATGGAGAGTTGCCCTGGGAGGGGGTCTCGCAATCCGGTTGATCGGGTCACGGATAAACAGACTTTTAGTGTACTAGAATTGGTTGTATGATCTTAATTATACACCTTTTAATTGTATGTTAATCTTGCTTCATTTAATAAATTTTGACTGCACCAATTTAGATTGTCGGGTCATATTTTGAATCCTCAGGATCGGAAATCCCAACAAGTGGCTCAAGTCTGTTCTTGAGAGTATCCACCCCACTGCATGTTCTACACCCACACATAGTCTCTGCACTTAGTCCCCTCCTCAGAAAGGTGAAACAAAAAAAGAAAATTGTAAATTTTCAGGGGAAAAATTATTTCCCCAAAAAAGTGAGCTCCAAAAGATGGCCGAGCAATCATCAACACATCTCCTCATAGCCAGCAACAACACTTGACATTGCTTGGAAGATTAAGCATATCGGTTGATCCACTCTTTCTCAGAGACTAGATACATTTTGAATTCACTCCTCTGCACTCCCCCTACCTCTCTGAACTCCTCTCTCCCCAAAATAGCACCCGATGGCTTCGCTCCTCCAGTTCTGGTCTCCTCCTTGTCCCCCGAATCCTCCGATCCATGATCGGTGGCCTTGCCTTCAGCCACTACACCCCGAAGCTCTGGAACTCTCTTCCTCACTCTCTTCTTCTCCCTCCCTCTCTTCCTAATTTCAGGTCCCTGCTAAAGACCTTTCTGTTCGACCGCGCCTTCAGTCACCTTTTTTCCCCTCCCCCTGGCCCGCGCCCGGGATTCGTTATTGTGAAGTGCTCTGAGATGCCGTCCAGCGTGGAGGGCGCTATATACATCAACGTTGTTGTTGTTGAGTGGATGGTATTTACACAACCCGGATCACATGGAGTTCTCGATGTCTATCGCCCTCTTGGTCAACAGGTGCTTCTTCTCCAGTTTAAACACGATCTCAAGTTCTGAATCACGTGTGGACTGTGAGGACCTTAACATCGGCCATTACAATTATATAATATGCACAATCTTATGGAGATCACCCATCAGTCACCTCTACTTCAATATGAACAGGTCCATTTCCTTGAGAGTTCCACTGCAGCAGCACCTTCAAAGGGGTGGAATCAGCCTGACCCCCTTCTGTCTTCTCCAATATCTTTAGAGGGAGTCCAGAATTGTACAGAATAGAGCTGCACCACTCCCTGGAACCACTAACTCTGGTCCCATTCCACCCGTCTTTCTCCATAAGCTTTAATATTGTATCTCAACTATTTATCTAATTCATTTTAAATGCTATCATGGCATTGGCTTTAATGGCCATTTGCAGTGTAGCATTCCAGTATCTAATACTGTCTGTACAAAAGAATGTTTTCAAATCTCTTCCTTGCTTCAAATAGAAGCAAAAATCGCTGGGAATACTCAGACAGTCAGGCAGCATCTATGAAGAGAGGAAAGTGAGACAACAAATCATGTCAATGACCTTTCATCAGAACTGGGGGATACTGAAAGGTGTCTGGACATTACTGTAGTGACTGCATATTTTGTAGGCACACTCACAGCCCATTTAGGCACAGCAATTTCCCACAAACAGTTAGGAAGTTGATTAATTTTAGCTGGGAGATTTTTAATCAGGACACCTGTAGAAACTCTCTTATCAAATATTGCTTTCTTTAACATCTTCTAAACAGGCAAACTGGACTTTGGTTTAATGTCTCATCCAAAGGTCAACAATCTCCTACAATAAGACTAGTCAACATGTGCTCAAAGTCCCTGAACCCTAACCCTTATTACTAGGCCATGCTACACGTGAGAGGATAACACTTGCATTTGATATACTACTTTTCATATCTTCTAGACGTCTCAAAACACATCACAGAATACACTGAATATAAAGTGAATTGAATGTATATTTGTGGGTGAAATGCTATATATAATTGCCTACAGCTGTGTCCTTCAAACAATCGTGGACTGAAGTAACCAATTTTATTATCTTGTTTTTTAACGACGGACTATTATCAGGCGTGTGGAGTAAAGAAACTCGTCAGAATAACCTGTCTCGGTAACCTGTCAGAGACATGGCAGTGAGCAAAGAGTGTGGAAGCCTGAACTGTCAGGAATTAGATTGGTCAGGTACATCCATCCAGGGAGAAAGTACATTGCGTACTAGACTCGGGAAAACTCACGACTCCTAGCCCTTATTTCCCGGTAGCCTGAACTATACTCCAGATGTGGCCTAACCAGAGCACCTTACAGCTTGAGTGTGATTTCTGGAAAATTCAACACATCTGACTTGGCAATATAGGTCAGCATCCTGTTTCACTTGTTTATTGCTGATATACACTATTTTGAGATATTAGTGTGGTAAGCATACCTAAAGCTCTTTCAATTTCCCCTTTCTATACAAGTTCTATCCTCTCCATGAACCACACATGGCTTCTATTTTTACTTCCTATGTATAGTACCTCGCATTTGCCTGTAACAATAATATTCCTTGGATTTGATATTGCACCTCATCACATCTTCAAGACGCCTCAAAGCACTTCACAGAATATGCTGCAAAGTGAATTGATTATATTTGATGAGCGAAACACAGCAGCCAATTTCACACACCAGTATCATAGGAACATAATAATAGAGGAACATTGTAACAAGAGTAGGCAATTCAGCACTTTGAGCCTTCATCTAATTAAATCTAATTTAATCAGATCATGGCTGATCTGTACCTCAACTATTCCTATCAATTCCAATTTCTCGCTTTCTCCTCACATCCCTTAATACCCTGACCTACCAAAAATCTATCAACCTCACTCTTGAAGGCGTGGATGGATCCAGCATCCACAGTCTTTTGGGGGGAGAGAATTCCAGATTTCTACCACCCTTTGAGTGAAAAAATGTTTCCTGATTCCTGGTTCTAATTTTAAGACTATGACCCCTTGTTTTGGATTCTCCCACCAGAGAAATAGCTTCGCTGTATCTACCTTATCCTTTTATCATCTTAAATACCTCACCCCTCAACCGTTTAAACTCAAGGGAATACAATCCAAGTTTATGTAGTCTTTCCTCGTAATTTAACTCTTTTAGGCCTGGTAACATTCTGGTGAACATGCGTTGCATCCCACTATGCCAATATATCTTTCCTGACGTGTGGTGCCCAAAAATTAATGCAGTCTCCAGCTGAGGTATGCCATAGTTTTGCCAACTCACTTAATCTGTCTAAGTCACTTTGTAACTTCCTACTCCCATCTACACAATTTACAACAACAACAACAAAATTGTATAGTGCCTTTCACGTCAGGAGGACGTCCCAAGGTGCTGGACAGTTACTGCTTCAGACCCGACCTTAAGGAAGGGGGATTTGGAGGTGCTGATGGGTCCATCAAAGATGGGTCCTCCTAATTTAGTATTGCCTGTAAACTTGGATGTATAACTTTCTATTCAAGTCATTTATGTACAGTGTATATATATATATATACACATCTATATAAGCATGCATGTCCCACAAACCGCTGTGGATTGCGTGACCAAATTATTATTATTTTTTAAATGGATTATTGCCCCCTGGAAAAGCAATCTACCAATCAACTAACACCCATGTTCCTACTTACTGCCAAATAAACAGAGGCATGTAGAATAAGCGGGGTCTCCTTATCCCAGGCCCGCTGTATCCCAGAGCACTGCTAATGACAGCACAGCCTAGCTCATCACCCCACCTGGAAGAATAAACCAGTGACTGGAGACTTGGAGCCATTCCACTCAGCTCCTGTTAATGGGTAAGGTAGTCCCAACTAGACAAGCAGTAGGAAAGCTTGTCAGACAGCAATATCAATGGCAAGCTATGTGCTTTTAGCTGGTTAGACTCCAGCTTTACCGCAACACACACTCTGGGGTCCCCAAGCCTTGGCTCTTGCCAACCTGGGAGGTGAGCTGCTGGGTAGACTTCATGTCCCTGCGATTAAGGCAGGACTCTATGGGATAGCAGACCAGAGCTCAACAAGTGCAGATAAAACTTTGGAGCTTTGGTTTGGTTGCCTGTGGAAAACAGAGATTATCCATACTCCCATCTTTCACAGGAGCATACTGTAAACCATAGAAATATGCAGGATCAGAGAACTATACAACAGGAAATCTCACTGGACCCAATGGCAGTTGAACAATTCCCACAGTTGAAATTTTTATTTCTACCTTTGCTCCAGTCGATGGATTTATTTAGTTATCAATATTGCACTGTGTGCTATGCTGGGACATTATTCCTGGAGTACAGATCCCAGAACTATACAGAATTCTGCAAGTTGTCATACCAATGCTTAGCTACAATCCCAATATTACATCATATCACTCAGGATCTTGTTAGGGTTTTCTTGTCACCCAATGAACTTTGCTCCAGAAGCAATCGAGAATTGGCTTCTCCCAATATCCTAACTTACAATCCTCCGGATAAAATTGGTAATTCCTTTCATTCACTTTTTGTGGGATATTGTTGTCTACAAATGTCTTCTGATTTGCCTACAAAACACGGAGTTTTTCCACTTTGCAATCAAATCTTGTCGAATGCTTTGACGTAGATGTAGATTGCATGGGAACAGTGTTGAGTGTCATTTATTATCTGTTTACCAGAATATGTCCCCGTTTACATGACTCAGATTTCTCATTAAGAAATCCCATTAAAAAAGATAAGTTAGACACAATACATTACCCCTCTGGGGGATTACTTTAGAGGAATGAAGGATAAGATATCATGTATAAATAATGCCATTCTAAGAAATTTTGACTTGATGAACAAAGACATTTATTGCATTACCTGCTACCTTTATCACTAAATCATCTCTTTTTATTAATCAATCTTTCTGCTCTTTCCTCGAATTCCTCGAATTTTGCTTCTCAGGTGCTTTTGTAGTTCCCTTTTGAACAATTCTATTAATCCAGTGTCAATTGCTACTTGTAGTAATAAATTTTATGCCAATCTGAATGAAATCATTCATTCTAACTGCTATCCTGTTGTCCTGCTAACAATCTTAAAACTGTACTTACTCCCCTGCAATTCCTTAACTAAAGGAAATAGTTAATTTGCCCTGACTACAATGTTAGTCAGTATCATACAGACCTATTAGGGCTTTGATTCAATATAAATTATTATTCATTCTTATATGGTAGGTTTTAAAATAATAATCCTTGCATTTTTCAGATGCAAATCTATCAATCACTTTGCAGTACTGTATAGTGTGTGAAGTACTTTGAGATTTTTCGAAGACATGATAAGGCTCTGTCAAATGCAAGGATTATTATAATTATATATTGTTATTTAATAATATTGGCCTTGGCGAGGATGCAGAAGAGATTTACCAGAATGATATCAGGCATGAGGGATATCAGTTATGTGAAGAGACAAGAGAAACTGGTAATGTTCCTCTTAAAGCAAAGAAGTTTAAAGGGAGATTTAATAGAAAGGTTTTGATTGAGTAAATAAGAAGAAATTGGTTCCACTGATGGGTTGGTCAGTAAAACAAATTAGAGGAAGATGAGGAGAATTAGCTTTACCCAGTGAGTTGTTACAATCTGGAATGCACTGCCTGAAAGAAAGATAGAAGCAGATTCAATCATAACTTTCAAACGGGAATTGTATGTATACTTGAAAAGAAAAACATACAAGGCTATGGAGAAAAAATGGGGGATTGAGGTATCCACAAAATGGATACCTCTTTCAAAGAGCCAGCACAGGCGTAATGGGCTGAATGGCATCCTTCTGTGCTTTTGAATCTTATGATCCTATTAATTATATGATGCTCCTTTCTATTTCAATGTTAATGTATATTAGTCAGGTCCAAATCCTAATAATTTCTGATACAAAATGGGGGAGGGAGGAGCAGAAGGGAGTAAAGTAAGTAGGCCTCACATACTTCCTGCTTAATCCAAATTCATTGATAAGAAGTAGGAGGGAAAGATTTATATTGAAAGTATCTCATGTCATTTAGTTTTCTTCTGAAAAAAAAAGAAGGATTAATTCATCTGTTAATAAGAAACGTTTTCGGTTTTGCCGTTCCCCTGCGACAATCCTTTTAATCCCCTTTGAATAAAATGTTACAATGTTAAAAGAGAATTTTGGCTCATTGAGTCTGTGCTGGTGTTTTTTTAACATGAGCCACCTGGTCTAATGCCACTCTTTTGCTCATCCCCTATTCCCTTTTTTAATACAAAAACAACTTGCATTTTTATAGTGCCCGTCAAGGTGGATGGTGTTTCAGAGCACTTAACATTGAATTAATAATCTGTTTTCAAGCATCTGTCTAATTCCCTTTGAGAATAATTGAACTTTATTGAAATATTGAGAGGAAATTAGATCAATAGCACAAATTAAGATGCTTTTGTTTTAATAATAATAATAATCTTGGCATTTGATATCGCACTTTTCACAACTTCTAGACGTCTCAAAATGCTTCACAGAATATACTGTAAAATGAATTGACTGTATTTGTGGGTGAAACACTGCAGCCAATTGCGCAGAGCAGTGTCCCACAAACAGTCGTGGATTGAAATGAGCAAATTTTTTTGGGAAGGATTATTATTAGGCATGTGGAGTAAGGAAACTTGCCCAAGGTTTCGCCATACCCAGATTCGAAACCAGGTCGCTCGCTTGCAAGGCTCTAACCACTGAGCTACAGGTCTCCACATATATGCCAATACACACATAGAGATGCAAATGGACATAGACACATAAACTCAGACCCACACAGATTTTTTGGGGGAGAATCAATCCTCTAATTGTTCAGTTACTGCAGTTGTCTTCTGTCTTCTGTCTCATTGCTCCACAGCGGTGGATTCTTATTTGAGCACCTTGGCAGAGTGCCATAAAAGTTTGTGAAATACGTTTGCAGTCCACATCACACAATAGATTTGGCCAACTTGAGGCATGAGAAAGGCGCTATAAAAGTATAATACTGTTGATGTTTTTGTTGAGGATTGGCCTATTCAGGAGCTCAGACCTTGCAGAGGAAACTCTGCCCTTGCAGAATGTATCACATTATGCTGCAATCACAGACAGAAATCCGTGGGTAGAACAGGCATAACCATCGACTTCAACACAGTCATCTGTTCCTTGTCAATGATTTTCATGACCTAACAAGGGGAAGAGAGAAGGGCTTCTTTCTTTTTATTGGTGTGTAATCTGGTAACTGTACTGCATCCTCAGGCTTCTCTCACAACAGAGGGTTGGATAAAGAAGGCACTTTGGTCAATTTGACCTCATCCTTCCTGAACCTACCCCACTATCTTCTCATCACAACCTAAACCCATTTATTTAACAAGTCCCGCATTCCGGCCCACATCCTCTCTGACAAGCCTTCTTGGTATTTCATTCTGTAAACAGCACAGAAATGCAAAACAAAGAAATTTTCTAAATCCCAAATAACTAAAATATTACATTGTTCATCATTTTCAATGAATTAGGAATTGGATAGTTTTCAAATGTCTTCTTAAGAAATATCAATATTTGTTAAGTAAGCTGCAAAGAGGGAAAATTCATCCATTATATATATATATAGTAAATTCACTTTACAGTATATTCTGTGATGCATGTTGAGACATCTCAACAGTGCGATCAGGAGGTCTTAACTTTCCTCTTCGATCGTGCCTTTTGTTTCACCCCGAACTCTTTTACCTCCCCTTCGTGTTTCACCCCTTCCCAAACACTCCCCTCCCAGCTCGGGTCACACGCCTCTTGTTTAGCGCCTTGGGACGTCCTCCCGACGTGAAAGGCGCTCTATAAATGTAAATTGTTGTTGTTGTTGTTGTTGCAACATTAAAGATCCTGGAGAATGTGGCAATTTTTTAAATTCGGTCTTAGTTTAAAGTGGAGCAGTGGAAAACTGGAGCAGAAACAGCTTTCACCCACAAAACAGTAACTACACTTTACAGTACATATGCTATAAAGAGCTTTGTGACATCCTGCTGATGTGAATAGGCAATACCAAATGGAAGATTATTATTATTATTCGAATTAAAAATGGAATTGAGAGTTCTGCGCAATCTTGAATTTTTAGACAAATGGTGTCACTCGCTAAAGTGACTATCTTCACTGGCTCCCCATCCCCCAGAGGATCGAATTCAAGATCTTCATTCTCGCTTTCAAGCCATTCACGGCCTTGCCCCCGCCTATCTCTCCGACCTACTTTCTCCCTATCAGCCTCCCCTCTGTTCAGCAGGCTCTCGCCTGCTCCATGTCCCCCGCCCGAACCATCCTACCATCGGTGGCCAGGCTTTCAGCCTGTCTGTCCCCACACTCTGGAAGTCCATCCCGCAATCCCTTCACCTCGCTTCCTCCCTTTCCTCCTTCAAGGCCGGTCTCAGGACCTTCCTCTTCAACCGTGCCTTCTGCTGCCCTCCTAACTCTCCTCACATTCCCCTGCCCCTATCCTGACCCTTCCCCCCCTGCTCGGGTCCTGACCTAACTGTTCAGCACCTTGGGACGTCTTCCCGACAAGAAAGGCGCTCCATAAATGTAATTTTGTTGTTGTTGTACCTCTAAAATGCACACATGTGTAGGCATTGGCTGTCACAAATCTGATTTCCTCCATTCTCAAATAGTCTGCTGACACTGTCCTTCCTCATACATGAAAAGTGACTACGTAGGCAAAGGAGGATCTCTTCATACTCTAGCAGTTTCTGCAAATTCTTCCAACCTTACTCTCATCTGTACTCACTACTCGTTCAACTCTGTTCTCCCTCCTCCCACTTGGTACTCCTCAGTGCGAACTTCCATTCAACCTTTGTAAATTGCTTTAAGACACTCTCAGATTGTGAAAGTCACAGTATAGATGTAAATTTGTTGTTGCTCTCATGCTTCTTCCTCATTCCCTATCTTCCTTGATCATACCTTTGGTCAACACTTTCAATCTACACATCCTCTTTTCCTCATCTCTCCTCCTCTTTGGTGGGGGGTCAGGGATTAGTAGGTTAGAAGGTTATGGGTTCAAGCTCCACGTCGAGACTTGGAAGTTATATAGTCTAGGCTGCCACTCCAATACAGGTCTGAGGTTTACTACATTGTTGAACACCATGACCCTATTCATAAAGAAAGGGCAGATTATGATGGTGACGTGGCAAACAAAATTGGTGACTCATTCAATCACTGTTTGTGGGACATTAATGTGCACAAATTGATTTAGAAAATAGGGTCACACCACTTTAACAATATATTCTGTAAAGTGCCTAGAGATGCCTCGATGACTTGATAAAGTTGATGGTACCACATATAAAAATAATAATAATAGGATATCTGGTACTATCAGTCTAGCTTGATACACCCTGCTGACTAACAGAAAATATTTTCTTCTTCTTGTAGATCCTTATTGTCATTATAAAGCCTTTCAAGATGTGGACAGTAATATATATATAAGGAAAAGCTGTTTACTGTGTTCAATTGTGGTCACCATGCTTTAGGAAGGATGTTAAGGCATTGGAAATGGTGCAGAGGAGATTTACCAGGATGGTACCAGAAATGAGGGACTTCAGTTATGAGGAAAGGCTCGAGAGCTAGATTTATTCTCATTGGAACAGAGAAGGTTACGAAAAACTAATAGAGGTTTTCAAGATCATGAGGGGATTCGATAGGGTAAGCAGGGAAAAACTGTTTCCACTGGTATGTGTGTCAGTGACACAAGGTCACAGATTTAAAATAGTTTCTAAAAGAAGCAGAGGGGAGGTGAGGAATTTTTTTTCACTCAGCAAGTTGTTCGAATCTGGAATGCATTACCTGAAAAGGTGGTGAAGGCCGATTTGATAACAACTTTTAAAAGAGAGGTAGACATTTAATTGGGGAGGAGGGTTTGCGTAGTTATGGGTAGAGAGGTGGGGAGTGGGATTGAATTGCTTTTTTCAAAGAGCCAGCACAGACTCGATGAGCCAAATGGCCTCCTTTCGTGCCATAAGATTCTATGATTCTATGTTAGCTGATAGAAGTTGGAAGGTTGATGAAACAGAATCCAAATCTTGTCTCCCTAAGCTATGAGCTATATGGTGACGGAGTTCCTTAGTGTGCATGTGACAGAAAGCTCTTATTACATATCTCCAGTGATGTAATGGGATTCTCTGTTTTTTAGAACTGGTGAGTAGGCTGAAGGTGAGGTCGCCAGTTTATAGAATGGGTACAACTTCCTATTGTTTTGGTTCCTCATCTTTTCCCGTCAATGGCTTTGTCAACGGCTTTGTTTCAGTTCAGAATTTCCAGTGTTGTAATCCAATCCTTCCGTTCCGACAGGGGCTGATCTTATCCGTGATCGGTAGTGTAATCAAATTCCTAGAGCTCATTCTTAATTAACTTGTAACAGTTAAAAAATGAATATACTGCCAATAAATTCATAAAGAGAGCCTAGCTCAGAGTGACTTTTCCACTGGAGCAGAGGAACCATAGAATCTTACAGCATGGAAGGAGGCCATTCGGCCCATCGTGCATGTGCCGGCTCTTTGAAAGAGCTACCAACCAGCCCCACTCCCCCACTCTGACCCCATCGATCTACAATTGTTTTTTCATTTTTAAAAACAACAACACAATTACATTTGTATAACACCTTCCACATTGAGAGGACGTCCCAAGGCACTGCACAGTAAATACCTATCCAATTTCCATGTGGTGCCAGGAGATGAAAGTAAATTGAAAAGAATATCTTACCATGACATCAGTAAACCTTCCAACCATCAAACAGTTTCAAATATCTGCTCTTATTTAATATTTTTTATATTTTCTCTTTTGTACCAAGTCCCTGGCAGAAAGGGTTGGAAAACAGGAATAGATTTGGGTTCTTGTTGTCACTGAGACAAATCACTGCACTGACAGAGTGTGTGCTGGAGTACTGCTAGAATCTAACCTCGTAGCTTGCCATTGATGTTGTTGTCCAGCAAGCTTTCCCACTACTTGTCCAGCTAGGACCACCCATTAGGGCTTTGGCTTGCTGAGTTAACAGGAGCTGAGTGAGATGACTCTCTGCCTCCAGTGGCTGCCCTTCAAGGTCCCCTGTCCATCAGCCAGGCTGGCTTTTTTGTCATCAGCATTGCCCTGGAATACTGTGGACCCGCGAGGGTCAAGTAGGAAGTTCCTGTCGAGAGGAGGTGCCGGGTAATGGATTAAGAAGTGAGGAGTAGAGGTAGGGAGATGCTAAGGTGTGAATGGACATTAACACATGTATGAGAATCTTGATGTTGATCTGCTCGGTGATGGGAGCCCAGGTAGAAAGCCCATATGGGGCCCATATGGGCATGGATCAACCCAATTTGTCCCATATGGGGCCCATATGGGCTTGCTACCTGGGAGCCTGGCCTGGTGAGATGGGGGTATGGAGTTTGGTACGGGTAAGTTTCCGGGCAGCAGAGTTCTGAATGAGATGGATTTGTTTGAATGGTGTGATTGCATTAGTCACTAAATATTTTGCCCACAAAATATACAGGCAATTTAATTTACACTTTGAATTTATATACTTTGAAGCACTTTGAGACGTCTCAAAGACGTGATAACAGGCCCATACGCAGGGGGGGTGCGACGGGTGCGTACGCACCCCCCCAAATTATAAAAGGTCCACATTTTCCGGGGTAGAGAATTATATTTTTATCAAATTTAAATACCAAGTAAATTTATTGAGCATTTGTGTAACAATTAATTCTTCAAAACCATGTATTACTTATAAATACACATCTTTGAATGTTTTAGTATTAATATAAAATTCCTCGCACACCAGAATCGACGTCTACCCAAAACATACTGCGTCGATAGATGCGCTAGTCAATGACACGGCGAGTCTGTGACTCACCGCGTAAACATAGGCGCGCGCCAAGACTCAAATCCATCCTTGTTTGGAAATCATCCCGTATACAGCCACAAAGGTAGCACCACTTCTGGAAGTTAAAATCATCTTTTCATCTGATCACCGTAAGTAAAAATTACTTTTCTACTTAGTTTTGAGAGGTGTGACTGTACTGCTAGCAAACAATGACAACATATTTACAAGCTTCTGAGAAATTAAAGCTTTTGAGAACCCAACAAAAAAGTCATATGTGTCTGGACGGGAATGCCTATCTTTAAAAAAAATACTCATGGACGTAGGCCTATACTTTAGCGCCTATGTCTACGTGGTGTGTCAATTGGAAATCATCCCATATAAAGTCACTACATAAAAAGGTAGCACCACTTTGTGGAAGATGAAATCATATTTTAAGCTGATAAATGTAAGTAAAAATGACTTAAGTTTTGATAGGCGTGTTTCTGAAATATCATGTTTCTTGTTTTGTCTTGATTATCACATTTAATTTATATTATTAAAAATGTATTCCTGTAATTAAAAATTGCTTTTAGAGATGTCCACTGGCATGCAAAAAAAATATGACCGCAAAGATAAACAGTGTTACTTTATTTCACATTCAATTTTGTACCCAGAGTGAAGCTATTTTTAACCAGATTAATCTTCATATCATGTTCAACTTTTTCAAATTGTTTCCTCGGGGCTATTTTTACCTTTTTACCACTTGCGGCCTCTATACCAGATGAGGGCCTTATTTACCGGAGCAATTTTACCTACATTCCAAAAACATCTATGTCGCACGAATTTGGCCTAAAAATAGTTTCATCATCATCTGATCGAGCGAACTCGGGCATTGACAACCACACTTCTCCACTGATCCCTTCTCTCCATGCAGCCTGACAACTCCCGCCTGCCAATACCCGAATCGCGCTCCAGAGCATCGATGTAGGTTAGGGCCGGTCTACCTCGTGTTCTGTGACCGTGCAATGGTTCCCATAGGATAGTAGCACTATGGACAGCCAATGGATGGTCTACAGTCCTTCATTAGATGCTGCCTTTTGCATTCACTGTGCACTGATGGTCCAAACAAGTGAGAGGAAACAGATGGGGGCATTTGTTAATACACCCTTTACCATGTTCTACAAACTAAACGAGAAGACGAAGGAACATGAACGAAATGGTTATCACGTAAATTCTATGATTAGATCGGCATCAATGCGCGACTCTGTTGCGAACCCAAAACATAAGATAGACATTCGTTTGGTCGATAAAAAGAAGAAAAACATTGAAAGAAATCGACATATCATAAGAACAGTTGCCGAAGCTGTATTATTCTGTGGACTTCAGTGCATTGCACTTAGAGGAGATAATGAAAGAGTCGTGGAATGTAACACCGTTACGAGTGACGTCACACAATACAATGGTAATCTGGGAAACTTTTTGGCAGCCCTACAGATGATTGCGAAGCATGACGAGGTTCTTCGACATCACCTTGCTAGTATTGGGCTCGCAAATAGGAATTCCAAATATACTTAGAATACAGAACGATATCATCACAATCATCGGCCATGATATAATCCGCAGTGATTTGATTGATGAAATCAAAGCCGCTCGATGGTTTAGTGTACTTGCTGATGAGGTAACTAGCAGCAACAAAGAGGAGCTCGCCCTTTGTTTCCGTTTCCTTGACAGAAATAAAGATATCAGGGAGGAATTTCTGTCTTTTCTTAAATTGCCAAGGATCACCGGTGAAGTCATCGCCAGTACCATCTTGGACTTTCTAAAGATGACGGGCCTTGATGCTACTAACATCCGTGGACAAGGCTATGACGGAGCTGCAAACATGTCAAGTGATAATGATGGTGTTCAGCGACGAATAAAACAGCAGTCACCAAAAGCTGTATACGTTCATTGTAGTGGTCATTGCCTAAACTTGGTAGTAGCGCATTCATGCTCCCTCCCCCGCACAAGAAACACAATTGGCAAGCTAAAGGCTGTTGGTTCTTCCTGGCAAGCCCAAAGCGCAATGGTCTCCTGCAATCGATTATTAGAAAGACTTTGCCAGAGGAAACAAAACATCGAAAGGGGCTTCTTGATTTGTGCAAGACACGATGGGCTGCCAGACACGAGGCATATACACATTTCTATCAGGCATATATCTACATCATTACAGCATTGGAGAATATTGCTCATGGTGCCAATGTCGAATCATGTGGCATAGATTTTAGGGAAGCTAGTTGGGATCCAAAGAGTCGCTGTGATGCAGCATCTCTATTGGCAAGTCTCACTTCCTTCGACTTCATTTCTTACGATCTATCACTTCTTGTCACATCTCGCTGGCATAACAGTAAAATTGCAAGGGCAGACTGTTGACATCATCAAGGCCTACAGTGAGATCTCAACCGTGAAAGTGGTGTACAAAGCACTTTGCGATGATGTAGAAGTCGAATTTTCAAGATCGTATAAGCAAGCTGTTAGAATGGCTAATGCTGTCAACGTCATTCCATCAATGCCACGGACTGTTGGTCGGCAGACCATGCGTAGTAACGTGCCTGCAGCTACACCTGAGGAGCATTATCATCGAAATCCATTCTGAGCTTGACTCACAGTTTTCCGATTTATCGGTGCTTTCATCAAGGCTATTGGGATTAGTCCCGTCAGTGTTATGTGGGGATGATGTACCATCACTCGAAGAGGTAGTTGAAGTATACGCTGAAGATATGCACTCACCGGAAGTGTTCCCACAAGAATTATTCAGATGGAAACACAGATTCCTACCATTATCCTCTGACCAACGTTCATCCACGGCAGCAGCAGCAATGATGGAGTGTGATGATGAAATGTTCCCTAAAACCTCTGTGCTTCTAAGATTGTGTTGCACTATTCCTGCAACAAGTTGCGAATGTGAACGAAGTGCAAGTGCTTTACGCAGATTACACACCTACCTACGAGCAAGCATGACGCAAGAACGACTTTCAGCACTCGTGTTAATGCACATTCATTATAACATGGAAATCGATATTGGTAGAGTGGTTGACGTATTCGCTTCAAAGCAACCAAGGCGTCTCGAATATGGAACGCTATTAAAGAATTAATTTCCCTTCCCTTATTTATTCAAGTATTTTTTCTTCAGATCAGTATTGCTTGATGGGTCACTTCTTTTAATTTTGATTCTAAATAAATAAATAAAAACTAACTACACTATTGCTCACACTTCAATGATATTTTCAGGATAATGCTGATAACAGGCTTGTAACACGTGTGAATTAACTGTTTTACACTGATTTTCAGTTTCTGTATATTTTCTTGTCTTTTATAAAATTTGCTTTACTGGAATATCTGAGCACATAATTCATACTTTACTCTTACATTATTGTTCATTACAGTCCGAAAGAAATTGAGTCTTAGGATAACAATAAGATATGTATTTGTGCTCAAGTAACACAATATATGTATTCAGTTAAAGCATGGAAATATTGAGAATACCTCCATGATGTATTCTCAATATCTCAATAAAGAAAAATGTTGCAGAACAACTTATTAATTACTGTCAATCCGTAGTTTATGATCATTTTCTCTTATACGCATACATTTATCAAGCATTCGTCATTGTACTGTTTTAATTGGATTGTAATTTACTTTATCGTTCACATTCCTTACATCATCGTGTCAACAATCGTGTTTGCTTTTATCGGCGAACACATTCGACCTTCCCAAAAGATTTAGACACGGACTACCTGGGAAAATAAAAACACTGAATAAATAATGATGCTCTTAAAAACCAAGGACATGAAACATTTACCGTTCATATTGGATCTTCTAAACTGATTAAATAAGACCTCAAACTGTGTAAAACGTCGGAGCCTCGAGGGCAGCCCCTTTCACCCCCACCAGGGGCCCTCAGGGGCAGCCCCCAAGCCCCCGGCCATTGTTGGTCCCATCACTAGCAATTCGCACCCCCCCATTAAACATACTGCGGACGGGCCTGGTGATAAGTTGCTATATCAAATGCGCGGATTCTTCTTAATATAATGATGAATAAAATGATGCAGCGGAATCAGCAGATCTGCAGGAAACAGAATTGTTCTTAAACTTCCCAACCAACGCAAGCTCATTCACAACCCAAGCTCATTCACAACCCTAACCTGTCTTTCATTGAACTTGTTTATTATCTCGAGGGCATTACCCAGCACACAATTGGCAACAATTTGCTTCAATTAAAATTCCTGCTTGAACAGGAATCAAGCCCTTGGCCTTGTATAAAATGTTCCAAAACACTTTCTCTTTCACTTTTCACTTCCAGACTCCTGATCCATAGTTTAAATGTTTTGCTACATTCCATTCAGCAGGTTGTCAGCCTAACACTACATGGTCAGGCCTGCATCAACGTCATCAGCGTCAGGCAATTACAAACAAAGTAAAAATCAACACTGGAAACCAAACCTCAAAACAGAAAACACTAGAAATGTATTGCAGGTGCACTAGCATCTGAAAGGAAAAAGTTTAAAGTGCCAGGGCTTGGCTGATTGTCAGAACTCCAGCGTTTCCTATTTTGACTTGACACTTGCAATAGCTTGTTGACTGCCTCTTATCTATCTGAGCCATTCCTCTTGGGTACACATTGCTTCCAAGTGAAATTCATTGGGGCCCTGCAATGAGAGAAACCGTAATGACAAAAAGTCACCAATTGAATAAAAAGTTTTGTGTTTTCATCTCATCTATTGTCTGGTAAATCATGTACTTGAAGAGCTCTGAGACTCCGTACGGCGTGGAGGGCGCTATATAAATCAAAGTTGTTGTTGTACTTTCATTCTCTTTGTGTTCAGATCACTGAAATAATAATAATACTTACATTTATATAGCGCTTTCAGAAATTTCAGTGAGAGACAAATTATCTTTCAACAATCTTTCGATAAATTTCAATACATGATGGCATTAAGTGGCATAGCACTCCTTTGAGATGCTGCTCTGGAGTGAAGGGCGCTATATAAATGCAAGTTGTTGTTTTATACATTTGTATCGTGGGTTTCACATATGGAGGACATATTATTATTAATAAATTACTTTAATTGGCCTAGAATGCGTGAAAATCACTAGTTTATTGTTATAAAATGAAAGGGTTATTGGCTGTTGATTAGATTATTAAAGGCACCTACAATTCCCTCTGGTTTTACCCATAAAAAACAAACATTAAAATTACATTTCTATAGTGCCTTCCAACGTGAAAGGTACACTGATTGGCTTTTTGTATTAAAATAGTAAATTTGATGGGCAAAATAGAGAGGTATATTAATATACATGCTCAATCAAACATACTAGAATGACTCACCACAGCAAAATCTTAGGAATCTCAAACATATAACAGAGCTACAAAGTATTTCCTTTTTTCTTTCTGGCTATACCGGTTGGAATCCTCATTGTTTCTAACATATGAAGGAATCTTTGGCAGAGAGGTCACCAGACCCAGGTCATTGCAAATGGTGAAGGCTAAAATTAATAGAGATATTACTAGAGTGTTTATGACATAAGAAAAAAAAGTTTCACTTTCCTTATTAAATAATGTATACCGAGAAGTGTTTTCTTCTTTCCCAGAAGTGCATTGAGTGAAGTCTGGTAGTTCCTTTGTTAACTTCCCCCACCAACTCAAGAGTCAATTGATCAATGAATGCATAGATATGTAATAATAATAATAATAATAATAAAAATAATAGTCCTTGCATTTGGCCTTTCATCTCAGAAAGCACGCTAGATTGACTGTGAATTTCTGGGAGGAAGCGGCAGTCAGTTTGTTTGCGCACAGCAATGCCCAGCAAGCAGCCATGAAGTGATTGACTGATTTTCTTTATTTAGGAATTGTTCTGGAAGACATCAGGAGAAATTTAATCATTTCATATAGCGCCATGGGATCTTTACAGTCCACCTGAGCAGGCAGATGAAATCTCCGGTTAACATTTCATCCAAAGGATGGCACCTCCAAGAATGCAGCATCACCCAGCTCTGCGGGAGGAAGATGGCAATGATTTTATCCACCAAGTAGGGGGTGAAACCTGTCTCGTTCTATGTCAAATGATTAAACAGTGACCAGCCTGGCTCATAGGCAGGGCTTCGAGGGGCAGACTGACCATTCTAACCCAGAAAACCAAAGACCTACGTGGAAGGGTAATCATAGCTGGAAACACAGTGGAAAGACAATGCTAAGTACTGCTATTTTAGCTGGTTAAACTCCAACAACAACAACAAAATTACATTTATTGAGCGCCTTTCATGTCGGGAGCAGTCTGGGTTCCCAAGCCTTCGCTTTTGTCAACCTGTGACAAATAATATCTGAATTTAGGTAAATAGGGCATTCCATTCCAGATGTAGGGAAATGTCCATGTGTAGGTCACAATACATATGTGGTACTTTCAGTCAGGTTAGGATTCTCTTATAGATCATGATAGGTTTCTGCGTGTGTCAGACACTTCATTGCCCAAATCTGTCACCACAGAAGATTCATTTGATTCTGACATTTTATTGACAAGACCTCATCTTCGAACAACAACAAATCACATTTGTACAGCTCCTTTCACATGGGGAAGAACCATTTCCCTCCCACCCCCTTCCCCAGGACAATAAAAACGATTTGGTCATTTGACATCTGACCAACAACAACAACAAAAAATTACACTTGTATAGCATCATCGGGAGGACGTCCCAAGGCACTGGACGGTCACGGTGTCAGACCTGAGCTAGGGATAGGGTGGGGTATTAGAAGTTGCCGATGGGACCATCGAAGAGCAGAGTTTTGATGCGGGACTTGAAGGAGGCCAGGGAGGGAGCGAGGTGAAGAGACTGCAGGATGGAGTACCAGAGGTTGTGGACAGAGTGTCTAAAGGCTCGCCTGCCAATGGTGGGGCGGATGGGTCGGGGAACGTGGAGCAGGCTAGAGCCTGCTGAGCGGAGTGGGCGGGCGGGTTCGTAAAGGGTTAGAAGGTCGCGGATGTAGACTCGGGCGAGGTTGTGGAGAGCTTTGAATGTGAGGACCAGGATCTTGTGGAGCACCTGTGGCTCAGTGGTTAGAGCACATGTCTTGCAAGCTGGGGAGACCAAGCTGGGGAGACCTGTATTCGAATCCAGGCAGGTCAGGGCGAAACCTTGGGCAAGTTTCCTTACTCCACTCCTAATAATAAATCCCTCCAAAAAAAACACAATAATAAAATTGGTCATTTCAATCTACTGCTGTGCGCAATTGGCTGCCGTGACTCACTATACACAGTCAATTCACTTTACAGTATATTCTGTGAAGCGCTTTGGGATGTTGATAAGATGTGGAAAGCGCTATATCAAATGCAAGGATTATTATTATTATTAGTAGTATTATTATTATCTTGAATTTATTGATCACCATAGTATGAGCCCTCATAAGGTGCCAGGATATCCTGATGAGTTTGCAGGTGAGAAGCACAACTCAGCATAAAATATGTGAGAGCATCACCACCATCCATTTGCCCACAGCTCAGACATATAACCCTACCCATTAAACAATAGATCTACCAACTAGAAGATCAGATAAGATTCCCATTGCTAATTGCTGTGCAGGGAGGTTTATGGGCATCAAGTGGACACAGCATCAAGCTCTGCTGTGACTCCTGTCTTCATCATATATATATAGGACTCTTCTGAGAAGATGAATCAGATGGGATCTCACAGAGGTGTACAACATTTTAAATGGGATTAAAAATGTAAACCTGGAACAATAGTTTTGTTGCACCAAGACAGTAGAATAAGAAGATATAATTTGTAAGTTGTCAAGGGCAACCTGGAGTCCTGTAGCGTAGCTCAATGGTCTGAGTGCTTGCCTTGTAAGCAAGAGACCTGGGTTTAATTCCCACCAGGGCAAACCCTTGGGCAAGTTTCCTTACTCCACATGCCTGATAAATAATCCCACAAAGACAACAATAATAAATTGGTCATTTCAATCCACAACTGTTTGTGGGACGCTGCTGTGTGCAATTGGCTGCCGTATTTCACCCACAAATATACAATCAATTCACTTCAAGGTATATTCTGTGAAGTGCTTTGAGATGTCTAGAAGATGTGCTGTATCAAATGCAAGAATTATTATTAATATTAATGAAGGCAATTTCAGAGCAGACAGGGGAAAGTTGTTCTTTGCTCAGACTGGAATAGGTTGCCCAGAAGGATGGTTGAGTCCGGTACACTGGATTCATTTAAAAGCAGCTTGATGCTGTGATAACAACAACAACAACCTTGATTTATATAGCACCCTCCACGCTGGATGGTGTCTCAGAGTGCTTAAAGGGAAACAAGTAGACTCAGCATTCTGGAACAATGCGATCAGCTTGCCAGAAAGACATTCTTCATCCAAACCAATCTTGGGATCACTGTCAAAGCACTTCAACATTCAGCCAATTTAAGTATGTTACTGGGGGATTCCCAGCAGCTGTGAGACTGAAAAAGGAGCAAATTGTCTTGAGGAAAGAAGGGGAGGAAACATTGCTGGAAAAGCATCCTGATATTTGCAGCATTTACATCTCAAACTGAAATAAGGAAACCAGGAAGAAATAAACTCAATTGCAATATGGTGTGTTACATGAACATTCATTTAGAAGTGAAGGATACAGGTAGCCTTTATGTAATTGTTGGACTTCTTGGCTAAGTTTCTTCATCAGATGATTATAGGTTGAACTCCAGGGAAACACTGTATTGTCAGGGGCGCCTTCCTTTGGATGAGCGTTTAAACTGAGATCCTATGTGTTTGTGCAGGTGGATGTTAAATCTCTCATGCCACTATTCAAAAAGAGAAGAGAATTTCTCTGGTGACCTTGCTCTATAGAATTTGGCCACAATGTACGTGGACAAATACACATTCACTAAATTTGACAGAAATTCAGAGGGAAATTAGACATTTGAAAGGTTTATTCTCTGTATTCTTCTCTTCGAAATACAAAATGAACATGCATCTTGTATGTTTGTGTTCTGTATAACTCCACTGACCTCCACTTCCTCAGACTGGCTCAGTTGGTAAGCCCTCTCCTCTGAATCAGAAGGTTGTTAGCTCAACATCCCACATGGGAACTTGGACCTTCTATAGTCTGTGCTAACAGTCAATATACCGCTGATGAATTGATGCATTGTTGCAGGTACTGTCCTTCAGCCAAGACATCCAGATGGACATTAAAGATCCCATTGCACTATTCAAAAGAAGAGAGTTTATAAAAAGTATAGAATTATACAGCATAGAAGCAGACCATTTAACCCATTGAGCCTGTACCAGCTCTTTGAAAAACAATCAAACCCACTCTCCCGCTCTCTCCATAGCCCTGTAAACCTGTCCTCCCCAAATAATAATGATCCTGGCATTTGCTTCATGATTTCTAGATATCTCAAAGCCCATCACAGAATATACTGTGAAGTAAATTGACTCTATATTGAGCATAACGCAGCAGCCAATTGTGCACAGCAGCGTCCCACAAACGGTTGTGGATGGAAATGACAAAATTATTATTGCTTCCCTCTTAAAAGTTGTTATCGAATTAGTTTTCCCAACAACAACCACAACAACAACTACAACAACAACAACAACAACAAAATTACATTTGTATGGCGCCTTTCACGTCAGGCAATGCATTCCAGATCCGAACAACTCAATAGTCTTGACCAAAAAAAAAACTACAAATAAAATTGGTCATTCACTCCATGGCTGTTTGTGGGACATCAATGTGGGTAATTTGGATGCAAAAATGCACACAGTTGTATCCCTTTACAATACAGCCCTTGAAGTACTTCAATGTAGGGTCCGGCGATATATCGATATATCGGTTATACCTGATATAATTTTCATATCAATATGCCGATATAGACATTTCAAAAATATCAATATATCGAGAGAGAGAGACGGCAAGGGTGGGGTGGGGGAAGGAGAGAGATGGCGGGGGGGGGGTGGGTGGGGGAGAGAGAGACGGTGGTGGGTGGTGGGGGGGAGAGAGAGCCGGCGGGGAGGTGGGGGGGGGAGAGAGATGGCGGGGGGGTGGTGGGGGGGGAGAGAGATGGCGGGGGGTGGTGGGGGGCGAGAGAGAGATGGCGGGAGGGGATGGGGGGAAGAGAGAGACGGCGGGTGGGGGGGGAGAGACAGGGGTGAGAGATGGGGGGATGTGATGACAGACAGACAGACAGACAGACAGACAGACAGACAGACAGACAGACAGACAGACAGACAGACAGACAGACAGACAGACAGACAGACAGACAGACAGACAGACAGACAGACAGACAGACAGACAGACAGACAGACAGACAGACAGACAGAGATGGGGTGGGTGTGAGAGAGGAGAGAGACAAAGAGACACAGACAGAAAAACACAGAGATGGAGAGAGTGAGTGTGAGAGACACACAGACAGAGAGAGATTTACCTCCTGAGGAGATAGGCCCCGAATGCGTGCGCACCTTGCGACACGCGCGCATGCGCAGTACAAAAACCCCTAAAATATCGATATTTCAGTATATCTCGATACGAGCCCATCGATATATCTAAATCGGAAAATTTCGACGGACCCTACTTCAATGTATCTCAATGACGTGATAGGTCCTATTTCAAATGCAAGTAATATTGTTATGTGTATTTTATTAACTTTGCTGTCACTTTTCCCTCCTCTCTCTCCTCTCCCAAAGGCACAAACTCAAGTTGGAGTGCAGTCCACAGGGAAATACTATCCATCTTTCATATGTGAGCCTAGGCAGTGAGTGTTAGCAGTGGTTCCAGCCCAGAGTCTGTCCCACCTCCCCTGATGGGAGTTCCTTGCCAAGGTCACTGGATGGTAATCATAGGCCCAAGATTCAAAGCCTTCAGTCTGGTCTGAACATTTCAGAATATACAAAAATCTTTGGCAATTTTTAAAAAATTATTTGAAAATTCTTTAAAAAAAGATAATGCAGCAGTTTTTCTGTGTTTCTTAAATCGAATTGTTGAAGACCAGCTACAAAATTAAACCCTAATTTGGAACACAGGAACAGGAGTAGGCTATTCTATTAAACCTAGCTGATCTGTAACTACACTTACCTGTCTTCATCTCATATCGCTTGATACCCTTAACTAACAAAATATATCCACCACATTCTTGAGATTTTGAAAGAATACCACATCCACAACCTTTTGGGGGAGAGTTCCAGATTTCCACTACCCTTTGTGTGAAAAAAAGCTTCCTGATTTCACTCCTAAATGGCCTAGCTCTAATTTTAAGATTATGCCCCACCTTGTTCTGGATTCCCCCATCAGAGGAAATTGTTTCTCTGTAGTTACCCTATCAAATCCCTTTATCATTTTGAACACTTCAATTAGATCAGCCCTCAACCTTCCAAACTCAAGGGAATACAGATGCAGTTTATCCAATCCGCCCTCGTCATTTGATCCTTTAAATCCTGGTATTATTCCAGTGAATCTGCGCTGCAACCCTTCCTGGGCCATTATCCAACGTGAATTTTAATACAATAGTCTTGAAGCAAAAAGTAGGTGGAATTTGATGTCTGGCGTGGGATTCTAGTTGGCTGTATGTAACACTTCTGCTGTTGCTGAGATCTGCTCGGTCGGTTCAGTGAAGGGATTGAGCAGGGACCTTCCTGGACTGAATACCTCAGTACACAACACACAATGGTTAAAATAACAACAACAGCAAAATTATATATTGTAGAGCACCTTTCACGTCGGGAGGACGCCCCAAGGCCCTGAACACTTAGGTCGGGACCCGAGCAAGTGGGGGAAGGATCGGGGTAGAGGCAAAGGGGTTAAGCTCAACTACATCTCTGAATATAAAACTGAGCTGGACCAATCTGAATGCACAAGCATCTTGTCTGTGTGACTTTATGTACGAGAAACAGTACAGATGGAAGTGAGAACTTTGTTTAAGAAATTAAGCTAAAATACAGAATTTTAATTCCTACGGTTGCTTATCACATCAGAATGTCTCCAAGGGTTTTTATTATCAAGTGTATTGATTATTTCTGTAGGTACGTGTGGCAGCCATTGGTATCATAACATTCCACAAATAGCCATGAGAGACAATGATTAATTATTCTAGAGAATATTGGCCAGTGTGTTGGGAGAAAGTCACTTCACTTTTTGAATTCCCAAAACACATATAACAGACATGTCGTTGTGACTCTCCCAAAAGATGACATCTCTAGCATTGTAACACTCTCCCCAGTACAGTATTGGAGTGGCAACAACAACTTGCATTGCTATAGAGTAGATAGCTTCACATAGGCTAGCATCTCAGAGATCTTAATAGCGACAGAGAACTGAGGATAAAACCAGATGCATGCTGGTTCAGTAAGTTGGTTAAGAGAGAGGCTGGGGAGGTTAAGGAGAAATGTACAGGTGTTGACAACAACAGGTTTATAAAGCACCCCCCCCTTGCCAAGGTGACTGAAGGTGCGGTCCAACAGAAAAGTCTTTATCCAAGACCTGAAACTAGGAAGCGAGGGAGCGAGGTGAAGGGAGTGAGGAAGGAAGTTCCAGAGCTACAGGGCATAGTGGCTGAAGACACGGCCGCCGATGGTGGAGCGGAGGATTCAGCGGACAAGGAGGACACCTGAACCGGAGGAGCGAAGGCAACGGGTGCTGTATTGGGGAGCGAGGAGGTCAGAGAGTTAGTGGGGTGTGCAGTGGAGTGGAGATTTAAAGACAAGAGTGAGGATCTTGAAATCGATCCTCTCCGGGCCAGGGAGCCAGTGAAGTCTGGCAAGCACTAGGGAATGGGAGAGCAAAGTTTGGTGCGGGTGAGAACGCAAGCGGCAGAGTTCTGAATGAGCTGAATTTTATGGATTGTGGTGGAGGGGAGACAAGCGAGGAGTGCATTTGCGTAGTCCAGCCAAGAGGTTACAAAGGCATGGACCAGAGTTTCAGCGGCTTTTGGGGCGAGATATTGCCGGAGACGGGCGATCTGTCGGAGGTGGAAAAATGGGGTGCTACTGAGGGACCGGATGTGGGGGAAGACGGACAGTTAGGGGTTGAACCTGACACCAAGGTTGCGTACGGGTTCAGAGAGTTTCAGGGATAGGTCAGGTAGGTGGAATAGGTGAGAGCCATGTGAATGAAGATGATGGCTTCAGTCTTGTCAACATTTAGCTGCAGGAAATTTGCGCTCATCCAGCTCCTGATATCTGACAGATAGGCTGACAGAACATCAGGGGATTGGGGGTCGCAAAGTTAGGTGGAAAAATAGAGCTGGGTGTCATCCGTACACATTGACGAGAGTTAAGGGTTAACAACTTGCTATCCCAGAAATGTGGAGTGCTACAAAATGAGTCAAAGTCACAGACAATAAGAGCTTGTTTCCACATGCTAGGAGAAAGTCTGCATAGTTGGGATCAGTTGCTCTTAGTCAATGCTGGGTGTTTCATGCAGGATTGCTGTTCTGAGAGAACTGGCGCCCAAGGCTTAAGGTAGAGGATAAATTGTCCCACAAAGTACTTTAATTAGTCCTGATGAAGAAACTCGGTGTGCCCACTTTGTACCTGCAGTAGGGGTGCAGTAACAAAGCGCACCCATGAATTTCCATCAAAAATTAATGGAAACCCCTGAACCTTTTCAGCTGGGAAATCTTTACATACCTGGGAGAATGTCAACTCTCGTGTTATCACCAGGGAGGTTCGAAATCCACTGAGAGTCATGACTAAACCCTTTAAATGGCTCATCGAAACTGTAGCTCTGACACAAACATTACAAGCCGAAGGTGATGTGGTTACTGTGGTGGAACACTCGGGTATTTCAGCTTTGTTCAGCTAGTTTTCAGTTCATATAGTTTTGTAATGAACTGACTGTGTGTATATGGTTAAGGTTTGGATGTGTGGGGGAGGTATGTGGGTATTTTGGGAGTATCCTTTTGTGGTTCCCACTTTTAAAAAAAAAACAATTTGGTCGTGTCAATTTACTTCGCTCATCCTGATTGTCACTCATGTACAGTATATAAATCATAGGAAGTTCACAGCACAGGAAGAGGTGATAATATTGGTACAGTTCACCACCAGCGTGAGAAATGAATACTGATATCCATTATCATTCCCTTTTTGACTGAGTCATTGATCACATCCATCTTGTGATTCAGGTAGCTCTAAAGGGATCCCCCTACCCTCCCCCCTTTCCCTACTGTAATTTCAGATGAGAGATTCTTCTCTAAATTTTTTTAAATTTCATCCTAATCCCAATTTAGAACATTAATTAACTAATTCATTAATTATTTTAATTAACTAATTGGCTTCTGATCTCATTGTTTGTTTGTTTGTTTGTTTGTTTGACTTTGCCTGTGCAGATTAGCTGCTACGTTTGTCTAAATACTATTTACTTCATTCCTAATACAATTTATTCTGTAAAGCTTCAGACTGAGATGTTAAATCATGGTCCCACCTGCCTGCTCAGGTTATGTTAAGCATCTCATTATTCAGAAAAAGAACAGAGCTCCTTCCAGTATCTTGGCTAAGAACAGCAACAGCTTCCATTGGGTGTAACCCTTCACGTTGGGTAACATCTCAGAGTGCTTCAAGCGTGCACCATGTTAAAGATAAACAACAACAAAATTATATTTATATAGTGCCTTTCACATTGGGAGGACATCCCAAGGCACTACCAGCAGCATTCCGGACTCAAGCTAGGGGAGGATTTTGGGGGAGGGTAGAAGGGGAAAGAGATTGGATCAGAAGTATGGTCAAAGAAGAGGACCTTGAGGTAGATGTTGAAGGAGATGAGGGAGGAGCGAGGCAGAGTTCCGGGGGGTGGGGGCAGAATGGCTGAAGGCCCACCCGCCGATAAAGAAAAGTGGTCCTAGTCAAGGACCGAATGTGAGAAAGAGTGTGAGTTGTGGATTGAACCTGACGCCAGGTTGTGCACTGGTTTGATGAGTCATCACTAAATAACAATCCCTCCAGCAACATATTGATCATTCATCTACAGTAAAAGCCTGTTTAAGTGGCACCCTCGGGACCTGGCCAATGCCGGTTAAAGCGTGTGCTGGATATTCGGTCGAAAATACAAAAAATTTATATTTTTTTAAAAATGCATTGTGCTGAATAAATTCCAGTTAATCGAATGCGGACTTTTTTTTAGGTGCCAGTTATACGAAAGTTACAGTTGATCGGGTCATGGATAAACGGGCTTTTACTGTATTAGATGTTTTTAAAACAGTGGCGTGTGCGAAACAGCTGTCATGTTCACCTACAAGACACACAGTCACTACACTTTACAGTAAAAACATTTGAGATATGAAAGGCCCTATACAAAGTGCAAGGATTATTGTGATCGTATTAGTTATTTACAGTAAATCCTTTGAAACGTGTTGAGACATTTCAATGATGTAATTCTGCTCCAACCGTGACTTGTGTTAAAAGTGTTGCAACAACAATAACAGCAACAAAATTGCATTTTATAGCATGTTTCATGTCCTCTGAATAAAAGAAATTCACCTAACCTCCCCCCCTTTGATTTTCTGATAGGGTTTGCCCTTGCAGGGGGGACAGTGTGCATTCCACTCCAAACAAAGGGAAACTTCCACACATATGTGGAACTCTCGGTTTGGATACTTTTAAGGAAGGCAAAGGGTTTCTGTCTGACACCCGCCTAATCAAAACAACAATGTGCGCTGATCACCAACTCACGAACCAGTAGAAATAGTTTGCCCTGTTTACTTCATCAAAACGTTTCTCAAATTGGCCTCTGTCACCCACATTCAACCATCAATTTTCATTTTATCCTTCACTCGGCTCCCAACAGCTTTAAATAGAAATGAATGAACAATGGACCTCAGAAAGAAAAGGCTACAACCTCAGACACCTGCCTATCTCAAGGTTGAGAAACAAGCAGGCTGTGGAGCGAAAAACTTGTCCATATCTATCTACAGTTTATTAAGTAAGTCACACAAGCTCCAACTGACACAACAGATACAATAAAATTGATATTGCCCAGTCACATTGGGAAGAAGCGTGGACCCTCTATGTCGACTCAGTGGTTAGAGCACTCGCCTAACAAACAAGAGACCTGGGTTCAATTCCAGGCAAGATGAAACCTTGGGCAAGTTTCCTTACTCCACTCGCCTAATAATAATCCCTCAAAATAAAATTGTTAATTTAGATCCACGACTGTTTGTGGGACACTGCTTCGCGCAATTGGCTGCTGCGTTTCGCTCACATATACAGTCAATTCACTTTACAGTATATTCTGTGAAGCGCTTTGAGACGTCTAGAAGCTGTGGAAAGTGCTATGTCAAATGAAAAGATTATTATTATCTTTTGTGTTTCTACCTCCGCCTCGCCTTGACACAGAGAATGAAGCCCCCACCCTTTGCAAGCTTCTAGCAGCCATGCACAGGCTGCAGAGAGAGAGATGGACAACTTTAGGACAGCATATTACAGCATTCTGCTTGTTTCTCAGCCTGGAGATAGGCTGAGGTTGCAGCGTGTTCACAATGTGGTCCATTATTTGTAATGTGCTTAAGGATTTGATTGCTCGTTATATCACAGCAGTGAATAGCTTCCCAGGAAAATATGAAATGTCATCAGAAGCTGACCTCAAACAATCCAGCAGAGTTACCTTTAACCCCTGCTAAAATAGTCATTCATTCAAACCCGGTTTAGTAAAGGATTGTAGGTAGATTATATTCCAGAGGTATATAGAGATGAATTAGAAAGCCTTAAAAAACATTAAGCAACACAAATATAATCTTACACTATATGCCAAATGGCTGCAATGTTTGCCTCAATAAATAGCCACTTGATGTAACATTGTTTGCACATTGCAATGGAAAAAACATTTCATTCGTTCATAGTTACAACTCAAGAACAACAAATAACTTGCTTATACTGTGTTGATAACAATAGGTTTCACTTTTCAAGTTAGATAACATTGCACTTGCAGATATGGTGTGGATTACCGAGCATCCGCCCAGCAGTATGAGAATTTTGATGGAACACACAGTGAAAGACTCAGGCTGTTATAATAATAATAATAATAATAATCCTTGCATTTTGATATAGCACTTTTCACATCTTCTAGATGTCTCAAAGCGCTTCACAGAATATACTATAAAGTGAAACGCAGCAGCCAATTGCGCACAGCAGTGTCCCACAAACAGTGGTGGATTGAAATGACAATTTTGTTCTTGTTTTTTTTTGAGAGAGATTATTATTAGGCGTGTGGAGTAAGGAAACTTGGCCCAAGGTTTCGCCCTGACCTGCCTGGATTCGAACACAAGTCTCACGCTTGTAAGGCGAGTGCTCTAACCAGTGAGCTACAGCTTTGTAAACAATGGGGTTGTTGACCAAGGAAGAGAGCGGCAAAAGACGTACAGTTTGAGGTGCACTCGGTGTGAGTGTGGGAATGAGCTGTAGAAGATTGCAAATATCCAATTCCACATTTGACGTCGATCAGATGTGAAAAGCATATCAAATGCAAGGATTACTATTATTATAAACACAGGAACAGTTGAGTTTGTTTCCATGCTGCAATGTTTGTTCTATTCAATGTTTTATCTCTGTTTTCGATCTTGTTCCGTTTATATTTCAGCAACCCGAGGTTAAGATTATAGCAGTAAGTTGTCTCAGTGAAGTCACCTGGATCCAGACTGTAAACTCACAGAACCGGTCCACCCACAGCGGCAGGGGCAGGGCTGGCTTCCTCACACTTGCAGGAACTCTAAAAATACGTTGGAGTCTATCTTTTAATAATAATAACAATCCTTGCATTTTGATGTAGCACTTTTCACATCTTATCGACATCTCAAAGCGCTTCATAGAATGCACTGTAAAGTCAATTGACTATATTTGTGGGTGAAATGCAGCAAAAACTGCACACAGCAGCATCCCACAAGCAGCCTTGGAGTGAAATGAGCAATATTTATTATTGCGTTTTCTTTGGAGGGATTATTATTAGGCGTGTGGAGTAAGGAAACTTGCCCAATGTTTCGCCCTGATCTGCCTGGATTCAAACGCAGGTCTCATGCTTGTAAGGTGAATGCTCTAACCACTGAGCTACAGGAGCTTTATAAAGCAAAGGAACAGATTTATCTGAGGATTTAAATTCCAAAATACCGATTCCTCATTCGCCAACGAACAAATTTAACACAATGTTTAAAATCTCAATAATTAACCAGTGTGTACTGGATATTACATCAATGAAGACAATAAATACAAAACTGCTCTATATAGAGTTCATTGAACCACCCACTCTGTCAGTGGGTGGTTCATGTAAATACAAAGGATGTAAGGGTGGAGTTGTGATATGGCATATTTTCCTGTTACTACATTACGAAAATATCATTGTGATGTAAGTTGCAACTTGCACTTTGCATAAAGAGATTCTGGTGTAATGTTTACAATCATTCTGATATTACATAAGTCTGAGCACACTGAGCGGCTATGGCTTCATCTGGATTTTCCATCAACATTAGCCACCTGATGTAAGGTTTCTTTGGGTTCCTCCCAGACTCGCTCACGCCCCACTCTTCTGCCCGTTTCCCTTTGCTGAGCTAATACAACAACAAGAACAACAAAATTACATTAGTTTAACACCTTTCATCAACAACAATAACAAAATAACACTTGTCTAGCACCTGTTACATCAGGAGGGCATCCCAAGACATCTTTGTTTCAGGCCCGAGCTGTGGTCGGGGAAGGTGGAGGGAAAAGGGTGATTTGGGGTGACCAATGGGACCATCAAAGAGGAGGTTTTTGAGACAGGACTGAAAGGAGGCCAGGGAGGGGAGCAAGGCGGAGCAGGGCATTTGCGTGGTCGAGCCGGGATGCAATGAAGGCGTGAATGAGGGTTTCAGCTGCCTTGTGGGTAAGGTAATGGCGGAGGCGGGCAATATTTTAGAAGTTAGAGAAGGCTGAGCGCATTATTGCTTGGATGTGTGCGAGGAAAGAGAGGATTGAACACTACACCTAGGTTCTTGACTGGCTTGGTGAGGTTGAGTGTGCATCAAATTGGGAGGACATCCCATGGCATTGGACAGGCAGTATTTTGTTCCCCACCTTGCGATTGAGACGGGCGGAGGGCAGGAGGGGATGGAAATGGATCAAAAGCACAGTCGAAGAGGAGAGTTTTGAAGGAGGCAATGGATGGGGTATGCGGAGGGACTGCGGGATTGAGATTGAGAAGGTGGGGGCAGAGAGGCTGAAGCCCCGCCCGCCAATGGTACATCGGGCAGGAGTGGGACATGATGCAGGCCTGAGCCCACTGAGTGGAGGGAGCAGACAGGTTGGAAGGGGGTATAGTAGGTCATAGTGGTAGGAGAAAATGAGGCCATGGAGGAATTTGATGGTGAGGAATAGAATCTTGAACTATAACTTCCATGTAATGTGAAGCCAGTGGAGTTGGGCGAGGATGTGGGTGATATGGCAGAGAGATAGAGTTGGGTGTAATCCGCATACATGTGGAAGTTGGCCCCTTGTCCACGGATAATGTCACTAAGAGTGAGCATGTAGATGTTGAAGAGGAGGAGACCAAGGAAAAAGGACTGAGAAACACCACTTGAAGTGCTGTGGGGGCTAGAGGAGAAACCATTTATGGAGATGAAGTGGAGGCAATGTGAGAGGTACTAACTGAACAATTCAAGGACAGAACCATGAACGTTGGATGAGAGGAGAGGCGGTAACAGTCCTGGTGTGTGTCCTGCTCACATCATGATCAGTGGCTAACCCTTCAGTCAATATGCTCTTGGTCTCTAATAATAATAATCCTTGCATTTGATAAAGCGCCATATCACGTCTTCAAGGCATCTCAAAGCACTTCACAAAATATACTGTAAAGCAAATTGACAGTATGTATATTTTGGGGGGTAAAATGCGGCAGCCAATTGCGCATACAGCGTCGTGAATATAGCGACCAAATTATAATTATAATTGCTTTTTTAAATTTTGAAGGGATTATTATCCCCGGAAAAGCAATTCGCCAATCAACTAAGAACCAATTCCTACTTAACTGCTAGATAAACAGAGGAAACGTGCCTGACATATCACTGGCAGGGAGTCAAACCCAGGTCCATTCGCTTGCAAGGCGAGTGTTCTTATCATGTAATCTGAGGGGGTTACAAATAGGAATTGAATTCAAACCAATGGAGGAAAGGGGCAACACAAAATTAAAAACGTCAAGGCACAATTTCCAAATGTGCAGAATGTCCAATCACGTCAATGTGTTCGTTCAAGCATCTGGTAAAAAAAATGTTGGCAATTCCACCATTCTCACCGATGCAGGGTTTAATCTGTGACATCTCCCGAACAAGAAGTGATACTCAAATACAGGTGCCGGGGAGAGTGTAGACCCAGATTTGATCTAATCAGGTGTTCCCCTGAAGTTTACACATGCATACTAACCACATGAATGTAATCCATTTCAGAGGCTGGCATACGGCTTTTAAGGTGGCAAGTGGGGTGAAAAAAAAAAAAAAAAAAAAAAAAATTCATGTCAAAGTGTACTTTGAACTATATACTTTCAGAAATAAACTGTTTTGATTGGTGAAATAAACTTATTTCCAAAGAAATATAGGGTAAAGAATAAGAATTCAACAATAAAATAAACCGGAAGTGCTTATTTCATATGTCACATTCCCTATATTTCTTTGGAAATAAGTCTATTTCACCAATCAAAATAGTTTATTTCTGAAAGTATATAGTTCAAAGTACACTTTGACATGAAAAAATATATATTTTTTGCCCCACTTGCCACCTTAAATGTCAAGTGGCTTGGCTTCAGGCTTTTCCCACACTTTGGGTTCTCCTATTTAGGGAGTAAGCGATCAGCAAATCTTATAGATACAAAGTTATAAATTGTTTGTGTTTAGTGGTCCTGGTGGTACAGTAATTTGATATAATTTATCCCAACATAACTAGCGCTTGCCTTATTTTAACATCCAATCTGCTGGTTTCTGCCTTAAGTAGGAACCCGGTTGTTAGTCGATTGGCGGATCACTATTCCGGGCGTAAAAATTCATTTTTTTAAAAGGTCACTCAATCCACGACTATCTGTGTGGCACTACTGTGCACAATTGGCCTCCGCCATTCACCCATAAAAACAGAGTTGATTCACTTTACAGTTCAGTAATATTATGAGAAGTGCATTGAAACGTCTTGAAGACATAATAAATGCTATATGAAACGCAGGGATGATTATTATTAGTACGTGTCAATGTGGTTCAATTGGCAGCAGTCTTGCATTTGATATAGCCCCTGATTGCGCCTTTGAGACCTCTGAAAGTGCTTCACAAAATATACTGTACAGGGGAGTGACCTTGTATTTTGTGAGCAAAATTATCCTGTGTCCTGAAATTATCCTAGTGAGAGCACTCGCTTTGCAAGCGAGAGTCCTGGGTTCAATTCCAGGCAGGGTGAAACCTTGGGCAAGTTTCCTTACTCCACACGCCAGATAAGAATCCCTCAAAAAAACAATAATAAATTGGTCATTTCAATCCACGACTGTTTGTGGGAAACTGCTGTGCGCAATTGCATTTCACCCACAAATATACAGTCAATTCACTTTACAGCACAGTGTATTCTGTGAAGCGCTTTGAGACTTCTAGAAGACGTGAAAAGCACTATATTAAATGCAAAGATTATTATTATTATTCTCTCCTAATCTTTAAACCTTAGTTCTCTAGGGCACCCTCACTCATCCACTCTCTATCTCTATTTAAATCCCACCTGAAAACCTACTCATTTCACCTTTCCCTCGTCCCTATCCCTTGCCGACCCCACAACTGTAAAGTGCTCTCAGACATTGTCTTATTTTAATCATAATCCTTGCATTTGACAAAGCGCCTTCTCACGTCATTGAGATGTCTTAAAGCACTTCACCGAACATATTGTAAAGTGGATTGATTGTGCATTTTGTGGGCGAAATGCGGCAGCCAATTACACACAACTGTTTAAATATTAGACATTATTGTTGTTGTTGTTGGAAGTGACCATCAATTTGTGCACAGTGATGTCCCAGAAATTAAACATTTGGGTACAAAGTATAGTGATCATTTCCACTCCTCCCTCAGAAAGAAATCCTGTATTTGAAGCCAAATAAAGAAATACTTCCAACGACCAGCTACAGGTTGTGTTGGTAGAAGGAAATGATTTAAACAAAAACACTGAATGAAATCTAGTCGAGGTTAGCCCACTATTCTGCAATCCTAACATATAAACACGAGTGACGTATGGTATTGCCCACACAATGGGAACGGCTTCAGTTCCAACCTTTGAGACCTGGTTACAGCATAACTGAGGTAAAAATAAAGAGGATAAAACAATGATTAAACACCGGATACATTTCCACAATCTGAGGCTGAGAGGCAATGAATAAACAGCACAGTGTCAGTCAGCAAAGGTCAATCCCTGACCAAATGGTGATATTAAATCACTCTAAACTCTAATCCCACAGGGAACTAGAATGAATAATGAATCAACGAATGCATGAATGAATTAATAAATAGTTAGATAGATGGATGAATGAATGGCTGAAGGTCATGCAGAGTGAATGGATACATGGGCTGTGGTTTCGTCAGTCTCTGAGCCCTGATCGATGTGAATTCCTGTTCTTGGTGTGTAACAAACTGAAACCAAACTGAAAGCCAAGGACATTCCCACAACTCTGACGTCGCAGCCCTGGTTTGGGGCTCTATGTGTGTGGGAGTGAATCAGTGAGTGAATGAGTTTGTGTGTGTGTGTGTATCGGTGTGACTGTGTGCGAGCGTGCTGTGTGTGTGTAGAGAGAGAGAGAGAGAGAGGGGGAGGGAAGGAAGTGAACCCCTGTTTGTTGCTGGATTGTGAATTCCCCTGAGACCACACAGGATATTATGGGAAACAAGACCGTTACGGCCCGAAAAAAGTGGGAAAACATTTAATTTGGGGAATCTGCCCGCTACATACTCACCTACACAAGCAATAGTTTCGTCAATGAAATTTCCGTTGTAACTAAGGAAAGGAAAGAATTGACATATTTGGAGTGTACAGCTGGGATCTGGTGTTTACCTCATCTCTATCCAGCTCCTTATTCCCCATACAGTCTCTCATGGCGTCCCCCAGGGCTCCGTCCTTGGCCCCCTCCTTTTCACCATATACATGCTCATGCTCCCTCTGGTCAATGTCATCCGCAAACACGGGGTAAACTTCCACATGTATGCGGATGACACCCAGCTGTACCTCCCCGCCTCATCCCTCAACCCCCAAACCATCGATGTTCTGACAGCATGTTTGTCCAACATCGAGTCCTGGACGAGGGACAATTTCCTCCAATTGAACATGAGCAAGACCGAGGCCCTCCTGATTGGCTCAAGCCAGCGCCTCCGCACATCGGGCGCTGCCAGCATCAACATCCAAGGCTGTACTCTCCACCTCACAAAGCCATCATGTTCAACCCCAAACTCTCCTTCCTCCCCCACATCCGCGACTTGACCGGCACCGCCTATTTCCACCTGCGCAACATTGCCAGGCTCCGCAACTATCTCACCCCCCGCGCTGCCGAAACACTCGTGCACGCGTACATCACCTCACGGCTGGACTATGGGAACTCTCTCCTTGTCGGCCTCCCCAGCTCCTCCATTCACAGGCTGCAGGTCATCCAAAACTCTGCAGCCCGTGTACTATCCCGCACCCGCCTCTGCGACCACATAACCCCCACCCTCGCCCATCTCCACTGGCTCCCCATCCCCCAGAGGATCGAGTTCAAGATCCTCATCCTCACCTTCAAGGCCTTACCCTGCCCTATCTTTCCGACCTACTCTCCCTCTACAAGCCGACCCGGACCCTCCGTTCAGCAGGACTTGGCCTGCTCCAAGCCCCCCGCCCGAACTGCCCCACCATCTGAGGCTGGGCCTTCAGTTTTTCCGCTCCCACCCTTTGGAACTCCATCCCCCAAACCCTCTGCCTTGTTTCCTCCCTTTCCTCTTTCAAGGCCGGTTTGAAGACTTTCCTTTTCGACCGTGCCTTCTGTTCCCCCCCTAATTCTTCGACCTCCGCTACGTTTCTTACCCCCTCCCGAACACTCCCCTCCCAGCTCAGGTCACATGCCTCCTGTGCAGCGCCTTGGGACGTCCTCCCGACGTGAAAGGCGCTCTATAAGTGCAATTTGTTGTTGGTTGTTGTTGTTATTCTCACTGTGTGTTTAGCTGGGAAACTCCTTAAAGGGAGATTAATTGTATTATCATCATTATTATCAATAATAATACTATGAATAAGAACAGAATAAAATCCTTGCATTTGATATAGCCCCCAATTGCACCTTTGAGACCTCTCAAAGTGCTTCCACAGAATATACTGTAAAGTGGAGTGACAGTGTATTTTGTGAGCAAAATTATCCTGCAGCTCAGTGGTTAGAGCACTCGCTTTGCAAGCGCGAGTCCTGAGTTTGATTCCTAGCAGGACAAAACCTTTGACAAGTTTCCTTACTCCTCTCGCCTGACAATAATCCCTCATGAAAAAAAATAATAATTTGGTCCCACAAACAATCCAAGACTGTTTGTGGGACACTGCTGTGCACAATTGGCTGCCACATTTCACCCACAAATATACAGTCAATTCACTTCACACTATATTCTGTGAAGCACTTTGAGACGTCTAGAAGACACGCAATTAGCGCTGTATCAAATGCAAGGATTATTATTATTATCATATTTTGTTCATGAATTGAAAGAAATCATACATTTGTGGATTTGCTAGAGGTGTCCCCTTTAAAACATGGTCCTTGTAATAAAATGACTCCCATCACATCCCACAGGAATCCAGCTGAATGTTGTGTTAATAATTTTTATGATGACTGTAGATGTTGTTTTCTCAATCTCACCCAAACCTCTCTCTCTCTCTCTCACCCCCTCCCCCTTTTTCTTCCTTCCTTAAAAAAAATATTGGCTGTTGCAATTTGAAAATGAACAAACCGTGGAAATTCACTGGGAAAGACAGAGAGAAACAAGTACATTTCACTCTCTGAAAGGTCAACGCTGGCTCAGAGGTGTAAAAACATATGTGGTTGGTCACAGAGACTAAGCTCAGGTCCTCTTTTCTCCAACTGGGTTATCTGAAAGGGTGTGATCTGTTTCAAAAAAAACTTTACAGACCGGAGGGGAAGCCCCAGGAATAACTTGAAATGTAGGAATAGACAGGGCGATCACTCCAGACACACTGCTGTCACCTCAACTGTTTTCATATCTATCCAGGCAATTAGGAAATAGGTGTTTCATTCGCTGTTCATTTTCAGTTCCCTTTTCTTCCCCTTCAATATAAACCCAAAGGACAATCAGACTGTTAGACACAATAATCCTGTAATTCACATCACAGGTGAACGCCAACAGGTGAAGCAGCCAGAGAGACTCACAGCCAGAAACACAGAACAAGGTCAGCAACTCCATCTGAGTTATTATTGTGATTATTAACTGGTGTTGTTATTTAGGATGGGATGGATTACTCTGTGTGTTGGTGATATGTTAGTATCACAATTAGACACGGCTTCTTAATACTATTACAATGACTGTTAGCTTTTGGTCTCTTCAACTGGGCAAGATTTATAAACGGTGCGATTTGTGTATGGTTGACAAATGTGGAGGATACTGAAATCCACGTTGAGAATATGTATTTATCCAGCGATATACGGTGGTAACAGCAAGTTAGTTACTTCTGGGATCTGGCTACTCGACACACTTGTTTTGACTCTATGAAAGTTTATTCTAATAGTGTAAATGTCTATCAGTACGGTTTGCCTCTCTGTTTCCCCCTACTGTAAATAATAAGCCAAAATAATATAGACTCGTTTGAAATTGGAATGGTACAGGGCACTTACTCAGCCCACCATCAATATTCACTTGGAATTAATGATTCTCTGAGCATTCAATCTGATGTAGGTTATTGGAGAGAGTTTATTACCAGTGTAGATCAAGCAGTAGGAATGCCTTGATCTGTCACAGCAAACACAGTAGACACTGATTCATGAGAATAGGTCAGTTTGGGAGGAATGTTTAGCCTGTCAAAGAAAGGGTTTCAATTTGTTCATTTTTTTCCCTCATTTATAAACTTAAACCTTTTTGGTGTCTTCCCGACCCGGAAGGCGACAAATAAATCTAAATTTCTATTGTATTGTAACTTACAAAAAGTTCTATTGTAGAGTCATTTACCAATGACCAATACATGAGAACAAAAATAGAGATTAATTCATGGTAACAAAAAGCGCAGATGGATGAACAAATTGAAGGCTTGTTTAAAAAGATGTCAATGTGTGCAAAGTGCAATTATAATTCATTTATATATTTAGTCTTGGCTGCAGTAAAAGTTTACTTTCTTTCTGGAAATGACACTAACGCTTTCGCCAACTATTTGGGCTATCAAACGTGCCATGCCGCTAACTTTGTTTATATCTGTCACATTATGTTGACTCTCTCTCTCACACACACACACACACACACACACAGTTGGTGAGCATAAGAAAGACTATGTAAAATTCCTGTTTTTGTGGTAACCCCCTTTAGCAATCCCTTTAGTAATTTGCATACTAATCTGAGTGTATAAAGCCACTACACAAGTGTGATTTTGTTGTTGTATAAAGGGAACCAGAGTTGATATATCGAGTGTAGATTGAAGCGAGGGGACAGTTAGGAAACAAATAAAGGTAAGGCTAACTTTATACTGCTTAGGGTTGAAATCAACTACCAAAGTATAGATCACTTAAAATAATGGTGACTTTACTTCTTCCTAAAGCCGTATTAAATTATTAAATATAATTATAATATTAAATAATATTGAACAATATTAAATATGAGTAGATTAATCAATATTGTTATTATATTAGATTATAAATTATATTAAACAATATTAAACAATATTATAGTTCTTGATGTAATTTCTGACAACTAATGGAATCACTAATTGTTTTATATTAAGCTTATATTTGTATAGATTTTTCCTGTTGATCCTTTAAGAACTGTTAGAGTTCTTAGAGTTCTTTAACAGTGAACCATAAAACCACACGTTCTCATTTGGAGAACTAAACATTTGATCGCACGGGATTCAGGCAATGAAACAAAAAAAACACCTTTGATTTAGAAAACGAAGCCTTTCTTCCCAAGTTGTTCTTATATATTAAAAGCAATTGTATTTACATTACTACCAATAATAATCCTTGCATTTGAAATAGCGCCTTTCACATCTTCTAGATGTCTCAAAGCGCTTCACAGACTATATTATAAAGTGAATTCACTTTGTCTTGAGGGCGAAACGCGGCAGCCAATTGCACACAGAGTCCTATAATCAGTCATGGACATTGTTCAACACGTTTTGAAAGAAAATCAATAATTAGAGCTAGTGAGTCAATCTGGTTCAGTTGGTAACAGCAACTTGCCTTTGAGTCAAAGGGTTTTGGGGTTCAAACTGTATGAGCACAATTTATCTATGAGCTATTAGCCCAACTTACATGTGAGAACTGTTTCTCATGGCAATGATTTTTCCATATTATGAGATTATTGAATGGTCAATCATTTCTGTCTCATTTGTGTAATGATGAGTTATTCATTTTGCTAATACTAACCAAAATTCTAATTATCATCAATACATAATGAATATTTTATTATTGAACATCTCAAACCTTTGCCTTTGGAAAGCAAATCAGCTGCACAACTCGATCTGTAACCTGTACAAAACTTTATCAATGAATTGAAAATAATGGAATAATATTGGTCACAAGCTATCTTATCTATAGAATGCACACATTCAGAAATATCAGCATGTTCCAGCATTTTATATCTCTTTGGGGCACCCACATTTTTTAGAGGTAGATCAAAATTCATGCATAATATTGTAATTTTATTTATTGCCCTATTGTTGAACCTTGTAACAGTCTAATAATATTGTCCTGAAATTAGAATCCGTATTCACTCTGGTATTTGTATGTACAAATGTAATTTTGTTGTTGTATCTGTTTGTATCAGTCATCCTGCATCTGGATTCGGGTAGAATCCGCTCATGTGCCATATTATTATAAGAAGAAAAAGAATTGTTGCATTTGATAAAGCGCCTTAGCATGTCATCCAGACATCTCAAAGCATTTCACAGAATATACTGTAAAGTGAATTGACTGTACATGTTGATACTAAACTCTCCCCAAGTAACAGTAGATATTATCATAGATTCCTGAAATAAATAATAGTATTGACACATTTTATTTTTAAAAATCAACACCACCAAATTCTATTTGTATAGCACCTTTCATGTTGTGTGACCATCGTGCTCGTCAGCCAGGAATTTTGACCCAACTACAAGATCAATAATAATGTCCCTTCTTAATCAACAAATTCCATTTCACCAGCCCAAACAAATGTCATCAATTAAAAAGTACTGACTCTTTCACTGACAGCAGGAAATTCAAATGTTTGATTTTGAAGTTTTTGCTTCTTAATCCATTAATGTGTCTTCATCCCTTTTTCTTGCAGATGATGTGGCATTTGTTACTTTGTGTGCTATCTTCATCTCTAAATGTGATGGCCAACACAGCGTTTCATGGAAAGTGTAAGTACAATTTGATTTTCCCCTCTTCAATGCACGCCAAAAGCAAAGTTGATTACATCAGCATTTCATTTAAAGAGGAGCAAATGCAATGTTCTGGTTCCTCGGGGACTTTTGATCAAAATGAGTCCAATGATACATAGAAGGTATTGAGATTGGTAGCTATTTGCCACCAAGTTTAGCTTAGTTTGTAGCCCTCTCCTCTCTGCATCAGAACTAATGAATTGAAACCTGGGACCAGGCTTTGCGATGTAAATTCTATGAAGAGCTTCGAGACGCCTCGAAGACGTGAGAAGGTATTATATCAAATACGAGCATTACTATCTTATTATCTTAAGTGCCATAGATTGGGAGAAATCAACGATTGTAACTCAGAAAAAATGGAAGTTCCACTAAGGTTAATGAAATTGGCATTACGGCCCTTTAATGGTTGATTTCAATCTCACAGATCATGTTGTAAAGATGGGCAGCTCAAAGATCATCAGGTGCAAGACTTCCCCAAATGAGCCGCAGGAAGCAATTCACTGGGAGCGGAAAGGCAAACATGAAGGGTATGGGAATGAACTTGAGGTGCGCATATTCGATGAGCCAGACACTGGCAACTACACTTGCCACATCGCAGGCAAACTGGTAAACCACTATTACGTGCTGATCGACGGCCCTGAAGAAGCCAAGAAACAAGGTGAGTCAAATTATCAAATCTTTTGTAACCTGAACAGTCAGCTCCATCGATTTACCACTTACTAACTACGTACTTATTATGCCTAATGACATGTTTATGCGCATAAATACATCCTGTGTATTTCACCCACAAATACACAATCACTTCGCCTTACGCTATATTCTGTGAAGCGCTTTGAGACGTCTAGAAGATATGAAAAGCGCTATATCAAATGCAAGGATTATTATTATTGTTGTAAACCTTGCAAATGTTACATAAACCTTTGGATCCCAGCCATCGCAAATGTGAAGTCAATTCTGAAAACGAACAGGAGGTCACAAGAGATGTTCCCATTTTTAAGGCATTGGCATTTTTATTGCCAAGTCCAAACATGTCCTTGCTCCAATGTCCCCGTGCTTTTTGTGTAAACCTCCTGACCCAGGGCATTGAGGCCAATTATAGCTCCATTCCTCCACCCAGGAGAGATCAGAACCAGAGCATGTATGAACCTAAGACCTCTCACACGTAGGCTGGCACTGAACCCGGTGGGGGAGAGATCTTTACTCACTAGATTTTCACTATGATTTGTGAATAATATTGCGGGAAAATGGTTTTATTGCTTACTTTTGAAAACGTTTGGCTTTTGTCTTCACCTTTTGAAAGTCTTTTGTTTTTTTCCCTGAGCAGATAAAGAGCACATCAACTGTGAAGCCAACAAGTTTAGCGGGATATTCAACTGCACCTGGCCCAGAGAAAATGAACGTTCCCTGTTCTCGGCGAGTTTCTACAGAAAGTAAGGAAAACCTAGGAAATTAATCAATTGTTAATAGGTGAAAAGCCAACTCATTTATTGGCAGTTTGAGCATGAACAAAATGTTTGTTCATGAACCTTGAGTTGTAATTTAAATAAACTGCTCCTTTCTTTGTAAGTTGTTTTAATCAAATTTGTGATCCTTGTTTGAGTTCAACTATTGGCATGAATTGCACCCTTGTTATCCTCTAAAGATTGTTCCTTAGCAACAGGAAAAGGGTTAAAAACAAGTGACAGACAAAATGATTGTGATTTCAACCCAATCTCCAAACTTCCACATACAGTACTGTACTTTAAAAATATTTACAAAGGTTGTACAGCTTAGAAACAGGAAACTCAGCGCAACCAGTTTGTGTGTCAGTGTTTATAACCTGCACTGGCTTCACCCATTCACCCATTCCTTACTTCTTTCTATACTCTACTCCCCTCTCCATCGTGTAAAGGTCTAGCTTCCTCCTGAATGCAACCACACTATCTGATTCAACTATTTACATTTAGGGTCAATACATTTAGAGATATTGGTTTATCAGTCACCCAGAGAATTAAATGGGACAATAACTTTCAGTAATATGAATACATTATCCCGCCTCTGATCGAATCCCTCAATCATATTCTTCAGAAGTACATCTACCTGCTTCTTCAGCCTACATAATGTGCCTGCAACTCGTGCCGTCGCTGATAAGTTATTTCACAATTGGCCTTATCACAGTTGTCTAGGTAAATCAAGCAGAATATCTCATTGTGATTCAGTGTGCTCCCTGACATTTTTGTGTACATGTCAGAAATGTAAGTGTTAGATGACAGTTGGACGCAAATGGCCCACTGACACTCGCTGGCTAGGATCACAAATAGAATTTACAAGTTTTTATGTCACAGGCACCATGTCAATTGCAATCTTTATTTATTGTTTGCATGTTGCATTGCAGAGGTTCAAGAGGTGAGATGGTGAGATGCAAGATAATTGACAACGATGCCAAGGTCCTGAAAGCAACCTGCAATGACACCACCTATTCCCCATATGCTGAGGAGTTCCAACCGGTTATATTCATTTTAGAAGCCGCTACCGAGAGTCTATACGAAAGTTACTCCAAGACCTTCTTTATTCGAGATATTTGTAAGTGTTGTCAACAACCCACATACGCACACACACACCAAAATCAGTGCAGGGTTTGTCTATTTTAATAATTGGGACTATTTTGCGGTATTTCCTGATGGGGATAACAAGCAATCTGCCTGTATTCCTGTTTCATGTCCAGGGGATTTCAATGCAGATTGGTAAAATATCCTGTCAGTTATTGGAAGCTGATTTTCTCCCCCACCCTCCTCCATTTGCACAATGCAGATTTCTTACTAATTAATCAATTTATGGAATACTGCAAATTACACCCAATTAAGCTTTAACTGGTCATAGGAGACAAGGTTTGGCCAGCATGGTGGGCATTTATGTATGTGAGTGAGTGATTGAGTGAGTCATCCACATCAGCCACTTTCCATAAAAGTGATAGGGAATATGACTCATCAATCAGTTCTAACGATGTAACCTTTGCTTTTCAGTGAAACCTCATCCACCAAAGGCAATACATATAACGTACTCAATTGAGAGGAACCCAGCGTCTATGAATGTCAGCTGGAAGTATCCTGACTCCTGGAACAAACCTCATTCCTATTTCCCCTTGCTCTCCAAAATTGACATAAAGTTACGCAAATCCGGCCAGAATTTGGTTGACGTCTTACAAAATAAGGTACTTTCTATTACTTTAGCTGCAATGGTGAAAGCCTTGTGACTGGATGATCTAGTGGTTTGGAAACTAACATGGAGTCGATCTCCTTGCTATCTAATCTTCTATTCCCTTTCTAATCTAAGTATTCCCCCAAATTAAAATGAATTGGTTGTTCATCTCATTGTTTATGGATTGAAGCTGGCACAAATTAACTGTTGTGTTTACACTAAATTCAACATTCCATCTTATTTCTAATCAATTACATTTTGTAAAGCACTTCAAGTGTTTATTTTACATGAAAGGCACTATATACACAATTATTAATTATACGTAGAACATAACCGCATCACGAATAGATGAGATGATCGTGCTCTCAGTCTGTTTCTTCTGAAGGTCTAGTGAGAAACGGTTTGGGCAATTTCTAAATATAATATGTTTCCACAATTCGATGGAAAAAATATCTGAAGCCAACTAGTTTCACAGGTTAAAACTAGGTGAATATGGAGCCTCTGGATTAAAGCAGTATGGCTGATTTTCATGAGCCTAATTCACAGATCCTGAATTCAACAGCAGCCGTAGCTAAGATTGACAAAGTCAGCGAGTTTGGGATTTTTACAGCCTAACAGTGCGCCCAGTGCTTTCTTTACCCAGTGTCTATAAACCTGTAAAATGACAAATCCTGTAGCAATTTCACCCAGTAAACTAAATGGGTTTATATAACCTTTAACTGTTCACACAGGTACACAAATACACTGTAAAGGGATAACAACCCATTTACTGCAATGAAAAGAGATTTCGTGAATGACCCCTATCCTCATTGGAGAACCCAAATGTATTTGTTTTTGATCAGAGTCCTGTAGCTCAGTGATCAGAGTACTCATCTTGCCAGCAAATGACCTGGGTGAGATTCCCAGTCAGGGCATAATGCTTCTGTTTTACCCAAATGTAAGTAAAACTGTACTTGCAAATGGTCAACAGGTGGCACTAGACACACATCAATGATTGCTCAATGCCTTCTAATTTATGATTGGATTCCTTAATTAGGAGTCTCAATAATAAGGTTAGAATGGAAAACTTCTTGATGTCAGTTTCTTTGGGGGAAATGAACCCAGGCAAGTTGTCAGCTGCCTCAGTCGGCAGTGTACACCTGTCAGTTCAAGGCCTATTCGTGCTGACGTTCAATTGCAGTGCTGAGAATGTGCTACATCGTTCAAGGTGCTGTCCATTAAAACCAAGGCGCCATCAGGTGGACATTAAAGATCCCGTGGCACTATGTGAAAAGAGAAGTGAGTTTCTCCTGGTGACTTCGACCCAACTTCATGTCTGTATGTAAACTGTAGCATTCACCTAGCAAATACACAGTCACTACACTTTACAGTAAATCCTATGAAGCACTTTGCGCCATCCTACCAATGTGAGTGGCACTATTTCAAATGCAAAAACTATCATTATTCATTTGGAAATGGCCGAATAGCTCAAAATAAGCTGCGAAAAACTTTGAGAACATTTCTTTTACGTATAATGTGTGTTGGTTTGGCTCATTTGGTTGCACTCATACCACTGGGTCAGAAGTTGTGGTTGTGGGTTTCAACCCTACATCAGAATTGAATTTCACAATCTAGGCTGATGCAGCAATGCAGGACTGAGCATTGTCAAAGTTACCATCCTTTAAGTGAAGTGTTATATAAAGATTGGTCTGGCAAGCGCAGTAATTATTTCAGAAGAGTGCAGGGAGATTTACCTATCTATTGGCCGAAAGTTCTCATTGATCCAAAGGAACCCAAAACAATTGAGAGCGGTAACCAGAGGACACAGATGTAAGATAATAGTTAAAATACCAAGAGGGGAGATGAGAAGAACTTTTTTTGCGTAGCGAATTGTTATGATCTGGAATGCATGGTTTGAAAGGATGGCAGAAGCAGATTCAATAACAAATTTCAAAAGTGGATGGGATATATATAATTGAAAAGAAAAAAAATTGCAAAGCTCTGGGGAAAGGGCAGGGGTGGGTGGGACCAATTGGATAGCTCTTTCAAAGAACTGGCATAGGTCAGTTGAATGGCCTCCTGTGCTATAGGATTCTATGATTCTGAACATATTAATGAGTCTTTCGTCTGATCGCTGTGTGCAGAACAACGCTGGCACAGATTAATTGCTTCAATCGGCTACAGTAAAGGGCCTTCATTGTGTTATTTGCTTTTTATAGATGTTGATAAAACACTGTGTGAGATGGTGGATTATCTTGCGTAAGATTCTTAAACCAATTTTTTTTTTTCCAATTTGCAGCTTGAGACCTTGTGCAGCAATATCACCACACACCGCAAATCGAAGCAGAGTAGGATAAGCTGTCAGTCTGAGAACAGCAATCTTCAATTTGAATTCACCAATGAGGTGGCACACAAGATCAAGGAGATATGTGTCCAAGTTAAGGAGATGTACTTTGAATCATCCTGGAGTGATCCCAAGTGTACATCAGGTAAGAAAGGATCCCAGGATGTAGTTAAGGCCGCCTGCTCCACCACTGACACGTTTTTCTGAGACGCTACCCTGTGTGAGATGTGCTATACAAATCGAAGTTGTTGTTGTTATATATAAATATCAGTTGTTATTCCTGTTGTTGTAAATGAGCTGCCTGCGTTTTGTTATATTGCCTGAACACCACGTGGAAGCTCAGTGTAATTCCCTGGCGGTGTACAAACTGAGTATCAACCTCACTGGGCTCCTTCTCCCTACACAACACCATAATTTACAGTAAATACATTACAAATTTACATTGATATTGCACCTTTCCTGTCTGGTGGATTCCTCAATGGGCTCAGTACTGGCTGAGCACCCAAGGAGGGAGTGGGAGCCAATTGGGGATGTGGGCAGGAGGAGGGGATAGAAACTCTCCCATGTACTGCTTTGAGGCGTCCTCCTGACTTGAAAGGCATATCACCAATTATAAGGATTATTACAATTATTCATCTTTCATTATCATTTCATTCTGGTAACAAATCACTGTGTACATAGCGAGGCAGGGGAGTTATACAGTGCCAGTTGCACTAAAACCTTGCTCCTAACACTATGTAGTAGCGTGATTCACTCTAATTGCATAAACTTGGTGGGAAGCGTACTGGACCAATTCATTGACAGCAATGGCCCACGACCAGCCATGAAGAGGAATTACCATTGATCTGGTTTTACAATAGCGGATCCCGGGACCGAGCCAGAGGCAGGGGTGGAAAGGTGACCAAAGGCGTGGTCCAAGAGAAAGGTCTTCAGCTGGGACCTGAAGCTGAGAAAAGAGGGGGCGAGGTGAAGAGACTGAAGCTGGGAAGAGAGGGGGTGAGGCAAAGGTAGTGAGGAAGGGAATTCCAGAGCCTCGGGGCATAGTGGCTGAAGGCATGGCCGCTGAGGGTGGAGCGGAGGATTCGGGGGACATGGAGGAGGCCAGGCCCAGTGGAGTGAAGGCAATGAGAGCTGGTTTGATGAGAGAGGAGGTCAGAGAGATAGGGGGGTGCAGAGGAGTGGAGGGATTTGAAAACAAGGGTGAGGATCTTGAAGTCGATCCTCTCGGGGATAGGGAGCCAGTGAAGTTTGGCAAGGACTGGGGTAATGGGGGAGCGAAGCTTGGTGCGTGTGAGCATGTGGGCAGCAGAGTTTTGGATTTTGGAATTAGATGCCATATAATGGTTTAATTTACCCAGTTTAATGCATTTCTTAATAAGAAACAGAGCAACTTAAAGCCCATCATTCTTTACTCTTGACTAACCCTTGTGTTTATGATCAGTTTCCATAGGAAAAAGAATAAAGAGACACCAAAGAAAAAGAGGTTGAGCTATATTCACAGCATCTACTGCTTCTATACGATGACATTTTGTTGTTATTGTTGTTTTAAGTGGATGCAAACACTACCCTCAGCACAACTGGGAATAAGCTAGATATCTATCGTGATAGATTCCTCTTTAATTAAATATTCTTGGAGTTATTTGCTAATTTATTCGGAGTTGAGTCAATTGGAAATTGATGTATATAATGAGAAAAATATTATAGTGTTTTTTTCTCCTAATTATGGTGAACTGTTTACGACAACTTAGACATGTTATTATTATCAAGTCAATTATTCTACCAGAGTAAAGTTGCAACGTTCTATATTTATTTATCACTGTTTCAATCCTTAGCACAAAAAAATGTCATTTCTAGATTTTAGTTGGCTTGCATTGCCTGGGATTGTGCTGTTACATTAGAACTTGCTCGTTCCAATCTTTTGTGCCAACTTTCTGAAATGATTCAGGTCATTAATTAGAGTCTTTGTAAACTGTACACAATGTCAACAGATTTTAGGGGGGAAAGTTATGCCTTGTGATATTTATTGTTAACCATTTAAGGACCAGTATCCATTGTAATTTAAAAAAAATGAATTTAATTAATAATTATTTTATTTAGTAATAATATTCTATTGATATAATTTATTCTATTTAATTTATGCATATTTTATATTTCAATAAAAGTATTGCAAAGAGATCCGTGTCATTGTTTTATCAATTACTGACAGGGAATGAAAAGCTTTCCATCCTTACACTGCTGTTTACCAATCTTAGTGTTTCTTGTAAAGCACTTTGAGATATTTCAGCTTGATGAAGTGCAACAAAAATGCAAATTATTTTCTTTCTCTCCCTCTCCCTTTCTCACTCACTTATTCATTTTTCAGGATGCTACGCTGTAAGAAGAATGCTATATAAATACAACTTGTTTTGTTGTTTTCCTTTCTTATACCCCCTGCCACCCAGGCTCTCCCAGAAGTTAGGATCTTCCAGAACAAAACTTAGATTCAAACAGGCTTCACCAATTGAGCCAACAATCTTATGACCGAGCTAAGATCTCACTTAGTGTTATTTATTCTCTTGCATGGAAAAACTATGGGAAATTGCCTTAGTTCAGTTGTTGGTGTTCCTTGGTGGAGAACAGTTATTAACTGACACGGAGAGGGATTTGTTTGCTCATGTGAATGGAGAGGAAATTGTGATTCAGCATGTGAGCTCTGCACTGATTATGGGTATTGACAGCTCTGATGCACAGTTGGATAGGCCTGTTGCACGCAAAGGAGCCAAAGGCATCAAGAGTTCAGGCTAACATGGTCTTGAAGACATGGCAGAATCCAGATTCGGCAGTGACCTCGGGTTTAAGATCAGCTCCCAAATCATTCCAATTGTCCCAAAGCATCATTTTTGACACCTGTCTTTCTAAAGAAACCTGTGGTTTTCAAAAGAGTTAATCCGGCAAATTAATAAAAAGAATTGCTGTAATAGATCGGTCAAAGTGAAGAACCAAGTCATTATCTAAGCATTTCTAACATGCTTCAGTGATAATATCAATGGGTTTACTATTTATTATTGGATAGGGTTTGTTGCAAGTAGATTGATTGGATTAGATTCATTTTACAAAATCACAAGATCAGTTAGAATGAAAAAGGACTGAATCCTATTGGAGTCATCCATTCCAGGTTCCCCACCAACCCCACCCACTCACTATCCAATAGATCTCTTGTCAAAGGATCAAACTCCTTCACTGACTTCCAATTATTGAAATTTCTTTTGGAAGTTACGCTTCCTCTGGGTTAGAAATTTATGCATTCAAATACAACATCACAATCTAGGCTGACTCTCCTGTGCAGTACTGGAGGATTGTTGGAGGTGCCATCTTTCTAATGAGATGAAGTACTATCTGCTTGGTCAGGTATTATTAATCTTCTAACTATAATTAAAGGAAGGGCATTTCTCCTGGTTTCCTGGCAAACAGTACCCGGGATGAGAATTATCGTTGTTTGTGAGACCATGCTCCCAAACTATTCTGTATATAATTTGGAATCCTATAGTGTATTGCCTCTCAAGCGAGAGGACCAGGGTTTGAGTTCTGGGCAGGGCGAAACGTTAGGCAAGTTTCCTTACACTGCATGCCTCTGTTTACCTCACAATAAGTAGGAAAATGGTTCCTAGTTGTTTTTCCTGGGGTAATAATCCTTTAAAAAATAATATTTTTAAAATAAGGTCACTCGATCCACAAGTGTTTGTGAGACACTGCAGTATGCAGTTGGCTGCCACATTTCACTACAGAATCTACCATCAATTCACTTTATATTATATTCTGTGAAGCGCTTTGAGACATCTCAACAACATGATATGAAGCTATTGTGAAGCATTTTAAGATTTTGTAATGCGTAGAGGCACTATAAAAATGTAAGTTCTTTCCTCAACAAATGCTTCTGTGTTCAGCACCAAGCGTGACTGAGCTGCAACTGAGCTCAGATTAGTTTTGTGGGCTTGTAATTGAGGAAATGTAATGTGAAACCAGCTGTGCGATGGAAGAACAGCTGAAGTTGTTGCACTGAGCAAGAGAGATATGTGATGAACTCTCCAATAAAGTAATCCCACAATTTGAAGCAGCAATAAACTGAAAGTCCTTTCTAAGGCTTGAAACTGCCTTGTGTCTAGTCACACATGAGGAACATAATTCCACCAAAGGCATCTCTGCTCCTTGGCCTAAAAATATTGTTAGTGAAAGCTAATAGGCATGCCCTGGGCTGCCTCCACCTCACTCCGCATGTAATCTACCACCTCACCCAAGTCACCCATGCCTCCCTCAACATCCTCTCCTCCTACTACGGTACACAGACTAGTTTAATTTGCCCCCATCTCTACTGCTTCCTTTTCCCCCACCATCAACAAAAGATATATATGTCATGAACTTGCTGCCTTGATTCCCCTCCCCACCCAGCTTCTGGTCACGTAACTCACCCTCCTCTGCACTACTGGCTGATCCAAGCAACCAGTCCCTCTGTTCAGTCTCTGTCCCATTCCACATCAAAATCGTTGTCATCAGCCCTCTCTTATAAAACCCACCTTTTAACCTCACAAAAACCATGCATTCCAAATTTATGGAATGCATGGTTACAAATCAACTTTATTCACATCATTCCCTCTACTCCCAACTCGAACCCACCCCCTACCCCCACCCCCAGTCCAGTTTCCCCCTGCCCCCCAGTAAAGAGACGACTGGAGTCATCCCACCCAGTTACCTGCGGGGTATCCCAAGGCTCCATCTTTGTCCCCCTTCTTTTCATTAATTGCACACTCGCTCTCGGCTATGTCATCTGCAGATAAGGGGTCAATTAAACTCTGTTCCTCACTTTCAAGGTCACCTTCAAGGCACACGTTAAGACACTCTTCTTTGACCATGCCTTCAGCCACTCTCTTACCCTTTCTGCCCTCCACCCTCCCCAATCTACCTATAACACCACCACCCCTCCCACCACCACCCACGCCATCCCCGCTCAGCTCCAAATCTCTATTGTATCTTTACTAAAAGGAACTCATATTATTAATGCAACAGATATTAATTATATCCTGCACAAAAGCATCAAACTAATTCCTGCTGTGAGAATGGTAAACCAGACACCCTAAATTGTGACAATATGTGCACCATTCAATCTCAGCCTTCTCTGGGTCTTTCCCCCTCATTCTCCAGCTCCCAAGACCATATCCCTTGTAATGCACATGTTTCTTTCATTCTGTGGCTCAGGTATCTCAGTCATCTTCCTTGGATTATATTGCTTATTGGTGTGAGTTTCCTAATTCTATCTGACCGCTATATTTCCTTCTATTTCTCGACCCTTGTGAGTGGGATATTCTCCGAACCTCTTTCAATGTGCTGCGTAAACTGCTGGGATTCACTGTTGTTAAGAAGTATAAATAACCACAAAGCACACAGGACACAGGCTCAGCTAACATTACAGGTAACACCAATATTCTGTCATTTCCAGATCATAAATTAGAAACAAACTTTCACTTCACTTTTTTAAGCTCTCCATTACCTGTGATTAAACCCTTCAAACTCTGACCTGCTGCTTGCTCCTCACTTCCTCTGTCTCACTATCAGTGACTGAACCTCTATCTGGTGCCTCCAATCTCCCAAATCCCTTTTCCCCACACATTCTTCCTCTGCATTTAAAACCCTCTTAAAATATTTATTTTTGACTAAGTCCATGTATTAAACTTTGCATGTGATATAGCCACGTCTCAAGACATCTTCTAGACATCCCAAAGAGTATCACAGAATATAATGTAAAATGAATTTACTGTATATTTTGTGGGTGAAATGCGGCAGCCAATTTCACACAGCAGTGTCCCAGAAACAGTCATAGATTGAGTGGACAAATTATTCTTACTGATTTTTTTTTGAAAGGATTATTATACCCTGTAAAGCAATCCACTAATCTACTAACAAGCAGGTTCCTATTTACTCCTAGATAAACAGAGGCATGTGGAAGGAATTTGCTCAATGTTTTGCCCTATCCAGGAATCGAGGCGAGTGCTCTAATCACTGAGCTACTGGACTCCTAGTCAACTCCCTCGTCAATAGCCTCAAATTCCCTCAGCTTTCCTCCCAGCTTGGTTACCCCTATCATTGTTGTGAAACAATGTTCATCCTACATGAAAGCTAATATTCTAAGCACGATTTATCATTCTGATACTCAGATGCTGATTTCTGGCTACTAGATTTGTTATCATCCTGCTGTAAAATAATAATCTTTGCATTTGATATCACGTCATCAATACCTCTCAAAGCACCTCACAAGATATACTGGAAAGTGCATGTATATTTTGTTGGCAACACACAGCAACCGATTTGTAGGAGTTTCCAACGATGTTTGAATTTCTGCTCAAGCAAAGCATGTGGACTTATGTCAAAAAATATTTATGTTTAAGTTTGTAGAGTCCTGTAGCTCAGTGATTAGACCATTTGCCTTACAAGTGTGAGACCTGTGTTCGAATCCAGGAAGACCAGGGCAAAACCTTGGGCAGGTTTCCTTACTCCACACGACTGATAATAATCCCTCCCAAAAAAAACAATAAAAGTGATCATTACAATCCACGACTGTTTGTGGGACACTACTGTGCGCAATTGACTGCCACATTTTGCCCACTGGGCATTTCGTACATTATATTCTGTAGATGTCTCAAAACACTGTATCAAAATGCAAGGAGTATTATTACTGTATTATGTGGAAGGATCCATTTGAGCTACATTCAACATCACACACGAAAGCCTTAACAATGAGATTTGCCTAGTTATTTGGCTATGGGCCAAACCATCCTGTGGCCAACCCTATTCTCACCCAACAACAACAACGAAATTACATTTATAGAGTGCCTTTCACATTGGGAGGATGTCCCATGGCGCTGAACAGTCAAGTCAGGACCCAAGCAAAAGAGAGAGGTAAGATAGGTGGGAGGGACGGGAAAGAGTTTAGAGGGGAGGGAGAGAATTGGATGGGTAGCAGAAGGCACGGTCAAAGAGAAGGGCCTTGAAGAAGGCGAAGGAGTTCCAGATTGTGGGAGCAGAGAGGCTGAAAGCCCATCCGCCGATGGTAGGATGGGTTGGATGGGAAACATGAAGTAGGCCGGAGTCTGCTGAGCAGAATGGGCGGGGAGGTTCATAGGGCGACAGCAGGTCGGAGAGGTGGGGTGGGGGTGGGGTGGTGGGGCAAGGCCGTGAATGGCCTTGAAGGTGATGACAAGGATCTTTAATTCAATCCTCTGGGGGATGGGGAGCCAATGAGAGTGGGAGCCAGGCGAGAGTGGGAGCAATGTGGTCGTGGAGCTTGGTGAGGGTGATGACACAAGCTGCAGAGTTCTAGATGATCTGCAGCTTGTGAAGGGAAGAACCAGAAAGGCCGACGAGGAGGGAAATTCCATAGTCAAGCCTTGATGTGTCGAATGCGTGGACAAGGGTTTCGGCAGCCTGATGGGTCAGGCAGGGGTGGAGCCTGGTGATGTTGTGGAGGTAGTGGAAGGCAGTACTGGTCATGGCGCGGATGTGGGGGAGGAAGGACAGCAATTCAGGATCGAATAAGATGCCCGGATTCCTGACTGGTTTAGAGAGGTGGAGAGTGCAGCCTTGGACGCTGATGGTGTCAGCGTGGAGGCGCTGGCGCGAGCCAATCAGAAGGGCCTCAGTCTTGCGGACATTCAGCTGGAGAAGGTTATTTGTCGTCCAGAACTCTATGTCAGACGCTGGTAGTGCTGAAGTTGAGGATGGAAGCAGAAAGGTAAAGTTGGGTGTCATCCATATACATGTGGAAATTTACCCCATGTCTGCGGATGATGTCACCGAGGGGAAGCATGTAGAGGGTGAAAATGAGGGGACCAAGGACACAGTCTTGAGGAGCGCCGCACGAGGTGGTGCAGAGAGGTAGGACCGGAACCAGTCAAGGACAGAACCTTGAAGGTTGAGATGGGAGGAGAGGCAGTGGAGGAGGATTATGTGGTCCACGATGTCGAAGGCGGCAGAGAGGTCAAGGAGGCATATATGTACCACATTTTCTAGCCGGATGTTTGCAACTAGAGGATTAATGAACCTTAAAATATTAGTCATTCTCTTAACAACTAAGATTGTGGGGAATTTTGAAAGAAAATCTTCAAAAGAACTGCTTAAAAGTGGCTTGCAAATTAAGATAGAATTTAAGAATATTTTAAGACTCTGCATGATCTTAAACTTTGAGACAATGGTTTTAAGACTATACACACAGAAAATTAAAGCATTTAAGAGTTTTATCAGCCAAAGCAAAATATTAATAATAATCCTTGCATTTGATATAGCGCCATATCGCATCTTCAAGGCGTCTTAAAGCGCTTCACTGTAAAGTGAATTGACTGGAAATTTTGTGGGCGAAACCTGCAGCTCAACAGCATTTGATTCTAATGTTGTACACTGGGTTAAAGTGACCTGGTTTTAACTGATTGTCAAAGGCCATATTTTGCAAGAAAGTTCTGGGAACCGATTAAAAGAAGTTTCAATAGTTATTGTCCTGCTGCACAGTATTTGACTGTAATTTGGTACATGCGTGCCTTAAGCCATCAAAACCATTCAAGAATACAATCATCACCATTGTCATTGCAGGAAAGAATCTATCAGAATGAAATTGCTGGTACCATGGTATAATTTAGTGCTGTGTAGAGTACGTGTCAGTATTGAGGTACCATTGCATGCTAACTGAGGGAGGAACTATGATTTTGGAGGCGATTTGGCCCCTTGAAACAAACAAAGTACTTTTAGGATTGTGAAACTGGATCTTTATTTAATTGCCATTCCTGTCAAAGGCTCAATGAAGGGTTGTCCAGAAATTACCTTTCATTAACAGCATAATTCACGCAAGCGGTTCACAAAGTTGTACCTGAGGTTATATAGAGTTAAAATGTTGTTGAGTGTACAGAAGTTACGCTGAAGCCTGGTGCATTTGAACATTTAACTTTTTTGTAGTTATTTGACAATTTTAAGTCAATTTGATATTGTTCCGTTCACACTGAGCTCCAAGTAATCTCGATATTTGGCAAAAGTCTGTTTGCTTGTGGCACGTTGCCTTGAGCAATCGCCTGCCATGTTTCGCTCACAAAATACACAGTCAATTCACTTTACAGTTTATGATCTGAAGCACTTTCTCAGAGATCTCAGAGACGTAATAAGGTACCATACCAAATGCAAGGATGATGATTATTATTCAAAATGTTGCTTAGAGATTCCCAGTCGCTAAATACATCACATCAGATAGTAGAAAAACTAATAACTTCCATTTTTATGGCAGCTCATCATGTTGAAACATCTCAACTTGTTTTAAAATAATTACAGTATTGTCATGTCTGTTGTTTGTTTTTGTAGGCAAACATGATAACCATTTTGTGTACAGCACGTTTCCATTGCAGTCATGAGCTATTGACTAATTTATCTGGTGGTCTGTTGGCCAGGGTATCAGGAGGAATTCCTTCTTTCTTCTAATATATCACTGGCTCCCTTGACCTCCATCTCATGAACAAGGAGACACAACAGACAGGACAGTAACATTTCTTCTAAAGGACACTCATAATTAAGCAGTACCACAGATCTGCATTGGAGTGTCAGCCTAGATTTTAAACTCAAGATCTAGTGTGGAAATTCTTCTGACCAAAAGGTGAGAGTGCTACCAACTGAGCCAAGCTCACAGTATATTATATAATATTGACCTATACAGAACAGGAAACAGATTCAATCCTTGCTTTGTTTTGAGACAACAAATCTCAATCAGTATTGCAAAGGAACTGCCACAATTTCCCTCAGTTGGACAAGTAGTGGGAGAATATCCAAATAATTTCACCGAGTAGTTAATCATATGCCAATCATTTTCTTTTTCATACAATGCCAAAATTGGAAACCCATTCATTGAGAGTAGAGGCAGAATGAATGTGGGACGTTCAAAGGCGAGATGAATAAATAATTGATATACACAAGGATATTAAGACGTATTCAGGTGGAAGTTAAGGATGCCATTATTTGAAAAGAGAAGGGACAGGTGTCTTAGCCAACTACTGTATCTCTATCAATAAAATTGGTCATTCACCTCATAGCTGTTTGTGGGACATTGCTGTGTGCAAATTTACCAGCGTGTTCGCCCAGCAATGCCACTTCACAGTAAATTCTGTGATGCACTTTGGGAAGTGTGATGTGAAAGGCACAAAATCAAATTCAATGATTATTAAAAAGTCAGCAATTAAATTTTAAAATATTGGCAACAATGCAATAAAATGGCAAAAGTCTTCTAGGCTACATGACCTTTGCAGAATTCTGCATCCCTGAATAAACTGAAAAGTGAGTTCTAATAAAACTGAATATTTACATGGAACACAAACTACTACAAGAACAAGACATCTACATTTAATCACTAGGGGATGGGAAGCCAATGGAGCTGGACAAGAATAGGAGTGATAGGAGGCTCGCAGAAAGCTAGTACAGGAAAGGACATGAGCTGCAGATTCAGATCGTCTGCAGATTGCGAAAGGAAGAGTTGGGTAGTATGGCAAGCAGAGAGTTGGTGCAGTCAAGCCTGGATGTTGATGAATGTACGGATTAAGGTCTCAGGGACTTGAGGGGAGAAACGGGCAAAGTTATGGAGGTGGGAGAAGGCTAAGCAAGTCAGAGCTCGAATGTGAGGTTTAAAGGATATTTTAAAAGAGCTGCCCGAGACATGTCACTAAATGAATGGGTGTGATAGGGAACCCAGTTTGAATTTCTGTGACCAATTAGCATTTTGATTCATGAGGAAGTTTAATTGTCACCCAGCATTGATAACAAGGTAACCAAAGAGCAATTTTCATTGCTTTCACTGCACACTATTTGGGAAGTATGGTTTACTGTGTATTATCTAATTTCAGGGTTAAAACTAATTGCCCTTTAATTATAAGGTCTATTTGGAAACAAGAAGATTATAGGTGTTATCCTGTTTCTCTTTGTCAGATACAGGGAGGTACTTATTACGGTTTGACTGGTAGTTCGTGATCTATTCCAAGTCCAGCAGAGCACGCAATACACACCCCAGTAAATGCACTCATTCAGGTGAATCGAACAGGATGCAATTAATAGACAACAATAATTGATTCCGATTTAATGGATGCCTAAGCAAGAAAGCAACCGTTGCACGCTTACAGTTCTGTAGACACAGGTCTGGAATTGCAAGGGTTTGTATTTCCATTTGCCCTACTCTGCTGTGCTGTCTGCCTGCCAACCCATTTATGTTTTTCCAAGCAGACTAAAGCTACAGTCTCACAATGTCTATGCAGTATGTGAGGCAGCAATGAACCGGGCAAACAGGTATGACGAGTTACATCGCCAAATTAGCTGTGTTCAGATCCCCAGGAGTCATGTCTAAGATGTACAGTGCAATTGCAAATGTCTCAAACCCATGAAAATGGTAATTACTGAAAAGGTACTCAGCAGATGAAATTCAGAAACAATACAGTTCTCTGCTTGCAAGACACCTGTAGGGTTATTCAGGCATATTGATGGTGGTATCAGCTTGGTTCAAAAGTGTCAACTTACCTCAGTAGGTAGCATTCTTGACAACTGGGTCAAAGATTGTGGGTTCAAGACCTATCAAGTAGTGGTGACCTGAGTTGAAGGTTGGGTATTGGAAGCTGAGTAGATGGATTTGTCTTTTAATCACTCTCACACTTTCTTATTTTATTATCCAAAACAGAGATTTTCTAGTACGTTTTGTTCTGTCAGCCAAGTTCAGTTAGTATAACTCTCGCCTCTGAATCAGAAGGCTGTGGGTTCTAGTCCTGTGTCAGGACTTTGTACTCATGGTCTAGTTGACACCTCAATGCAGTAGGGGCAATGCAACCTGCTTGCACTGTGCACCGACTCCCCCACAGCTTGATGTGTACAAACAGGAATCTTATCCATTCACTCAGTCTGGAGCAAAGGCTATTAAAGTTAGCGAGGAATCATTTAACTATGAAAATGGGACTCCATTTCCAGGAAACCCAAATGTTTATTTCTATTTCCACTGGGCAAGTGTACATGATGACATTCCAAAACTTTTTTTTTCTAAATTAATGACTAAGTGCCCATTACAGTTATCTTTCCAATGATCCATTTTGCATATTTGTACTAAAATAAGCTGACTTCTTATTATACAAGAATGTCTACAGCTGAACTCTGATTTACACCCTCTGTTCTCCAAATGGAAAATTATCGTTAGAGTGTTTGAGTGACCAATGATGTTATATACTCTCTTGGTTCCATGATAGAAGCTGGACTATCATGCACATGGCCAGTTGTGGGTGGGAATGTGGTTCCTCATGTTAAGCCAGTGTCCTGAAGCAAATCCTTGCTTTTGTGGTCAACGTTTAATTTAATACCCTGGTGAATCACATTCTTTTATAATTGACCATCCGGTAAACATGCCAGGCCTGAAAAAATACTTGAAGAAAAATAACATGGAAGAGTTTGACGAAAGAGCAGGAGAATAGGATTAAAACAATAACTTGCATTTACATTGTGTGTTTTGTGCAGGGATAGTGTTTTAGAGCGATACACTTGAGGTGTAAATAGTCCCAGTGGGGGAACTGGCACCAGTAAAGATATGTTGGGCAAAATCATTATCTTTGAAGATGTTTCAATGTTATAGACATTGTACTACACAGAAGAATTGTAAGGAATTATAACCTAATGGATAAAATGAGATTGGAAACCTTTAAGTTTCATGTCAAGAGTGAACAGAACACAGAATCTGAACTCTGGGCTATTGTTCCTCCAAAGTTGGTACTCAATGTGTTCTTGAGCTGTGAATTTGAACCACATAGTTTGCCTTTCACTTTGGTTATTTATGTTTCAACATAGTTTCTGAAAGTGTTGTGGGAGGAAATAAAATGAATTTGCTTTGTGGTTACACCAGTCATATATTATGCATGAAATTGCACAACCGTAAAACTTAAATGGTCGATAAGCCTTGGCAATAAATTGCTCCTGCCATTCAGTGCAGCAGGATGGAGGAATTGAACTTACAATGATGCTTCTGATTGTAACCAACGGCATATCAAACTCACCAGTGGGTCCCAAGGTTGTGGATCAAGCATTATCTTGGGAGCTCATTGCCTAAGACGAAACTTCAGTAGAATAATATTCCTTGCATTTGATATAGCGTCTTATCAAGTCCTTTAGACACCTCAAAGCGCTTCATGGAAGATACGGCATATAGTGAATTCACTGTATATTTGTGGATGAATCACGGGAGTCAATTGCACGAGGCAGTGTCCAACAAACAGTCGTGACCAAATTGAGTGATCATATTACTATTATTTCTTTTGAGGCATTATTATCCCTGGAGAAGCGATCCATCAATCAATTAACAACCAAGTACCTACTTCCTGCTCGGTGAACTGCAATGGGTCGAGTAAGGAAACTTTTCTCAATGTTTCTCTCTGCCGTGGAATAGATCTCTCGTTTGCGAGTCGAATGCTCTAACCACTGAACTACAGGGCTCCCAGTCCAGTGTAGGACTGGGTGACCCTTGTATTGTCAGAGATTCTACCTTTCGAACTAAGATATTAAACACATTCTTGAAATGGATATTACGTCCATCTAAAGAAGTCCTGTAGCTCAGTGGTTGGGCACTCGACTTGCAGGCGAGAGGCCTAGGTTCAATTCCAGGCAGGGCAAATCCTTAGGCAAGTTTCCTTACTTCATACGACTGATACCAATTTCTCAAAAAAAAAAAAAATTGTTCATTCATCACTGTTTGTGAGACACTACTGTGTGCAATTGGCTGCCTCGTTTCTCCCACAAAATATACATTTACAGAAAGCACAGTTTCAGTAAACAAGCAGTAAATACATGGAACAGGCTCCATTGGGATGTGGTGGAAGCAGAAAGTATATTTTATTTCAGAAATAAACTGTTTGAAAATAATATCTCAGGATACTATAGTTTGGGACACACATATCAAGTGATTCCCAAGATGGTGGAAGGCGAACTGGATGGACCTTGGTCTTCTTTCACCTAGCAAACAAGTGTTCTTATGCTCTTATAGTCTCATACAGTGATTCTCATACTGCACTAGGATCCGTGACACTAACATTCCCCACCCTCGCCCGGCTCCACTGGCTCCCCATCCACCAGAAGATACAGTTCAAAATCCTTGTCTCGACCTTCAAAGCCCTCTGTGGCCTTGTTCCTTTGTACCTCTATAGCCTGCTAATGCTCCCTCTGCTCAGCAAGCTCCAGCCTTCTCCATGTTAAAGGCAAATCTTGCCTTACAAATCTGATAGAATTTTTTGATGAGGTAACGGAATGGGTGGATAATGGTAGCGCAGTTGATGTAGTTTACATGGACTTTCGAAAGGCATTTGACAAAGTGCCACATGAGAGACTTATTAGGAAATTAAAGGCCCATGGCGTAAAAGGGACAGTGGCAGCGTGGATCCACAACTGGCTGCGAGACAGAAAGCAGAGAGTTGTAGTGAGCGGCTGTTTTTCAGACTGGAGGGAAGTGAGCAGTGGTGTGCCACAGGGATCAGTTTTGGGACCATTGCTGTTTGTAATCTACATCAATGATCTGGACTTGGGTGTACGGAGTACAGTTTCCAAGTTTGCAGATGACACTAAGTTAGGGAGAATAGTAAATAGTGAGGAGGATAGTAGCCATCTGCAAGAGGATATAGACAAATTGGTAAAGTGGGCAGACACATGGCAGATGAAGTTTAATGCAGAGAAGTGTGAGGTGATGCATTTTGGGAGAAGAAATGAAGGGAGGCAATATAGGCTAGATAGTAAAATTTTAAATGGTGTGAAGGAACAGAGAGACCTGGGGATTTGTGTTAGTGACTCGTTGAAGGTGGCAGGACAGGTAGACAAGACTGTTAAGAAGGCATATGAGATACTAGGCTTTATAAATAGGGGTATAGAGTACAAAAGTCAGGAAGTGCTGACTAACCTCTATAGGACTTTGGTGAGGCCTTAGCTGGAATACTGTGTTCAATTCTGGTCACCACACTACAGAAAGGATGTGAAGACATTGGAAAGGGTACAAAGAAGATTTACTAGGATGGTGCCAGGATTGAGGGACTTTAGCTATGAGGAGAGGCTAGGTAGGCTAGGGTTATTCTCTCTGGAGCAGAGAAGATTGAGGGGAGACCTGATAGAGGTTTATAAGATCATGAGGGGTTTCGACAGGGCAAATAGAGAAAAACTATTTCCACTTGTGGGCGAATCTGTGACTCATGGTCACAGATTTAAAATAGTTTCAAGGTGAGGTAGAGGGGAACTGAGGAGAATTTTTTTCACTCAGCGAGTTGTTCGAATCTGGAATGCATTGCCTGAAAAGGTGGTGGAGGCTGATTCGATAACAACTTTTAAAAGGGAATTAGATCTTTATTTAGGGAGAACAGGTCTATTAGGCTATGGGGAGAGGGCAGGGCAGTGGGATTGAATCGCTCTTTTCAAAGAGCCGGCACAGACTAGATGGGCCGAATGGCCTCCTTTTGTGCCGTAAAATTCTATGAATCTATGAATCTATGAATCTATGAATCTATGTCATCATCCCCACCATCAGCAGGTGGGCCTTCAGCCTCCTTGCCCCAACCCTTTTGAACTCCATCCCACAGTCCCTTTGCATCGTGCCCTCCCTTGCCTTCTTCAAGGCACGTCTCCCGGCCCATCTCTTCAACCAAGCCTTTGGCCACCCTCCTACCCCTACCCTATCCATACACTCACACCCACATGCACACATGAAAAAAGATATTTATTTGAGATTGAGAACTTGTTCAAAATATGAAGTTAGAGAAAGCTGGTAGTATTGATGAGCAATATTTGAAATGTGTTGAGCTACAGGCCCCCATTGGCATTAGTGTTCAGTCAGGATGAGCTATTGCAACCTTTCTCCAAAATCAGCATCTGGTTGTTTTCATCTGGTTGTTTTATATGGACTCAAGCCAACCAGAGATTGGAATTCCAGACTATAGCTTTTCACTGGCTTCCAAACACAGCAGATACTTCCAGCTTCACCATTTGCATCCAAGCACATCTTTAATATTTCCAAATCTTATTTTAGAGTTAACATTTGAACTGTGGTATTAATAAAGCTGGCCCAGTTGCTCAGTTTATTTTCCCATTGAAATCCAAACGCATGGTGCTCGAATTTTAAAAAGCCACAACTACAAATTTTAAAGAATTGGTTCTAGTGAAGACTAATTTCTCCTGTTTCATCCTCCTCTGTTGATAGTATTTGAATCCGTTTTTTAGGTTTGGCTAGATTCCACTTCACCATATTATCAAATTGGTATCGGACAAATAGAGAAATCACAGTCAGCCCTGTCTTCATGGAGATGCTGTACGTAGACTCCAATTTTCAAAATCTAATTTTAGAATTTTCTAAACTCTAAGTTTCTGAATACATTTCTCAGTAACATTGCATAATTGGTGAACTACTGAAAAGCTTATGAACATACTCAATATGTTAGAATTTTGAAACTTGCCTTCCTCTATTTCTTATTTAAAAATAGTGCAAATTAGATGTACATATCTGGATGCTGCTGGCTATAATTAAACCTTGGCTTTTGAAGGCTATGTTGCTTGACTCATTGTTTCATCACAGGGGTGATTAATTGGGAAACATTAACTGTAAATAGTTTAATTCATTTTCAGTTAGTTGCACGTTAAGGACAAGAATATTAACCTTCAAAGACTGTGGGCTCTAACTCAGTGCACAGTAAACAAAATCTAGTTTTCTCAAACTGGTCAGCTGTATGTTACATTGTGTTGAGTCCTGTAGCTCAGTGGTTAGAGCACTCGCCTCGCAAGCGAGAGACCTGGGTTTGATTCCTAGCAGGGCGAAACATTGGGCAAGTTTTCTTATTCCACACACCTTTGCTTGCCTAGCAATAAGTAAGAACCGGGTTGTTAGTCGATTGACTGATTGCTTTTCCTTCCAAAAATATCAAGAATAAGAAATTGGTCACTAAATTCACGACTGTTTGTGGGACACTGCTGTGCACAATTGGCTGCTGCATTTCGCCCAGTATATTCTGTGAAGTGCTTTGAGACTCTAGAAGATGTGATAAGGTTCTATATCAAACGCAAGGATTAGTATTATCTTGTGCATGGATCAGAAAGGACCATCCACAGTTCTAAGGCCATCAAGCTAAGTAGTCCAAAGCCAATAGTTTCCGAGTTTCCAAGAAAGATCATAAACAAGGTATCCAATGCCGGCATAGCTTGTTGAGTTGCAGATGACACAGATGGCTGGCCACTCAAGCTTTGTCAGAAATGCTATAATGTAGATGGAGTTAAAATAGCACCTCCAAAGGTTTAATTGCTTCCCCCACCATTGGACTACAACCTGCTTCTGATGCCGTGTAGCCTCTGGGCATTGGGATTGTAACTCTTTGTGGTTGTAATGGTGCATCTGGGATATTGGCTCCAAGCACTGCACTTGCACTGCAAGTGGACCTCCAGAGATACAGAAAAACAGTGACAAGAACAACAACTTGCATTCATATAGCATCCCTGACATAGGGTAGCACACCAGGGAGCTTTCCCAAATGACAGTTGTGTCTAGAGGTGAACATATAATGATCAGATTGAACTCTCTTGGAGAACAGTGATGGCAGGCAGCAGTGGTGAAAGGATTCAGAAACTCACAGATGTCCATTTCAATGAGGAGATATTCATTCCTATAATGCAAGATGCTGGTGTGTTTCCCCGCCCTATTATTCACTCACAAAATATGCAATTAATTCGCTTTACAGTATATTCCATAAAGCACTTTGAGACATCTTGAAGATGTGATGAAGCGCTATATCAAATGCAAGGATGATTATTATTAGTATGTAATTCTATGTATATATTAATAGTTGTCCCGTATGTGAGATATTTCCTTAAAGTCTGCAAAGTAATTTGTTATTGATGTGTTCAATTGCATATAATATAAATTGATCATTAAGGTAACAGGGAATACAGCAACAATGCAAAATACTGCAGATGCTGGAAATCTGAAACATAAACAGAAATCGCTGGGGAACACTCAGCAGGTCAGGTGGCATCTATGGAGAAAGGAAAAGTGAGTTGACGTTTCTGGTCCACGACACTTCGTCAGAACTGGGGCGTGTTGGCAGGGAGAGACTTTTAAGGATTAAAAGAGAGATGGGGAAGCACGGCAAGGAAGACAAAGGAGAAAATGGGGTAGAGAGCGGGGGATGATGTGTTAAAGAGGTGTTAATGTTGTGAAACAAAAGAGAGAATTGCAACAAAACTGGAGAGAGGAGGTGTTAAAACAAACAAAGAAGGGGTGAAATTGCAAAAGAACAGGCAGATCACATGGCCACAGAAGAGGAGCAAGGTAAGCTGTTGAGGCCTGAAATCATTGATATCAATATTAAGGCCAGAGGGCTATAAGGTCCTTAGCAGATAGATAAGTTGCTGTTCCTCGAGCTTGCACTGCGGTTCATTGGAACAGCGTAGGAGACCATGGATGGAGAGGTCAGACTGCAAGCGGGAAGGAGAGTTGAAATAGCAAGAAACCAGTAGTCAGAGTTGTATTTGCGGGCTGAACGCAAATCAGTCACCCAATCTCTACATTCGTCACCCCAATGTAGAGGAGACCACATCGTGCGCAGCGGATGCAATATACTACATTGGTGGTAGTACATGTAAATTGTTGTCTCACATAAAAACTGTGCTTGGGAATACAGCAACCTTCTCACCCTTCGACACTTGCGTTATCTTTGGCTGCCCTCTAGTGTCTCTAGTTACTGGTGCGTTATTGCTGCTTCATTGACGTAAATTGTATTCTACACAATTAAGGCAAAGCATCCTGTTTAAAACACAGGGTCTTATTTGAAGTATCTTTTTACGTAATTCCATAATAAAAATTCCAATGGACCTGTGGGAACTTCACTCTAGAAGTAGATTGCGAAGGAGCAGAGGCGTTTTTAAGATTTCAAACTACTCGGTCAATTTTCTTAGGGGGCCCGTCACTGACGGTAAGTTTAATAAGTGCACGCGCATGCGCAATTTTACTTTATGCAAAATTTAACTTTCAGCCGGTGCGATGCCTCTTTAGGCGGACTGCCTGCTCCACCAGGCTGGAGAGAGCTCTGGGTTAGCTGGGCTGGGCTGGGCTGGGCTGGGCTGGGGAGAGCTCTGGTTTTCGCTGTACAGGTATTTAACAAAAGACAAGAACACAGCACACTCAAACCCTCCCATCTCGATGTTGTTTTGCATTACTTTGGGGGCCGCAATATATGGAGCCCGTCGATGCATTGCACTGATTGCACTGACATTAACAACGCCTCTGTGACGGAGCGCAGTTGCTGTGGGTTGTGTGCTGCAGCACTCTGTCTGATAACCAAGGGTTCTCACTCACATATCTCACACAAATCCAAGTCCAAGCACTGTGCGAGGGGCGCCATATAAATACAAGTTGCTGCTGTTGTTGTTGTTGGAAACAATTACACCCAATCACCTTCTAATCTTATCGTCTATGAAGTTATTTAGCGCTGGAATATCAAAAACCAAGGCTTTGCTATCAGTTCCTTTTAGCAGTTGTCCTTCACCTCAGGGGCTGATTGTATTAACCTCACCGGTTACTCATTCCACAACCAGAACAACTTTCATTTGCACAACCTTTTCACACAAATGGTGTCTCGAATTGCTTAACGTGGTTTGACACCGAGCCAGAAAGGGAAGGGAGGTGACAAAATGCATGGTCAAGGAGGAAAGATTTTGGGTGTAATTTGAAGATGAACAAAAAGGGGGCAAGACAGAGGGATTGAGGCAAAGAGCTCCAGTGGTATTGTGCCTGAAGGAACAGTTACCAGTTGTGGAGCAGAGGGGAAGAGGGATTCCAATTCATGAAGGTATGCAGAAACTTTGGCATTTTATTCAACCATCTCATCTCCTTTCAATTGTTAATCAAGACTCTGACTAGGTCATTTTTTTTCCATCTCCACAACATTGCTCACCTCTGCCAATTATCTTACCCCAATCACAGCCAAAATACCCATCCATACACTTGTCACTTCCAGATTTGATTACCTCAACCCACTAGCCTCCACATGTTCGAAATCATGTAGAACTCTACATTCCGCGTTCCATCCTCCACCACATCCTGTGAGCCCATCAACCCCATCCTCACCCAGCTTCTCTGATAGGTCAACTTTAACATCCTTATTCTCACTTTAAATGCCTCCACTGCCTTGCCTCCCTCCAGCAGTGATCTCCTGTGACCTTCTCACTGGCCACTTCCCTTTCTCTGCCAACTTTACCCTATTTCATGACCCTCATCTGTTGTGCCCTATTATTTCCTGGCATGTGGTCAGCCACTTCTTACATTTCCTCTGGAACTATCTTCTGGAAATCCCCCGCTCTGTCCCTCTCTCTCTTTGCTTCAAAACAACATTACAGTCTAAATTAAGCAGCAGAAATTAAACTAAATATCTGTTCTGCTTTCTCAGTCTAAATATATTTTAGCAACCAACTGCCTCTGATCTAACAGCATTTAATTAAAGCAGAAATATTTTCTAAATATTTTCACATTTGAAGATTTTTGGTAAAGGAACACTGCACATAAATTGACCTGAATCCTTGCACTTTCTAAGACTTCATGTTATGTTTGGACCTTTTCACTGAATAAATTTTTAATCAATTCAGAGTGGTTCAATGGGAAAAGAGAAACAAACTGGTGACAAGAACAACACTGTTGATGGATCTCTGGATAAATCAACCACATAGCTAGTTGGAAGATAATCAAACTTTTAATATCAATCAGATTCATTGAAATAATTTACCCATGTACAAGAGTTAATTAATAATAACATTGACAACTGGCATTTATATAGTGCACCTCAGCACCAACAACAAAATTACATTTATATGTGTGACCTGAAGAGGGAGAAGGACGGGGCAAGACAAAGGGATAGAGGATGAGTGTTCCTGAGTTTCAAGGCATCGCGGCTGTAAATGTGGTCACTGATGGTGGAAATGCAGGGCAGAGGGGACTTCCAGAAGTTCTGAGCCAGTTGAGCATAGGCAGCAGCTAGTGGTTTGAGGAGTAAGCAGGTTGGAGAGGTAGGGAGGTTCCAGAGCATAAAGGGATTCCAAAACAAGTGTGAAGATCTTGAAATTGATCCATTTGCCGATCGGAAGCCAGTGGACCATGGCTAGAACTGGTGTGATGGGGCTACAGAGTTTAGTGCATGTGAGTTACGTGGGTGGCGGAGTTTGGGATTAGCTGAATCTGACGCGTGGTGGAGCTGGGGAAACGGGCACAGAGGGCATTTGAAAAGTTGAGTCAGGAGGTGCCAAACGCATTGACAAGTATTTCGGTTTTGTATGGGGTAAAGTATGGTTGGAGGTGGGCAATGTGATGGAGGTAGAGGACGGCACAAGGAAAACGGAGGAAGAGAATATTGAAGTAAATATTTTGAATCCAGAATGGGAGAATAATCAGCAGATTTTGATATGAAAAATTGGACCTCATCTAGATTGGTTTCTCAATAAAGAATATTTTAAGTGTGATTATAAATTTCAATCAAACGCTGTTACATAGAATCATGCATGGAATGTTGCAGCACAGAAGCAAGCCATCCATTGAATTGCTTCATGCCAGCGTTTATATTATACATGAGCCTCCCCATTCCTAATCTCCCTCCTTAACTCCCTTATTACCTTCTGTGTCATTATCAATGACGATCTCAAATGCCTTAAAATAAGATACTCAACTTGCAGTGGAGTCCTGTAAATCAGTGATCAGAGCACTCGATTTGCAAGTGAGAGACCTAGGTCAGATTCCCGGCAGGGCATAATGTTGCGCAAGTTTCCTTGCTCCGCACGCCTCCGTTCACCCAGCAGTGGGTAGGAACTCAGTTATTAGTCAATTGGCAGATCACTTTTCCGGGGGTAGTAACTGCTTTTTAAAAATTGGTCATTTCAATCCACGGCTGTTTGTGGGACACTTCTGTGTGCAACTGGCTGCTGCGTTTTGCCCACAAATAATCAGCCAATTCCCTTTGCAGTATGTTCTGTGAAGCGCTTTGAGATGTCTCAAACGCATGCTAAGGTGTTATAGCAAATGCAAGTATTATTATTATTATTATTATCTCACTCTGTATCATGTTAGATAAACTCCTTGCTCCTCTTCAAAATAATGCAGCTTTAACATCCACCTTGAACCACTAGGACAGGCAGATGGAAGCTCAGTTAAGCTTCTCACCTGAAGATTGGCACCTGTATAGCACTCCCCCAGAGCTGCAGGGGAGAGTCAGCCTCCTGGGGTGGGGGTGAGGGTGAGTGCTGACTGTAACAGCGTCACCAGAGGTGGGGCCACCGGTCAATCTTTCTGTTAAAAAGAGGGCATGGAGAACACAGATCTGTAGAGAGAGAGATTGAGTGAGAGAAAGGGGGAGGCAGTACCTGGGAGGCTAGAACTTGGGAGATTAGTGAGATCAGTGGAGCTGAGCTGAGCTGAGCAGTGATGGGGGGGCAGGTCTGCTGGAGGATCTCAGTGTTGACTCTCCTGGTCGCTGTCGTGTTGGTCCCAGTTTGGGCTGAGTTGGATTTCCACAAGAGAGATCGTTCAGATGTCCCACAGGGAATCCAGCGCGTTAAAGCCATCCTCACACAGCAAGGGGCGATGGTAAATGGCGATATCTGCTGGGGAGCTGTATTTTCAGTGTCAGCCCAACTGATTGTGTGTTTGATGTTAACCTGAAATTGAACGAATTCATTCGGAACTCAGTTTGGAGAAGTGTTATTGACTGTGTGTTTTGTGTGTGTTATGTGTGCGTGTGTGCGACTTGTTTCCCTGAATCAGTAAAGGAGAAGAGGGCAGGGTTAGGACGTTAATTGGAGAATGTATTGATTTGAGACTGGCTTGTGGTCTCCCCTGCAGCCCCATGTCCTGTGTTGGTTTGTTTGGTTGGGTTTAGTGTGACACTATGTTAGCAACTTGATGTGCATCACTAAGCCTGAAATTGGCCAGGTCTCAGTCAGTCTATTAGCTGCTGCAAACCCTCTGGTTATTTCACTCTCCTTAAACTCTGCTAGTGTAGACAAGACAGATCTGCAGACCTGCCAGTTCACATGTCTCGTGTCAACGCCAGGTTAAAAAAAAGATTCTGTTTTAAGCTTCGGGTTTTAAACACACAATATTTGCAAGGCTTTTCTCGTGGGTGATGTGGAGAATATAGCACTGGTACCAATGCTGCAGTAATTCAAAGCAAAATCCTGAATCGTTGTTCTGTTAACGTTGCAAATAGTTGAATAGTGAAGTTGAAAGGGCATTTACTCAACCTCAGGGTATTTGGGTTAAATTATCCCACCCCTCAACAAAATATTAGTGTCTGCTTCCCCACACATACACACTGCCCTAAAGGCAGGTTAGGTTAGTGTGCTTGGAGTAACAGGAGTCGCCTGTTACTGTGTCCCAGTGACCATTCCCCACTGGAAGTTTGGACACAAGATCACACAAGAGGTTCATTTGGAGAAGCTCTATTAGTTAACACACTCTTTTTCCTTTGTCTTCTTTGTCTCCTTTGTCTTCCATGTCCTGCCTCCCCCCTCTAACGTCCTTAAAAATCTCTCCCTCCAAACATGCCCTAGCTCTGAAGAAGGGTCGTGGACCTGAAACGTTGACTCTTTTTCCTTTCTCAATGGATGCTGCCTGACCTGCTGAGTTTCCCCAGCAACTTCTGTTTTTGTTTCAGATTCCCAGCATCTGTAGTGTTTTGTGTTTTGAAACTCATTGACGTGATGGACCTGCCAGAATATCAACTTTACCATTCGCCATCATAGCATCATCATTATAATAATAATTCTTGCATTTGATATAGCGCTTTTCATGTCTTCCAGATGTCTCAAAGTGCTTCACAATATATACTGTGAAGTGAATTGACAGTATATTTGTGGGCAAAATGAGGCAGCCGATTGCGCACAGCAGTGTCCCACAAACAGTTGTGGATTGAAATGACCAATTTATTATTGTGTTTTTTTCATTTTCTGATAGATCCAGCATCCTGTTTGTAATGGACCTTTACAAACAATTAAGCTTTTCTAGTTTGTAAGAAAACTATTATTAATAACCCTCATATTTTATATCATGTCGTCAAGATGCTTCAAAGCGCTTCACAAAATATATTCTAAAGTCAGTTGACAGTATATTTTGTGCGAAACAGAACAGCCAATTGTGCGCAGCAGTGTCTCACAATTCACAAAGAGCAATCAGCCAATCGACTAACTAGGTTCGTACTTACTACAGTAAAAGCCCGTTTATCGGGACCTGGCCAATGGCGGTTAAAGCGCATGCTGGATATTCGGCCAAAAACAACCCAAAAAAACTAATGCATTTTTCTGGATAAATTCTGGTTAATCGAATGCGGACTTTTTTTTGCGATGCCAGTTAAACGGAAGTTACGGTTGATCTGATGCCGGATAAACGGGGTTTTACTGTACTAGGTAAACAGAGGGGTGTGAAGTAAGAAAACTTGTTTAATATTTCACCTGTTCTGGCAATTGAAGCCAGGTCCCCTTGCTTGCAAGGCAAGTCCTCTAAACAATATTTTTAGCAGAAGTACAGCACTCTGAATTGTCCTCTGAGTAAAGAAATAATACCTGGCTTCAGTCCTAAAAGTTCCCTTTTCTAATCCTAAACATGTGTTCTCTTGTTCTGCTAAAAAATATTTTTCTGAGTTTACTTTCTAAATTGCATTTAAAATCATATATATCTTGGTAAATGGCTAAACAGAAGTAAACAAGGCAAACTGGATGCTGGTTATAAGATGAGTTGAGAACTTTACATTGCTCCAGTGAAGCTACACCTGAGGTATTGCATGCAGCTTGGATCGCTTCAAAGTACAGAGAGTTGTCCAGATGCTATGAGCAGTGCAGGAGAGAGCAACAACAACAACAAAATCACAAAATTGTGTATCACCTGTCACGACGAGGATGATCTCCAGGATTAGAGGGTTGAGCTCCAAGGAATCACGGAATTTGAGACAACAGTAATTCCGTATTAATAATAATAATATAGAGGGTAATCAACAGCTGAAACAGATTAGTGGGAAACATGGCTGAGGCCAGGACAAGGTCTCATTTTAGGAAATGGCTTGATGCTGTGATGGACCTTCTGGAATGATGAGAATGTACTGAAGTTGTCTTCTTCATCGGAATCTTTCTTGCTCATTATTAAGAGGTTGTCTGATATCCTTGGAATGATTCTTTTTAATATTTGACATTTCTTCAAATTTGAATTTTGTTTTCCCCATTTTTTACAGTATATTTTATATACAGTACATAAAAATATTTTAAAATATATTTTACATATTTTTAAATATTTAAAAAATCTATGTTATATATACATATATATAAATTTACAAATTGAAAATGAAATCCTGTTTCAGGATTGGTAAAGGATTGAAAAAACAGTCATTTTATAATGTCCTACAGCATAAAAACTGGTCTCTTTTGTGGGTCATATATTGACTGCAGGAATACTTGAGAAGATTTGGTTGGTGTGACCCAGTTCCTTGGGATTTTCAAGGATATGGGAACATCTCAGCACCACAAGAGGAAGATCAGGAACCCAGTGATTTGTCTCAGTCTCTGATGGAAGGGATTTCCAGTGGTACGGTTGAGGAGATGAAACCCAACAATCATACAGAGGATTCATTTTATGTTGAGGCTCTGAGTAAGTTCCAGAGTGCAAATAACCTGTCAGTCACCGGCATCCTGGATGAAGCCACCAGGGAAATCATGAACAAACCCAGGTGTGGTTTTCCCGACAAAACATCATTACTGAACGATTCTCGCGCTGACGCGTTGTCATCAAATCGGTCTGCCAGCAGCTCCACAAACAACACTGAAGCGTTGAATTCCACAGGCACTAGCTCCAACACTGAACCAGAGTCTGTCAGGAGGAAGAGATTCCTCGACAGGATGATGTGGAACGCCAGAAGCAAGCGAGACCTCCTGGGCGAGGCCGGAGCAGCAGCCATTACTCTCGGGTTCGCCAGGAAGTCACTGAAATGGCGCCTGGTGGGGGAGGCCTACAGTGTACAGATGAGCATCAGCCAGCAGAGGAACCTCGTACAACTGGCTTTCCGAATGTGGAGTGAGGTGATCCCACTGGAGTTTGAGGAGGATTTATTCTCTCCATCCGGTGATATTGATATCAAGCTGGGCTTTGGAAGAGGTAAACATTATACATATACTGTATACACATAGACACAAGTACAGATAAACACAGGCAAGTATAGACACACATTATAGATAAACACACAGATGAACGTGCACTGATGACAGCCACCCTGGTTCATTCGCAGGATCTGGAAGGGCAAACAAGTCACTGCGGGCAGGAAGTTATCCACTCAGCTGCCGTTAACCCTGCAAGCCAAAGCCCTAACATTTATTGGAAAGGCAGTGGTTAAGCTTGCCAGACAGCAATATCAATGGCAAGCTATGTGGATTTAACTGGTTAGACTCCAGCAGAACCCAAACGCAAACTCTGGAGTCCCCACGCTTTGTCTTTCGCGAATCTGTACTTATTCCTTACAACAACAAAATTACACTTGTATAGCACCTTTCACATCAGGAGGATTTCCCAAGGCACTGAAGATGTCCCAAGCAGTTGGGACTTATGGAATTAGGTAAGCAAGATGTGTCCCTCCAGGGAGAGAGTACAAATTCCATTCCAAAAATCTATCTCTGGGATTTCCATGTGTAATTAGGATGCATGGAAATCTCAGCTTGGTTTGGATACTCTTATACGTGGTGATGTGTTTCCGCATGTGTCACACACCCGGCTGACCAAAAATAAATCAATCATTTTTTGCCTCATCCAGCACTTCCCGTTACCAGTCCTGTCAACAGTGTTTCACCAACTGAGCTGAGCAGGCTACTAATCATCGATAATTCTAAATAGTCCCAAACTCTCATCCCTGTTAGACTTCCCCACTTTATGCAAAGTAAGGAATCTGCAGCACTGAACCCATAATCATGGTCAACCAAGAAAATGTTAACACTGGCTCTCTCTTTTCCTTTTCACTCCATTGAGTAATTGATTAAGAACAATGGGAGAAACTCACACACAAAACAGTTTATTCAGAAACAAAGTGAGAATGGGATTCTCACTGCATGCACCGCTGTTCTCAGGGGTTGTGGTAATTAATCTACCTGTGAAGATGCTGTCCCAAGGCTTCCGTTTACAGAAACCCTCAATTACAGAGCCCAACCAATTCTCTTTACAATTGCACAATGAACTCTGTAAATTGCTGCGAAATCCAGCTGTATGAATACATAGGTGCAGACCACAGAAAATAATTGCGAGCAATCCGGTCATCATGAAATAGGGCTCAGGACGCAAACTATTTATTTTCCTTTGTGATCTGCCAACACTCCCAAATTCCACAGATCTTTGGCCATTTGAGCCAGATACCACGGTGTCAATCAGCGCCAAGAGCCAGAAGAAAGTGGTTTCTTATTCTTGTGTTTCTAACCCGATTGATTCGTGTTTGTTTTCTAGGGAAACACATGGGCTGTTCTCAGAGTTTTGACGGAATAGGGCAAGTCTTTGCCCACGCCTGGCGCTTAGGGGACATACACTTTGATGATGATGAACATTTTGTTGCCCCCAGCAGTGGTCAAGGGATCAATTTTCTCAAGGTATTTTTTATTTGCTCTTATATGTGCGCTATAATATTGGGGTCGAAGATGTGAACGTCTCATCCTGGATTCACATCAGGTCATGTCCTGAAACTACTGCAAGCCAGAAACAACACTAATAATCCTTTCATCTGTTATAGAGTCAAATTCACTCAAGCATTCCCCCAAGTAATTCCTGTCAAATATTGTGACTGTGCATTTGTAGGCAAAAATGGCAGTCACTGTCAAGTGCTCTGGGACGCTGCCCTATATGAGGAGTATTATATAACTGCTAGTTGTTGTAATCCTTGTTTTGATACCTTAATTAGTTTTCATGATATACCTGTAATGTAAGGGACGTAGAAGTTAGCTTTCAACCTTTCTGCATTGATTTGGGTTTACAGACTCTTTCCTTGCCTCCTTTGTTTAAGGTTGCTGTTCATGAAATCGGTCATGCTCTGGGCTTGCCTCACATCTACCGATCAGCCTCCGTGATGCAGCCAAATTACATCCCACATAACGGATACTTTGAACTAGATTGGTTCGACAGAAAATCTATGCAGGAGATATATGGTATGCATCTCTTACTCTAACTCATTTCCATATTTTTCCTTAGATACAGAGATCTATCATTCACTGATTACAAACACCAGCAGTTAATATATTGGGATAAAGCCTTAACCAAATAATCACAAGGGCTAGAACCTAATAGCCAAGGTTGGAGTGCTTGGAGAATGGGTTAGAGATAGACACAGTTACATTGAATTTTTATTCCAATAATGTGAACGTGCTGACTCCCACTGCCAAGGATCACACACAAACAGAGGCCACTTGGGCAAGGTAGCAGAGAGTGACTGGCACCAATGCAATGCAGTAGAAGGGAGAAAGGAATCCAATCATCTCAGGCGAGAAGTGAAAAATATTAGAGAAAATTAGAACAGAAACACAAAGGAGTGTTATTCTCAGTAATGTGAGACACTCAATGATACAGCATGCTGTGCTTTATTTCACAGGCTTTTGTGAGGGAGGATTCAGTACGGTGTTTGACTGGGTCCATAAGCGTTTAATCGCTGGTGTTGTTAGGTATCAGTTCAACACATACTTCTTCAGAAGCAGCTGGTACTGGATGTACGAAAATAAAAGCAACCGAACTCGCTATGGGGATCCACTGCCCATTACCACTGGATGGCACAATATTCCCATAGCAGACATTGAGGCCTTTGTCCACATCTGGACCTGGAACAGAGATGTGCAGTACTTCTTCAAAGGTACAGAAACACAACCACAACAACAACAACTACTTTAACATTCAGGGAAAGGGCCAAGACCTAAGACCCTATCAAGGTTCAAAACAGCAGGAGAAGAACTGAAATAGACCAGAAGTGGCAGTTACCGTTGACACAAAGCTTGGGTTTAAAAGCATGTTGACTATAGGAGGAAGGGGAAACTAAGAGCAGTCATGAGTTTCACGGTCCTGAGGTCCTGAGAAAGAATGGGAAAGTGGCCATAGATACTTATATTCAAAGAAATAGTTTTTAAGACAGATAATGAGAGGCAAGACTGAGAGGGAGGGAGTTCCAGACATTAGCGGCATAATATCCAAAGGCTCAGCTGCTGATAGTGGGAATTGCAGCAAGCTCACATTAGCCCTGAGGAGGGGAAGAGCAGTGGGTTAAGAGAGATAGAGAGGTGCTAACTACATAATTATACACATTTTTAATTCCCTCTTTATACAAGTTTTTGCACAATTTAACCTAATCTGCAAACTGTGATCTGATGCTGATACCCAATTGCTAATCTACGCTGAGCCCTTATTGAGTGAGACAATCAACCTTGATCAGACTTGGATGTAATATAATAATAATCCTTGCATTTGATATAGCGCTTTTCATGACTTCTAGACATCTCAAAGCACTTCACAGAATGTACTGTAAAGTTAATTGTCTGTATATTTGTGGGCAAAACACTTTCTATGGTTGAATACTCACTCTCTAGGCTACACCCAGGAGGGAAATGTTTCACAGCAGAATTATTATAGATAGACGTTGAAGAGAATGAATATTAAACTCTGCAGTGTGTGAGCAGGAAAGGGGCTAGAATAGGTGACTGATGTGGAGGAAAAACATAAGCACAGATCTGATGGGTGTGTTTGTGCTGTGATATATTCTTTGTTCTTGTGATTCTCTTTTGAAGGGACTCAGTATTGGCGATATGATCCCAACCGGGACATGGGTTTCACTGAAGATGTACAAGGCAGGCGATATCCCAAGCTAATCAGGGACAGTTTTCCTGGTGTTCCCAGTCCCATGGATACAGCTTATTTTGACAGAAGGGATAATAACATTTATTTCTTCAGGGGTGATCAGGTGGGCTACACCAGCATTTTTACTCTTTAAGGTGCCCATCAATTGAGGCTGCAAAAAGTGCCCTGGGACACTATCCCGCGTGTGTGGGGCACTCTATTAACGCAAACTGCTGTTATTGATCCAATTTGGCATTTTGTATATTAGAGAATAGCAATTCTTTCATTTGACATAGTGCCCGTCACATGGAAATGCCTCAAGGTGCTTTTCAGTAGTTATTGTTAAGTGCACTGACATGTATTTGTAGACAAATGTGGCAGGCAATCTGTGCATAACAAGGTCTTTCAAACAGCCAGAATGTTAATCATTAATCTGGAGGATTGTTGGCTTGGAGACAGTTTGGTTTTGAATACTGTGATATGGTTTCTTCAATGACCATTTGAACAGGCAGACAAACCTCAACAATTTACATTTATATTATACTCTTTGTACAAGTAGTGTCTCAGAGTGCTTGACAGTGGCAAGATTGATAATAATCCTTGCAATTGATACAGCACCTTATCACATCATCTTCGAGACCTCTCAAAGCACAGGACTTAAAGTGAATTCACTAAATAATTTGTGGGCGAAATACAGCAGCCAATTGCACACAGCAGTGTCCCACAAATGATCATGGATCGAGTGACCAAATTTTTTTTTTTTTAAAGGGATTATTACCCCTGGAAAAGAGACCATGAATCACCTTCAGATGCGTTCTGAAGAGGGTTAAGGAGCGAACAAGAGACCTGTGTTTAACATCCAAACATAGCACTTCTGACAATTTAGTACTCAACGCTGAAAGTGCCAGCCCAGTCTTAGATTATTGGTGAATATTCACGTACTGTGTGTCACCCTGGCTTTACCCCGGTGGTAGCATTCTTGCCTCTGAGTCAGAAGTTTTTGGTTCAAGCCCCATGTCAGCACGTGGAACTCATATAGTCTGAGATGATCCAGTGTTGTGAAGCACATTGGATCATCATCCCAAACTTGCTATATCAAATGCAAGGATTGTTCCTATTTATTGACTTGATTGGTAATTGTTGGATGTGTGTCATCCTTCGAGTGAGATGTGTGGTTGAACTGCCAACCTGGTGTCGCGGTTCAGGTGGATGTCAAAGATCCCATGTACTATTTAGAAGAGCAGGGAGCTCTCCCAGTTCTGACTAATATTCTCACCCTAATTACCAAATAACAGTTTTATTGCCATTCATCTCACTGTCGAGTGTGTTGGATGTTTCTGGTGCTGCTGTGTTTGCCTACATGATAAGAGCCAATCTTCAAAGTAGGACAATCTGTTTTGAGTTTTTCAACATGATAAAGCTCTCAATCAAATGCAAATATTATCTTCTATTCATTGGTGTATTGCAAAGTCTTTGTTGCCTTTCGGGATTCAGGATTAATCCTAATTAAGTAGAGACTGTTCAAGATTGTTACCAAAATAAGCAAGGGAGAGCAAAGGAGAATTTTTTTAACATGCAGAATACTATTGAGACCTGGGATGTCTTACCAAAGATGATGGTTGACACAGAATCCCTAGTAGCTTTTACTAGGGAATTGAATAAATATTTGAAAAGGAAAAACTATAAAAGTATATGGATAAGGTAAGGGGTGAGGCTAAACAGAAAGCTCTTTCAAGAGCTAGCACAGGCATGATGAGCTGAGTGACCTTATTCTGAGCTGCAAGATTCTGTGAACAGAATTGCTAATTTCACAAATCAAATGGCTTCTGATAATTGCAAATCAGAAGTTGCAATGGGACGCTATATAAATCATCCTCTTATAAATAACATAACATAAAACAGAACCTGTTATAAGTAACATAAAAATGTTGTTGCAATCACACAGCAAATCTGGGTTAGAAATATCACAAATTAAAACCCATTCGTAGGCTTGTATCTTGAATGCAGTAACTGAAGTTTGCTGGAGTTTTGAAAAAATATTTCAAATATAATATTCATGTACAGGTATTATGAATACCCTCCACCCCTCTTGATTCCAATCCCTAGCTTGGGTGCAAACCCTTAACTGTCCAGCACTTTGGGATGTCCTTCCGATAAGAAAGATGCCTTTTATTGTTTGTGGAATTGTAGCCTAGAATGACAAAGCAGAGAAAGTGTGCGTTTGTGTGACTAGTCAGGAAAAAGTACTTTGTGCTCACCTATGCTTCGAATGAACAAGGCGGTGATTCCAATATTGGTGATCTTGAGCTGTCCTATGTTTCTGATCCATTTAAAGAGCTTATTTCTTTCTACAGGTGACTGCTTTCAGCGTAGAACAGAACCGAAAGATCAGTGGCTATCCCAAAAGGATCATTGAGGTTTTTCCACCAGTAGATGCCAATGATCATCCCATTGGAAATATCAATGCCGTCTATTACTCTTACACTCACAGGGCAATCTTCTTCATCAAGGACATGTATTTTTGGAAGGTAGTGGATAAAACCGAACGATATCTAAAGCCTGAGTTACCACGCAATGGCTTACATCCCAGGAGGAGAGTGGCTGAGCAGTGGGCCGACATCTGCGATGTGCATCCATCAATGCTCACGTTATCTTTCAGCTAAGTTCCTGCTTCTGGACATCTGAAAGGTTTCTACTGTCCGAGACATCTCCACTAAGCTGAAAACGGAATGAATCTGACTTCAAATGCATGTCAGAAACTAATCTACTTTGACTATTCATTTTTTGGGGGGGGATCATGGGTGAATTAATGGGTTTAAAGAGTGACTTAGAAAAACTGGTAGCAGTGGCACAGACTCAATGGGCTGAATAATTTCTTCTGGGTTGAAGTATTTTGTTTCTTATGTCACTTAACGATAGGACTAAAGGCCAGGTGGCTGTAGTCAAGTCATAGTATATTGTAGTGTTTAGAACACTATTATAGTGCTTCAAACACTCTCAGGATTCTAAAGTTCAGGTATTGAGCAGAATTAGCGCAGCTGTTGTTTTTACTTTTATACAATCCCCAACTTCCCACTGTTGGTTCTGTGCACACAGGGAGCTATATCAAATGCACAGATTATTACTATCTTGGATCCCAACCTGGTTCAGTCGGTAGCACTTGACTCAGAAAGTTGTAGTTCAAGACCTTACATCGGCACTTTAAGCTCAGAGTCTCTTCACATTCAACGACAATGTGCTCCTGATCTCATAGCCAACAAACAGCCCCCAGCTGAGGTTAGTCATTCACTTCATGGCTGTTTGTGGGGCAATGTGGTTAAGAAGCTGTTACTGCATTTGCCAACCAGATGCACTTACGCTCACTATATTTTACAGTAAATCCTATGAAGTGCATGAAACATCTTCATGAAGAAGAATATCATGTCTGTCGCGATTTCAATAATCGTGAAAGACACGATTATTACATATGCCTAAACTTGGCAATCACTGATACAAACTGCTTTTAGATATTTCCTTCCTTTCCTATTCCCAATATCTGGAAAAGTCCTGTGATCCAGGGTTGCTCTACAGTCATTCTAGAGACCAAGGTCACGGCACTAGCGTGGCATTGATTGTTTTGTGCTCACATTGGAGAGACATTCTTCTCTCTGTCCACAAACAGTGCCATCTGGCAGTACACATAAGTAAGTACAGGCAGCAATAATTTTCACTTTTGGTACGAGGTAAAGAATATGGAAAGGTACAGCGGAAGTAGGATAGGGAAGGTTCAGTGGCAAATATAGATGTAGAATTTGCTAAATATAATTCATTAAAAAGGGATAGGATTCTAAGCTTTATACTTTCATTATCTTGCTTGTTTGATTGAACGCCTTTGTGACTCTGGTGGTACATATCTAGATTTGTATAGATACGTTTTAAGAGTGGGGTAGTAGATGAGATCTCTCTGGAACTGAACTGGCTCTGAGGAAACATACTTTGAATCAGTAAGTAATCCATAGCACGGTTGAACGTCCTGGCTAAATCGTCAATGAGAGGAGTGGACATCTAGCTAAAGCCCTAACGGATAGAGAGATCCTCTTTGGCCAAGTAGCAAACTGTGACTCCTCAGTATGTGATCGCTCTTCGTAATGTTGAACAAAGATATTGTTGATGTATTTTCACCTTGTTCAGCATTTTCTCTTTTAACATTTGGATAATTTGCAATGCTAATCAATGGCCTGTCAGCTCCCATTTAGTACAAGGAATGCTGAAACACTTGTTGATTCTATCAGTTTAATTCATTGTTGAAGTAAGAATACATTGACTCTGTTTTCTCCAGATTGCCACAGCTCAGAACAGATGTGGGGTCATCGTGGTTTGAATGTACGACAAGTGACATGTCAGTCACGCCATCTGTATCTTTATTGTCTGATTGAATAGAACTTTATAAAAATCTTGCTTGGAAGCTGTTGCGTGATATATGTTCCTTCCTGGAAGGTTCTAGATCAATAGGCCAATACAATGGTGTCTTGCGACAACCACTTTTTTAAATGTACAAAAGAAAATTGGGTGAAGAAGACTTTTTGATGCATTTAATATCTTTCCAGAAAATCCATCGTCCCATTACTGCCACCGTATTTCTTAAATTAGTCTAATTCTTGATCTCACTGCTCTTCCTGATTACCTGTTCCACTGATTAACATCAACAACAAAATTACACATATAGCGCCTTTCACGTCAGGAGGAAGTCACAAGGCGCTGGACAGTCATTGTTTCAGACCTGAGCTGGGGAAGGGGAGGGTGGAGGGAAAGGGAGGGATTTGGAGTGGCCAATGGGGCCGTCAAAGAGGAGGGTCTTGAGGCATGACTTGAAGGAGGCCAATGGGGGTGGCGAGGTGGAGGGACTGCAGGATGGAGTTTCAGAGGTTGGTGGCAAAGTAGCTGAAGGATCGCCCGCGGTGGTGGGACAGGTGGATTGGGGGACATGCGGCAAAGCGGAGCCTGCTGAGCGTAGGTGGCAGGTTGGTAGGGAGCTAGGAGGTCACAGATGTAGGGTGGGTTGAGGCCATGAAGGCCTTTGAAAGTGATGATCTGGATCTTGAATTGGATCCTCTGGATGATGGGAAGCTAATGGAGTCGGGCGAGGATGGGAGAGATGGGGTCACAAAGCTTGGAGCGGTTGTGGACACGGGCCACAGAATTCTGGATTATCTGTAACCTGTGGAGGGAGGAATTAGGAAGGCCGACAAGCAGGGCGTTCGCATAGTCAAGCTGGGGTATAATGAAAGCAGGAATGAGGGTTCCAGCAGCCATTAATTACTTTACATGGGAATGATTAGTTCCTGGTTTCTGCCCTAAACTTGTCCTTCACACAACTATATGTGCCCCTTTGTGTCACTACTAAACTCCATACCCCCATCACACCACCACAACTTAAAAGAATCTAAGTAATGTCGTAGTTGAATGACATCTAAGCTGGGCTTCCCCAGGGCAGTGTGCTTTCAATCTCTCTTGTCTTCTTGAATCCTGTCCACCAATAATTACGAAAGTCAGATTAGTCAATTGACTGTAAACGTGAATCCAGTATAAACGTTCTTTTCCCTGCTTCTCAGGGACACACAGTCTCTCGGCTCACATTAGACACTTCATAAGAAAAAGCTCCTCAAGCTCTTGTGTGTCTGTCCCATTTGAAGTAACATTTCCCCAGCTCACTGAAGTACCTGATGAGAATTTTTTGTGGCTGCTTTAACTTGGCTACCTTCAGTGCCAGCAACTCCCAGTAATTGATTCACAGAGTAGCGGTTAACAGGAAGAGATCAATAAAAACATCTGAAATGCCACAAAAGAATTACTACACACGGAGATACACAGCTTCTCTTTGTAACTACCAATCAATTGCCATTTTAAGCACTTAAGTTAATTTATGAAAATAGAAGGTTTAATGAAAAAAAACTGTCAGTACCCACACAGTTCATAATGCAGAGGGTAAACCGATCAAGGTCAAACGATCAGATCGAACTCAAATGAGTTTAACAATTTAGTGATAATTTTGTCGAATTATTGATTGTCAATAATTATACATGTAGCAAATAGAGAAGGTCTAATTTACAGGACTACACACCCTGTTTTTGGTGCAATGTGTCCGACCTGTATTCAAAGGTTTTACAAAGATTGCAAATGTGGCACTGAAATGCAAGTTTGCAATTAGTGCTTTCACGCAGCAGCCAATATTGCAAGTTAGAAAGGAGGTCCCACTTACAACCAGCCCTTCAATTACATGTTCAATTACTGACTATTTTGTAGATATATTTGTAGATAAATTCTCTTTGTTTGCCCATTTTCTCAATTCTTTGTATATCTAATAATAATCCTTGCATCTGATGTAGCATCTATTATTATAATAATAGTTTGCATTTGATATAGCGCTTTTCACAATTTCTACATGTCTCAAGGCACTTCATACGATACCCTTAGTACAGTGAATTGTCTGTATATTTGTGGGCAAAACACGGCAGCTAATTGCGCACAGTAGTATCCCACAAACAGTCGTGGATTGAGTCATCAGATTTTTTTTTGTTTGAGCGATTATTATCAGGCAGATGGTGTAAGGAAACTTGCCCAAGGTTTCACCCTGACCTGCCGGGAATCCAACCCAGGTGTCTCGCATGTGAGGCGACTGCTCTAACCACTGAGCTACAGGACTCCCATTGATACACACGTCTAACTCTCAGAGTGACGAGTTAATATTGAAAATAATAATCCTTCATTTGATATAGTGCCTTATCATATCAAGCACTTCACAGAATCTACTGCTGAGTGAATCACCTGTAGGGGAGGAGAAGGGCGGGCAGCAGAGGAGTGGGGAGGGTGGATGGCCGAAGGCAAGATCGAAGAGGAGACAGTTCAGTAACTGACAGCTGTTAATATCAATATGTCTGAAAAAGCTGCCTCAGATACTGCTGTACTCACTCTCTGTGCAAACAATCATGGCAACCAATGAGGACAACACAGAATCTGCTATGGAGTGCAATGCAGTGATCTTATTGTTTGGAGGATTGCTGAGCAGGAAAATCTTGTGTGCTTTCAAATACTATCACAGCATCTTTAAATTCCACTTTAAATAGATAGGATCTCGGTTTAACATCTCATCCAAATAATGACAACTCTAACAAAGCAGCACTCCCCCAGTATGACACTGAAATGTGAACCTAGATTAGGAGCAAAAATACCGATGTGGGGCTTGTACCATCCCTATTTTAACTCATTGTGTAACTACTGTAATATACTTTCCTCTACTTGATTTTGTAAAATCACTTTGAATGCTCAGATTACATGGTACATTTTTTTGACAACCTGCCAAGATTTTTTGTGTAGCCTCCATAATTAGATGGTAAACGCACAGCCCCAGAAATGTTACACTCATTATTTGTCACAGGTTGTGTAACTCCACATGTCTGATTAAGCAGGAAGCCTTTAATTTGCCTTATCGGGTGACTGGTAAAGTGGAGTTGTGCGGATTTTTTATTCCCGAAGATTTGTGCAGGAGGTATATTTCAATAGACAGGTGCATTCATCAGCGCAAATACATCAATCATCAAGACAATGGGCAATTTTTTGAATCTCTCACCCAAAATTAAGATCATAGGAAATCAGCTTCAAAAGGGTTATGTTCTCAGGATCCTTTGAACTTGTTCTCGTGAACTCAGAAAACTATATTGGCAGTGCATGCTGTCTAATTCATACTCACTGGTGACTGTTCTGTGCCCTACCCACTGAGCCACACCTTGGTGTAATGCAAATAAGAACTCCATTTTGCTCCATTATAGGTAAATATTACACATGTGATTGGGGATACATTGGCGTAGAGTATCATTCTTCTAAACTGTGAGCTCAAGTCCTGAGATGCATCTTGAACCCACAGCCTACTGACCCAGTGGTGAGAGCACCAACAGATGAGACAAGTTTGACAGGAAGAGGTGACATAAAGAAGCTATGGTTAGGCTACATTTAAACTGTAGATTGCAAGAAGAAAATTTGATTGAAAGATGCAAGAGTCCGAGAAAATGCATATTGTCCTCTTGAATGTCAGCCTGACTCATTTGGCAGTACGGTACTGTACAGCCACCTCTAAGCCTACGGGTTCATGCCCTACATCAGGACTTTGGATTCAGTCTACTATGGTACTCAAGATCCTCATCCCTATCTCTGCGACCTCCTCCAATCCTACTAACCCAGTCACTCCCTCCGCTTGGCAGGCACAGACCTGCTTCATGTTCCCCCCTACCTGGTCTGGTATCAGTCAGTCAGGCTTTTCAACCTATCTGCCCCATTGCGGAACTCCATCGTGGAACCCCCTTGATTCCAAAGAGCTGATGGTTTAGTTCCATTCCCTACATAAGAGGGGGCAAGGTAGGGGAGAGGGAGGGAGTTAGGACGGGAGAGAGAGAATTGGGAGAGCGGCAGAAGGCACGAAGAGGGTCTTGAGATCATACTTGAAGGAGACAAGCGAGGAAGCAAGGCAAAGGGACTGTGGGATGGAGTTCCAGAGTGTGGGGGCAGAGAGGCTGAAAGCCCGTCCACCAACGGTAGGGGGGGTCGGCAGGGGACATGGAGCAGGCCAGAGCCCGCTGAATGGAAGGGGCGGACAGGTTGATAGGGAGACAGCAGGTCAGAGAGCTAGGAGAGGGCAAGGCAATGAATGGCCTTGAAAGTGAGGACGAGGATCTTGAATTCGATCCTCTGGGGGTTGGGGAACCAATGGAGCCGGGCGAGGGTGGGAATGATGTGGTCATGGAGCTTGGTGCAGGAGAGGACATGATCTGCAGAATTCTGGATGATCTGTAGCTTGTGAAGGGAGGAGCTGGTAAGGCCGATGAGGAGGGAGTTTCCATAGTTGAGCCTTGATGTGATGAATGCGTGGACAAGGCAGCCTGAGGGGTGTGGCAGTGGTGGAGTCTGGCAATATTGCGGAGGTGGTGGAAGGCAGGACTGGTCAAGGAGCAGATGTGGAGTACACATTGTGTTGCTAATACATACCGTCCACCCAGTGAGGGCTCAAACCTACACTTGTCAGATGTCAAATGACCAACTAGTGACTATTCTCCTGGAGTGGGGGCTTGGGGCTGGGGGGGTCGGGGGAGAAGGGGTTGTGGAGTGGTAAGAGAGGTCTCACTGGAGATGAATTGGCTCCAAGGTGACGTGCCTGGCAATAGAATATCGGAATCGAGCCAGCCCTCTGAGATGGTCTCTAGTTTGGTCCCTGAACCAGGGCCTGCTAATGACAGCACAGCCAGACTGGCTTGTCAACAGGACCTGGAAGGACAGACTAGTCACTGGGGGCAGGGAATATTCCACTCAGCGCCTGCAAGCCAAATCCCGAACAGATCCTAAGTGGACAAGCTCTGCCATACAGAGCTATCAATGCCAAGCTTTGCTGTTTTAGTTGGTTAAACTCCAACAATTCCCCCAACATACCTACTGGGGGCCCCAGGTTTTGACTCTTGCCAACCTGCACCTAATACTTTCTGGAAGTAGGTAAGCAGGATGTGTCCAAACAATCTATCTTTGGAGTTTGCATGTGTTGGTGGGATGCATGGAATTCTTAGTTTGGTTTGGATACTCTTAAGCAAAATGATGCAAGGGCTGATTTCATGAGAATCAGACACCCGGCTGACAAAAACAAAACCGACAAAACATCTTCACGACTAAAAATAGCCCATTTCTCTCCTCACAAAAACAAACTTAACATTCCTCTTTATCTGTTCACCTCTAAAATTATGCAGTGTCTACATTCCACAATAAATTCCGCGAGCACTTGGAGATCTATCGAGGTGAGAATTTCAAATTCATCGTCATCCTTTGGAATCTCGTCTGCATCCATTTATTCTTTGTGAAAACAAGTGGCTGAAACAGTCACTTGCATTGACTGCCATCTAGTGTTGGCAAAATATATAGTACAGTATATATTTTTGGAAAAGGCAATTTAATTTCGAAGATCAGGTTCACTCTTATCAGTTCAGCTATGGAATTGTATATTTCCAAAAGCCTTTTTACTTGCTCCCAGGTGCTTTACAGTGGACGCTGATCAGGCGTATAAACTCTGACTCACCTGTTTCTTCACTTTCTCCAACCCATACAACAAAACCTCACTCAGCATGGGTCAAAAAATTAATTTAGCCCTCCACATGGCTCAGCATCCCTGCCCTTCCTCCTTCTGCTGCATATTAAATCATTAAGTGTAAGTACATGTTTATAACCGTTCATTTTAAACAAAATAAAAATTGAAGAGCCAACCTTTCTCTTTAAATGCCCTGCTGTTTTCTATTTATATTTTGGAACGTTTTACATATTCTGTTATCTCAGATTCTCACTGTTCAGTTGAGCTATTGCTTTGGCAATTGGCAAATGAGCCAATTTAACATTTCTCTCTAATTTTAAATTGTTGAATATACAGTGATCAGAATAATGTGACAGGAATTCCCTTTGAATTACCCCACCTCCTAACGAGTTAATTTTCCAAGTAAATACAATACTGTATTTCCAATCATTCCTTATTATGTCTTCTAGACATCTCAAAAGCGCTTCACAGAATATACTGTAAAATTAATTGACATGTATATTTTGTGGGTGAAACGCGGCAGCCAATTGCGCACAGCAGTGCCCCACAAACAGTCGTAGATTGAAATGACCAAATTCTTATTGTTTTTTTTGAGGGATTATTATCAGGCGTGTGGAGGAAGGAGACTTCCCTAAGGGTTTCACCCTAGTTGAGAATGATGTCACCAAGTGGGAGCATATAGATATGGAAGAGGAAGGGACCAAGGCCAGAGCCCTGAAGAGCACTGCACAAGTTGGTGCAGGTGCTAGAGGAGAAGCCGTTTGTGGAAATGAAGTAGAGACGGTGTGAGACGTAGGATCTGAACCATTCAAGGACAGAACCAAGAAGGGTTAGGTGAGAGGTGAAGCAAGTTGGCAGGTCAAGCAGTTAAGTGTACACAGAACACATAGAAAGTTCAATAAAAGGAGAAATATTGACAATTGACAAGCAGCAATTATTGTACATGTGGGAGATACCAGAAACTCTGCCAGCCAAGCATTTGCCAAATGTACAAATTCCTAATTCTTCTCTCTCCGGTGAGAACCCTTCTCATTTGCCAACACTGTCAAAATTATCCAAGTTGTCCAGTCATTTGGGTTTATAAAAAGCCAATAAATAGCCACTTCTGGATCAAAGACCCTCAGCGGGTTATTTTATTTAATATTTACACCTTTGATATGTTCCATTGAGAATCAAGTTTGTGATACAGAATTCAACCTGGAATGTCTGCGTCATGTTTTTAAACGAATGGAAATAAGCACACACACACACACACACTAGTAATACATGAAAGCCGAGAATGTGGAGAAGCCAACACAAACCACCAAGTTGGGGCATTTGTGTTCTTTTAGACTGACTGGCTGAACTGTAAACAGGTTATTGGACCTCTTATTCATTCCTCAACTAGATCGCCTCTAACTACAAAACACATCATTGCTCAGTTCTACTGTTTGCATGGGGAGGGCAGCAGAGGAAACTACACAGCTGTTCACTGACCAATTGTCTGGCTGCTCATACAGATTTCTATCTGTTTTAAAGCTTAAATTATCAATAATAAACCAACAGGACCAATGCCAGGCTAACATTGAGCAGCCCAGTGTCAGGCAGTGCCAATCCTGACTCCTGTGGTTATTTAATATGAAGTACCCTCGCAGTCTGCATTGCAGTAACAGTAACCAATAATATCATCAAAGGTAACGGATGGTTAGTAAACAGTGCAGATGAGCAGTCCACAAGAATACCAGGCAGTTTATTCTCTGGATTCATGGCATGCTGCTGCTATGTCTGGAAATCCAGGTCAGATCCTGGTCTTTTAAAAGGCATCAATGGGAAATAGCTGCACCAAAATAAGGAAGGTTCTCGTACAGTCTGAACTCTGGCTGGAAGCTAGGCTTGGTGACCAATTGGCCTTGGCCAATCAACACACTACATATCCACAGATACTGGGGAGAAGTATGGATATCCATTCACATCACCAGTTCATAATGATTTCGCTCAGAGGCAAGTCAATAAATAAAATCAAAACTCACTTAGGAATGCTCTGCTTTACATATGATTATTTGATGTAAAATGGGAGGTTGGGGGTGGAGGGGGTGAGGGGGTAGGGAGTGGGGGGAGAAACAAAGCAATTCACTCTTACATGAGCAGAACCTGAATTTGTTTGACATACTTGTGTTTTCAAGCCAGCTTTACTAAAAGGCAGTGAAGCTTTATTTAAACATCCGATAGATAAATGGTAACATTGAAGTATGCACACAGTATGAAAGGAATTTTTGCTGAAGCACAAGGTGTCTGTCCTATGTTCTATTTGCTGTCTTCACTGAAGGACTCACAGTGACGCAGACTGAGGAGAGGTGAGGTGGCAGGTAGCATGTGCATGTCAGTTAAGTCCCTTTGGCGTTTCTGATTGATGCAGTGCTCAGCACTTGTCCCTTGTTCAATCACAGTTAAAATGTCCCCATGTACTTCCAAACTGGGCGTGGACCTACATCAGAGCGATCCACACTTGTTTCGCTCCTCACTGCCCTTGCTTCTTTGAGAGATACCTGGAAAAATTGATATTTAAAGAGAGAAATACATTATATATTCTACTATAAGGAAGCAGACAAATCCTGAAGTTCAAATGATTCAGGGTTATTAGATGATGAAATAGAGAGGAGCAGAGAAACAGGAGTCAGCAGGCAGTTGGCCTGCTGAACTTACTCTATAGTTAAGTTTATGGCAAACGTGAGGAATTATTCTGTCACTATGGTACCACACTGCGCCACAGCCCTTTCTGTCTGATTCTCTTTAACCTTGGCCTCTCGGGTTTTCCTCTTTCTTTGTGTGTGTCTCTCTCTCTCTCTCACTTTCTTTCACCAAGTCTCTCACTCTCTCCTGGACTATACCATACACTGTACCTCTAAAAACACCGCTTAACAAATCACTTACTCCGCATTACAGGTCAGCAAAGTTGTGGGGCCAAATTGAACATTCAGGAACCTTGTGAGCAATACTTTTGCCGCACCTCTCACTTCCTGACTCTGATGTGCATAAAAACCAACATACAAATAGTCTGTGAGTGGAGAGGTGGCTGTTGCACAGTCATTACATTTATACAGAAACAGTATTTACGTTTAAACACTACATGAAGCAGAGAGAGAGCGAGAGAGAAAGATAAAATTGAACAAAAAATCCTTTGTTATAACACTTAGCAATAACACTGAAATGTCTCAAAACACTTCACAACCAATTAATGTCAAGTGTACTGAATGGATGTGTAGGTAAGTAAAGCACCTATTGATGTCCTCCTCCCTAACAATCAAACAGTCAGTCGATAGTCACTGTGTAGGAACACACAACAACAACTTTGATTTATATACCGCCCTCCATGCCGGACGACGTCTCAGAGCGCTTCGGAGCTCAGAGGACTAGGAATCAGAGAGCCATGTACCACAATGATCTTTCAGAGCAGAAGGTCCAATTTTTGATACTTTTATAAATAAGGCTATAAGAAAGTTGCGATGTTTTGGTCTAAAACTTGCACCCAGTAGATAAACATTTTGGTTTTGCTGCCGTCAATTCATTTGCCGACAGTGGGTACGTGCCCCCATTAGACCATACTCCCCAGCCATCAACCTGCCCCGTACTCCCACTGAACCAGCCACCTGTCAGCAGGATGAGAGCTCATGGTGGATGGTCCAATGGGCGGACATACTCATTTTAGTCATTAAAAAGTTGCAGCAACTGTTAAAACTGGTGCTGTGTGTTTACAGTTGTAGCTTCCACCACAAAATTATGGCCCACGACTTTCTTACAGTGTTATTGATAAACATGGGAACAATTTTTCATCTTCAACTCAACAACAACAACTTGAATTGATATAGTGCCCTTCACACCGGACAGTGTGTCAGAGAATCAAGTGCAAAAAAAGGCAAATGCCTATCATGTTTCTGAAAAACATTTTAGACTAAAAGTGGCGATTAAATACAGTGAAGCCTGGAATAGTAAACAGACAAGACAGTTGCTCTGACAGCTCACAGTATGCACACCATACAAAATGTATGGAAAGCATTCACAACCAATATAGCACAAAAAAATTTCCAGAATCAATCCCAGAATGTATTTAAAACAGCTGATCTTCGGAATACTAGAAGGCTGTGAGTGATTTTAAGGCTATAACATAATCCCAGGGTTCATCTATCAACCCCTTTAGTCTGCTCACAGCTTCTAATGGCTGTATCCACAAACCACAACAGTTGAGCATTTTCAGAAACTCCATCTGAATTCAGATTATATTGCAGGCTTGAATTTCAGGTAATCATGCCAAATGAAATTTGCTCTTAAGCTATTCAATGGGTCTTTTTTCCCCCCTCTCACCACCGTTTTCTCACACTCAGATGTGATGTCAATGAAATGTTGAGTGTCAAGCCTGGTTCAGATGGAAGCACTGTCTCCTTTAATCAGAATTCCATCCCTATGTTAAGATTCTACTATATAGGAGATTACGCATTGTTAGGGGTGTCATTCTTCGGATGAGTTGTGATGTGAGAGGTCCAATCTCTCTGTTCAGCTGGAGGTTAAAGATCCTATCATAATATTTGAAAAAAATAGAAGGGAATTTCTCCAAATATCCTGGCTAACAATCCCCAAGAGAAAATTAGTAATTCACTTTGTGGTTGTGAATGGTTCTGTGCTATATTCGTCTACGGATAGTTCATGTATAAATAAGCGCTCTGAGACCATGAAGGGCTCTATATAAGTGCATGTTGTTGTTGTGTTGTAGTTACTACACCTTACAGTAAATCTTTGAAGTGCTTTTGAGATGTTGACAACCTTATAAAACACTACAGTGACGGCAAGGAATTGAAGATCAAAAGGAGAACTTCTACATTTAGAGGGTGATAGGAAGGCAATACTTATACAGTAAAAATACAGGTTCAAAACATCTCAAAGTGCTTCACAGCTAATTGCTATGAGATGGAGTGACAGTAAATTTGGGTAAACATAGCAATCAATTTGTGCACAGCAAGATCAAACAGTCGTGTAGCGAATGACAATTTAGCTAGAGGATTAGTAGTTGTTGGTTCAAACATTGGGAGAAACTCCCTTCCCTTATCATATAGTACTATCTACCTGAACTAGTAAACCGAGTCTTGGTTTAATGTCTCACCCAAAGGACAACATCTGTGTTAGTGGTTGGATTCTTTCCCAGGAGCACACTGGAACACGAGCATGGATTACCAGTTAATTCTGAGCCACTCCATTATATTTGGGAGGGAGGAAAATTAGAGACACAATGTCTAGTCAGTAAGGATAAATAAATGATTCCTCATCTGAATCATTTCACCACTGGACATGATAATAACAAATGCAGCAGCAGAACGAAATCCAGTCTTAATTATCTATTGAAAACTGCAGCACAAGTGCACACATGTTTTTCTGCTCAAGCCATGTATACATTGACCACATTTGTACTGTGTAATACGTACATGGACATAAGCACCAGCAGCAATACTCGTATTAGTCAGTCAAATACTAAGAATAGAATTCTTACTTCTCCCAGTGTTTATGATTGAGATCTGTGAAATCATCTAACTTTGCAATCTCCTTTAGATATTGAGACAGTTTCAGCAACTCCCGGTCTTTATCTCTATTCAGATGAGCCTTCATGAATGGTCTTATCTGCAAACAAATCATAATAAAATAGAGTTTGTAATAAGTTTTGTTATGAAGCCATTCTGCCCCTAACCTCTGGAATTCCATCATGCAGTCCCTCTGACTTGCGCCGTCCCTAGCCTCCTTCAAATCCCATCTCAAGAACTTCTTCGATATCACCCCAATTCCCCTCCTTTCCCTCCATCCTCCAATCCTGATCACAGCTTGGGTCTCAAACACTGTCCAGAGCCTTGGGACATCCTCCTAATGTGGCAAAGCGCTATACAAATACAATTTTGTTGTTGACATTTGTCCCATGACAAATGCAGTAGAACAAACACGGTATTTCATGGAAAGGGACATTCCCTTCACAAAGTATTTTCCCAACCAAATAATGTTTTCAGATTAAGAATTGTAGTAAATCACTCTAAAACGCAGAGAAAGCATGGTACAATGAAGACTCTTTAAATCTTAATTTGCTTATGCATTAAGAATGCACTGCAGGCACTTTTCCAAGTGTAATAGCCCTGATTCTCTTTTATAGTTGCGATGGAAATTTCAAGGCTTGAACGTCCAACCTTCTGAATCAGAAGGGAGGGACAGAAGCCTTGCCATGCAGATACACATTTGCCTGATAATTAAACGTTACTCCTTGCAAATAAGTAAATCAATGTAAAAAATATAAAACAACCATAATATATGTTGGATACCAACCATAAAACATGATTGAGTTAATTTTATTTTAATATCTTGCTCCAGAGGATAGTCCTTACCTTTAGCCCGTTCTGGGGATTCATGAGAAAGTTCCGGCCGATGTCATCAAACATTATGGTGTTTTTCCTAGTGTAGAACTCGGGAAATTTATCCCAGATCACTCCTAGTGGTTTGACCTGTAAATAAGAAGTTCTATAAGTTACTTTCCATCAACAACAACAATTCTTGGGAAGGCCATTGTGACCAATCTGGCCCCAAATTTTAAAAATCATCCTTCACACTATTGTACCCCTTACACTCCTCACTCAATTTCTTTGCAAAATAGTAATAATAATCCTTGCATTTGATATAGCACTTTTCACATCTCTAGATGTCACAAAGCACTTCACAGAATATACTGTAAAGTGAACTGACTGTGTATATGTAGGTGAATCGTGGGCCAATTTACTTTTGTGTTTTTGAGGGATTATTATTAGATGTGTGGAGCAAGGAAACTCGCCCAAAGTTGCAACCTGCCTGGAATTGAACCCAGGTCTCTCACTTGTAAGGCGAGTGCTCTAACCACTGAGCTACAGGATTCCACATCACTTGAAAGTGATGTAACCCCCCATGAATTTATGCTACAGAATGTTCCTATTCCCCATATTTACTAAATTCTATGCAAAATAATTCAATTTTGACCTCAAGTCTATGTCTCCTTGTTCTAGAGTTGTTGGCTATATCAATCATATTACATAATCCACGACTGTTTTTGAGACACTGCGGTGTGTAATTGGCTGCCACGTTTCGCCCATAAAAGTCAATTCGCTTTACAGTATTTTTGTAAAGTCTTTTTCAGAAGTCTGAAAGACATGATAAGGCACTATATTCAATGCAAGGAATATTATTATTACAGGAAATCCCACAATCCCATATTGTTGTCGAGTTCCGGGAAATACCAACCAGTGTTAAACATCAGGTTATAAACAGTCTCAGCAGATCACCACTAACAGGCTTGTGACATCACCAAAAACCACCTATAGCTCCCTCCAGAGTACTGCACTAGTCTTGTGGCGCACATCCTAACCTGCTCTGGGCTCCACAAATCTATCACCACCATCCTCACCTGGCTCCAGGGGATGGAGTTCAAGATCCCCATCCTCATCTTGAAATCCCTCCAGTCTTTGTCTCCTCAATCTCTGTGACCTCCTCAAAAAGTACTGAACTAGCTGCTCCCTTTGCTCAGTGGGCACCAGTCTGCTCAGACCCTCTGACAGGGTCTTTGGTTATCTTTCCCCTCCCCACCTCCCTCGGCTCCCACCCCCAACTCGGATGCCAAGTCAGAGCTGAACAGTGCCTTGGGACGTCCAACATGAAAGGCGCTATAAAAATGCTAATTTATGCTGATGTGTTCTACTCGTGCTACGGTAGTATTATTTGGAGAAATCAGGTTTCTGTAAGCCTATGTGCGCAGAAAATGACATCAAGTGGTGGCCTAATGGCCTGAAGGTCACACACTTTAAGGCAAAAGCCAGCCAGAATGCGGTAAACGACTGTACTAGGGAACGGCGATATATCGGTAAATCGCTAAAACCCGATATGATTTTCATATCGATATGCCGATATAGACATTTTAAAAATATCGGTATATCGAAAAACGATATATCGAGGTAAAAAATCGGGATGCGAGCACAATCAACTACAAGACCCAGAATGCTCATCTCTATGCACAATGCACAGACCGAGGTGCAAAGCCGCCATCTTGTATTCATAGTCCTCAAATACAATATACAAGTATGCAAGGGGTGGGGGGAGAGAGACGGCTGTGGGTGGGGGGGGTGAGGGGGAGAGAGACTGCTGGGGGGGGGAGGGGGAGAGAGACGGCTGGGGTGGGGAGGGAGAGAGAGACGGCGGGGGGGGGGGGAGGGAGAAAGAGACGGCTGGGGGGGTGGTGGGGGAGAGAGACGACGGGGGTGGGGGGTGCGAGAGAGGGACGGCGGGGGGGGGGGGGGGGGAGAGGGGGAGAGACGGCTGGGGGGGAAGAGGAGGAGAGACGGCTGGGGGGGGGAGGAGAGGGGGAGAGAGACGGCTGGGGGGGGAGGTGAGGGGGAGAGAGACGGCTGGGGGGAGGAGAGGGGGAGAGAGACGGCTGGGGGGAGGGGGAGATAGACGGCTGGGCGGGGGGAGAGGGCAGAGAGACGGCTGGGGGCGGAGAGGGGGAGAGAGACGGCTGGGGGGGGAGAGGGGGAGAGAGTCGGCTGTGGGGGAGAGGGGGAGAGAGATGGCTGGGGGGGGAGAGGGGGAGAGAGATGGCTGGGGGGGAGAGGGGGAGAGAGATGGCTGGGGGTGGGGGAGGAGAGGGGGAGAGAGACGGCTGGGGGGGGAGAGGGGGAGAGAGACGGCTGGGGGTGGGGGAGGAGAGGGGGAGAGAGACGGCTGGGGGGAGGGGGAGAGAGACGGCTGGGGGGGGAGGGAGAGAGAGACGGCGGGGGGGGGGGGGGGGGGGGAGAGAGAGACGGCGGGGGGGGGGGGGGAGGAGAGGGGGAGAGAGACGGCTGGGGGGAGGGGGAGAGAGACGGCTGGGGGGGAGGGAGAGAGAGACGGCGGGGGGGGTGGGGGGGGAGAAAGAGACGGCTGGGGGGGTGGTGGGGGAGAGAGACGACGGGGGTGGGGGGTGCGAGAGAGGGACGGCGGGGGGGGGGGGAGAGACGGGGTGGATGTGATAATATACAGATAGATAGAGATGGGGGGGGATATGAGAGGAGAGAGGGAGAGAGACATAGAGAGACACAGACAGAAAAACACAGAGATGGAGTGAGACACAGAGAGAGAAAGATATTTACCTCCTGAGAAGATAGGCCCCGAATGCGCGCGCACCCGGAATGCGCGTGCACCCGGAATGCGCGCGCACTCCGATGTGCGCGCGCATGCGCAGTACGAAAAAACTAAAAATATCGATATTTCGGTATATCTCGATATGAGCCAACCGATATATCCATATCCGGAAAATTCCCATATCGCCGTTCCCTAGACTGTACACATGCAGTGAAAGGATTTCACACTCCATCGATGATATAACTTGGCACAATAGAAAAAATGTTTGCAAAAAGAAATGCAGAGCGCTTTACAAATGACGTCAGGTAAAAAGCGCGAGCGCCACCCCCCACCACTACCACCCAAGCCAGAAACTACATCTGTGGCAGTTATAGCAAACTGGGGGGGGGTGAGAGAATGTAGTGGAAAAGGTGCAACCGCACTTTTCTTTTGACCCGTATTATAACCAAACCCATGCGATAACATGCATACAAAATCAATTTAGTTGTCCTTCACTATATCCCCTCTAATGCCCAAGATCATGTTCTCGTGGCAAATGGATTATTCACGTTAACAATAATGCAGTAAATCTGTTAAGACATATTTTGAGTTCATTTGCCATAGAACCAGGATTATACACAGACACAGTCCTCATTGTGGCAGCCACTACCCCTGACTGTATGCATTATCACACAGTCATGTTCATATTGATTTGCCTCATCGACAATATATCAAATAGTTTACTGATATTGTGTTTCAGAGTCCTGAACCTTAAATGCTCATTTGTGTTGGGGCAGAGGAGAAAGGAAAAGGAAAGAAATGTTTCCCTGGTAGAGGGCAAATAAATTCTGTGAGACGCTGGAAGGCAATTAAATGGCACCAGTCTAGATGATCAGCTGCTTGCTATCAGCTACAGGACAGTACGTGGGAACAGAGAAACTGCAGCATTAGACAAATCAATTTTTCAAAGGCACAAAGGAGAATTGCTAACACATGTTTAGTTTATAAACTGACATAATGGGACACAGCTGCATTTATCAGGACAGCTTCTGCTGTCTACAGCGTATAACGCCATTCTCTTATTAAAGTATAAGATCATGCACAATTGTGGAGAATTAGTCAATTTGGTCTTGAATTTGAAGCCAGTCCTTGTGAAGAACTGCAGGTTTGAAGAACAGCTTTGAAAGTAAAACTAAATTTAACAGCCTTTTATCCCCCACATCCACGCCACGACTCGCTTTGCCTTCCCTTACATCCGCAACATTGTCCAACTCCGCCACTGCCTCACCCCTCAGGCTGCTGAAACACTCATTCATGCCGTCACTACATCCAGGCCCAACTATGCCATCGCCCTGATAGTCATCCTCCCCAATTCCTCCCTCCATAGGCTACAGAGTTCTGGATGATCTGTAGCCCGTGACCTTTCCAGCACGAGGCTCCACAAACCTATCACTCTCATTCTCGCCCGACTCCACCGGCTTCCCATCACTCAGAGGATTCAAGATCTTGATCGCCACCTTCAAAGCACTCGATAGCCTTGCCCTACCCTACCTTTCCAGCCTCTTATCCCCCTACTTCCCAACCTGTCTGTTGCCTCCGCTCAGCGGGCTCCAGCCTGCTCCACAACACCCCCAACCCACCCACACCAATATCGGTGTGCAAGCCTTCAGCCATTCTGCCCCCAACCTTTGGAATTCCATCTGGCAATCCCTCAGCCTCACCCCCTCCCTAACCTCCTTCAAGTCCTGCCTCAAGATCCTCCTCTTCGACCAAGCAATGGTCACCAACCCTTCCCTCCACCCTCTCCAATCCCGTCTCCAGCTCGAGGGCAAAGCATTGACTGTCCAGACCCTTGGGATGTCCTCCCAATGTGAAAGGCATTGTGCAAATGTAATTTTGTTGTTGTAAATTTAAGAATTTTCTAAAATTCTGCATGATCTTACATTCTAGATAAATCTTTAAGGTGAGGCCACATACAATGTCAGGCCTCTGAAGCTTTAAAAGCATGCTGAATTAGTCTATTGGAGTGTCAATAGGCTTTGGTACCAAGGAGACCCACACCCCCACACTCATCCACCACACCAAGCTCCTGTTCCAATTTCTGTGGTGAAAGGAGAGCAGGCACATTACCACAGCACTGCTGCTCATCCCCACAGTGGGTCAGGTGCATGGCCTGAAGAATGGTCCAGGGAATGGCAAGAAAAAGAGGGAGGCTTACCCTCAAGTTGGCAAAGCCACCAGTCAGCGTGGAACTGAGCCACACAGCCCAGGAAGGTCCCCGCTCTGTGCTGAGTTTGCTGATCTCAACCAGGGCAGCAAAAGGGGCGCTAGGATTGGCCTCAGCAACCCAAGGCTAGGGAGGAGAAGAAAAGAATCAGCCAGTTTGCACACTGATTATCATCTAGTGGCGTTTGCTGTGCATGTGTGTATGGACAGACATGGGTGAGGATAGCTAGAACGTCTCACGACCTGGGCTTTCACATTAAGACTGCTTACTGGAGGGCACTCAGTGCCATACACCAACATGCATCAACACTTCAGGGGAGAAAGAAAATTGGGAGGAATGGTTGGTGGCGGTAAGAGAAATGCAGCACCTTAGGTCATAGGTACATTATGAAATACTATCTGCTCAGTTATGAAGTGAATGAACAGTACCAACAGCAATGGAAAGTTACCACAAACTTTCTCTCCCTCCCCCACCACACACTTTGCAAAATCAGTCAGAGAAATGCTGAGAAAGTCACCAGCTTAACTATGTATAATTCCTCCACATCCTTAACTGCTTCCTTACCTCCACCACTCCTCGTTTGGGCGTGTGCACTGTGATCATAGCCGCGCTATCCAACATAAACGTGATCTTGTAGCTAGAGTTTGTGGTGACTCCTAGTTCCTGAAAGCACAAGAAAACAAAAATCAAACGTCCGGGTCTCTCACCAACACAATTGCCTTACCTCTCCCACTCTCCTTCCCCCTACCCTTCCCCACCCCACCCCAACTCCCACCCGGCTCTGGTCTCGACCAGACTGTTCAGCGCTTTGGGACGTCCTCCCGACGTGAAAGGCGCTATAAGTTCAATTTGGTTGTTGTTGTTGTTTGTTGTTGTTACGATTGTCGCTAATAAGTTCTACAACATCCAGACAGATGATTATTAAAATGGCAACAATAGCAGAAGGCTGCCCACTGACACACGACGTCGTTTCGCAATTGAATAAAAACTAGGAACGATATAATAGAGCACAAGGAACAGGCATGGGACTGGGTAGCTAACTTGGTGTGGAATGTCCTTCTGTGCTGCAATTTCTATGATTCTATTGTGATGGTGGAAGTTGTGCTCTCTCTTCATGCAGCTGGTTTAAAAATAATAATCCTTGCATTTGACATAGTGCCTTAACACATCTTCGACATGTCTCAAAGCACTTCACAGAATATACTGTAGTGAATTGACTGTGTATTTTGTGGGCAAAGTGCGGCAGGCAATTGTGCACACCAGTGTCCCACGAACAGTTATGGATTGAATGACCAACTTATTTGTTTATCGCTTTGTTCTGAAGGAAGTATTAGCTCCGGAAAAGCAATCCGCCAATCAACTCAGAATCAGGTTACTACTTAATGCTGAGTAAACAGAAGCGTGTTGAGTAAGGATACTTGCTCAACGTTTCGCTCTCCTGGGAATCGAACCCAGGTACTCAATCTAATCACTAAGCTGAGGGACTCCACATGAATTAAATGTTAAGATGAATAATGGCACGCAAAGGAGGCAGCAACGTGCCCCGTGGATAGGGGCCCACAATTGGTGTGCAGTACAATTACTCCTGAAATGGTTTGCTTTCCACTGTCACCGCACACAAAACCAAAACCATTCCACCGGCATCACCTTCAATCTAAATCTGCACCAAATGGAAAAGACGCGCAGACAAACTTACTTTCATTTTTACTTCAATCCACTTCATGCTGGTAGCAGCTGTGGACGGAGAAAACACAAGGTAAATTTCCAACACATCACAGCTAACTCACAACCTCGAAGAGAAGGAGGCGCAAATCATTTAGTGAGAATTAAATTAATTAAATGTGTTGGCTCCAAATTTTTATTTGGAGATCATTTGCTTCATCATATATCATCAAAAATGTACAAAAATGCTGGAATTATTATTATGAAATAATAAGTGTTAGGTACTTGTTGTAAAAAGATTCTTGCTCCAAATTTCCCATTTCATAATATCGATCACTGAAAATGAGTGACAATACATCCCTGCACTGCACTCGGTCTGAGAGAACATTAACACAAGTTAAAAGTGATGCCAGTGATAAGGACTGTTCAAACCTCTTACAATCTCAACCAAACTCTGTTGGTTTTATGCGAATGATGATGTTACTGCATTCTTATACATTAAATATTGCTGTTCATACAATACAAACTAGCCAATTACCAGTTCCACTAATAAGTTCTGGTTAATTTATAAAGTCTGCAATCAAGGTCTTGAGATGCCTAATTTTGCTGTAACTGAAGTACAACGAAGTAGAGCCATACACTGAGCTTACAGCAATGCCTCTTGTGGGAAAGCTGACTTCGGTGAAAGCACTATTATCTCAATCAATCAAACCAATCAAAACTTACATTTTTATAGCGCTTTTCACGTCAAGAGGACATCCCAAGGCGCTGTACAGTCAGGTAGGGACAGAAGCGGGGGGGGAGGGGTCGGGGCAGGATGAAGGAGAGTAGGAGAATTGACTGTATATTTGTGGGCGAAATGCGGCAGCAAAATTGCGCACAGCAGTGTCCCACAAACAGTCATGGAAGTGGGATTAGGGGAGAAAGGGGGGAAAGATGGCAAGGGAAGGGGTCGGGGTAGGGGGAAGGAGAGCAGGAAAGTCGACTGCATATTTGTGGGTGAAACACGGCGGCCAAATTGCGCACAGGGGTGTCCCACAAAAATCGCGGAAATGGGGCCAGGGGAGAAAGGAGGAAACGAGGTGTTATCTTATCCTCATGCCTTTGGCAGGCACTAGCAGAGCAAAAGCATTTGGAGGAGTGGAGGGGTTATACACTAGTTACCTTGTTTTTTCAAGTGGGATGGATTGAGTTACCAATATGCTCTAACAGGACAATAATAATAATAATCTTTGCATTTGATGATGCTTTCCACGTCTTTTGACTCCACTGTACAGCCCAGACATCATCCAGAAATGAAACTAAACATCATCTGCAAAGTGGTTTCCAAACTGTAGCTGGTGCCTTAGACCTTTCCCCATGGTAAACGAGCCAGTTTTTAAAATTAATTTTCAAGAATTGTTAACTGGTATACACACCTTCCTCCCTCACCTGTTTTGCCAAGGGTTATGATGGGAAAGTGAAATAATTGATTCTGTCCATCAGATTACTTACACCATATAACAATGTCATAATCTTCATACGCAGATGTAAGGAACTCATGTAGATAAGGCCTCATTAGCTCATGTCCACTTTCAGCACAGGATCTGTGATCTTAAATAAGGGTTAAGAAAATCAACAGCCAGATATAGTTGGATTTAAGACTCATACACAGATCCTAGTTAGTAATCTTAAACTATTGAGTTTCTGTGGCCTTACCCTAAGTCCTTAACACTATCGGGGGACCAAGTGGAAGAAAAGATCAGTGCATTATTTTTTCACCTCTGTCATCTCCAGTTTCAATCCTGTCTTTAATGATATATGGATCTTAACTGATCTCAGCCAGTCTTAATCCACTTCCCTGTTTGCACAGGCTTAAAGACAAAACTGAGACAAATTTCATCATTGCAATCAAAACCTGGACATGGATGTTCATTGTGAGAAATTAAATTGTTTTAAATGGGGCAATAAAGGACTCCTATTCTGAGTATAAAGGAAATGATACCTTGCCTCTAAACACATTAATAAAACAGATTAATTGATCATTTGCCTCACTGCTATTTGACGGGCACTGTTAGTAAAAAAAAATTGCTGCCACATATAAGTGTATAATAAATCACTAAGCAACAAAGCAGCTTAGTATGTGAACAGCTTTAAGGCACTGACGTGATCAAGTCCATCTGTATGTATCTAACCTGTACTCTCTCTCTCTCTCTCTCTCTCTACCCCAGACTATACACTGGAGCTTTGCATTGCATCTTGGTAATATTTACATGATGAATGTAATTTTGTTGTTGATCAGTTTCCAATCCACAATCACGACTCCAATAAGCAGCAGTTAAATCTCAAGTGCATGCTTGGTAAACTTAAAGGGCCGTTTCATCAGCAAGAAAAAGACACTTCTTAGAACATCACAGGCAAACAAATTGATCAGATTAAATAGGATTAGAAATGTTCTGATGTGTAAATGTTGAGATTTGCCGGATTTCGATTTTTTTAAATTTAGACAGATACCAGACATCTACTATACCTTTTATTTTTGGTGAGTGTTCCAACTAGAAAAATGGATCGAGTTACGAGTCGTAAGGTCACCACAGACGGCACATCTTATGCAGTGCACAGGCATCATCTCTATTGGCCAGGCACAGGAAGTAGTATCAGAGAAATAACCCACCACCACCCTCTGCTCGGGTTCAAATCCCTGACTGTCCAGTGCCTTGGGACATCCTCCCGACGTGAAAGGCACTGTACAAATATAGGTTTGTTCCATACTATCCTCCGCAGTAAGTGACATCAATGGTAACAAAGAGGTGATTATGCATTTGACAGCTGAGAAAGATGTGATTCAGCTCCACACAGTTAATGTAAGAAACCAATTATGGAATATCAAATGAACAGGACTTACCAAATAGTGTATAGTCAACATCTAAAACGAGTAGCTTTTTTCCTTCACGAGGTGGATTTAAAATATCTACTTTGTAATCTTTTACTCTGCGTGCAATTTTAGCCAAGTTTTCTTCTCTACAAATAAAAAGAGTAAAAATGTTATTCCTGGCCAATTATTTCTGGGTTTCTCAATTCCATTTAGAATCTTATGTGCCTCAGTACTCTTTTCTATTCTGAATAACAACAACAAAATTATATTTGTATAGTGCTTTTCACATCTGGAGAACATCCCAAGGCCCTGGACAGTCAATGCTTCAGACCCGGGTCAGGATCGGGGAGGGTGGAGGGAAAGGAGGGGATTTGGAGGGACCGATGGGATTGTCGAAGAGGAGGGTGTTGATGCGGGCCTTGAAGGCTGCCAGGTAGGGGGGCGAGGTGGAGGCACTGCAGAATGGAATTCCAGAGGTTAGGGGCGGAGTGGCCCGTCTATGGTGGGGCGGGTAAATCGGGGGACACGGAGTAGGCTGGAGCCTGCTGAGCGGAGGGAGCAGGCGGGTTGGTAGGGCGTTAGGAGGTCGCAGAGGTAGGGTGGGGCAAGGCCGTGTAGGGCTTTGAAGTTGAATAACATGGTAGGAGGTATAAACGATTATCAAAACATAGAGAAATTACCTGTTTTCTACTTCTATAACATCTTCCTCGATATCAAAATCATTGATAACATCATCGTTGTCAGGGGGTGGAGCCAGTACTTCCTCCTGGCAAAGAAACAGAACAACAATTTATTTTCAAAGACAAATCAAACCAACAGACTCAATAATATTGCAAGCTGCATATACTATAGGCAAAGCTTCAGAATTATTGTTCTATTGCTGGTGTTGAAGAAAGAAAATATATATGTTAGAGTTTTATCATATCAATTGAATCTGCTTTTGCTAGAAGTTGGTTATCCCTGGATGTCGGGTAAATCAAAACACCAGATCCCGATTCATTTCTATTCTTACCTGTTTTAAATAAGCTGGTTTACTCAGACAGAAATCCAGGCAAAATGATGTTATGTAGAGCCTTCAGCCAAGAGGGACTCCAGGCTGGAGATTGAAGGAGTTAAGTTGACAGCGGAGTCCATCCATTCATAAGAAGCTGGAGTTGAGCTGTCAATCAGCGGGGTGGGGTGTGGTGGGGGAGGGAAATCGCAATTGATTGACAGCTGAGCTGCTCGGCAACAGATGGATCCCATCCATTCACAAGCGGCTGCAGGCTGTCAATCATCCCAGCCGCCACTAATTGATCGCTTCCCATTCAATGGGAACAGCAATGGGAGGGAGCAAAATGGCTACACTCTTTGTAATATCAAAAAACATTCACTACATTTACAGTAATTACTCCGAAGCACGTGGCCGATAAAATGCTAAACAAATGCATGTTCTTTTCTGTCTATTGCATGGGAAATTGTGAAGGGACTGCTGTAAATAGTTGTTGCTACACCTTTGATAGCTGAACATTGGTTCCCTACCAGGCTCTCCTCCCTGCTGCCCATCATCATGATCTTGGTATTTGGTTTCAGTTTAAGGACGCCAAGCTTCACATCATTTTCTGCAGGTTTGCCTATAAGCAGAGATAGGGAAAAGGGAGCTTAGGTTCATCATGAAACGAATTTCCTGGAACAGAGTACCGTAAATGCCCATTTATCTATGACCCGAGCAACCGTAACTTCCATATAACCGGCACCTCAAAAAAAAATCCGCATTCGATTAACCGGAATTTATCTGGCACAATGCATTTCTTTTTATGTGTGCGTTTTCGGCCGAATATCCAGCACGCGCTTTAACTGGCACTGGCAGGTCCCGAGGGTGCCGGATAAACGGGCTTTTGCTGTATTAGGGCTCCCTGAAGGATGTCTCTTCCACAAACAAACACATTCTAATAAGAATCACTGAATCTGATAACATGCTTTTCAAGTTAGGAGAATGTCTCAAAAATCTTTATAAGATTAACTGTAACATGTTAGCGAGAGTATTTTGTAGGGAAACACATGTGTGCATATAATGTCCCACAAACCGCCATGAAGTTTATGACCAATTTTGTCTGGAAATTGGTGGCAAAGTCTGTTCGAGGTAACCAGTGGGCTACACTTACATTGTTTGAAACAATAATAGCTATAACGCTATAATAGCTATAGCCTGGATATGCTAATGCTAAGCGCTTGGGCATGCTAATACCAAGTACAGTACCACGTACCCAGACATTTTTGTCAAATTTCCCAGGACAACTTAGGATAGATCCAGCTTGACTCAATAAGAATTTGCACATAGATGCACTCTGAAGTAAATCACACTGGCTACAAAAACGAATTGCTGTACTTAATACACTCATTAGAATGGGATTGGCATCCATATAACGTGTTCCTTCCACTTAAGTCATCATGTTATCAATATTTTGGCCTCAGTGGAGTCCTGCAGCTCAGTGGTTAGAGCACTCATATTACATGCGGGACCTGGGTTCAATTCCAGTCAGGCTGAAACCGTGGGCAAGGTTAGAAGATGTGAAAAGCGCTACAGCAAATGTGAGGATTATTATTATTACAGTAAAGGCTTTGTTATCCGGCACCCTCGGGACCTGACCAGTGCTGGTTAATCAAATATGCTGGATATTCGAGCTGCAAGTTGCCGAAAATCCTACACAAACAATTAACTTATTTTAAAACATACCATATTAATAATAGACTAAATAATAACAGAATATTGTACGGATACTTACCAATAAAGCATGCATAAATAGTAGTCAACCTGTCCCAAACACAGGAGTTACGTTCCTGGAAACCAGCGCACTTGGTAAAATCGCGTTCGGTAAGTTTAATAAGTGCGCGTGCGCAAAGTGAGCATACGCGCGGGGAAAACCACTTATACTCAAATTTTACTTGTATTGGGAGATATCGGTTGGTTGAGAGTGCCGGTGGGTTGGTTGCCGGATAACCAAGCTTTTACTGTATTATATAAACAGATCCTGTGTTAGAACATAGATTGCGGTGGGGATGGGGGGTGTTGATGTTGGAACTGTTCATTTACGCTGCATGTGTGAAACTTGCATGAAGTCAGCAACCATAAGAACATAAATATTTGCTGGGCGACAGAAGACTAAGTTCTATCTAGTTCGCCTTCCACCATCCTAGCAGGTGCTTGACATGTTGTGTCACAAACTGTATACCGAGATATTGTTTTGTAGCAGAATTCGATCTAATTTGTTCTTGAAACAAACAACGTTTTCTGCTTCCACTGTCTCCAGTCATTAGGTTTTTTACTCACTCACTGAAGTAGTGTTTCAAATGTCTCACGACAGACCTTTTGCACCTGAGAACTACGCGCAGGAAGTCAAGACAAGTCAGCGCTGGAAGAGGACAAGGTTTCTGGTAAACAGCAAGTCCATGGTGCTATGAATAAATACATTCTATACCAAAGCATTTTGTTAACAAGTTCTGACAGTACTAAAGCTTTTTTGAGACATACTGACATGCTCAGACAGTAAACAAATGCAAGCTTTTTTTTCTTGTTACAATTGAACTGAGCCCATTATAACTGCAGAAAATATAGACAAAAGTTACCTTTGATCTTAAGGCCTAATAATTTCTGCCGTTCCGGGAGCACTCCAGTTAGCGTTTTAATCGTCTCCTTCAGATCTAACACCGTGTCCTCCTCGGTCAGTTTTGTAACTGGATATTCCTGTCCACTCCATTTTATTATTATTGAAACCGACATCGTCACAAGTAGTGTTGAGCTTTAGTCGACACACAAAGCATAGAATTTTTTTAAATTATTTTTGTTCTTTACATTGCAAAGCATTTTGTTGTAGAATAGAAACATTTGCAGCACAGAGAGAGGCCATTGAGATAGCTTTATGTTTGAGCTATCCACTCTAAGCTTATCTTTCCCTCCATTCTGTTTAATTGGTCAAAGCATTTTCCCAAATCCCTTTTAAGTTAGAAATGTTGAAACATATTCCCCATATTTTTGATAACATGTGTATTTGCATTGGAGAAAAAAAACATTATTTACAAAAAATATTATCTGGACAACGGGAAGAGAGGACTAACACAACCCAACAAAGATGTGATCCTCGGTAAAACTAAAATAACAAAACAAACAAACAACAAAACTTACATTTATATAGCGCCTTTCACGTCGAGAGGACATCCCAAGGCGCTGTACAGTTAGGTAGGACAAGAGCAGGGTGTGAAGGATCAGGGCAGGATGAAGAATAGTAGGAAAAGTAACTGTATTAGTGGGCGAAACGCGGCAGCCAAATTGCGCACAGCAGTGTCCCACAATCAGTCATGGAAGTGGGACTAGGGGCAAAAGGGGGTAAAGAAGCAAAAGGGGACCTTTGATCTTAACTTACATTTATAGAGAGCCTTTCACATCGGGAGGACGTCCAATAAACAAATGTAAATTGTCTGCAGAATGGTAAAATCAGTAATAAGAAATAATAGGACCAGTCAAAGCACAAGCTCAGGACTGTCTCTGAAATAGTTAATAACAACAACAACAACTTGCATTTATATGGTACCCCTCGTGCAAGGTAGCACCCTAGAGAGCTTGACAGTGGTGGAGCAGGACACCGAGCCAAGGGAAGGGGGAGATGACCAATGTAGGCACAGTCAAAGAGGAAGGTCTTCAGGTGCAACCTGAAGCTAGTGAAGGAAGGGGCAAGCCCGGGGGAGGTTAGAGGAAGAGTGTTCCAGAATTTCGTGGCTGAAAGCATTTGTCACAGATGGTGGAAGGAAGACATAAGGGATATGCAGCAGGCCGGAGCCAGTCAATCGGCAGGTTGGGGGTTGGGGGTGCGGTACGGCAAGTTGGAGAGATAGGGAAGTGCCAGGGCATGAAGGGGTTTGAAGACAAGTGTGAAGATCTGGAAATCGATCTGCTCAGCAATAAAGAATAAGTGGAGCCCGGCTAGACTGCTGTGATGGGGTATGGAGTTACGGAGACACACTAGAAGAATCTTTTTCACACTAAGGGTTGTCAAGTGCTTTGCGACACTACTCTGCATGGAGGGCGCTGTACAAATGCAGGTTGTTATTTCTGTTGTTGTGGGCACATGGAGAAGCTCATCCAAAGGTGTCCATTAAGATTGAAGTTATAATAACATTTAAAATGAGAATGTGTTAAAACTTTCTAAGTAGCCAACAATAACAAATGATATTTGTATAGTGCCTTTCATACCAAGTCCACGTCCTAAGGTGCTGGACAGTCAGAGAGAGACAAAGGGAAAGGGAGGAG